>CM051511.1:43467703-44717703 GCA_028015205.1 Mytilisepta virgata
AAGACCCCGTGCCTTTATCATGTACCATTGTTGAGAAATAAACGAAAAACCGCAAATTTAAACGTTCTAACGGCAATTACGCCTATAAAATGACGTCATACAACTTTTATGCAAATGTAACAAATCAAGGTCTCAACGTCCTTAACATTTTCTCCATTACATTTTATCAGCTATCTTTTACCGTTTCAGAGGAGAAGCGATAACAAGCAAAAGTCAAAATTTAGAACTTGACCTTGACCTTTGACCTTGACCTCATTTTACTTGTTAGGGGTCATGGACCCTAAATACAAAGTTTCATGTTGATACCTCAACTCTAAATAACAATTTGTATGATACACCAAAAGTGAAAGTCGTTTGAAGGGAAATAACTCCATGAAATGTCGTCAGATCCCTTCCGACCAAATTGAACAAAGTTGCGCACAGATACACTGAAGACATTGCAAAAGATTTTGGGTCGATATCTTTTACGGTTTTAGAGATATAGCGATAACAAGAAAAGGAGGACGCGGGGAGATAACTCCTATAAAAAAAAGTGTTCGGTTACACAGGGTCAATGGTGAAATCGCAATCACTGTACGATACCATGGGCCAAAAATCCTTTCGATATGTCAAGTAACAAAAAAACATCCTAGACGGCAGAAGAAAAAAAAAAAAAAAAAAAAAAAAAAAAAAAAATAATCAGAACAAAAGCAAAAGGTCTTTCCACGGAAAGTGGAAAGACCTAATAATCAGAACAAAAGCAAAAGGTCTTTCCACGGAAAGTGGAAAGACCTAAAAAATAATCAGAACAAAAGCAAAAGGTCTTTCCACGGAAAGTGGAAAGACCTAAAAAGGGCCGTCCCGTCTTCAGTAAAGAGATATTGCTACTTCTATTTTCTCTTGAAATCTCTTAAATTTTTAATGTATTGTTACAAAAAGTAATTGTCCAAAACAAAAAAAAAGGGAAAAAGAAAAGGAACAATGAAGTAGCAATATCTCTTTTTCTGAAGGCGGGACGGGCCTTTTTTGTTTTTTTCATTTATTTGTTTGTTTGTTTATTTGTTTATTAATTATTTTTTTATTTGTAGGTAGCAAGTTTTCCATGGATTGCTGAATACAAGTGGGGGGGGGCATTGTATTTTTATTTCTCTATATACACAAGTGACAGTAAAAGTACATTTCTACTACAATGTTTACTTCTGTTGATGACGTTGTGTAAGTCACGTGACGTCCATTTATATATGTCTGGACTTAGTTTATTTCTTTCTTTTCGAGAGGGGACGTCGTCGGGTGAACATAGCACAGGATAATGCATTTTGCTGTTTGATGTGGAAATAGTCATAAATAGAAAACGGAGTGTACGTGTACACATTTACTTATGTCAGAATGAAGATTCATGTAGAAATTTGATGTGACGATTTATTTATTTACATTTCCGGTGCTATTTTCACCAGACGACATCTCCGTGAATAAAGTACTGTTAATTTGACGCGAAATTTTCACATTCGGATGCAATAAATTGGTAAAATTTGGACGAATCTTGTGTTTTATGGCGGAAAATAGCTTTTTATTTAGTACAGCGCGAACGCTATTTGCAGGAAATTGGTTGGAGTTAGCGTCATAATTTTTTCTCATTAACAAAGCCCTGGATATCCCCTAGCTGTCTACATGTACTTTATATGCATTTACAGGTAAATTCAGTAAAACCGATGTAAATTCAGTCAAATCGAAAAAAAAGGGGGGGGCTGTATTTACACATTAAAAGGTCATTTGTGCTAAAAGTGGAGGTAATTCTAGACGTACTATAAAATACCAAAATGCTACATCAAACACAAATATGAAATACTGCCAAAACATTTTTGCGCCAAGAAAAAATAGGTTTTTTTCAAATTTTTCAATCTTTAAAAAATTTTCATTTTTTTTCATTTTTTGTCTGACGAAACTGGAAAATAACATATTTTAAATGATTCCTGCTAAAAAATAATGCATTTTTGAAAAAATTTCATGTATTACACTTCAAATATGAAAAAAATCATTTTCTAGAACATGACTTTGACCTTTGACCTTGACACCATTTTGAAGGTCATTTGTCCCTGGTGTCAAAACAAAAGACCCCATGCCCCTGTCTTGTACCATTATTAAGTTATTAGCCAAAAACCGTAAATTTAAGCGTTCAAAGGCCAATAACGCATAGAAGATGACGTCATGCGACTTGACTTAAGGAAAACTACGCATTGTCTCGATGTCCCCGACATTTTGCCCATTACATTTTATCAGCTATCTTCTACCGTTTCAGAGGAGATCTGATAACAAGGAAATTTCAAAAATTAGACCGTGACCTTGACCTTTGACCTTGACCTAATTTTACTTGGTACAAAAAATGATGCCTAAATATGAAGGCTCGTGCTTGTATCTTAACTCAAACTTAATATTTTCCTGAAAAATCAAAAGTGAAATTTATATAAAGGGAAATAACTCTTATAAGATGTCGTCAGATCCTTTTCGGCAGATGTGATTAATGTGGGCACAGATGAACCAAAGAAATTGCAAAAAGTTTCATGTCGGTATCTCTTGCGGTTTTTGAGGAGATCTGATAACAGGCATAACTGTAACAGGGGAGGAAACTCTTATAAGGTACATGGGAACCCTTAGCGGCCTCACCACGTGATAGCTTATGTCTGAATGATACTTGGTACCAAATACCATTTATATATGTCCAGTAACTTTTTCTGCAAATGACTTTGAAGTTTGGCAGACTAAGAAAATAATAATAATAATAATAATAATAATCATAAGAAATACAGTAAGGTCTTTCCTATGTAAAGGAAAGACCTTAATAATCAGAAGAAAACCAATAGGTCTTTCCACGGAAAGTGGAAAGACCTAATGAAATGAATCAGTTCAACTTATTCATTGGAGATGAAATAAACTGAAATCATTAAATTCAAATGAAATGAAATGAATCAATTCAAACGACATGAAATGAAATGAACAAATTCAAATCAAACGAAATGAATAAGTTCAAACGAAATGAAATTCAATGAAATCAATTAATTCAAACGAAATGAAAAGAACTGAAATCAATAGATTCAAATGAAAGAAAATGATTAAATTAAAAAGAAATGAAATGAAATGACATGAATAAATTCAAACGAAATGAAATGAATTGGTTGAAACGGAATAAAATGAACTGAAATAAATAGATTCAAACGAAATGAAATCAAATGAAATCAATCAATTCAAATGAAATGAACTGAATAAATTAAAACGAAATGAAATGAAATGACATGAATCAATACAGACGAAATGAAATCAAATGAAATGAATAAATTAACACGAAATAAAATGAAATGACATGAATAAATGCAAACGAAATGAAATGAATAAGTTCAAACGAAATGAAATGAAATGAAATCAATACATTCAAACGAAATGAAATCAAATGAAATGAATAGATTCAAATGAAATAAAATGAATAAATGAAAACGAAATGAAATGAATAATTTCAAACGAAATGAAATGAATAAATTGAAACGAAATAAAATGAATCAATTAAAACGAAATGAAATGAAATGACATGAATAAAATCAAACGAAATGAAATGAATAAGTTCAAACGAAATGAAATGAAATGAAATCAATAGATTCAAACGAAATGAAATCAAATGAAATCAATAAATTCAAATGAAATGAAATTAATAAATTAAAACGAAATGAAATGAATAAATTCAAACGAAATGAAATTAAATGAAATGAATGAATTCAAACGAAATGAAATGAATAAGTTCAAACGAAATGATGTTCAATGAAATCAATTAATTCGAACGAAATGAAATGACCTGAAATTAATAAATTCAAATGAAAGAAAATGAATAAATTAAAACGAAATGAGATGAAATGACATGAATAAATTCACACGAAATGAAATGAATAAGTTGAAAAGGGAATAAAATGAAATGAAATCAATAGATTCAAACGAAATGAAATCAAATGAAATCATAAAATTCAAATGAAATGAATTGAATAACTTAAAACGAAATGACATGAATAAATTCAAACGAAATAAAATGAAATAAATCAATTCAAACGAAATGAAATGAAATGAACAGATTCAAATGAACTTAAAAACCAATTGTTCAGAGAACAATTGAAGGTCTTTCCACTATATGGACTGCTAGTTTGAATAACTAAGAAAAATGTTTATTTCTGGTTAACTAAATGTTTGTGATGAATTATACTGTTTTGCACTGTAAACATCAAAAACGTCATTAATGTGACCTGATAAATTGACTATTCTAGACGTTTTCATGGGCTGTAACATTGTCAAGTTAATTAACATTCCAATATATTCAAAACGTCTACAGAAATAATAACGTTGCCAGAAATGACGTCATCAAAAGTAGTGCCTGAATTTCACGCTTTCAACAACTTTAGTTGCTTTTAAAATCTGAAAAAAAACTTATAAAGTATGAAAGAATCCAAAATACGTAATATAGGTCATGACCCTGACCTTTGACCTTGTGACCTTTTTCAAGGTCATTGGTCGCTGAGGTCATTGCAGAAGACCCCATGCCATTATTATGTACAATCGTCAAGTTATAAACGAAAAACTTTAAGTTTGAACGTTCTATGCGCAATTACTCCCAAAAGATGACGTCATACAACTTTAACTCAAATGTAACAAAGTTGCGCATCAATGTCTTAAACATTTCCACCATTACATTTCCTTGGCTATCCACAACCATTTCAGAGGAGTAGTGATAACAAGCAAATGTCAAATAATAGAACTTGATCTTGACCTTTGACCTTGATGCCAATTTGAAGGTTATCAATCCTTTATGTCAGAACAAAAGACCCCATGCCTTTATCATGTACCATTGTTGAGAAATAAACGAAAAACCGAAAATTTAAACGTTCTGGGGGAATTACGCCTATAAAATGACGTCATACAACTTTTATGCAAATGTAACAAAGCTAGGTCTTAACGTCCTTAACATTTTCCCCATTATATTTTATCAGCTATCTTTTACACTTTTAGAGGATAAGCGATAACAAGCAAAAGTCAAAAATTAGAACTTGACCTTGACTTTTGATCTTGACCTCATTTTACTTGTTAGGGGTCATGGACCGTTAATACAAAGTTTCATGTTTATACCTCAACTCTAAATAACAATTTGTATGATACACCAAAAGTGAAAGTCTTTTGAAGGGAAATAACTCTCATATGGAGTCTCCGGATAGCTTCGGTCAAAATTTATCAAATCATCCTGAGGATATAATGAGCAATTTGGTAAAATAAATTAGTCGGTTTCTTATGCGGTTGCGACGTATAAGTAATAACAAGAAAAACAGTGTTCGGGGAGGTAACTCTTACATGGAAATGTTTTTGGTTATGCGGTGTCAGTTTCAAAAGCGTATTAACTGTTCGATATCATATACCATATGTCTAAGCGACATCTTGCGAAACAAAAAACAGCGAAGGAAAAAACATTAGGCGGAAGAAAAAAAATAATAATAGTTAAAAACCAATTGTTCAGAGAACAATTGAAGGTCTTTTCACCTCAATTGCAGATTTGTCGATAACAAAAATGAGGTTTAAAATGTAATTGTTGGTTTTAGAGCATAGCTAAGCTTTCAGCGATTGCAAAAATATATGGTTCTATGTACTTTTGATTGAAATAAGGGAGGTGTTATGCTACTTCCCGTATTACAAAATATCACTTCTGGTTTGATATGATAGGTAATTTCACAATTGTTAAAAAAATATATGGACTGCTAGTTTGAATAACTAAGAAAAATGTTTATTTCTGGTTAACTAAATGTTTGTGATGAATTATACTGTTTTGCACTATAAACATCAAAAACGTCATTAATGTGACCTTATAAATTGACTATTCTAGACGTTTTCATGGGCTGCAACATTGTCACGTTAATAAACATTCCAATATATTCAAAACGTCTAAAAACGTCTACAGAAATAATAACGTTGCCAGAAATGACGTCATTAAAAGTAGTGCCTGAATTTCACGCTTTTAATAACTTTAATTGCTTTTAAAATCTGAAAAAAAACTTATAAAGTATGAAAAAATGCAAAATACGTAATATTGGTCATGACCATGACCTTTTTCAAGGTCATTGGTTGCTGAGGTCATTGCAGAAGACCCCATGCCATTATTATGTACCATCGTCAAGTTATAAACGAAAAACTTTAAGTTTGAACGTTCTATGCGCAATTACTCCCAAAAGATGACCTCATACAACTTTAACTCAAATGTAACAAAGTTGCGCATCAATGTCTTAAACATTTCCACCATTACATTTCCTTGGCTATCCACAACCATTTGAGAGGAGTAGTGATAACAAGCAAGTGTCAAATAATAGAACTTGACCTTGACCTTTGACCTTGATGCCAATTTGAAGGTTATCAATCCTTGATGTTAAAACAAAAGACCCCATGCTTTTATCATGTACCATTGTTGAGAAATAAACGAAAAACCGAAAATTTAAACGTTCTAACGGCAATTACGCCTATAAAATGACGTCATACAACTTTTATGCAAATGTAACAAAGCTAGGTCTCAACGTCCTAAACATTTTTTCCATTACATTTTATCAGCTATCTTTTTTCGTTTCAGAGGAGAAGCGATAACAAGCGAAAGTCAAAATTTAGAACTTGACCTTGACCTTTGACCTTGATGTTAATTTGAAGGTTATCAACCCTTGATTTCAGACCAAAAGACCCCATGCCTTTATCATGTACCATTGTTGAGAATTAAACGAAAAACCGAAAAATTAAACGTTTTAGGGGCAATTACGCCTATAAAATGAAGTCCTACAACTTTTATGCAAATGTAACAAAGCTAGGTCTCAACGTCCTAAACATTTTTTCCATTACATTTTATCAGCTATCTTTTACCGTTTCAGAGGAGAAGCGATAACACGCAAAAGTCAAAATTTAGAACTTGACCTTGACCTTTGACCTTGACCTCATTTTACTTGTTAGGGATCATGAACCCTAAATACAAAGTTTCAGGTTGATATCTCAACTCTAAATAACATATTGTATGATACACCAAAAGTATCAAAATTTAAAGCAAGCATATATGGATATTTTTGAAATCTAATCATCACTGTCATCAATTTGCCACACTTTTTAAGTTGATATGAAAAAAGTTCATTTCCGGTTGATATTTTTAAATTTTCAATTTTTGAAAGGCCAGAACTCTTACTATATTAAATCAGATTTAAAACTCTTCATAGTTTTGAGATGTGCAAAGACCCATTCTACCCTCCGGTACCCATTTTATATCAATAAGAGGATTGCTTTTCTAATTATTAGAAAAAAAAGTTTTCCTCAACCTATGTTGGAGATCTACAATTTTAAGAGATACAGCTAAAAGTTGAGGTAATTCTAGGAGTACTATAAAATACCAAAATGCTACATCAAAGACAAATATGAAATACTGCCAAAACAATTTTGCGCCAAGAAAAAATGTTTTTTTTTCAAATTTTTCAATCTTTAAAAATTTTTCATTTTTTCTCATTTTTTGTCTTACGAAAATGGAAAATAACATATTTTAAATGATTCCTGCTAAAAAATAATGCATTATTGAAAAAATTCCATGTATTACACTTCAAATTAAAAAAACATCATTTTCTAGAACATGACCTTGACCTTTGACCTTGACACCATTTTGAAGGTCATTTGTCCCTGGTGTCAAAACAAAAGACCCCATGCCTCTATCTTGTACCGGTATTAAGTTATTAGCCAAAAACCGAAAATTTAAAGGTTCTAGGGGCAATTACGCCTATAAAATGACGTCATACAACTTTTATGCAAATGTAACAAAGCTAGGTCTCAACGTCCTCAACATTTTCTCCATTACATTTTATCAGCTATCTTTTACCGTTTCAGAGGAGAAGCGATCACAAGCAAAAGTCAAAATTTAGAACGTGACCTTGACCTTTGACCTTGACCTCATTTTCATTTTTATGGACCAAGGACCTCAAATCAAAAGACCCTAGGCCTCTATCACTTATGGTTTTCCAGTTAAAATACATTTCACTTATATCAAATACAAAAGGGGAAATAACTCTCATATGGAATCTATATACGGCTTCGGTCAAAATAAAACAGAACATCCTGAGGATATAATGAGCAATTTGGAAAAATAAATTTGTCGGTTGCGAAGCCTTAGGAATAAAAAGAAAAACAGTGTTAGGGGAGATAACTCTTATATGGGAAAGTATTCGGTTAAGCGGTGTCAGTTTCAAAAGCGTATAAACTGTTTGATATCATATTCGAAATATTTAAGCGACATCTTGCAAAACAAAAAAAAACAGCGAAGGAACAAAATTTGGAGGAAGAAAAAAAATAATAATCAAAAGAAAACCAATAGGTCTTTCCACGGAAAGTGGAAAAACCTAATAATCAGAAGAAAACCAATAGGTCTTTCCACGGAAAGTGGAAAGACCTAATGAAATGAATCAGTTCAAACGAGATGAAATAAAATGAAATCAATAGATTCAAACAAAAGGAAATCAAACGAAATCAATAAATTCAAATGAAATGAAATGAATAAATTAAAACGAAATGAAATGAAATGAAATTAATAAGTTCAAACGAAATGAAATGAATAAATTCAAACGAAATGAAATGAAATGAACAAATTCAAATGAAATGAAATGAATAAGTTCAAACGAAATGAAATGAAATGAAATGAATGAATTCAAACGAAATGAAATGACCTGAGATCAATAAATTCAAATGAAAGAAAATGAATCAATTAAAACGAAATGAAATGAAATGACATGAATAAATTCAAACGAAATGAAATGAATATGTTGAAACGGAATAAAATGAAATGAAATCTATAGATTCAAACGAAAAGAAATCAAATAAAATGAATCAATTCAAATGAAATGAAATGAATAAATGAAAATCAAATAAAATGAAATGAAATGAATAAATTCAAACGAATTTCAAATGAATAAATTCAAACAAACTAAAATGAATCAATTAAAACGAAATGAAATGAAATAAAATGATCAACATCAAATCAAATGAAATGAATAAGTTCAAACGCAATAAAATTCAATGAAATCAATTAATTCAAACGAAATGAAATGAGCTGAAATCAACAAATTCAAATGAAACGAAATTAATAAATTAAAACGAAATGAAATGAAATGACATGAATAAATTGAAACGAAATGAAATGAAAAAGTTCTAACGAAATAAAATGAAATGAAATGAATAAATTCAAACCAAATAAAATGAATAAATTCAAAAGAAATGAAATGAAATGAAATGAATCAATTCAAACGAAATAAAATGAAATGAAATAATTAAAGTCAAACGAAATGAAATGATTAAGTTCAAACAAAATGAAATTCAATGAAATCAATTAATTCAAACGAAATGAAATGAACTGAAATCAATCAATTCAAATGAACGAAAATGAATAAATTAAAACGAAATGAAATGAAATGACATAAATAAATTCAAACGAAATCAAATGAATATGTTGAAACGAAATGAAATGAAATGAAAGCAATAGATTCAAACGAAATGAAATCAAATGAAATCAATAAATTCAATTGAAATGAAATGAATAAATTAAAACGAAATGAAATGAAATGAAATGAATGAATTGAAACGAAATGAAATAAAATAAAATGAACAATTAAAAATGAAATGAAATGAATAAATTAAAACGAAATGAAATGAAATGACCTGACTAAATTCAAACGAAATGAAATGAAGAAATTCATACGAAATGAAATGAAATGAAATGAATCAATTAAAATGAAATGAAATAAAATGAAATGAAATGAAACAAATAATTGCAAACGAAATAAAATGAATAAGTTGAAACGAAAAGAAATGAAATGAAATAAATAGACTCAAACAAAATGAAATCAAATGAAATTAATTAATTCAAATGAAAGAAAATGAATAAATTAAAACGAAAATGAAATGAAATGACATGAATAAATTCAAACGAATTGAAATGAATAATTTAAAACAAAATGAAATGAAATGAAATCAGTAGATTTAAACGAAATGAAATAAAATGAAATCAATATATTCAAATGAAATAAAATGAATAAATTAAAATGAATTGAAATGAAATGAAATGATTAAATTCAAACGAAATGAAATTAAATGAAATGATCCAATTCAAACGAAATGAAATGGAATGAAATGAATAAATTCAAATATATGAAATTAATAGATTCAAACAAAATGAAATGAAATGAAATCAAGAAATTCAAATAAAATGAAATGAATAAATTAAAACGAAATGAAATGAATAAATTCAAACGAAATGAAATGAAATGAAATGAATGAATTGAAACCAAATGAAATAAAATAAAATGAACAATTAAAAATGAAATGAAATGAATAAATTAAACCGAAATGAAATGAAATGACATGACTAAATTAAAATGAAATAAAATGAATAAGTTCAACCGAAACGAAATGTAATGAAGTCAATAGATTTAAACGAAATTAAATAAAAAAAATTCAAATAAAATAAAATGAATAAATTAAAACGAAAAGGAATGAAACGAAATGAATAAATTCAAACGAAATGAAATGATAAAATTCATACGAAATGAAATGAAATGAAATGAATCAATTAAAATGAAATGAAATGAATGAAAGGAAATGAAATAAATAAATGCAAATGAAATGAAATGAATAAGTTGAAACGAAAAGAAATGAAATGAAATCAATAGACTCAAACAAAATGAAATCAAATGAAATTAATAAATTCAAATGAAAGAAAATGAATAAATTAAAACAAAAATGAAATGAAATGACATGAATAAATTCAAACGAAATGAAATGAATAAATTCAAACGAAACGAAATGAAATGAAATGAGTGAGATCAAACGGAATGAAATGAATAAGTTGAAACGAAACGAAATGAAATGAAATCAATAGATTCAAACGAAATCAAATCAAATAAAATCAATAAAGTCAAATGAAATGAAATGAATAAATTGAAACGAAATGAAGTGGAACGAAATAAATAAATTCGAACGAAATTAAATGAATATATTCAAACGAAACGAAATGAAATGAAATGAATCAATTAAAACGAAATTAAATTAAATCAAATGAACAAATTCAAATGAAATCAAATAAATAAGTTGAAACGAAATGAAATGAAATGAAATGAATAAATTCAAACGAAATGAAATGAACCAGTTCAAACGAAACGAAATGAAATTAAATCAAAAGATTCAAACGAAATGAAATCAAATGAGATCAATAAATTCAAATGAAATGAAATGAATAAATTAAAACGAATTGAAATGAAATGAAATGAATAAGTTAAAATAAATTGAAATGAACAAATTCCAATGAAATGAAATGAATAAGTTCAAATGAAATGAAATGAAATGAAATAAACAAATTCAAATGAAATGAAATGAATAAGTTCAAACGATATGAAATGAAATGAAATCAATTAATTCAAACGAAATGAAATGAAATGAAATCAATCAATTCAAATGAAATGAAATGAATAAATTAAAACGAAATGAAATGAAATTACATGAATAAATTCAAACGGCATGAAATGAATAAGTTCAAACAAAATGAAATGAAATGAAATCAATAAATTCAAATGAAATGAAATGAATAGATTAAAAGGAAATGAAATGAAATGACCTGATAAAATTCAAACGAAATGAAATGAATAAGTTCAAATGAAACGAAATGAAATGAATAAGTTCAAATGAAACGAAATGAAATGAAGTCAATAGATTCCAACGAAATGAAATCAAATGAAATGAATAAATTCAAATGAAATGGAATGAAAAAATTAAAACGAAATGAAATGAAATGAAATGAATAAATTCAAGCGAAATGAAATGAATAAATTGAAACGAAATGAAATGAAATGAATGAATTCAAACGGAATGAAATTAAATGAAATCAACAAATTCAAATGAAATGAAATGAATAAGTTCAAGCGAAATGAAATGAAATTAAATGAAAATATTCAAACGAAATGAAATTCAATGAAACCAATTAATTCAAACAAAATGAAATCAAATGAATTAAATAAATTCGACTGAAATGAAATGAATAAATTAAAACGAAATGAAATGAAATGACATGAATAAATTCAAACGAAATTAAATGAATAAGTTCAAACGAAATGAAATGAAGTGAAATCAATAGATTCTAACGAAATGAAATCAAATGAAATGAATCAATTCAAATGAAATAAAATGAATAAATTAAAACGAAAAGAAATGAAACGAAATGAATAATTTCAAACGAAATCAAAAGAATAAGTTCATACGAAATGAAATTCAATGAAATAAATTAATTCAAACGAAATGAAATTAACTGAAATCAATCAATTCAAATGATATGAAATGAATAAATTAAAACGAAATGAAATGAATAAGTTAAAACGAAATGAAATTCAATTAAATCCATAGATTCAAACGAATTGAAATCAAATCAAATGAATAAATTCAAATGAAATGAAATGAATAAATGAAAACGAAATGAAATGAAATGAAATGAAAAAATTCAACCGAAATGAAATGAAGTGAAATGAATCAATTCAAACGAAATGAAATGAAATGAAATGAACAAATTCAAATGAAATGAAATGAATCAGTTCAAACGAACTGAAATGAAATGAAATAAATAAATTCAAACGAAATGAAATAAATAAGTTCAAACGAAATGAAATTCAATAATATCAATAGATTCGAACGAAATGAAATCCAATGAAATAAATAAATTCAAATAAAATGAAATTAATAAATGAAAACGAAATGAAGTGAAATGAAATGAATAAATTCAAACGAAATGAAATGTATAAATTCAAACGAAATAAAATTAATCAATTAAATCGAAATGAAATGAAATAAAGTGAACAAAGTGAAATGAAATGAAATGAATAAGTTCAAACGAAATGAAATGAAATGACATGAATAACTTCAAATGAAATGAAATGAATAAGTTCAAACGAAATGAAATCAAATCAAATCAATAGATTCAAACGAAACGAAATCATATGAAATCAATAAATTCAAATTAAATGAAATGAATAAATTAAAACGAAGTGAAATGAAACGAAATGAATAAATTGAAACGAAATGAAATGAATAAATTCAAACGAAACGAAATGAAATCAAATCAAATGAAACCAATAAAGTCACATTAAAAGAAACGAATAAATTAAAACGAAATGAAATGGAACGAAAGGAATAAATTCAAACGAAATGAAATGAATAAATTCAAACGAAACGAAATGAAATGAAATCAATAAATTAAAAAGAAATTAAATCAAATCAAATGAACAAATTCAAATGAAATGAAATGAATATGTTCAAACGAAATGAAATGAAATCAAATGAACAAATTTAAATGAAATGAAATGAATATGTTCAAACGAAATGAAATGAAATGAAATCTATAGATTCAAACGAAATGAAATGAAATGAAACGAACAAATTCAATTGTAATGTAATGAATAAGTTCAAATGAAATGAAATGAACAAATTCAAATCAAATGAAATGAATCAGTTCAAATGAAATAAAATGAACAAATTCAAACGAAATGAAGTGAATAAGTTCAAACGAAATAAAATGAAATCAAATCAAATAATTCAAACGAAACGAAATCAGCTGAAATCAATAAATGTAAATGAAATGAAATGAATAAATTAAAACGAAATGAAATGAAATGACATGAATAAAGCCAAACGAAATGAAATGGAAAAGTTCAAACGAAACGAATTGGAATGAAATCAATAGATTGAAACGAAATGAAATGAAATCAATAAATTCAAATGAAATGAAATGAATAATTTAAAACAAAATGAAATGAAACGAAATGAATAAATTCCAACTAAATGAAATGAATAAATTCAAACGAAATGAAATGAAATGAAATGAATCATTTAAAACGAAATGAAATGAAATCGAATGAATAAATTCAAATGAAATAAAATGAAAAGGTTCAAACGAAATGAAATAAAATGAAATGAATCAATTCAAACGAAATGAAATGAATAAGTTCAAACGAAATGAAATTCAATGAAATCAATTAATTTAAACGAAATGAAATGAACTGAAATCAATAAATTCAAATTAAAGAAAATAAATAATATAAAACGAAATGAAATGAAATGAAATCAAGAGATTCAAACGAAATGAAATCAAATGAAATGAATAAATTCAAATGAAATGAAATGATTAAATCAAAACGAAATGGACTGAAATGAAATGAATAAATTCAAACGAAATCAAATGAATAAATTCAAACTAAATAAAATGAATCAATTAAAACGAAATAAAATGAAATAAAATGAACAAGATGAAATCAAATGAAATGAATAAGTTCAAACGAAATGAAATGAAATGAAATGAACAAATTGAATTAATAAAAATGAATCAGTTCAAATGAAATGTAATTCAGTGAAATCAATTAATTCAGACGAAATGAAATGAGCTGAAATTATTCAATTCAAATTAAATGAGATGAATAAATTAAAACGAAATGAAAGTAAATGACATAAATAAATTGAAACGACATGAAATGAATACGTTCAAACGAAATGAAATTCAATGAAATCAATTCATTCAAACGAAATGAAATCAGCTGAAATCAATAAAATCAAATGAAATGAAATGAATAAATTAAACCGAAATGAAATGAAATGACATGAATAAGTTCAAACGAAATGAAATGAATAAGTTCAAACGAAATGAAATCAAATCAAATCAATAGATTCAAACGAAATAAAATCATCTGAAATCATTAAATTCAAATGAAATGAAATGAGTACGTTCAAACGAAATGAAATGAATAAGTTGAAACGAAACGAAATGAAAAAAAATCAATTGATTCAAACGAAATGAAATCAAATGAAATCAATAAAGTCAAATTAAATGAAATGAATAAATTAAAACGAAATGAAATGAAATGAAATGAATCAATTGAAACAAAATGAAATGAAATGAAATGAACAAATCCAAAGGAAATGAAATGAATCAGTTGAAACGAAATGAAATGAAATGAAATCAATAGATTCAAACGAAATGAAATGAATAAATTAAAACGAAATGAAATGAAATGAAATGAATAAATACAAACGAAATGAAATGAATAAGTTCAAACGAAATGACATGATATCAAATCAATAGATTCAAACGAAATGTAATCATATGAAATCAATAAATTCAAATTAAATAAAATGAATAAATTAAAACGAAATGGAATGAAATGAAATGAATAAATTCAAACGAAATGAAAAGAATAAGTTCAAACGAAATGAAATTCAATGAAATCAATTAATTCAAACGAAATGAAATGAACCGAAATCAATCAATTCAACTGAAATGAAATGAATAAATTAAAACGAAATGAAATGAATCAATTAAAACGAAATGAAATGAATAAATTAAAACGAAATGAAATGAAATAACATGAATAAATTCAAACGAAATGAAATGAATAAGTTCAAACAAAATGAAATGAAATGAAACCAATAGATTCAAAACAAATGAAATCAAATAAAATGAATCAATATAAATGAAATGAAATGAATAAATTAAAACGAAATCAAATGAATAAATTCAAACGAAATGAAATGAGTAAATTCAAACGAAATAAAATGAATCAATTAAACCGAAATGAAATGAAATGAAATGAAGAAATTCAAATCAAATGAAATTAATAAGTTCACACGAAATGAAATGAAATGAAATGAATAAATTCAAACGAAATGAAATCAATAAGTTCAAACGAAAGGGAATTCAATGAAATCAATTAATTCAAACGAAACGAAATGAGCTGAAATCAATAAATTTAAATGAAATGAAATGAATAAATTAAAACGAAATGAAATGAAATGACATGAATAAATTCAATCGAAATGAAATGAATAAGTTCAAAAGAAACAAATTTGAATGAAACCAATAGATTGAAACGAAATGAAATCAAATGAAATCAATCAATTCAAATGAAATGAAATGAATAATTTCAAACGAAATGAAATGAAACGAAATGAATAAATTCAGACTAAATGAAATGAATAAATTCAAAGGAAATGAAATGAAATGAAATGAATCATTTAAAACGAAATGAAATGAAATCGAATGCACAAATTCAAATGAAATGAAATGAAAAAGTTCAAACGAAATAAAATGAAATGAAATGAATAAATTTAAACGAAATGAAATGAATAAGTTCAAATGAAATGAAATGAAATGAAATCAATAGATTCAAAACGAAATGAAATCAAATGAAATCAATAAATTCAAATGAAATGAAATTAATAATTTCAATCGAAATGAAATGAAATAAAATGAATCAATTCAAACGAAATGAAATGAAATGAACAAATTCGAATCAAATGAAATAAATCAGTTCAAACGAAATGAAATGAAATGAAATGAATGAATTCAAACGAAATGAAATGAATAAGTTCAAACGACATGAAATGACCTGAAATCAATAAATTTAAATGAAAGAAAATGAATCAATTAAAACGAAATTAAATGAAATGACATGAATAAATTGAAACAAAATGAAATAAATAAGTTCAAACGGAATAAAATGAAATGAAATCAATTTATTCAAACGAAAAGAAATAAACTGAAATCAATAAATTCCAATGAAATGAAATGAATAAATTAAAACGAAATGAAATGAATTCAAATGAAATGAAATGAATAAGTTCAAACGAAATGAAATTCTATGAAATCAATTTATTCAAACGAAATGAAATAAACTGAAATTAATAAATTCAAATGAAATCAAAAGAATAAATTAAAACGAAATAAAATGAAATGACATGAACAAATTCAAACGAAATGAAATGAATAAGTTCAAACGAAATGAAATGAAATGAAATCAATAGATTCAAACGAAATAAAATCAAATGAAATGAATAAATTCAAATGAAATGAAATGATTAAATCAAAACAAAATGAAATGAAATGAAATGAATAAATTCAAACGAAATCAAATGAATAAATTTAAACTAAATAAAATAAATCAATTAAAACGAAATAAAATGAAATGAAATGAACAACATCAAATCAAATGAAATGAATCAGTTCAAACGAAATAAAATTAAATGAAATGAATCAATTAAAACGAGATGAAATGAAATGATATGAATCAATTGAAACAAAATGAAAAGAAATGAAATTAACAAATTCAAATGAAATGAAATGAATCACTTCAAACGAAATGAAGTGAAATGAAATGAATAAATACAAACGAAATAAAATGAATAAGTTCAAACGAAACGAAATGAAATGAAATCAATAGATTCAAACGAAATAAAATCAAATGAAATCAATCAATTTAAATGAAATGAAATGAATACATTAAAACGAAATGAAATGAAATGATATGAATAAATTCAGACAAATTGAAATGAATAAGTTCAAACGAAAAGAAATCAAATCAAATCAATAGATTCAAACGAAATGTAATCATACGAAATCAATAAATTCAAATTAAATGAAATGAATGAATTAAAACGAAATGGAATGAAATGAAATGAATAAATTCAAACAAAATGAAATGAATAAGTTCAAACGAAATGAAATTCAATCAAATCAATCAATTCAAACGAAATAAAATGAACTAAAATCAATCAATTCAAATGAAATGAAATAAATAAAGTAAAACGAAATGAAATGAAATGACAGGAATAAATTAAAACGAAATGAAATGAATAAATTCAAACGAAATCCAATAAATAAATTCAAACGAGATAGAATGAATCAATTAAAACGAAATGAAATGAAATGAAATGAAGAAATTCAAATCAAATGAAATTAATAAGTTCACACGAAATGAAATGAAATGAAATGAATAAATTCAATCGAAATGAAATCAATAAGTTCAAACGAAAGGGAATTCAATGAAATCAATTAATTCAAACGAAACGAAATGAGCTAAAATCAATAAATTTAAATGAAATGAAATGAATAAATTAAAACGAAATGAAATGAAATGACATGAATAAATTCAAACGAAATGAAATGAATAAGTTCAAACGAAACAAATTGGAATGAAACCAATAGATTGAAACGAAATGAAATCAAATGAAATCAATCAATTCAAATGAAATGAAATGAATAATTTCAAACGAAATGAAATGAAACGAAATGAATAAATTCAGACTAAATGAAATGAATAAATTCAAAGGAAATGAAATGAAATGAAATGAATCATTTAAAACGAAATGAAATGAAATCGAATGCACAAATTCAAATGAAATGAAATGAAAAAGTTCAAACGAAATAAAATGAAATGAAATGAATAAATTTAAACGAAATGAAATGAATAAGTTCAAATGAAATGAAATGAAATGAAATCAATAGATTCAAAACGAAATGAAATCAAATGAAATCAATAAATTCAAATGAAATGAAATTAATAATTTCAATCGAAATGAAATGAAATAAAATGAATCAATTCAAACGAAATGAAATGAAATGAACAAATTCGAATCAAATGAAATAAATCAGTTCAAACGAAATGAAATGAAATGAAATGAATGAATTCAAACGAAATGAAATGAATAAGTTCAAACGACATGAAATGACCTGAAATCAATAAATTTAAATGAAAGAAAATGAATCAATTAAAACGAAATGAAATGAAATGACATGAATAAATTGAAATAAAATGAAATAAATAAGTTCAAACGGAATAAAATGAAATGAAATCAATTACTTCAAACGAAATGAAATAAACTGAAATCAATAAATTCAAATGAAATGAAATGAATAAATTAAAACGAAATGAAATGAATAAATTCAAACGAAATGAAATGAATAAGTTCAAACGAAATGAAATTCTATGAAATCAATTTATTCAAACGAAATGAAATAAACTGAAATTAATAAATTCAAATGAAATGAAAAGAATAAATTAAAACGAAATGAAATGAAATGACATGAATAAATTCAAACGAAATGAAATGAATAAGTTCAAACGAAATGAAATGAAAGGAAATCAATAGATTCAAACGAAATGAAATCAAATGATATGAATAGATTCAAATGAAATGAAATGATTAAATCAAAACAAAATGAAATGAAATGAAATGAATAAATTCAAACGAAATCAATTGAATAAATTCAAACTAAATAAAATGAATTAATTAAAACGAAATAAAATGAAATAAAACGAACAACATCAAATCAAATGAAATGAAAAAGTTGGAACGATATAAAATTAAATGAAATGAATCAATTAAAACGAGATGAAATGAAATGATATGAATCAATTGAAACAAAATGAAATGAAATGAAATTAACAAATTCAAATGAAATCAAATGAATAAATTGAAACGAAATGAAATGAAATGAAATGAATCAATTCAAACGGAATGAAATGAATAAGTTCAAATGAAATGAAATGAAATGAAAGGAACAAATTCAAATGGAATGAAATGAATAAGTTGAAATGAAATGAAATGAAATGAAATGAACAAATTCAAATGAAATGAAATGATCAAGTTCAAACGAAATAAAATGAAATGAAACCAATTAATTCAAACGAAATGAAATGAACCGAAATCAATCAATTCAAATGAAATGAAATGAACAAATTCAAACGAAATGAAATGAAAAAGTTCAAACGAAATGAAATTCAATGAAATCAATTAATTCAAACGAAATGAATTGAACTGAAATCAATCAATTCAAATGAAATGAAATCAAATGAAATGAAGAAATTCAAATGAAATAAAATGAAATGAAATAAATAAATTCAAACGAAATGAAATGAATAAATTGAAGCGAAATATAATAAATAAAATAAAACGAAATGAAATGGAATAAAATGAACAAACTCAAATCAAATGAAATGAATAAGTTCAAACGAAATGAAATGAAATGAAATGAATAAATTAAAGCGAAATGAAATGAAATGACATCAATAAATTCAAACGAAATGAAATGAATAAGTTCAAATGAAATGAAATGAAATGAAATCAATAGATTCAAAACGAAATGAAATCAAATGAAATCAATAAATTCAAATGAAATGAAATGAATAATTTCAAACGAAATGAAATGAAATAAAATGAATCAATTCAAACGAAATGAAATGAAATGAACAAATTCGAATCAAATGAAATAAATCAGTTCAAACGAAATGAAATGACCTGAAATCAATAAATTTAAATGAAAGAAAATGAATCAATTCAAACGAAATGAAATGAAATGACATGAATAAATTGAAACGAAATGAAATAAATAAGTTCAAACGGAATAAAATGAAATGAAATCAATTTATTCAAACGAAAAGAAATAAACTGAAATCAATAAATTCCAATGAAATGAAATGAATAAATTAAAACGAAATGAAATGAATTCAAATGAAATGAAATGAATAAGTTCAAACGAAATGAAATTCTATGAAATCAATTTATTCAAACGAAATGAAATCAACTGAAATTAATAAATTCAAATGAAATGAAAAGAATAAATTAAAACGAAATAAAATGAAATGACATGAACAAATTCAAACGAAATGAAATGAATAAGTTCAAACGAAATGAAATGAAATGAAATCAATAGATTCAAACGAAATAAAATCAAATGAAATGAATAAATTCAAATGAAATGAAATGATTAAATCAAAACAAAATGAAATGAAATGAAATGAATAAATTCAAACGAAATCAAATGAATAAATTTAAACTAAATAAAATAAATCAATTAAAACGAAATAAAATGAAATGAAATGAACAACATCAAATCAAATGAAATGAATCAGTTCAAACGAAATAAAATTAAATGAAATGAATCAATTAAAACGAGATGAAATGAAATGATATGAATCAATTGAAACAAAATGAAAAGAAATGAAATTAACAAATTCAAATGAAATGAAATGAATCACTTCAAACGAAATGAAGTGAAATGAAATGAATAAATACAAACGAAATAAAATGAATAAGTTCAAACGAAACGAAATGAAATGAAATCAATAGATTCAAACGAAATAAAATCAAATGAAATCAATCAATTTAAATGAAATGAAATGAATACATTAAAACGAAATGAAATGAAATGATATGAATAAATTCAGACGAATTGAAATGAATAAGTTCAAACGAAAAGAAATCAAATCAAATCAATAGATTCAAACGAAATGTAATCATACGAAATCAATAAATTCAAATTAAATGAAATGAATGAATTAAAACGAAATGGAATGAAATGAAATGAATAAATTCAAACAAAATGAAATGAATAAGTTCAAACGAAATGAAATTCAATCAAATCAATCAATTCAAACGAAATGAAATGAACTGAAATCAATCAATTCAAATGAAATGAAATAAATAAAGTAAAACGAAATGAAATGAAATGACAGGAATAAATTAAAACGAAATGAAATGAATAAATTCAAACGAAATCCAATAAATAAATTCAAACGAAATAGAATGAATCAATTAAAACGAAATGAAATGAAATGAAATACAGAAATTCAAATCAAATGAAATTAATAAGTTCACACGAAATGAAATGAAATGAAATGAATAAATTCAATCGAAATGAAATCAATAAGTTCAAACGAAAGGGAATTCAATGAAATCAATTAATTGAAACGAAACGAAATGAGCTGAAATCAATAAATTTAAATGAAATGAAATGAATAAATTAAAACGAAATGAAATGAAATGACATGAATAAATTCAAACGAAATGAGATGAATAAGTTCAAACGAAACAAATTGGAATGAAACCAATAGATTGAAACGAAATGAAATCAAATGAAATCAATCAATTCAAATGAAATGAAATGAATAATTTCAAACGAAATGAAATGAAACGAAATGAATAAATTCAGACTAAAGGAAATGAATCAATTCAAATGAAATGAAATGAAATGAAATGAATCATTTAAAACGAAATGAAATGAAATCGAATGCACAAATTCAAATGAAATGAAATGAAAAAGTTCAAACGAAATAAAATGAAATCAAATGAATAAATTGAAACGAAATGAAATGAATAAGTTCAAATGAAATGAAATGAAATGAAATCAATAGATTCAAAACGAAATGAAATCAAATGAAATCAATAAATTCAAATGAAATGAAATGAATAATTTCAATCGAAATGAAATTAAATAAAATGAATCAATTCAAACGAAATGAAATGAAATGAGCAAATTCGAATCAAATGAAATAAATCAGTTCAAACGAAATGAAATGAAATGAAATGAATGAATTCAAACGAAATGAAATGAATAAGTTCAAACGACATGAAATGACCTGAAATCAATAAATTTAAATGAAAGAAAATGAATCAATTAAAACGAAATGAAATGAAATGACATGAATAAATTGAAACAAAATGAAATAAATAAGTTCAAACGGAATAAAATGAAATGAAATCAATTACTTCAAACGAAATGAAATAAACTGAAATCAATAAATTCAAATGAAATGAAATGAATAAATTAAAACGAAATGAAATGAATAAATTCAAACGAAATGAAATGAATAAGTTCAAACGAAATGAAATTCTATGAAATCAATTTATTCAAACGAAATGAAATAAACTGAAATTAATAAATTCAAATGAAATGAAAAGAATAAATTAAAACGAAATGAAATGAAATGACATGAATAAATTCAAACGAAATGAAATGAATAAGTTCAAACGAAATGAAATGAAAGGAAATCAATAGATTCAAACGAAATGAAATCAAATGATATGAATAGATTCAAATGAAATGAAATGATTAAATCAAAACAAAATGAAATGAAATGAAATGAATAAATTCAAACGAAATCAATTGAATAAATTCAAACTAAATACAATGAATTAATTAAAACGAAATAAAATGAAATAAAACGAACAACATCAAATCAAATGAAATGAAAAAGTTGGAACGATATGAAATTAAATGAAATGAATCAATTAAAACGAGATGAAATGAAATGATATGAATCAATTGAAACAAAATGAAATGAAATGAAATTAACAAATTCAAATGAAATCAAATGAATAAATTGAAACGAAATGAAATGAAATGAAATGAATCAATTCAAACGGAATGAAATGAATAAGTTCAAATGAAATGAAATGAAATGAAAGGAACAAATTCAAATGGAATGAAATGAATAAGTTGAAATGAAATGAAATGAAATGAAATGAACAAATTCAAATGAAATGAAATGATCAAGTTCAAACGAAATAAAATGAAATGAAACCAATTAATTCAAACGAAATGAAATGAACCGAAATCAATCAATTTAAATGAAATGAAATGAACAAATTCAAACGAAATGAAATGAAAAAGTTCAAACGAAATGAAATTCAATGAAATCAATTAATTCAAACGAAATGAATTGAACTGAAATCAATCAATTCAAATGAAATGAAATCAAATGAAATGAAGAAATTCAAATGAAATAAAATGAAATGAAATAAATAAATTCAAACGAAATGAAATGAATAAATTGAAGCGAAATATAATAAATAAAATAAAACGAAATGAAATGGAATAAAATGAACAAACTCAAATCAAATGAAATGAATAAGTTCAAACGAAATGAAATGAAATGAAATGAATAAATTAAAGCGAAATGAAATGAAATGACATAAATAAATTCAAACGAAATGAAATGAATAAGTTCAAATGAAATGAAATGAAATGAAATCAATAGATTCAAAACGAAATGAAATCAAATGAAATCAATAAATTCAAATGAAATGAAATGAATAATTTCAAACGAAATGAAATGAAATAAAATGAATCAATTCAAACGAAATGAAATGAAATGAACAAATTCGAATCAAATGAAATAAATCAGCTCAAACGAAATGAAATGACCTGAAATCAATAAATTTAAATGAAAGAAAATGAATCAATTCAAACGAACTGAAATGAAATGACATGAATAAATTATAACGAAATGAAATAAATAAGTTCAAACGGAATAAAATGAAATGAAATCAATTTATTCAAACGAAAAGAAATAAACTGAAATCAATAAATTCCAATGAAATGAAATGAATAAATTAAAACGAAATGAAATGAATTCAAATGAAATGAAATGAATAAGTTCAAACGAAATGAAATTCTATGAAATCAATTTATTCAAACGAAATGAAATAAACTGAAATTAATAAATTCAAATGAAATGAAAAGAATAAATTAAAACGAAATAAAATGAAATGACATGAACAAATTCAAACGAAATGAAATGAATAAGTTCAAATGAAATCAAATGAAATGAAATCAATAGATTCAAACGAAATAAAATCAAATGAAATGAATAAATTCAAATGAAATGAAATGATTAAATCAAAACAAAATGAAATGAAATGAAATGAATAAATTCAAACGAAATCAAATGAATAAATTTAAACTAAATAAAATAAATCAATTAAAACGAAATAAAATGAAATAAAATGAACAACATCAAATCAAATGAAATGAATCAGTTCAAACGAAATAAAATTAAATGAAATGAATCAATTAAAACGAGATGAAATGAAATGATATGAATCAATTGAAACAAAATGAAAAGAAATGAAATTAACAAATTCAAATGAAATGAAATGAATCACTTCAAACGAAATGAAGTGAAATGAAATGAATAAATACAAACGAAATAAAATGAATAAGTTCAAACGAAACGAAATGAAATGAAATCAATAGATTCAAACGAAATAAAATCAAATGAAATCAATCAATTTAAATGAAATGAAATGAATACATTAAAACGAAATGAAATGAAATGATATGAATAAATTCAGACGAATTGAAATGAATAAGTTCAAACGAAAAGAAATCAAATCAAATCAATAGATTCAAACGAAATGTAATCATACGAAATCAATAAATTCAAATTAAATGAAATGAATGAATTAAAACGAAATGGAATGAAATGAAATGAATAAATTCAAACAAAATGAAATGAATAAGTTCAAACGAAATGAAATTCAATCAAATCAATCAATTCAAACGAAATGAAATGAACTAAAATCAATCAATTCAAATGAAATGAAATAAATAAAGTAAAACGAAATGAAATGAAATGACAGGAATAAATTAAAACGAAATGAAATGAATAAATTCAAACGAAATCCAATAAATAAATTCAAACGAAATAGAATGAATCAATTAAAACGAAACGAAATGAAATGAAATGAAGAAATTCAAATCAAATGAAATTAATAAGTTCACACGAAATGAAATGAAATGAAATGAATAAATTCAATCGAAATGAAATCAATAAGTTCAAACAAAAGGGAATTCAATGAAATCAATTAATTCAAACGAAACGAAATGAGCTGAAATCAATAAATTTAAATGAAATGAAATGAATAAATTAAAACGAAATGAAATGAAATGACAAGAATAAATTCAAACGTAATGAAATGAATAAGTTCAAACGAAACAAATTGGAATGAAACCAATAGATTGAAACGAAATGAAATCAAATGAAATCAATCAATTCAAATGAAATGAAATGAATAATTTCAAACGAAATGAAATGAAACGAAATGAATAAATTCAGACTAAATGAAATGAATAAATTCAAAGGAAATGAAATGAAATGAAATGAATCATTTAAAACGAAATGAAATGAAATCGAATGCACAAATTCAAATGAAATGAAATGAAAAAGTTCAAACGAAATAAAATGAAATGAAATGAATAAATTTAAACGAAATCAAATGAATAAGTTCAAATGAAATGAAATGAAATGAAATCAATAGATTCAAAACGAAATGAAATCAAATGAAATCAATCAATTCAAATGAAATGAAATGAATAATTTCAATCGAAATGAAATGAAATAAAATGAATCAATTCAAACGAAATGAAATGAAATGAACAAATTCGAATCAAATGAAATAAATCAGTTCAAACGAAATGAAATGAAATGAAATGAATGAATTCAAACGAAATGAAATGAATAAGTTCAAACGACATGAAATGACCTGAAATCAATAAATTTAAATGAAAGAAAATGAATCAATTAAAACGAAATGAAATGACATGAATAAATTGAAACAAAATGAAATAAATAAGTTCAAACGGAATAAAATGAAATGAAATCAATTACTTCAAACGAAATGAAATAAACTGAAATCAATAAATTCAAATGAAATGAAATGAATAAATTAAAACGAAATGAAATGAATAAATTCAAACGAAATGAAATGAATCAGTTCAAACGAAATGAAATTCTATGAAATCAATTTATTCAAACGAAATGAAATAAACTGAAATTAATAAATTCAAATGAAATGAAAAGAATAAATTAAAACGAAATGAAATGAAATGACATGAATAAATTCAAACGAAATGAAATGAATAAGTTCAAACGAAATGAAATGAAAGGAAATCAATAGATTCAAACGAAATGAAATCAAATGATATGAATAGATTCAAATGAAATGAAATGATTAAATCAAAACAAAATGAAATGAAATGAAATGAATAAATTCAAACGAAATCAATTGAATAAATTCAAACTAAATAAAATGAATTAATTAAAACGAAATAAAATGAAATAAAACGAACAACATCAAATCAAATGAAATGAAAAAGTTGGAACGATATGAAATTAAATGAAATGATTCAATTAAAACGAGATGAAATGAAATGATATGAATCAATTGAAACAAAATGAAATGAAATGATATGAATCAATTGAAACAAAATGAAATGAAATGAAATTAACAAATTCAAATGAAATCAAATGAATAAATTGAAACGAAATGAAATGAAATGAAATGAATCAATTCAAACGGAATGAAATGAATAAGTTCAAATGAAATGAAATGAAATGAAAGGAACAAATTCAAATGGAATGAAATGAATAAGTTGAAATGAAATGAAATGAAATGAAATGAACAAATTCAAATGAAATGAAATGATCAAGTTCAAACGAAATAAAATGAAATGAAACCAATTAATTCAAACGAAATGAAATGAACCGAAATCAATCAATTCAAATGAAATGAAATGAACAAATTCAAACGAAATGAAATGAAAAAGTTCAAACGAAATGAAATTCAATGAAATCAATTAATTCAAACGAAATGAATTGAACTGAAATCAATCAATTCAAATGAAATGAAATCAAATGAAATGAAGAAATTCAAATGAAATAAAATGAAATGAAATAAATAAATTCAAACGAAATGAAATGAATAAATTGAAGCGAAATATAATAAATAAAATAAAACGAAATGAAATGGAATAAAATGAACAAACTCAAATCAAATGAAATGAATAAGTTCAAACGAAATGAAATGAAATGAAATGAATAAATTAAAGCGAAATGAAATGAAATGACATAAATAAATTCAAACGAAATGAAATGAATAAGTTCAAATGAAATGAAATGAAATGAAATCAATAGATTCAAAACGAAATGAAATCAAATGAAATCAATAAATTCAAATGAAATGAAATGAATAATTTCAAACGAAATGAAATGAAATAAAATGAATCAATTCAAACGAAATGAAATGAAATGAACAAATTCGAATCAAATGAAATAAATCAGTTCAAACGAAATGAAATGACCTGAAATCAATAAATTTGAATGAAAGAAAATGAATCAATTCAAACGAAATGAAATGAAATGACATGAATAAATTGAAACGAAATGAAATAAATAAGTTCAAACGGAATAAAATGAAATGAAATCAATTTATTCAAACGAAAAGAAATAAACTGAAATCAATAGATTCCAATGAAATGAAATGAATAAATTAAAACGAAATGAAATGAATTCAAATGAAATGAAATGAATAAGTTCAAACGAAATGAAATTCTATGAAATCAATTTATTCAAACGAAATGAAATAAACTGAAATTAATAAATTCAAATGAAATGAAAAGAATAAATTAAAACGAAATAAAATGAAATGACATGAACAAATTCAAACGAAATGAAATGAATAAGTTCAAACGAAATGAAATTCAATAAAATCCATCAATTCAAACGAAATGAAATGAACTGAAATCAATCAATTCAAATGAAATGAAATAAATAAAGTAAAACGAAATGAAATGAAATGACAGGAATAAATTAAAACGAAATGAAATGAATAAATTCAAACGAAATCCAATAAATAAATTCAAACGAAATAAAATGAATCAATTAAAACGAAATGAAATGAAATGAAATGACAAATTCAAATCAAATGAAATGAATAAGTTCACACGAAATGAAATCAAATGAAATGAATCATTTAAAACGAAATGAAATCAAATCGAATGAGTAAATTCAAATGAAATCAAATGAAAAAGTTCAAACGAAATGAAATGAAATGAAATGAATAAATTCAAACGAAACGAATTGGAATGAAATCAATAGATTGAAACGAAATGAAATGAAATAAAATCAATAAATTCAAATGAAATGAAATGAATAAATTCAAACGAAATGAAATGAAATGAAATGAATCATTTAAAACGAAATGAAATCAAATCGAATGAGTAAATTCAAATGAAATCAAATGAAAAAGTTCAAACGAAATGAAATGAAATGAAATGAATAAATTCAAACGAAATGAAATGAATAAGTTCAAACGAAATAAAATTCAATGAAATCAATTAATTCAAACGAAATGAAATGAACTGAAATCAATAAAGTCAATTGAAAGAAAATAAATATTATAAAACGAAATGAAATGACATGAATAAATTCAAACGAAATGAAATAAATAAGATCAACCGAATTGAAATTAAATGAAATCAATAGCTTTAAACGAAACGAATTTCAATGAAATCAATTAATTCAAACGAAATGAAATGAACTGAAATCAATCAATTCAAATGAAATGAAATGAATAAATTAAAACGAAATGAAATGAATTCAAATGAAATGAAATGAATAAGTTCAAACGAAATGAAATTCTATGAAATCAATTTATTCAAACGAAATGAAATAAACTGAAATTAATAAATTCAAATGAAATGAAAAGAATAAATTAAAACGAAATAAAATGAAATGACATGAACAAATTCAAACGAAATGAAATGAATAAGTTCAAACGAAATGAAATTCAATAAAATCCATCAATTCAAACGAAATGAAATGAACTGAAATCAATCAATTCAAATGAAATGAAATAAATAAAGTAAAACGAAATGAAATGAAATGACAGGAATAAATTAAAACGAAATGAAATGAATAAATTCAAACGAAATCCAATAAATAAATTCAAACGAAATAAAATGAATCAATTAAAACGAAATGAAATGAAATGAAATGAACAAATTCAAATCAAATGAAATGAATAAGTTCACACGAAATGAAATCAAATGAAATGAATCATTTAAAACGAAATGAAATCAAATCGAATGAGTAAATTCAAATGAAATCAAATGAAAAAGTTCAAACGAAATGAAATGAAATGAAATGAATAAATTCAAACGAAACGAATTGGAATGAAATCAATAGATTGAAACGAAATGAAATGAAATGAAATCAATAAATTCAAATGAAATGAAATGAATAAATTCAAACGAAATGAAATGAAATGAAATGAATCATTTAAAACGAAATGAAATCAAATCGAATGAGTAAATTCAAATGAAATCAAATGAAAAAGTTCAAACGAAATGAAATGAAATGAAATGAATAAATTCAAACGAAATGAAATGAATAAGTTCAAACGAAATAAAATTCAATGAAATCAATTAATTCAAACGAAATGAAATGAACTGAAATCAATAAAGTCAATTGAAAGAAAATAAATATTATAAAACGAAATGAAATGACATGAATAAATTCAAACGAAATGAAATAAATAAGATCAACCGAATTGAAATTAAATGAAATCAATAGCTTTAAACGAAACGAATTTCAATGAAATCAATTAATTCAAACGAAATGAAATGAACTGAAATCAATCAATTCAAATGAAATGAAATGAATAAATTAAAACGAAATGAAATGAAATGACATGAATAAATTCAAACGAAATGAAATGAAATGAAATCAATAGATTCAAACGAAATAAAATGAATAAATTGAAACGAAATAAAATGAAATGAAATGAACCAATTCAAACGGAATGCAATGAATAAGTTCAAATGAAATGAAATGAAATGAAATGAAAGGAACAAATTCAAATGGAATGAAATGAATAAGTTGAAATGAAATGAAATGAAATCAAATGATCAAATTCAAATGAAATGAAATGAATAAGTTCAAACGAAATAAAATGAAATGAAACCAATTAATTCAAACGAAATGTAATGAACTGAAATCATCCAATTCAAATGAAATGAAATGAATAAATTCAAACGAAATGAAATGAAATGACATGAATAAATTCAAACGAAATGAAATCAAATGAAATCAATACATTCAAACGAAATAAAATGAATAAATTGAAACGAAATCAAATGAAATGAAATGTATCAAATCAAACGGAATGAAATGCATAAGTTCAAATGAAATGAAATGAAATGAAAGGAACAAATTCAAATGGAATGAAATGAATAAGTTGAAATGAAATGAAATGAAATGAAATGAACAAATTCAAATGAAATGAAATGAATAAGTTCAAACAAAATAAAATGAAATGAAACCAATTAATTCAAACGAAATGAAATGAACTGAAATCAATCAATTCAAATGAAATGAAATGACCAAATTCAAACGAAATGAAATGAAAAAGTTCAAACGAAATGAAATTCAATGAAATCAATTAATTCAAACGAAATGAAATGAACTGAAATCAATCAATTCAAATGAAATGAAATCAAACGAAATGAAGAAATTCAAATCAAATGAAATGAAATGAAATAAATAAATTCAAACGAAATGAAATGAATAAATTCAAGCGAAATATAAGGAATAAAATAGAACGAAATGAAATGTAATAAAATGAACAAACTCAAATCAAAGGAAATGAATAAGTTCAAACGAAATGAAATGAAATGAAATGAATAAATTCAATTAAATGATATGAATAAGTTCAAACGAAATGAAATTCAATGAAATCAATTAATTCAAACGAAATGAAATGAGCTGAATTCAATAAATTCAAATGAAATGAAATGAATAAATTAAAACGAAATGAAATGAAATGACGTAAATAAATTCAAACGAAATGAAATGAATAAGTTCAAACGAAATGAAATGAAATGAAATCAATAGATTCAAAACGAAATGAAATCAAATGAAATCAATAAATTCAAATGAAATGAAATGAATAAATAAAAACGAAATGAAATGAAATGAAATCAATCAACTCAAACGAAATAAAATGAATAATTTCAAACGAAATGAAATGAAATAAAATGAATCAAATCAAACGAAATGAAATGAAATGAACAAATTCAAATCAAATGAAATAAATCAGTTCAAACGAAATGAAATGAAATGAAATAAATAATTTCAAACGAAATGAAATGAATAAGTTCAAACGAAATGAAATGATATGAAATCAATAAATTTAAATGAAAGAAAATGAATCAATTAAAACGAAATGAAATGAAACGAAATGAATAAATTCAGATGAAATGAAATGAATAAATTAAAACGAAATAAAAAGAATAAATTCAAGCAAAATGAAATGCTATGAAATCAATCAATTAAAACGAAATGAAAAGAATAAATTCAAGCAAAATGAAATGCTATGAAATGAATCAATTAAAACGAAATGAAATCAAATCAAATGAGCAAATTCAAATTAAATCAAATGAATAAATTAAAACGAAATGGAATGAAATGAAATGAATAAATTCGAACGAAATTAAATGAATAAGTTCAAACGAAATGAAATTCAATAAAATCAATTAATTCAAACGAAATGAAATGAACTGAAATCAATCAATTCAAATGAACTGAAATGAAAAAATTAAAATGAAATGAAATGAAATGCCATGAATAAATTCAAACGAAATGAAATGAATACATTCAAACGAAATGAAATAAATAAATTCAAACAAAACGAAATGAAATGAAATCAATAGATTCAAACAAAATGAAATGAATAAGTTCAAACGAAATGAAATGAAATGAAATCAATAGATTCAACCGAAATGAAATCAAATGAAATGAAGAAATTCAAATGAAATAAAATGAATAAATGAAAACGAAATGAAATGAATGAAATAAATAAATTCAAACGAAATGAAATGAGTAAATTGAAACGAAATAAAATGAATCAATTAAAACAAAATGAGATGAAATGAAATGAACAAATTCAAATCAAATGAAATCATAAAGTTCGCACGAAATGAAATGAAATGAAATGAATAGATTCAAACGAAATGAAATTAATAAGTTCAAAGAAAATGAAATTCAATGAAATCAATTAATTCAAACGAAACGAAATGAGCTGAAATCAATAGATTTAAATGATATGAAATGAATAAATTAAAACGAAATGAAATGAAATGAATAAATTAAAACCAAATGAAATGAAATGAATAAATTAAAACGAAATGAAACGAAATGAATAAATTAAAACGAAATGAAATGAAATGACATGATTAAATTCAAACGAAATGAAATGATTAAGTTAAAACGAAATGAAATTCAATGAAATCAATTAATTCAAACGAAATGAAATGAACTGAAATCAATCAATTCAAATGAAATGAAATGAATAAATAACAACGAAATGAAATGAAATGAATAAATAACAACGAAATGAAATGAAATAACATGAATAAATTCGAACGAAATGAAATGAATAAGTTCAAACGAAATGAAATGAAATGAAATCGATAGATTCAACCGAAATGAAATCAAAAGATTCAACCGAAATGAAATCAAATGAAATGAAAAAATTCAAATGAAATGAAATGGATAAATGAAAACGAAATGAAATGAAATTAAATAAATAAATTCAAACGAAATGAAATGAATAAATTCAAGCGAAATAAAATGATTCAAATAAAACGAAATGAAATGAAATAAAATGAACAGATTCAAATCAAATGAAATGAATCAGTTCAAACGAAATAAAATGAAATGAAATGAATAAATTCAATTAAATGATATGAATAAGTTCAAACGAAATGAACTTCAATGAAATCAATTAATTCAAACGAAATGAAATGAGCTGAAATCAATAAATTCAAATGAAATGAAATGAATAATTTAAAACGAAATGAATAAAATGACATAAATAAATTGAAACGAAATGAAATAATTAAGTTCAAACGAAATGAAAGGAAATGAAATCAATAGATTCAAAACAAAATGAAATCAAATGAAATCAATAAATTCAAATGAAATGAAATGAATAAATTAAAACGAAACGAAATGAAATGAAATGAATAAATTCAAACGAAATGAAATCAATCAATTCAAACGAAATGAAATGAAATAAAATGAATCAATTCAAACGAAATGAAATGAAATGAACAAATTAAAATCAAATGAAATAAATCAGTTCAAACGAAATGAAATGAAATGAAATGAATGAATTCAAACGAAATGAAATGAATAAGTTCAAACGAAATAAAATGACCTGAAATCAATAAATTTAAATGAAAGAAAATGAATAAATTAAAACGAAATGAAATGAAATGACATGAATAAATTCAAACGAAATGAAATAAATAAGTTCAAACGGAATAAAATGAAATGAAATCATTAGATTCAAACCAAACGAAATCAAATGAAATCAATAAATTCAAATGAAATGAAATGAATAAATTAAAACGAAATGAAATGAGTAAATTCAAACGAAAAGAAATGAAATGAAAAGAAATGAATAAATACAAACAAAATGAAATGAATAGGTTCAAACGAAATGAAATGAATGAAATGAATAAAATTTAAACGAAATGAAACAAATAAGTTCAAACGAAATGAAATTCACTGAAATCAATTAATTCAAACGAAATGAAATGAGCTGACATCAATGAATTCAAATGAAATGAAATGAATAAATTAAAGCGAAATGAAATGAAATGACATGAATAAATTCAAAGGAAATGAAATGAAATGACATCAATAAATTCAAACGAAATGAAATGAAATGACATGAATAAATTCAAAAGAAATGGAATGAATAAGTTCAAATGAAAGGAAGTGGAATGAAATCAATAGATTCAAACGAAATGAAATCAAATGAAATGAATCAATTCAAATCAAAGGATATGAATAATTTAAAACGAAATGAAATGAAACGAAATGAGTAAATTCAGATGAAATGAAATGAATAAATTAAAACGAAATGAAAAGAATAAATTCAAGCAAAATAAAATGCTATGAAATGAATCAATTAAAACGAAATGATATCAAATCAAATGAACAAATTCAAATGAAATGAAATGAATAAGTTTCAACGAAATGAAATTCAATAAAATCAATTAATTCAAACGAAATGAATTGAGCTGAAATCAATCAATTCAAATGAAATGAAATGAATATATTAAAACGAAATGAAATGAAATAACATGAATAAATTCAAACGAAATGAAATGAATCAATTCAAACGAAATGAAATGAATAAGTTCAAACGAAACGAAATGAAATGAAATAAATAGATTCAAACGATATGAATTAAAACGAAATCAATAAATTCAACTGAAACGAAAAGAATAAATTCAAACAAAATGAAATGAAATCAATAAATTCAAACGAAATGAAATGAATCATTTCGACCTAAATGAAATGAATCAATTAAAACGAAATGAAATGAAATGAAATGAATAAATTCAAACGAAATGAAATGAAATGAATAAATTCAAACGAAATGAAATGAATAAATTCAACATAAATGAAATGGATAAATTGAAACGAAATGAAATGAAATGAAATGAATCAATTCAAACGAAATGAAATGAACTGAAATCAATCAATTCAAATGAAATTAAAAGAATAAATTAAAACGAAATAAAATGAAATGACATGAGAAAATTCAAACAAAATGAAATGAAAAAGTTCAAACGAAATGACATGCAATGAAATCAATAGATTCAAACGAAATGAAATCAAATGAAATGAATAAATTCAAATGAAATGAAATAATTGACTCAAAACGAAATGGAAAGAAATGAAATGATTAAATTCAAACGAAATCAAATGAATAAATTGAAACGAAATAAAATGAATCAATTAAAACGAAATCAAATGAAATAAAGTGAACAACATCAAATGAAATGAAATGAATAAGTTCAAACGAAATGAAATGAAATAAAGTGAACAACATCAAATGAAATGAAATGAATAAGTTCAAACGAAATGAAATGAAATGAAATGAAATGAATAAATTGAATTAATTAAAATGAATCAGTTCAAACGAAATGAAATTCAATGAAATCGATTAATTCAAACGAAATGAAATGAATAAGTTAAAACGAAATGAAATGAAATGAAATCAATAAATTCAAACGAAATGAAATCAAATGAATTCAAGAAATTCAAATGAAATGAAATGAATAAATTCAAACGAAAGGAAATGAAATGAAATGAATCAATTGAAACGAAATGAAATGAAATTGATACGTTCAAACGAAATGAAATGAATAAGTTCAAACGAAATGAAATGAAATAAAATCAATTAATTCAAACGAAATGAAATCAAATCAAATCAATTAATTCAAACGAAATGAAATGAAATGAAATGAATCAGCTCAAACGAAATGAAACGAAATAAAATCAACAAATTCAAATCAAATGAAATGAATAAGTTCAAAAGAAATGAAATGAAATTAAATGAATAAATTCAAACGAAATGAAATGAATAAGTTAAAACGAATAAAATGAAGTGAAATCAATTAATTCAAACGATATAAAATTAACTGAAATCAATAAATTCAAATGAAATGAAATGAGTAGATTGAAACGAAATGAAATGAAATGAAAGGAATAAATTCAAACAAAACGAAATGAATCAATTCAAACGAAATGAAATGAAATGAAATCAATGAATTGAAACGAAATGAAATGAAATGAAATGAATAATTAAAAATGAAATGAAATGAATCAATTAATACGAAATGAAATGAAATGAGATGACTAAATTCCAACGAAATGAAATGAATAAGTTCAAACGAAACAAAATGAAATGAAATCAATAGATTCAAACGAAATGAAATCAAATGAAATCAATAAACTCAAATGAAATGAATAAATTGAAACGAAATGAATAAATTCAAACGAAATGAAATGAAAAAATTGATACGAAATGAAATGGAATGAAATGAATCAATTAAAACGAAATGAAATGAAATGGAATGAAATAAAATGAAATGAAATGAATATATTCAAACGAAATGAAATGAAATGAAATGGAATGAAATGAATCAATTAAAACGAAATGAAATGAAATGGAATGAAATAAAATGAAATGAAATGAATATATTCAAACGAAATGAAATGAAATGAAACGAATCAATTAAAACGAAATGAAATGAAATGGAATCAAATAAAATGAAATGAAATGAATAAATGCAAACGAATTGAAATGAATAAGTTCAAACGAAATGAAATTCAATGAAATCAATTATTTCAAACGAAATGAAATGAACTGAAATCAATCAATTCAAATGAAAGAAAATGAATAAATTAAAACGAAATGAAACGAAATGACATGAATAAATTCAAACGAAATGAAATGAATAAGTTCAAACAAAATAAAATGAAATGAAATCAATAGATTCAACCGAAATGAAATCAATAAGTTCAAACGAAATGAAATCAAATGAAATGAATAAATTCAAATGAAATGAAATGAATAAATTAAAACGAAATGAAATGAAATGAAATGAATAAATTCAAACGAAATCAAATGAATAAATTTAAACGAAATGAAACGAAATGAATCAATTCAAACGGAATGAAATAAATTGAAATGAGCAAATTCAAATGAAATGAAATGAATAAGTTCAAACGAAATGAAATGAAATGAAATGAATATATTCAAACGAAATGAAATGAATAAGTTCAAACGAAATGAAATTCAATGAAATCAATTAATTCGAACAAAATGAAATCAAATGAATTCAATAATTTCAAATGAAATGAAATGAATAAATTAAAACGAAATGAAATGAAAAGAAATGAATAAGTTCAAACGAAATGAAATGAAATGAATAAATTTAAACGAAATGTAATGATTCAGTTCAAACGAAATGAAATTCAATGAAATCAATTAACTCAAATGGAATGAAATGAACTGAAATCAATAAATTAAAATGAAATCAAATAAATAAATTAAAACAAAATGAAATGAAATGAAATGAATCAATTCAAACGAAATGAAATCAAATCAAATGACCAAATTCAAATGAAATGAAATGAATAAATTCAAACTAAATGAAATGAATAAGTTCAAACGAAATGAAATTCAATGAAATCAATTAATTCAAACGAAATGAAATGAACTGAAATCAATAAATTGAAATGAAACAAAATGAATAAATTAAAACGAAATGAAATGAAATCATATGAATAAATTCAAACGAAATGAAATGAATAAGTTGAAACGAAATACAATGAAATTAAATCAATAGATTCAAACGAAATGAAATCAAATGAAATCAATAAATTCAAATGAAATGAAATGAATAAATTAAAACGAAATGAAATGAAATGACATGAAGAAATTGAAACGAAATGAAATCAATAAGTTCAAACGACACGGAATGAAATGAAATCAATAAATTCAAACAAAATAAAATCAATAAGTTCAAACGAAATGAAATGAAATGAAATGAAGAAATTCAAACGAAATCAAATGAATAAGATGAAGCGAAATGACGTTCAATGAAATCAATTAATTCAAACGAAATGAAATGAACTGAAATCATTAAATTCAAATGAAAGAAAATAAATAAATTAAAACGAAATGATATGAAATGACATGAATAAATTCAAACGAAATGAAATGAATAAGTTGAAACGAAACAAAATGAAATGAAATGAATAGATTCAAACAAAATTAAATGAAATGAAATCAATAAATTCAAATGAAATGAAATGAATAAATTAAAACGAAACGAAATGAAATGAAATGAAATTTAAACGAAATGAAATGAAATGAAATCAATAAATTCAAACGAAATGAAATCAAATAAAATCAGTAAATTCAAATGAAATGAAATGAATAAATTAAAACGAAAAGAATTGAATAATTTCAAACGAAATGAAATGAAAGGAAATCCATAGATTCAAACGAAATGAAATCAAATGAAATCAATAAATTCAAATGAAATGAAATGAATAAATTCAAACGAAAAAAAATGAAATGAAATAACTAAATTCAAACGAAATGAAATGAACAAGTTCAAACGAAACGAAATGAAATGAAATCAATAGATTGTAACGAAATGAAATCAATAGATTGAAACGAAATGAAATCAAACGAAATGAATAAATTCAAATGAAATGAAATGAATAAATTCAAACGAAATGAAATGAACAAGTTCAAACGAAACGAAATGAAGTGAAATCAATAGATTGAAACGAAATGAAATCAAATGAAATCAATAAATTTAAATGAAATGAAATGAATAAATTAAAACGAATTGAAATGAAACGAAATGAATAAGTTGAAACGAAATGAAATGAAATGAAATGATCCAATTCAAACGAAATGAATTGAAATGAAATGAAATGAATAAGTTCAAACGAAATGAAATAAAATCAATTAATTCAAAGGAAATGAAATGAACTGAAATCAATCAATTCAAAGGAAATGAAATTAATAAATTAAAACGAAATGAAATGAAATGACATGAATAAATTAAAACGAAATGAAATGAATCAATTCAAACGATATGAAATGAAATGAACAAATTCAAGTCAAATGAAATAAATCAATTCAAACAAAATGAAATGTAATAAAATGAATGAATTTGAAACGAAATGAAATGAATAAGTTCAAACGAAATGAAATTCAATGAAATCAATTAATTCAAACGAGATGAAATGACCTGAAATCAATCAATTCAAATGAAAGAAAACGAATAAATTAAAACGAAATGAAATGAAGAGACATGAATAAATTCAAACGAAATGAAATGAATAAGTTCAAACGAAACGAAATAAAATGAAATCAATAGATTCAAACGAAATGAAACCAAATGAAATCAATAAATTCAAATGAAATGAAATGAATCAATTAAAACGAAATGAAATGAAATGAAATGAATAAATTAGAGCGAAATGAAATGAATAAGTTCAAATGAAATGAAATGAAATGATATGAATCAATTCAAACAAAATGAAATTAAAAGAAATGAACAAATTCAAATGAAATGAAATGAATAAGTTCAAACGAAATCAAATGAAATGAAATGAATAAATCCAAACGAAATGAAATGGATAAGTTCAAGCGAAATGAAATTCAATGAGATCAATTATTTCAAACGAAACGAAATGAACTGAAATCAATCAATTCAAATGAAATGAAATGAATAAATTAAAACGAAATGAAATGAATAAATTAAAACGCAATGAAATGAAATGAATAAATTCAAACGAAATAAAATGAATCAATTAAAACGAAATGAAATGAAATAAAATGAACAAATTCAAATCAAATCAAATGAATAAGGTCAAACGAAATGGAATAAAAGAAAATGAATAAATCAAACGTAATGAAATGAATAAGTTCAAAGGAAATGAAATTCAATAAAATCAATTAATTCAAACGAAATGAAAAGAGCTGAAATCAATAAATTTAAATGAAATCAAATGAATAAATTAAAACGAAATGAAATGAAATCAATTGAAATCAATAAATTCAAATGAAATGAAATGAATAAGTTCAAACTAAATGAAATGAATCAGTTCAAACGAAATGAAATTGAAGGAAATCAATTAATTCAAACGAAATGAAATCAAATCAAATGAACAAATTCAAATGAAATGAAATGAACAAATTAAAACGAAATGAAATGAGATGACATCAATAAATTCAAACGAAATGAAATGAAATCAAATGAACAAATTCAAATGAAATGAAATGAATAAATTCAAACTAAATGAAATGAATCATTTCAAACGAAATGAAAGTGAACGAAATCAATTAATTCAAACGAAATGAAATCAAATCAAATGAACAAATTCAAATGAAATGAAATCAATAAATTCAAACAAAATGAAATGAATCAGTTGAAACGAAATGAAATGAAATGAAATCAATAGATTCAAACGAAATGAAATCAAATGAAATCAATAAATTCAAATGAAATGAAATGAATAAATTAAAACGAAATGAAATGAAATAACATCAATAAATTCAAACGAAATCAAATGAATAAGTTCAAACGAAACGTAATGAAATGAAATCAATCAATTCAAACGAAATGAAATCAATAAGTTCAAACGAAATGAAATAAAACGAAATGCATAAATTCAAACGAAATGAAATGAAATGAATCAATTAAAACGAAATGAAATCAAATCAAATGAACAAATTCAAATGAAATGAAATGAATAAATTCAAACGAAACGAAATGAAATGAAATGAATAAATTCAAACAAAATGAAATGAATAAATTCAAACGAAATCAAATGAATCAATTAGATCGAAATGAAATGAAATAAAATGAACAAATTAAAATCAAATGAAATGAATAAGTTCAAACGAAATAAAATGAAATGAAATGAATAAATTCAATTAAATGAAATGAATCATTTCAAACGAAATGAAATTCAATGAAATCAATTAATTCAAACGAAAGGAAATCAGCTGAAATGAATAAATTAAAACGAAATGAAATAGAATGACATGAATCAATTCAAACGAAATGAAATGAATAAGTTCAAACGAAATGAAATCAAATCAAATCAATAGATTCACACGAAATGATATCATATGAAATCAATAAATTCAAATTAAATGAAATGAATAAATTCAAACGAAGTGAAATAGAACGAAATGAATAAATTCAAACGAAATGAAATGAATAACTTCAAACGAAACGAAATGAAATGAAATCAATAGATTCAAACGAAATGAAGTCAAATGAAATCAATCAATTTAAATGAAATGAAATGAATCAATTAAAACGAAATGAAATGAAATAAAATGAATAAATTCAAGCGAAATGAAATGAATATGTTCGAATGAAACGAAATGAAATGAAATCAAATGGACAAATTCAAATGAAATGAATGAATACGTTCAAACGAAATGAAATGAAATGAAATGAATAAATCCAAACGAAATGAAATGAATAAGTGCAAACAAAATGAAATTCAATGAGATCAATTATTTCAAACGAAATGAAATGAATCAGTTGAAACGAAACGAAATGAAATGAATAAGTTTAAACGAAACGTAATGAAATGAAATCAATCAATTCAAGCGAAATGAAATCAATAAGTTCAAACGAAATTAAATAAAACGAAATGCATCAATTAAAACGAAATGAAATGAAATCAAATGAACCAATTCAAATGAAATGAAATGAATAAGTTCAAACGAAACGAAATGAAATGAAATGAATCTATTCAAACGAAATGAAATGAATAAATTCAAACGAAATAAAATGAATCAATTAAATCGAAATGAAATGAAATAAAATGAACAAATTAAAATCAAATGAAATGAATAAGTTCAAACGAAATGAAATGAAATGAAATGAATAAATTGAATTAAATGAAATGAATCAGTTCAAACGAAATTAAATTCAATGAAATCAATTAATTCCAACGAAATGAAATCAGCTGAAATCAATAAATTCAAATGAAATGAAATGAATAAATTAAAACGAAATGGAATGAAATGACATGAATAAATTCAAACGAAATGAAATGAATCAGTTCAAAGGAAATGAAATCAAATCAAATCAATAGATTCACACGAAATGATATCATATGAAATCAATAAATTCAAATTAAATGAAATGAATAAATTAAAACGAAGTGAAATGGAACGAAATGAATAAAATCAAACGAAATAAAATGAATAACTTCAAACGAAACGAAATGAAATGAAATCAATCAATTCAAATGAAATGAATTGAATAAATTAAAACGAAATGAAATGAAATAAAATGAATAAATTCAAGCGAAATGAAATGAATGTGTTCAAATGAAATAAAATGAAATGAAATGGACAAATTCAAATGAAATGAAATGAATAAGTTCAAACGAAATGAAATGAAATGAAATGAATAAATCCAAACGAAATGAAATGAAATGAAATGAATAAATCCAAACGAAATGAAATGAATAAGTGCAAACGAAATGAAATTCAATGAGATCAATTATTTCAAACGAAATGAAATGAATCAGTTGAAACGAAACGAAATGACATGAAATCAAAAGATTCATACGAAATCAAATCAAATGAAATCAATAAAGTCAAATTAAATGAAATGAATAAGTTAAAACGAAATGAAATGGAACGAAATGAATAAATTCAAACGAAATGAAATGAATTAATTCAAACGAAACGAAATGAAATGAAATGAGTGAATTAAAACGAAATGAAATCAAATCAAATGAACAAATTCAAATGAAATGAAATGAATAAGTTCAAACGAAATGAAATGAATAAAATAAAACAAAATGAAATGAAATGAAATGAATAAATTCAAACGAAATGAAGTGAAATCAAATGAACAAATTCAAATGAAATGAAATGAATAAATTCAAAGTAAAGGAAATGAATAAGTTCAAACGAAATGAAATAGTAGGAAATCAATTAATTCAAACGAAATGAAATCAAATCAAATCAACAAATTCAAATGAAATGAAATGAATAAGTTCAAACGAAATGAAATGAAATAAAATGAATATGTTCAAACGAAATGAAATGAATCAGTTCAAACGAAATGAAATTCAATGAAATCAATTAAATCGAAAGACATGAAATGAACTGAAATCAATCAATTCAAATGAAATGAAATGAATAAATTAAAACGAAATGAAATGAAATGAAATGAATAAATTCAGACGAAATGAAATGAATAAGTTCAAACGAAATGAAATTCAATGAAATCAATTAATTCAAACGAAATGAAATGAGCTGAATTCAATAAATTTAAATGAAAGAAAATGAATACATTAAGACGAAATGAAATGAAATGATATAAATAAATTCAAACGAAATGAAATGAATAAGTTCAAACCAAAGAAAATGGAATGAAATCAATAGATTCAAACGAAATGAAATCAAATGAAATCAATCAATTCAAATGAAATGAAATGAATAAATTAATACGAAATGAAATGAATTAATGAATACGACATGAAATGAATAAATTCAAACGATATCAAATGAATCAATTAAAACGAAATGAAATGAAATAAAATGAATGAATTCAAACAAAATGAAATGAATAAATTCAAACGAAATGAAATGAAATAAATCAATTGAAACCAAATGAAATGAAATGAATAAATTCAAACGAAATGAAATGATTTAGTTAAAACGAAATGAAATTCAATGAATTCAATTAATTCAAACGAAATGAAATGAACTGAAATCAATAAATTCAAATGAACGAAAAATGAATCAATTAAAACGAAATGAAATGAAATGACATGAATAAATTCAAACGAAATGAAATGAATCATTTAAATCGAAATGAAATGAGATGAAAGCAATAGACTCAAACGAAATGAAATCAAATGAAATCAATCAATTCAAATGGAATGAAATGAATAAATTAAAACGAAATGAAATGAAATGACATAAATAAATTCAAACGAAATGAAATAAATAAGTTGAAACTAAACAAAATTCAATGAAATCAATATATTCAAACGAAATGAAATCAAATGTAATCAATAAATTCAAATGAAATGAAATGAATGAATAAAAACGGAATGAAATGAAATGAAATGAATATATTTAAACGAAATGATATGAATAAATTCAAAGGAAACAAAATGAATCAAATAAAACGAAATGAAATGAAATAAATTGAACAAATTCAAATCAAATGAAATGAATCAGTTCAAACGAAATGAAATGAATTGAAATGAATAAATTCAATTAAATGAAATGAATAAGTTCAAACGAAATGAAATTCAATGAAATCAATTTATTCAAACGAAATGAAATCAGCTGAAATCAATAAATTCAAATGAAATGAAATGAATAAATTAAAACGCAATGAAATGAAATGACATGAATAAATTCAAACATAATGAAATGAATAAGTCGAAACGGAATAAAATGAAATGAAATCAGTAAATTCAAACGAAATGAAATCAAATGAAATCAATCAATTCATATGAAATGAAATGAATAAATTAAAACGAAATGAAATGAATAAATTCAAACAAAATTAAATGAAATGAAATGAATCAATTCAAACGAAATGAAATGAATAAGTTCAAATCAAATGAAATTCAATGAAATCAATTAATTCAAACGAAATGAAATGAACTGAAATCAATCAGTTCAAATGAAATGAAATGAATAAATTAAAACAAAATGAAACGAAATGACATGAAAAATTTGAAATGAAATAAAATGAATAAGTTCAAATGAAATGAACTTCAATGAAATCAATTAATTCAAACGAAATGAAATGAACTGAAATGAATAAATTCAAATGAAATGAAATGAATAAATTAAAACGAAATGAAATGAATAAGATCAAACGAAATGAAATTCAATGAAATAAATTTATTCAAACGAAATGAAATCAGCTGAAATCAATAAATTTCAATGAAATGAAATGAATAGATTAAAACGAAATAAAATGAAATGACATGAATAAATTCAAACGAACTGAAATAAATAAGTTCAAACAAAACGAAATGGAATGAAATCAATGGATTCAAACGAAATGAAATCAAATGAAATCAATCAATTTAAATGAAATGAAATGAATAACTTAAAACGAAATGAAATGAAATGAAATGACTAAATTCAAACTAAATGAAATGAATAAATTCAAACGAAATGAAATGAATAAATTCAAACGAAATGAAATGAAATGAAATGAAACATTTGAAACGACATGAAATGAAATGAAAACAATAGATTCAAACGAAATGAAATCAAATGAAATCAATAAATTCAAATGAACGAAAATTAATAAATTGAAACGAAATGTAATGAAATGACATGAATAAATTCAAACAAAATGAAATGAATAAGTTGAAACTAAATGAAATGAAATGAAAGCAAAAGATTCAAACGAAATGAAATCAAATGAAATCAGTAAATTCAAATGAAATCAAATGAATAAATTAAAACGAAATGAAATGAAATGACATAAATAAATTCAGGCGAAATGAAATGAATAAGTTCAAACGAATCGAAATTCAATGAAATCAATATATTGAAACGAAATAAAATCAAATGAAATCAATAAATTCTAATGAAATGAAATGAATAAATCAAAACGAAATGAAATGAAATGACATAAATAAATTCAAACGAAATGAAATGAATAAGTTCAAACGAAATGAAATTCAATGAAATCAATTAATTCAAACGAAAAGAAATGAACTAAAATCAATCAATTCAAATGAAATAAAATGAATAAATTTAAGCGAAATGAAATGAAATGACATGAATAAATTCAAACAAAATGAAATGAATAAGTTCCAACGAAATGAAATGAAATGAAATCAATAGATTCAAACGAAATGAAATCAAATGAAATGAATAAATTCAAATGAAAAGAAATGAATGAATGAAAACGAAATGAAATGAAATGAATATATTCAAACGAAATGAAATGAATAAATTCAAAGGAAATAAAATGAATCAAATAAAACGAAAAGAAATGAAATAAAATGAACAAATTCAAATCAAATGAAATGAATAAGTTCAGACGAAATGAACTGAAATGAAATGAATAAATTCAATTAAATGAAATGAATCAGTTCAAACGAAATGAAATTCAATTAAATGAAATGAATAAGTTCAAATGAAATGAAATTCAATGAAATCAATTAATTCAAACGAAATGAAAGGAGTTGAAATCAATAAATTCAAATGAAATGAATCGAATAAATTAAAATGAAATGAAATGAAATGACATGAATAAATTCAAACGAAATGAAATGAATAAATTCAAGCGAAATTAACTGAAATGAGATGAATAAATTAAAACAAAATGAAATGAAATGACATGAATAATTTCAAAGGAAATGAAATGAATAAGTTCAAACGAAATGAGATTCAATGAAATCAATTAATTTAAACGAAATGAAATGAACTGAAATCAATAAACTCTAATGAGATGAAATGAATAAATTAAAACGAAATGAAATGAAATGACATCAATAAAAGTAGTATATATGCGGTTCTAAAGTCGTATTTGTGGTGGTGGTGGTGGAGCCCGAAGTGACGTCACCGGAACCGGAAATGACGTCACCGGAACCGGAAATGACGTCACCGGAAGTCATGTGACCGGAACCGGAAGTCACGTGACCGGAACCGGAAGTACCCGGAAGTGGTTTGCGCGCATGCGCAACCGGAAGTAACGTGTTTTCCCGCCATTTGTTGCCGGAAGTGACGCAAGTCACGTGCCAGGACTTGGATGTGCCGTCTGCGGATGCGTAGGCGGAACCGGAAGTTACCGGAAGCTGTTTGCGCGCATGCGCAACCGGAAGTGACGTGTTTTCCCGCCATTACTTTACGGAAGTGATGTAAGTCACAGACCCGGATGTGTCGTCTGCGCATGTTCAGGAACCTGAAGTAGTTTGCGCGCATGCGCAACCGGAAGTAGGGGTTTTTCGCCATTTAACCATATTTTGTTTACGGAAGTGACGTAAGTCACGTGCTAGGACCCGGATGTGTGGTCTGCAGAACCGGGAAAGGGAGCTCCTCCAAGGGGGAGATAACCCTGTAAATGGGAGATAAGAGTTCCATATTCCCCTCCTACAAGGGGAGAGAAAAAAATCTCATCTGCATTTAAACAAGGCTGTCAACTGTCAACATTCGAAGCTAACCATTATGATGGCTTCAAATGCAGGCTGCATTAACTTTTTTTTCTTTTTTTTTTAATTTTTTTTTTTTTTCTTTTAATTTTTTTTTTTTTTCTTTGTTTTTTTTTCTTTTTTTTTTGGTTGACATTCACTGCAAAACATGGCACTTTCCACGTTCTGGTGGGTTACTGCACACGGTAAGGTTTTCTTCAACTCGGGAACTAGTTCTGGGATGACTTTATCCACCTCCTTTAATTTTTCGTACTGTTGAAAATCCAAACTCACTCCTTGGTCTGTCGGGTGTAGCTGTTCGTCCAGAGGCGATAGAGAGTAATGGCGAACGTCTAACTTTAATTCCGGACTCTGTGCCGTGACGTAAACGTTTCTCCCGAGGTGTTTGTGTAGGGACGCGTATCTGTTGTGTTCCAAGTAATGAACGGCCTCGTCGATATCGTCCAAGGTATATTGGAGTTGTATCCAGCGAAACAGTGGGAAATACACTTCCATCCTCCCGTCAGTCAAGGTGATTCCCTCCTTTTCAACCTTCAGGTGTAAGCTCCCTCCTAGATGAAAGCTGGACTCTTCCGGGAAACAGATTTCCATGTCCTCTTTGTTGGGATCTGTCAAGACTCCTAGCAGATCGTCCCTCCTATTCACCATCAGGGCGTGACAAAAACCGTTAAATGCATTGGGACCTCTTCTGGGTAGTAATTGCAGTAAGGCACGGGTACGCATCTTCCTGGTTGGTTGATGAGAAATGAATTCTCTCTGGTCCTCGTCCACTATGCCTCGTTGTACCAAAACATCGACTACTTCGTCTACCGGGGTTTCGTTCACCAAAAGAACATAATTCTTGAGCAAGGCTTGTCTGTGCTGTGGTTGCATCTTTACCGTTCGAAGGAATAAGACGAAGTGAGAGGTTCTGCACTGTATATATGTGCAGAACGCGGACGTGATAGAAAGCACCCAAGACACCCAATCAGAGATGCAAGACAGTTCGTGTTGCAACATGTCTGCATGACGTCATGAAACATGGCGGCGCCCACTGTTCGCCCACATGTCGGGAACGAGAGAGAGAGGTGGGTCACTCTGCATTTATCCAGGTTTGTGACTGGCTATATATAAACATATATAGGCTGCATTACCCCCACCCCCCTTCTTTTTTTTTTTTTTTTAATTTTTTTAACGATTCGAAACACGAATCTATTCACAGTGTCCGTGCCCTCTTTTGGATCCTCCAATAGTCTAGTGATATCCGTCATGACATGTCCCATACTGCGATGTATCAGATAAAAAATGCAGTGCTGGCCGTACACCGTTGAACCTTCTTCTTGTACTCTGACGGTGTTGTATGTCCACATTCGACAATGTCGATTCATGAAGTTAAGGTAAGCGATCGAGTGAGATGGTATGCCGGTAGGATCGTAGTATTCTCCCATGGAATTGGCATCGATGTATATAGCTATCCAATGTTTTCCGTCTCGACTATCAGGATCCGTGTTCCCCACCAAGGCCGAAGGCACGTTCATGTGTCTGGGTAATCTATTTCTGGCGTACACTCCTTTAAACACCGATCTGGTCCCAGGATGATCTTTTAAGACGCCTTCGATCTCTAAAGTGTTCATCAGGCACTGTAATCAAACAGGACTTGTCTATTTCTGTCTATTTCGATGACGTTGTCGAACTCTGCATACAAAACCACGTTGATGGTAGCAGGAAGTGCTTCGGCAAAATGAATTTCTAAACGTAAGTTGCCTTGTTTTATCAGTTGAAAGGTACCCACTTCAGACATATCGGGAGTCAAATCGAAGCCAAACAAGGTGTAGCCTTTAGAAAAGTCTTCTCTGGAAATGGCGTTTCCTTCGTCTTGAAACATCTTTCCGGTGCTGGTATAGAGTCCCATGTAACTTCGAATGTATCCTTCCCCGCCGAAATCCGGCTGCAAGGGTTTGCTGGGTATCTGTTTTCCGTCCACGTTGAGCGCGACAAAGTTTATCTTGAAGTGTTTAAAGTTAAACGGGTTTTTCGTGATGTTTCCGTTCAAAGCATCGCTTTCTACACATCCTATGACCAATCTCTTGGACATCTGTCCCAGGAACATGTTGTCTTGGACGTAATTGGTGTTTCCTCTAGGTACAGTGTCCACTTTGACTTCCACCCGTCGTATGGGGTATTTGCTGCTCGTTTTTTCCCAAGCTTTGATGCACAACTGCACCTTTCTGACGAATAGACCTAAATCTCTAATCTTAACCTTGAAAGCGTTGGCATGTCCCATCAAAGCAAAGACGTCTCTGCTCCTCCTCAGTTTGATTTTCAGTTCAACTTGATTTAATAAGTATTTATCTTGACAAAATAAGTCTACGTGAAGTTTTCCCATCATCTGGACTTTTCTGCTTTCGGCAATCAATGCCTTTCTGCTGGAGAATCCCACGTTGTCGTCGGTTCTGATTTCTAGGTGTTCGGGTGTGTCTTTGTACCACATGACTCCGGTCAATTGAGATTCTTTGGCAGCGGGTCCGTAGCTGAGCAAAGTTTCTATATAGGCCCGATACGGGTAAACACTCGTGGGAGGGGACACCAATTTCTCGTTGAGACTCACACTGACATCGCTAAAGAGCGAATGCATCCATAGATTCACGGGTCCTACGTCCGAATCGTTGGCCAAATTGCTTCCGTCTGCTTTCACGATCTGTGCCTCTACGAATAGATACGTGTTGGCCAAGTCGATGTAGTCTTCCCCGGCCCCGCTTACGGCGAATTCGTAAGGTCCTTGGTCCGTCAGAGCCGATGTCACACCTTTCTGTTCCCAATATCCGTGTTCTACACTGGTCTGGGTGGGTGGAACCCCAAACAAGTCCAATTCCGATTTAGTGCATTCGCACGAGTGCGGGTGTACGAGTGACATTATACGAAAACGTCTTTCGATGTGGTCCGTTGCTTGGTCAGACGACGTCTGAAACGTTTCTTGGGTGCAGGTCTTTTTATAACTCGTTCTCCGGGTGGGCCGGCATACACGATGGCTTTCTTGAACATGTTTTTGCTTGCCGTTTTCAATCTGGACTTGGCAGCTTGTTTCAAATTCTTTCCTTCAACTGCGTCTCCGGCTATGCGTAGTCCCGTTTTCAACGCTTGGCGACCCAGTGTCTTGGCTCCTTTTTTCAGTAACGGCATGGCCGCCTTAAACAATCCTCCAAACACGCTTCCCAATCCGTGTCCCCTTTGAAATCGACTTCCCCCATAGACGGGATAACCACTTCCGGCTTGATGAAGATAATAATCTTCGTAAGACTTGGCATCACAACAATGACGTGCTTTCATGTTAAAAACTTCTTTTTTCTGCAGTGAAGTGTTACCACCACTCGTCCACGTTCGAATGGCACGATTCCTCCCGTGTCGTCCCTTATATCTATTTCGATGTCCTGCAATCGGCGTTGTACGAGGGTACAGTATTGAATGGGATCGAACACACGCGTCATCATATCTCCGTCTCTACCTTCCACGGGTACGATTCTCAACAGTGGAACTTGCGAGTCACCCACCATTCTTGGTTCGATCAATGGACAGTACACGTACAACGAACTTAGACTTCTCGTGATGTCGGTGACAAACTCGGCCATGTGTTCTCCGGCCGGGAAGATGGCCTGTTTGAATCCTAACATGTTCTGTAACAAGGGACTGAGAATAACTTGATTGTTGGGTTTGACTTGAACGAACACTTTATGATTCACTTCGTTTAAACCGATGTTGAATTTTTTCTTGAGTTCCGTCCTGCTCTTTTTGGATTCCACGGCTTTACACAGACGTTTCGCAGACGAGTAATACCCCTCTGGCAATTCGAAATGATGTCGCTGTAATTCCTCGCTTTCTTGAAAATGAACAGCTACCCATCCTTCCTGTTTCTTTACGTTGTACCACGTATGCGGATACTGTATCTCTGCCAATCCGATCTCCCACGATCCGTCTAAATCCATCATATGAGGTAATCTCGTCGTGTAGCGAGTCAAGGTGTTGTCCGGATAATATTCCATCGAACTATTGCTGGGTAACGTCAGATAAAACATTATGTTTGATTGTCGGATTTGGCAAGAGGTATCCCAAACAGCTGCTCAGTAAAGCCGTCCACAGATTACTGTTTTCTGTGCCGATCGTTAAATTGTAAATACTGACGACAATCACTGTATACAAAATCAGAATTTGGCACAGGAATACAATCTCCGGGCGTGGTAGTTTCTTTCCAAAAGCAACCCAAGACCTTCTGCTATCCATATCGGTCGGTGCCATCGATTCAACTGATTCACTTTGAGTGAACGTCTCGCTTTTGTAGATCCGAAGAAAATATCCAACTGTTGAATTTGGCAGGATAACCCAACCATTTGACGAGATACTGTAATCTCCTGCCTTTCTTTCTCTTCGCCAAAATTTTGTCGATTTTATACACGTCGTCTTTCTTAATGACTTTCTGTAATTCTTCGGCATAAAATGTTCCTTCCAATTCTTCTCCGTGATCGTCTTTCACAACGTATACCGGGGGTCTGGCCTCGATGCATCGGACCACGGTAAACAATTCTTCCGTCCAACGAGGTAAATATCCTTTTTTAAAAGTTCTTTTGGCTTTAGTGAGTCGCACTCGATCTCCAGTTTTGAATTTGCATTTTGGAATCGAGCCACTTCTTCCATACAATCGTTTGGCTACCGAGGTCTGGTTAGCCCATGTCACTTCGACCGGTGGTCTACCGATACTTCTATGGTAAGTATGATTGTACGAGATCACCATGTCTTCCAAAGCATCCAAATACTTCAACGTTTCTCTGTGAGTAAAATATTTCCACATTTTCGTTTTTAACGTACGATTAAAACGCTCCATGATATTGGCTTTCGTTTCCTCGTTATGAGTCGTAAAGGATGTCACGATCTCTTAAAAAATTCTGGAACACTCGGTTGGTAAATTCCGTGCCTTTATCCGTCTGTAAACGAATCGGAAGTCTTCCCGACTTGAAAATGACATTGAAAGCTGCCACTAGACTCCGACCCATCTTGTCTTTGAGAGGTACGACCCAGGCGTATCTCGACAACACGTCGATACAGGTAAGCAAATATCTGTATCCATCGTTATAAGACGCAATCTTCGCTACGTCTACTAAATCCGCTTGCCATTGATGATCTATTCCATACACCACCACTCTTCGTCTGACGAACCGTCTTCTAGTTGGTTTATGTAGAGTATATGCATCTTGAGTATGTAACCATTCTTTGACTTCTTTTTGCGTGTACCCTTTCGGTCTGAATTTATTAAGACCTCCATAACTCCCGGGATCAGGAACATGGTAATACGTCGAGTCCATGACCTAAACTAACAGCGGCTGGATGTGACATTTCTTTTTAATACGGTGTCCACGCCTTGGGCGTTTTCGGTGTTTGCCATCGTTTCGGAGACGGACTTTGTTGTCGTTTTCGAGCTCTCGGTGTTCTTTTCGTTTGATGAATATGTCTCCATCTTTCTTCGTGACCTATCAAATCTTGTGGGACGTTAGCTTCTCTTAACGCTTCGCCAAACCTTTCCCATCCTTCCGGGTTAAAATATTTCCTTTTACGCAAGACGTCGTTGACTAAATCCACCACATTGCTTCCCTTGATGGTTTCTCCTTTAAACGTTAATTCTCCCTTCTCGTTCCACGTGATCTCTGGACTGGCTTTCATTTTCTTCAATAAAAGTTCTGCTTTTCCTTTGAGTGTTTTTGGAACACTGTCTATGACCTCTTTCTCCAAGGGATCTTCGGGAGTTGTCGGGAGTTCCGGGACGACAGGTCTGGGTCTATAATCATCATGTATATTCATATAACGATAAAGAGACTGATCGTATAATTTCAATCGCTCCTCGGTCGGTAGATCGTCACGTTCCAATTTTATTTAGCTTTTATTTTGTTTCAATTTATCTTTCTGTGCACGAGTTAACTCGACGTGTCCTTTCAAAACGTTATCAGCACACTCGCACAAACACTCGATGAGACTTCGATCGGCTTTCTGTATGAGATGTTTTTGAATACAAGGCTTTGCGTGTCGTAAATATACTAGATCGTTGGCGTGTTTTCGGAGACGTTTCGAGACCATGTTCTCTCTTCCGTTTTCCGGCCAAGACTAACGTGACGCTGTATTCACCGACGTATTTATGCATCCACGTAAGCACTTTGTACTTCTCCGGGGAAAATATGGCTTCTCAATCTCAGTCGATCTGGAGTCTGTTGTTTCATATCGATGATTAAATAGCCGTGAGGTTCGGCCGTGGCGGAAGCATAGGCATCTAATAAAAGATCCGCTTTCCGAGGAAACATTTGTCGAGCCAAACTATGAATCTGAGAAGAGTCTCGAGGATTCTTGAATAAGACCATGTAATGAGCATTGAGACTGATGGTCCTGTGGTGTTTTCCCTGATGAAAGATGTTTTGTACGATATACATGACGCTGATGTTTCGATGATGACTCTTTTTAGTAAATAAGGAAGCCACTTGGTCATCGGTTTCTGTCATCAAATCATCGATGATAATCAAGTGTCGCCTACTCGAATCTAAACTATCGGTATCGGGTAGTCCTTTTATAAATTCTACACCGTCCACGGTACCATAAAGCGTTTGGTATTCGCCATAACACCATAAAATTCGATCAGGAAAAGGGCACATCATATGGTGGATATTAGCCACGAATCGTCTGACAAAGACCGATTTCCCACTTCCGGTAGGACCCGCAATCAAACAGGTAAACGGATGAATCCAAGGCATGAAATGATTCGGATCGAATCCATCGGAACAATAAAAGATATTGGGGTCTTTGGTAGGATTACAATAGTAAGGTTCTTCTTGTTCAAGGACTGGGGTTTGCTGATCGGAAGGCCAACTCATGTTGTCGGTTTGAGTGGTAGATCAAGACTGATCGATGTGATTGTATACTGGGATATTTAACACAAACACAAATGAAACAGTTTCATATTTTATTTTACAAAATCTACATCAGTCAATGTTTTGAGTTCTGGTTCTTTCTCTTCAAACAAAGGTATGATCTTCTTCAGTTCTTGCCATTCGTAGGGACTCAGCGTTATACCTCTCTTGGTTGGTTGTAAAGTCAGTTCTCCGTTAGGCACGAAATATTTTCTGACGTGAATAATAGGATAGTGTGCTTTAATGATGACATAAACATCTTCTCCCAGATGATATCTCCAGTCCACCGGTTCTTTGTCCTTGATTCTGGTGATCAGGTCGTCCACCACTTCTGTAGTACTGCACAACATTTTCCACTGCATTAACGACAGGCTGACTCCGGTCTTTGTGGGCACCGTTTCACTTTCCCAACATCTGAGATCTACTCTTTTACTGCCTTTCCATTCTGTTAGCTCTGCATAACGTCCTCCACCCAGTAGTACTTTCAAAGGAATATTGGAATCTGTCATGGCGTCTTGAACGATATCGCGCTTGGTCTGGTCTTTGGTTTTCTTTTCTTTACGAGACATATCGGCTGACTGATTCCTCTTCTTGCTGGTCTATTTATATACATATCGGAGATGAACTGGATTGGTTCTTATATTATGAAACGTGAAACAGGATTGGCTATCTTTCCGACATCGTGATTGGTTAACTTCTCCCGTTCCGATTGGTCGAAAATCTGGTATTTTCATTGGTCAATTCCAACCGTTTCGATAGATCAACACGATGGTACACTGTCCAAATATGTGGCGCCCAATCCGGAAACTGCTCACAATAGGTACGAGTAAACGCCGACAATACGACCAGTCTTCCTTTGTTCACCACACCGTCTTCGAACATGGCTGTGACGATTCTCTCGTATACTTGGAAGGGGTCCATCGTACGAATGACTTCTCTGACTATCTTCACTTCCTTTTATACACGTGACAGGCTGGAGCTTTCCTCTATAAATAGAAAATGAGTGTAAATTTAGTTAACAAATTATAACTATTTTTGTTAAAACACCCACTATGGTCCGCGGTCAGGCTTTTAACGACCTGACAACCCTCAACCCTCTACCGATAGAGGGCATCCCCTATCCGCCACCTGGGGGACGCGCTAGGCAGCTCTGTGGGTTGAGCCCCTGTTACCAGGTACCTAGTTCTTTTTTTTTTTTAATTGTTTTTCTTTTTTTTTCTTTTTTTTTAAATTTTTTTTTTTTTTTTTCTATTTTTTTTTTTTTTTTTTATCGGTTAACATACGACTCAAAAAAGAGTGGTCTGTTCATACATCAAATGAAAAGCTTTCCCACTGTCTTCAGTCGAGTCGGTAAGCCGTTCATCCGATCAAATATCTAAGGGTGTCGTAGACACCCCGTCCGCCAAAACTTTACGTTTTGGATAAAAGTAGGAAAAGCCAGCTCGCTCTTGCAAGTAGGTGTAGACTTGGTTGTCTACAGAACGAAACCCTCTGTTGGTTCCGGAGCCAGAGTTCTTTGACAGAAGAACGTCCATGTATTTTGCTTTGTTGATGTCGTTGGTTCTCTTATTGACCTCTTTACAGCTGTACTTGGTTTCGTCTCCAAAGCAAAAATACGTCTTGCTACACAAGGCAATCATCCCGTCACCACTGAATTCTGTCTTGAACAGTCCTGGAGTCCTCTTGTCCCAAGCAGCCAGTTGTGGTGTGTCAGTACGGGGAAACCAATTCTTCTTCTCTGCTTCAAAGCGCCGACGCAACTCCGGTTTGATCACTTCCTCCAAACTATCGCCAGAGAGAGCCATGTAGGCACTGTCGGTGTCCATTGCAGAATACTGGAAATCACGGCGATCGACAAAGACGTCCATAAAATCGTAGTAAAATTCCAACATCCGAAGCTTGGCGTACTGGTAAACGAAACACCCAATGCGCATGGGCAGGTCCAGGTGTATGGTCTTCCTACTCATTTCCACTTCGAAAGTCTTGTCACTCAGCTGGTTGCACCTCCGGAAAGAGGGATCTACGAGGTGGCGACTGATCTGGTGTTCCTGGCAGTAAATCACATCCGTGTGCCTTTCCTTGTTGGTCACCGTCTTGCCGTAGCTGGAATTTCCCCTCAGTTTCTCGTTTTCTGTAATTATCTTCTTATTTGGGTCGGCATCTCCGGCTCGCCTGGCATTACTGACTTGATCTCCTAAGGGTCTGAAACACGCCGACGGCGTGTACTCTACCACCTGGTAAATCCTGGTGACTTTAAGTCCGTGGTTGACATACCATTTCAGCAACGGGGATATTACCATGATCTTCTCTCCAAACATGCTGCCGATTAACGACTTTCTAGGCTGGGGCATGATTCCTTTTTCTTCTGCATACCTCTTCATGTGGTCCCCAATGTCGTCTCTGGACACGTCCACGTTCTTAAAGACAGGAGGCATTTCTGCAAATTTCGACTTTAGGTCCTCAGGTACGTGCAGATCCACTTCCAAGGCACCAAACAACTTGTCCTCCATCACGACTCTCATGATGTCGTCTTCGGTCATCGTGGCGAAACGATCACAGGGTCTCTGCCTCTGAGACACGAAGGTCTTGATTCCTTGGTCTTCTTTCTTTAACCGGTCCCATTCGCACTCCCACATCTGTTTCACTTGGTAGTAGTTTTCTGTTATGTACTGTATTTTTTTCTGTGTAGTCTTGTATAATTCATCCAGGCTCTTTCCGTTCAACGGGTTTTCTGTCTTTCCCCGAGTCAGGCGACAACAATGTCCGTGCCACAGGCAGCCCTGGAACTCGTAAACTGTATTAGTAGCTTTACAGTAACCATCCACGGGAAGGCGCCGACGTCCTATCAGTTTTTCCGCATCGTTCCCTTGGTGACGTATGTGGTGTCCTGTCTCCTGGGCTTCCCATTCCAACCACTCGATAGCCATTCTTTCGTACCTTCGAGGGGTCTGTCTTTTAAAATCGTCCTCGCTCTTGCGACGGACGAAGTGACCCGTTGGCATATCCTGCATAATACTCCACAAATACAAGGCGTTGGCGTCCACACCGTATATCTTCTTGCACGGTTTTGGGTCTTGGTATTCTGCAGGACGGATGAAGGTCTGGTCTTTCTCGTGGTATCTGTGGAAGACGATGCTGGGTCCACCCACTATGTTTTCTTTGTACAACTGGTTCAGATCTGTATTCTTCTCGTCCGGAACGGTGAAATAATCGGACAGACCATCGAACATGGTTTTCAGTGTGAGTCCCGGTACGCTGATTCCGTGTTTAAACATGTCCACCTTCAATCCTTTGTAATATACAAACATCTTCTCGATGGCTTCCAGCATGGGCTCCACGTCTTTGTTGTTGTACTATATCAGGAACTCTTTCACGTTCTTCATGTTCTTTTCCTGCCAGACTTGGCGACACAGCTGGTACTCTTCGGGTGCAATGTTCTCGTTTTTCAGCGTACTGAAAAACGCCTGGTGTGGTGGTAACTCCGTCACTGCCAACTTGTCTAAATCGGTCATCCACTCGTATGGAAAAAAACCCTTTCTCTTCCGTACAGCCGTAGGCTTTCAGAAACTGGGAGTAACTAAATCCGGGAGCCAGGTAGTTGGTGATGTCCAAAAATTTCAGCTTCTCCGTCTTTATACACATAAAATTGTTGTTGCGCTTCACGGTATACTTTATCTTGTGACTTTCCACCAGACGAGTGAAGAAATCTATCTTCATGGCGTTCACGTCGTATTTCCCGGTGTTGAAGCCAATCACGGGTAATTCTTGGAGATGTCGTTCCAGTTGCTGCTTCAACTTGTACATGTGATGTTTCTTTTCCTGACGTTCTCGCTCTTCGTCGTCTTGGTATTCTTCCAGGTCACGGTCCAGTCTCTCTTGGATCTCTTCAAAGACACCAGCATACCAGGGCATCAGTAAGCGAAAGGCTTTGTCACTGATTTCTGTCAAATGTATCAAACACGAATCCACGGTTTCACTGCTATCGCCTTCGGATACGAAACAAACTGGCTCTGTAAACTCCGGTACGTTGGAACAAACGGAGACGCTGAGCAAAACGTGCTGGCTGGTCCATTCCAGTTTATCCGACCTTGGTTTTTCTGCAGGATGAAGCATTGCCTCTATATCGTAAGTGGCTCTGTAAGGGTAATATCTGCCTTCTTCCGGGATTTGGATTCCTTCGTCCTCCAAACGTTCAAACACGGTCTGTGGTGTATGGTACACCCCGCCGGGATATTTGTAGAGTACGTCACCGGTGCAGGTTCTCTCGTGTCTGTGTAAGTGCCCTACATGCTTCCACATCTGGTCACATTTGGAACATAGGTAACTGTGACTGTATTTCTCCATGTCGCTGACATAACTGAAATGGTTGTCGTACAAATTCAGGTTCATGGTGTCCTGGAAACTGTAGGGAGAACGTCGTACCAATCTCGCCGCTATATCGCCGTCTTCCGTCTCTTGCAAATCGTATACACAGATGTTGACTTAGAACAGTGGTCCGATGTACGCCAAATCGTCTAAACAAATACCTTTGAAATCACCGCCGGACATTTCTGTTTTCTGCAAATATTGTCGATAGTAAGTCTTGGCAGGTACTTCTATGTCTGTTACTGCAAAACCACGGTGGACGGCTAAACACCGGAAAAAAACACAAGTTGTCATCATATGGCCCATTGGATCCAGCAACCAAGCACACCAAGCCTTTGTTCCTTAGGAAGAAGTCTGGTAACACGACTCTGGCTCCTATCGGGTGTTCCACCAACTTGTTGACATAAAACGTGGCATTTGTCAGTAAATGCACCACCTACTTGGTATCGGGTCTCTGCTGCCGGATAAACTCCAAAATGTCGTGACGACACAATTCTTCCAAAAACTTCTCTAGGTCGTCTTCATTTCTAATCAGGTGTGGTACGTCGAAAAATCTGGCGTTGTTCTGGCTGGAATGGAAGTATCTTAGTTCTCCGGTCTCTACGTTTCTCAGTACAAATCCAAACGACACGTTGATCTTGAAGGCCGTGGTCTGGAGTTCGAAAATGTGGCGAACCATGTCAGGAAAGGTAACGGTTGTAATCTCGTTCAACGTAAAGTTGAACCGATCCTGGACACGGTTGCCGGTATTTTCTTCTGTCCGGATGGACTGCCAGTGTCTCAGGTACAAAACCCTGGCAAAACGTCTGGTTGAGATGGACTGGTTGGACTCTCAGGAGGCGACATCGTCCTGCGTCTTTTCGCACTGGGGCCAGGTAGTGGCGAGGCTGGTCTCTTGACTGGTTTCTTCATCCTGGGCTTGGCATCTGGCTTGGTATGCAACAATCTGTGGCGAGCTAAACTGTCCAATCTGTTGAAATACTGCCCACAGTCTGGACACGTCAAGGTGTACCTGTGGGACTCCTGGTGGCGATTCCTGGTGTCGGCCCTGGCAAACTCCTTTCCACATACCTGGCAGGCAAAGGAAAGGACTGGATCTGGCTTTCCAGGCTCACTCTGCTGGTGGTGGGTAGCTTCGTGGCGCTTCCTGGCATCCGGCCTGGCAAATTCCTTTCCACATACCTGGCAGGCAAGGGACTGGACTGGATCCGGCTTTCCAGGCTCTATCTGCTGGTGGGACTCCTGGTGGCGTTTCCGTTTGTCGGCCCTGGCAAACTCCTTTGCACATACCTGGCAGGAATACGTCTGGTCCGCAACAGCATGGGTCTTCTGGTGGCGAAGCAGGCTTCTCTTCCCGGTAAAGGTCTTACCGCACTTCTCGCAAGAGAACATGGTCGTTACCTTATCAAAGGTTCAAGACGAAATGAGAGGTTCTGCACTGTATATATAGCCAGAACGCGGACGTAAAAGAGAGCACCAAAGGTGTCTTCGCTCACGGCCGCGTCCATCGACATGTTTCAATCCGTTTTCTAATGGAAATTTCCACTGAAATTTTCCATGACGTCACATTAACGGGATCCAACATGGATGCCTCCACGAAAGCGGACCTGTAAGTGAGCATCCCCTCCGGAAACGACCGAATGCTTACGAAGAGTGAAAAATTATTCCGAAGACGTCTAAATGGTTCCAAATGTTGACGAAAACACCCGAATGTTTGCAAAAAGCCAGGAAATACTACTAAATTCTTCAGAAAATCCCAAGAATTCTTAAAATGATTAGAAATTTTTTACTAAATGGTTCCAAAAACCAGAAAATATTTCAGAAGGTACTTCAGAATAATTAAAATAATTAGAAAGTTTTTGCTAAATGGTTCCAAAACTCAAAAAAGGAATTTAAATTAATGAAAAAATATGTAAATATATTACGATTTGTTAAAAAATTAGAAAAATTATTAAATTATGTAAATATATTAACAACAAAATTTTAAAAAAAATAATAAAAAAAATAAATAATAGTTATGATAATAAAAAAAATAATAAAAAATTAAATAATAATGATAGATAAAATAATAACAATAAAGATAAATAAATAAATAAATAAATAAATAAATAATAATTATGAAAAAAAATAATAAAAGTAAAAAAGAAAATAAAAAAAATTAGAAAATTATGTAAATATATCTTTTTTAAAGTTAAAAAATAAATATATTAAAGAAAGGAAAATTTACCTCCCCCTTGATGGAGGAGGGCGAAATCTTGGAAAGTTATCTCCCCATTTAGAGGGTTATCTCCCCCTTGAAGGAGCCTTTGGACTTCCGGTTCCGCCTGGACATGCGCAGACCATACGTCCGGGTCCTGGCATGTGACTTGCGTCACTTCCGTAAACAAATCATGGGGAAAACGCATCACTTCCGGTTGTGCATGCGCGCAGACCATTTCCCGGTACTTCCGGTTCGGCCTACGCATGCGCAGACCACACAACGGGGTCCTACCACGTGACTGACGTCACTTCCGTAAAGAAATGGCGGGAAAATCCACTACTTCCGGTTGCACATGCGCGCAAAAACCACTTTCGGTTCCTTAACATGCGCAGACCACACATCCGGGTCCTACCACGTGACTTACGTCACTTCCGTAAACAAAATATGGTAAAATGGCGGGAAAATTCCCTTTTTTCTGTTGCGCATGCGCGCAAATCACTTCCGGGTATTTCCTGTTCCGGTCACGTGACTTCCGGTTCCGGTGACGTCACTTCCGGCACCTCCACCACACCCACCACCACAAATACTAATTTTCCTGTCCCCATATACTACCAATAAATTCTAACGAAATGAAATGAACAAGTTCAAACGAATTGAAATAAAATGAAATCAATATATTCAAACGAAATGAAATCAAATGAAATCAATAAATTCAAATTAAATGAAATGAATATATTCAAACGAAATGAAATGAATAAGTTCAAACCAAATGAAACCCAATGAAATCAATTAGTTCCAACGACATGAAATGAACTCAAATCAATCAATTCAAATGAAATGAAATGAATAAATTAAAACGAGATGAAATGAAATGACATGAATAAATTCAACCGAAATGAAATGAATAAGTTCAATCCAAATGAAATGAAATGAAATCAATAGATTTAAAAGAAATGAAATCAATCAATTGAAATGAAATGAAATGAATAAATTAATACGAAATGAAATGAAATGAAATGAACAAATTCAAATGAAATGAAATGAATAAGTTCAAACGAAATGAAATCAAATGAAATGAATAAAATCAAACGAAATGAAATCAATAAGTTCAAACGAAATGAAATGAAATGAAATGAATAAATTCAAACGAAATGAAATGAATATATTCAAACTAAATGAAATGAATAAGTTCAAACCAAATGAAATTCAATGAAACCAATTAATTCAAACGACATGAAATGAACTGAAATCAATCAATTCAAATGAAATGAAATGAATAAATTAAATCGAGATGAAATGAAATGACATGAATAAATTCAAACGAAACGAAATGAATAAGTTCAAACGAAATGAAATGAAATGAAATCAATAGATTTAAAAGAAATGAAATCAAATGAAATCAATCAATTGAAATGAAATGAAATGAAATCAATCAATTGAAATGAAATGAAATGAATAAATTAATACGATATGAAATGAAATGAAATGAACATATTCAAATGAAATGAAATGAATAAGTTCAAACGAAATGAAATCAAATGAAATGAATAAAATTAAACGAAATGAAATGAATCAGTTCGAACGAAATGAAATTCAATGAAATCAATAAATTCAAATGAAAGAAAATAAATATATTAAAACGAAATGAAATGAAATGATATGAATAAATTCAAACGAAATGAAATGAATAAGTTCAAACGAAATGAAATTAAATTAAATCAATAGATTCAAACGAGTTGAAATCAAATGAAATCAATAAATTCAAATGAAATGAAATGAATAAATTAAAACAAAATGAAATAAAATGACATGAATCAATTCAAACGAAATGAAATGAATAAATTAAAACGAAATGAAATGAAATAAAATCACTAGATTCAAACGAAATGAAATCAAATGAAATCAATCAATTCAAATAAAATGAAATAAACAAATTCAAACGAAATGCAATGAAATGAAATGAATCAATTAAAACGAAATGAAATCAAATCAAATGAACAAATTTAATTGAAATAAAATGATTAAGTTCAAACGAAATGAAATGAAATGAAATGAATATATTCAAACGAAATGAAATGAATAATTTCAAACGAAATGAAATTCAATAAAATCAATTAATTCAAACGAAATGAAATGAACTGAAATCAATCAATTCAAATGAAATGAAATGAATAAATTAAAACGAAATTAAATGAAATGACATAAATAAATTCAAACGAAATGAAATGAATAAATTCAAAGCAAACGAAATCAATGAAATCAATAGATTCAAACGAAATGAAATCAAATGAAATAAATAAATTCAAAAGAAATTAAATGAATATATTAAACCGAAATGAAATGAATAAATTCAAACGACATGAAATGTATAAATTCTAACGAAATGAAATGAAATCAAATGAATAAATTCAAACGAAATGAAGTGAAATGAAATGAACAAATTCAAATGAAATGAAATGAATAGGTTCAAACGAAACGAAATGAAATGAAATCAATAGTTTCAAACGAAATGAAACCAAATGAAATCAATAAATTTAAATGAAATGTAATCAATCAATTAAAACGAAATGAAATGAAATGAAATAAATAAATTCAAGCAAAATAAAATAAATGAATTCAGATGAAATGAAATGAAATTAATCAATTCAAAAAAAAAAATGAAAAGAAATGAAATGAACACATTCAAATGAAATGAAATGAATAAGTTCAAATGAAATGAATCAATTCAAACGAAATGAAATGAACTGAAATCAATAATTCAAACCAAATGAAATGAAACGAAATGAATCAATTGAAACGAAATGCAATGAAATGAAATCAATAGATTCAAACGAAATGAAATCAAATGAAATCAATCAATTCAAATAAAATGAAACGAATCAATTAAAACGAAATGAAATAAAGTGACATAAATAAATTCAAACGAAATGAAATGAATAAGTTGAAACCAAATGAAATCAAATGAAATCAATTAGTTCCAACGACATGAAATGAACTCAAATCAATCAATTCAAATGAAATGAAATGAATAAATTAAAACGAGATGAAATGAAATGACATGAATAAATTCAACCGAAATGAAATGAATAAGTTCAAACCAAATGAAATGAAATGAAATCAATAGATTTAAAAGAAATGAAATCAATCAATTGAAATGAAATGAAATGAATAAATTAATACGAAATGAAATGAAATGAAATGAACAAATTCAAATGAAATGAAATGAATAAGTTCAAACGAAATGAAATCAAATGAAATGAATAAAATCAAACGAAATGAAATCAATAAGTTCAAACGAAATGAAATGAAATGAAATGAATAAATTCAAACGAAATGAAATGAATATATTCAAACTAAATGAAATGAATAAGTTCAAACCAAATGAAATTCAATGAAACCAATTAATTCAAACGACATGAAATGAACTGAAATCAATCAATTCAAATGAAATGAAATGAATAAATTAAATCGAGATGAAATGAAATGACATGAATAAATTCAAACGAAACGAAATGAATAAGTTCAAACGAAATGAAATGAAATGAAATCAATAGATTTAAAAGAAATGAAATCAAATGAAATCAATCAATTGAAATGAAATGAAATGAAATCAATCAATTGAAATGAAATGAAATGAATAAATTAATACGATATGAAATGAAATGAAATGAACATATTCAAATGAAATGAAATGAATAAGTTCAAACGAAATGAAATCAAATGAAATGAATAAAATTAAACGAAATGAAATGAATCAGTTCAAACGAAATGAAATTCAATGAAATCAATAAATTCAAATGAAAGAAAATAAATATATTAAAACGAAATGAAATGAAATGATATGAATAAATTCAAACGAAATGAAATGAATAAGTTCAAACGAAATGAAATTAAATTAAATCAATAGATTCAAACGAGTTGAAATCAAATGAAATCAATAAATTCAAATGAAATGAAATGAATAAATTAAAACAAAATGAAATAAAATGACATGAATCAATTCAAACGAAATGAAATGAATAAATTAAAACGAAATGAAATGAAATAAAATCACTAGATTCAAACGAAATGAAATCAAATGAAATCAATCAATTCAAATAAAATGAAATAAACAAATTCAAACGAAATGCAATGAAATGAAATGAATCAATTAAAACGAAATGAAATCAAATCAAATGAACAAATTTAATTGAAATAAAATGATTAAGTTCAAACGAAATGAAATGAAATGAAATGAATATATTCAAACGAAATGAAATGAATAATTTCAAACGAAATGAAATTCAATAAAATCAATTAATTCAAACGAAATGAAATGAACTGAAATCAATCAATTCAAATGAAATGAAATGAATAAATTAAAACGAAATTAAATGAAATGACATAAATAAATTCAAACGAAATGAAATGAATAAATTCAAAGCAAACGAAATCAATGAAATCAATAGATTCAAACGAAATGAAATCAAATGAAATAAATAAATTCAAAAGAAATTAAATGAATATATTAAACCGAAATGAAATGAATAAATTCAAACGACATGAAATGTATAAATTCTAACGAAATGAAATGAAATCAAATGAATAAATTCAAACGAAATGAAGTGAAATGAAATGAACAAATTCAAATGAAATGAAATGAATAGGTTCAAACGAAACGAAATGAAATGAAATCAATAGTTTCAAACGAAATGAAACCAAATGAAATCAATAAATTTAAATGAAATGTAATCAATCAATTAAAACGAAATGAAATGAAATGAAATAAATAAATTCAAGCAAAATAAAATAAATGAATTCAGATGAAATGAAATGAAATTAATCAATTCAAAAAAAAATGAAAAGAAATGAAATGAACACATTCAAATGAAATGAAATGAATAAGTTCAAATGAAATGAATCAATTCAAACGAAATGAAATGAACTGAAATCAATAATTCAAACGAAATGAAATGAAACGAAATGAATCAATTGAAACGAAATGCAATGAAATGAAATCAATAGATTCAAACGAAATGAAATCAAATGAAATCAATCAATTCAAATGAAATGAAACGAATCAATTAAAACGAAATGAAATAAAGTGACATAAATAAATTCAAACGAAATGAAATGAATAAGTTGAAACCAAATGAAATCAAATGAAATCAATAGATTCAAACCAAATAAAATCGAATGAAATCAATAAATTCAAATAAAATGAAATGAATAAAGTAAAACGAAATGAAATTAAATGAAATGACATGAATAAATTCAAATGAAATGAAATAAATAAGTTTAAACGAAATGAAATGAAATGAAATCTATAGATTCAAACGAAATGAAATCAAATGAAATCAATAAATTCAACTGGAAGAAAATGAAGAAATTCAAACGAAATGAAATGAATCAATTGAAACGAAATGAAATGATATAAAATGAACAAATTCAAATCAAACGAAATGAATAAGTTCAAACGAAATCAAATGAAATGAAATGAATAAATTCAAACGAAATGAAATGAATAAGTTCAACTGAAATGAAATGAAATGAAATGAATCAATTCAAACGAAATGAAAAGAAATCAAATAAAGAAATTCAAATGAAATGAAATGAATAAGTTCAAACGAAATGAAATGAACTGAAATGAATAAATTCAAACGAAATGAAATGAATAAGTTCAAACGAAATGAAATGAACTGAGATCAATACATTCAAATGAAAGAAAATGAATCAATTAAAACGAAATGAAATTCAATGAAATCAATTAATTCAAACGGAATAAAATGAACTGAAATCAATAAATTCAAATGAAAGAAAATGAATAAATTAAAACGAAATGAAATGAAATGGAATCAATATATTCAAACGAAATCAAATCAAATGAAATCAATCAATTCAAATGATATGATTAAAACGAAATGAAATGAAATGACATGAATAAATTCAAACGAAATGACATGAATAGGTTCTAACGAAACGAAATGGAATGAAATGAATAGATTCAAAAGAAATGAAATCAAATGAAATCAACAAATTGAAATGAAATGAAATAAATAATTTAAAACGAAATGAAATGAAACGAAATGAATTAATTCAAACGAAATGAAATTCAATGAAATCATTTAATTCATACAAAATGAAATGAACTGAAATCAATCAATTCAAATGAAAGAAAATAAATAAATTAAAACGAAATGAAATAAAACGACATAAATAAATTCAAACAAAATGAAATGAATAAGTTGAAACCAAATAAATGAAATGAAATCAATAGATTCAAACGAAATGAAATGGAATGAAATCAATAAATTCAAATGAAATGAAATGAATAAATTAAAACAAAATGAAATGAAATGACATGAATAAATTCAAACGAAATGAAATCAAATGAAATCAGCAAATCCAAATGAAATGAAAAGAACAAGTTCAAACGAAATGAAATGAAATGAAATCAATATATTCAAACGAAATCAAATGAATCAATTAAAACGAAATGAAATGGAATGAGATGAATAAATTCAAATCAAATGAATTCAATAACTTAAAACGAAATGAGATCAAACGAAATGAATAAATTCAAACGAACTGAAATGAATAAATTCAAACTAAATGAAATGAAATGAAATGATTCAATTAAAACAAAATCGAATAAAATGAAATGAACAAATTCAAATCAAATAAAATAAATAAGTTCTAACGAAATGAAATGAAATAAAATGAATAAGTTCAAACGAAATGAAATGAATAAGTTCAAACGAGATGAAATTCAATGAAATCAATTAGTTCAAACGAAAGGAAATGAACTGAAATCAATCAATTCAAATGAAAGAAAATAAATCAATTAAAACGAAATGAAATGAAATGACATGAATAAATTCAAACGAAATGACATGAAATGAAATCTATAGATTCAAACGACATCAGATCAAATGAAATCAATAAATTCAAATGAAATGAGATAAATAAGTTAAAACGAAATGAAATGAAATACAAGGAATAAATTCAAACGAAATGAAATATATAAATTAAAACGAAATTAAATGAAATGAAATGAATCAATTCAAACGAAATGAAATGATAAAATTCAAACAAAATGAAATGAAATGAAATGAATCAATTAAAACGAAATGAAATGGAATGAAATGAACAAATTCAAATGAAATGAAATGAATAAGTTCAAACGAAATGAAATGAAATGAAATCAAAAAATTCAAACGAAATGAAATGAATATATTCAAACGAAATGAAATGAATAAGTTCAAACCAAATGAAATTCAATGAAATCAATTAATTCAAACGACATGAAATGAACAGCAATCAATCAATTCAAATGAAAGAAAATAAATAAATGAAAACTAATTGAAATGAAATGAAATGAATAAATTCAAACGAAACAAAATGAATAAATTCAAACGAAATGAAATGAATAAATTCAAACGAAATGAAATGAATCAATTAAAATGAAATGAAATGAAATAAAATGAACAAATTCAAACCAAATGAAATAAATAAGTTCAAACGAAATCAAATGAAATGAAATGAATAAATTCAAACGAAACGAAATGATTCAGTTCAAACGAAATGAAATTCAACGAAATCAATTAATTCAAACGAAATGAAATTAAATAAAATCAATAAATTCAAACAAAATAAAATGAATAAATTCAAACGAAATGAAATGAAATGAAATGAATAAGTTCAAACGAAATGAAATGAAATGAATAAATTCAAACGAAACGAAATGAAATGAAATGACATGAATAAATTCAAACGAAATGAAATGAAATGAAATCAATATATTCAAACGAAATGAAATTAAATAAAATCAATAAATTCAAACAAAATAAAATGAATAAATTCAAACGAAATGAAATGAAATGAAATGAATAAGTTCAAACGAAATGAAATGAAATGAATAAATTCAAACGAAACGAAATGATTAAGTTCAAACGAAATGAAATTCAATGAAATCAATTAATTCAAACGAAATGAAATGAATTAAAATCAATAAATTCAAACGAACGAAAATGAATAAATTAAAACGAAATGAAATGAAATGACATAAATCAATTCAAACGAAGTGAAATGAAATGAAATGAATCAATTAAAAGGAAAAGAAATCAAATCAAATGAAGAAATCAAATCAAATAAATAAATTCAATTAAATGAAATGAATAACTTCAAACGAAATGAAATTCAATCAAATCAATTAATTCAAACGAAATGAAATGAGCAGAAATCAATAAATTCAAATGATATGAAATAAATCAAATAAAACGAAATGAAATGAAATGACATGAATAAATTCAAATGAAATGAAATGAATAAGTTAAAACAAAATGAAATGAAATGAAATCAATAGATTCAAACGAAATGAAATTCAATGAAATCAATAAACTCAAATGAAATAAAATGAATAAATTAAAACGAAATGAAATTCAAAGAAATCAATCAATTGAAACGAAATGAAATGAATAAATTAAAACGAAATGAAATGAAATGAAATGAATCAACTCAACCGAAATGAAATGAATAAATTCAAACGAAATGCAATGAAATGAAATGAATTATTTCAAACAAAATGAAATGAATAAGTTCAAACGAAATGAAATCAATTCATTCAAACGAAATGAAATGAACTGAAATCAATAATTCAAATGAAATGAAATAAATAAATTAAAACGAAATGAAAGGAATAAATTCAAACGAAATGATATGAATAAATTCAAACGAACTGAAATGAATCAGTTCAAACGAAATGAAATGAAATGAAATCAATAGATTCAAACGAAATACCATCAAATGAAATCAATAAATTCAAATGAAATGAAATAAATAAATTAAAACGAAATGCCATGAATGAATTCAAACGAAATGAAATGAAATGAAATGAATCAATTCAAACGAAATGAAATGAAATGAACAAATTCAAATGAAATGAAATGAATAAGTTCAATGGAAATCAAATGAACTGAAATGAATAAATTCAAACGAAACGAACTTCATCAGTTCAAACGAATTGAAATTCAACGAAATCAATTAATTCAAACGAAATGAAATGAATAAATTCAAAAGAAATAAAATGAATCAAATAAAACGAAATGAAACGAAATACAATCAAATGATCAAATGCAAATTAAATGAAATGAATACGTTCGAACGAAAGGAAATGAAATAAATAAATTCAATTAATTGAAATGAATAAGAATGAATTCAAACGAAATGAAATGAATAGGTTCAAACGAAATGAAATGAAATGAAATGAATGAATTTAAACGAAATGAAATGACCTGAAATCAATAAATTCAAATGAAAGAAAATGAATAAATTCAAACGAAATGAAATGAAATGAATAAATTCAAACCAAATGAAATGAATAGGTTGAAACGGAATAAAATGAAATGAAATCAATAAATTCAAACGAAATGATATCAAATGAAATGAATAAATTCAAATGAAATGAAATAAATAAATGAAAACGAAATGAAATGAAATGAAATGAATAAATTGAAACGAAATAAAATAAATAAATTCAAACGAAATAAAATGAATCAATTATAACGAAATGAAATGAAATAAAATGAACAACATCAAATGAAATGAATAAGTTCAAACGAAATGAAATGAAATGAAATGAATAAATTCCATTAATTTGAAATGAATCAGCTCAAACGAAATCAAATTCAATGAAATCTATCAATTCAAACGAAAAGAAATGAGCTGAAATCAATAAATTTAAATGAAATGAAATTAATAAATTAAAACGAAATGAAATGAGATGAAAGGAATAAATTCAAACGAAATGAAATGAATAAGATCAAACGAAATGGAATGAAATGGAATAGTTCAATTGAAAGGAAATGAAATGAAATGAAATCAATAGATTCAAACGAAATGAAATTAAATAAAATCAATAAATTCAAACAAAATAAAATGAATAAATTCAAACGAAATGAAATGAAATAAAATGAATAAGTTCAAACGAAATGAAATGAAATGAATAAATTCAAACGAAACGAAATGATTAAGTTCAAACGAATGAAATTCAATGAAATCAATTAATTCAAACGAAATGAAATGAATTAAAATCAATAAATTCAAACGAACAAAAATGAATAAATTAAAACGAAATGAAATGAAATGACATAAATCAATTCAAACGAAGTGAAATGAAATGAAATGAATCAATTAAAAGGAAAAGAAATTAAATCAAATGAAGAAATCAAATCAAATAAATAAATTCAATTAAATGAAATGAATAACTTCAAACGAAATGAAATTCAATCAAATCAATTAATTCAAACGAAATGAAATCAGCTGAAATCAATAAATTCAAATGAAATGAAATAAATCAAATAAAACGAAATGAAATGAAATGACATGAATAAATTCAAACGAAATGAAATGAATAAGTTAAAACAAAATGAAATGAAATGAAATCAATAGATTCAAACGAAATGAAATTCAATGAAATCAATCAACTCAAATGAAATGAAATGAATAAATTAAAACGAAATGAAATGAAATGAAATCAATCAATTGAAACGAAATGAAATGAATAAATTCAAACGAAATGCAATGAAATGAAATGAATTAATTCAAACGAAATGAAATCAAATGAACTAATTCATATCAAATGAAATCAATAAGTTCAAACGAAATGAAATGAAATGAAATGAATGAATTCAAACGAAATGAAATGAATAAGTTCAAACGAAATGAAATGAATAAGTTCAAACGGAATAAAAGGAAATCAAATCAATAGATTCAAACGAAAAAAAATCAAATGAAATCAATAAATTCAAATGAAATGAAATGAATAAATTAAAACGAAATGAAATTAATAAATTCAAACCAAATGAAATGAAATGAAATGAAATGAATCAATTCAAACGAAATGAAATGAAATGAAATCAACAAATTTAAATGAAATGAAATGAATCAGTTCAAACGAAATGAAATCAATTAAATTAATTTATTCAAACGAAATGAAATAAACTGAAATCAATGTATTCAAATGAAATGAAATGAATAAATTAAAATGAAATTATATGAAATGACATCAATAAATTCAAACGAAATGAAATAAATAAGTTCAAACGAAATGAAATGAAATGAAATCAATAGATTCAAACGAAATGAAATCAAATGAAATGAATAAATTCGAATGAAACGAAATGAATATATGAAAACGAAATGAAATGAAATGAAATGCATCAATTCAAACGAAAGAAAATGAATAAATTCAAACGAAATAAAATGAATCAATTAAAACAAAATGAAATGAAATAAAATGAACAACATCAAATGAAATGAAATGAATCAGTTCAAACGAAATGAAATGAAATGAAATGAAATGAATAAATTCAATTAATTGAAATGAATAAGTTCAAACGAAATAAAATTCAATGAAATCAATTAATTCAAACGAAATGAAATGAATAAATGAAAACGAAATGAAATTAAATGAAATGAATCAATTCAAACGAAATGAAATGAATAAATTTAAACGAAATGAAATGAAAAAATCCAAACGAAATGAAATGAAATGAAATAAATCATTTCAAAAAAAATGAAATAAATAAGTGCACACGAAATGCAATAAAATCAATTCATTCAAACAAAATGAAATGAACTGAAATCAATAATTAAAATGAAATGAAATGAATCAATTAAAACGAAATGAAAGGAATAAACTCAAACGAAATGAAATGAATCAATTCAAACGAAATGAAAAGAATAAGTTCAAACGAAATGAAATGAAATGAAATGAATGAAATCAAACTAAATGAAATGAATGAGTTCAAACGAAATGAAATGAAATGAAATGAAAGAACTCAAACGAAATGAAATCACCTGAAATCAATAAATTCAAATGAAGGAAAATGAATAAATTAAAACGAAATAAAATGAAATCACCTGAATAAATTCAAACGAAATGAAACAAATAAGTTGAAAGGGAATAAAATGAAAAGAAATCAATAGATTCAAACGAAATGAAATCAAATGAAATGAATAAATTCAAATGAAATGAAATGAATAAATCAAAACCAAATGAAATGAAATGAATAAATTCAAACGAAATCAAATGAAATGATATAAATAAATTCAAACGAAATGAAATCAAATGAAATCAATAGATTCAAACGAAATGAAATTAAATAAAATCAATAAATTCAAACAAATTAAAATGAATAAATTCAAACGAAATGAAATGAAATGAAATGAATAAGTTCAAACGAAATGAAATGAAATGAATAAATTCAAACGAAACGAAATGATTAAGTTCAAACGAAATGAAATTCAATGAAATCAATTAATTCAAACGAAATGAAATGAATTAAAATCAATAAATTCAAATGAACGAAAATGAATCAATTAAAACGAAATGAAATGAAATGACATAAATCAATTCAAACGAAGTGAAATGAAATGAAATGAATCAATTAAAAGGAAAAGAAATCAAATCAAATGAAGAAATCAAATCAAATAAATAAATTCAATTAAATGGCATGAATAACTTCAAACGAAATGAAATTTAATCAAATCAATTAATTCAAACGAAATGAAATGAGCAGAAATCAATAAATTCAAATGAAATGAAATAAATCAAATAAAACGAAATGAAATGAAATGACATGAATAAATTCAAACGAAATGAAATGAATAAGTTCAAACGAAATGAAATGAATAAGTTCAAACGGAATAAAAGGAAATCAAATTAATAGATTCAAACGAAAAAAAATCAAATGAAATCAATAAATTCAAATGAAATCAAATGAATAAATTAAAACGAAATGAAATTAATAAATTCAAACCAAATGAAATGAAATGAAATGAAATGAATCAATTCAAACGAGATGAAATGAAATGAAATGAATAAATTTAAATGAAATGAAATGAATCAGTTCAAACGAAATGAAATCAATTAAATTAATTAATTCAAACGAAATGAAATCAAATTAAATCAATTAATTCAAACGAAATGAAATGAACTGAAATCAATCAATTCAAATGAAATGAAATGAATTTATCAAAACGAAATGAAAAAAAATGAAATGAATAAATTCAAACGAAATGAAATGAAATGACATGAATAAATTCAAACCAAATGAAATCAAATGAAATCAATCAATTCAAATGAAATAAAAAGAATAAATTAAAACGAAATTAAATGAAACGAAATAAATAAATTCAAACAAAATCAAATCAAATGAAATGAATCAATTAAAACGAAATTATATGAAATCAAATGAACAAATTCAAATGAAATGAAATGAATAAGTTCAAACGAAATGAAATGAAATAAAATGAATATATTTAAACGAAATAAAATGAATAAGTTCAAACGAAATGACATTCAATGAAATCAATTAGTTCAAACGAAATGAAATGAACTGAAATCAATCGACTTAAATGAAATGAAATGAATCAATTCAAACGAAATGAAATGAAATGAAATGAATCAAATCAAACGAAATGAAATGAAATGAACAAATTGAAATCAGATGAAATGAATAAGTTCAAACGAAATGAAATGAAACGAAATGAATGAATTCAAACGACATGAAATGAATAAGTTCAAACGAAAGGAAATGAATAAATTAAAACGAAATGAAATGAAATGACATGAATAAATTGAAACGAAATGAAATGAATAAGTTGAAACGGAATAAAATGAAATGAAATCATTAGATTCATACAAAATGAAATCAAATGAAATGAATAAATTCAAATGAAATGAAATGAATAAATTCAAATGAAATGAAATGAATAAATGAAAACGAAATCAAATTAAATGAAATGAATCAATTCAAACGAAATAAAATGAATAAATTCTAACGAAATAAAAGGAATCAATTAAAATGAAAAGAAATGAAATAAAATGAACGACATCAAATCAAATGAAATGAATAAGTTTAAACGAAATCAAATGAAATTAAATGAATAAATTCAATTAATTGAAATGAATAAGTTCAAACGAAATGAAATTCAATGAAATCAATTAATTCAAAGCAAATGAAATGAGCTGAAATCAATAAATTCAACTTAAAGAAAATAAATAAAATCAAAAGAAATGAAATGAAATCACATGAATAAATTCAAACGAAATGAAATGAATAAGTTCAAACGAAATGAAATGAAATGACATCAATAGATTCAACGGAAATGAAATCAAATGAAATGAAATGAATAAATGAAAACGAAATGAAATGAAATCAAATGAATAAATTCAAACGAAATGAAATGAATAAATTCAAGCGAAATAAAATTAATCAAATAAAAAGAAATCAAATGAAAGAAAATGAACAAATTCAAATCAAATGAAATGAATAAGTTCAAAAGAAATGAAATGAAATGGAATGAATAAATTCAATTAAATGATATGAATAAGTTCAAACGAAAAGAAAATTCATTAAATCATTTAATTCAAACGAAATAAAATGAGCTGAAATCAATAAATTCAAATGAAATGAAATGAATAAAATAAAACGAAATGAAATAAAATGAAATGAATCAATTGAAACGAAATGAAATGATATGAAATGAACAAATTCAAATGAAATGAAATAATTAATTTAAAACAAAATGAAATGCAATGACATGGAATAAATTCAAACGAAATGAAATGAATAAGTTGAAACGAGATGAAATGAAATGAAAGCAATAGATTGAAACGAAATTCAATCAAATGAAATCAATAAATTAAAATAAAATGAAATCAATAAATTAAAACGAAATGAAATGAAATGACATTAATAAATTCAAACGAAATGAAATGAATAAGTTCAAACAAAATGAAATCAAATGAAATCAATAGATTCAAAAGAAATGAAATCAAGTGAAATCAATCAATTCAAATAAAATGAATTGAATAAATTAAAACGAAATGAAATGAAATCACATGAATAAATTCAAAGGGAATAAAATGAATAAGTTCAAACGAAATGAAATGAAATGAAATCGATAGATTCAAAAGAAATCAAATCAAATGAAATCAATCAATTCAAATGAAATGAAATGAATAAATTAAAACGAAACGAAATGAATAAATTCAAACGAAATGAAATGAATAAATTCAAACGAAATAAAATGAATCAATTCAAACGAAATGAAATCAAATACAATGAACAAATTCAAATCAAATAAAATGAATAAGTTCAAACGAAATGAAAATAAATGAATAAATTCAAACGAACTGAAATGAATAAGTTCAAAACGAAATAAAATTCATTGAAATCAATTAATTCAAAAGAATGAAATGAGCTGAAATCAATAAATTCAAATGAAATGAAATGAATATATTAAAGGGAAATGAAATGAAATGAATAAATTCAAACGAAATGAAATAACATGATATGACTAAATTAAAAGGAAATGAAATGACATGAATGAATTCAAACGAAATGAAATGAATAAGTTCAAACAAAATGAAATCAAATGAAATCAATTAATTCAAACGAAATCGAATGAACTGAAATCAATAAATTCAAATGAAATGAAATGAATAAATTAAAACGAAATGAAATGAAATGAAAGGAATAAATTCAAACGAAATGAAATGAGATGAAAGGAATAAATTCAAACGAAATGAAATGAATAAGATCAAACGAAATGGAATGAAATGGAATAGTTCAATTGAAAGGAAATGAAATGAAATGAACAAATTCAAATGAAATGAACTGAATCAGTTTAAACGAAATGAAATGAAATGAAATGAATAAATTCAAACGAAATAAAATCAATAGATTCGAACAAAATGAAATTAATAAATTCGAACGAAGTGAAATGAAATGAAATGAATCAACTAAAACGAAATGCAATCAAATTAAATGAACAAATTCAAATGAAATGAAATGAATTAGTTCAAACGAATTAAAATTCAATGAAATCAATTCAAACGAAATGAAATGAAATGAATCAATTAAAACGAAATGAAATCAAATAAAACGAACAAATTCAAATGGAATAAAATGAATAACTTCAAATCAAATGAAATGAAATGAAATGAAGAAATTCAAACGAAATGAAATGAATATGTTCAAACGAAATGAAATGAAACGAAATAAATTAATTCAAACGAAATCAAATGAACTGAAATCAATAAATTCAAATGAAAGAAAATGAATAAATTAAAACAAATTGAAATGAAATGACATGAATAAATTTAAACGAAATGAAATGAATAAGTTCAAACGAAACGAAATGAAATGAAATCAATAGATTCAAACGAAATGAAATCAAATGAAATCAATAAATTCAAATGCAATGAAATGAATAATTTAAAACGAAATGAAATGAAATGACATGAATCAATTCAAAAGAAATGAAATGAATAAGTTCAAACGAAACGAAATGAAATGAAATCAATAGATTCAAACGAAATGAAATAAAATGAAATCAATAATTCAAACGAAATGACATCAAATGAAATCAGTAAATTCAAATTAAATGAATTCAATAAATGAAAACGAAATGAAATGAATAAATTGAAACGAAATAAAATGAATAAATTCAAACAAAACGAAATGAAAAGAAATGCATCAATTAAAACGAAGTGAAATCAAATCAAATGAACAGATTTAAATGAAGTGAAATGAAAAAGTTCAAACGAAATGAAATGATATGAATAAATGAAAACGAAAAGAAATGAAATGAAATGAATAAATTCAAACGAAATGAAATGAATAGGTTTAAACGAACTGAAATTAATAAGTTCAAACGAAACGAAATGAAATGGCATGAATCAATTAAAACGAAATGAAATGAAATCAAGTGAACAAATTCAAATGAAATTTAATGAAAAAGTTCAAACGAAATAAAATGAAATGAAATGAATAAGTTAAAACGAAATGAAATTCAATGAAATCAATTAATTCAAACGAAATGAAATGAGCTGGAATGAATAAATTCAAATGAAATGAAATGAATAAATTAAAACGAAATGAAATGAAATCAATTGAAATCAATCAATTTAAATGAAATGAAATGAATAAATTAAAAGAAAATGAAATGAAATGAATAAATTAAAACAAAATGAAATGAAATGAAATAAAACAATTCAAACGAAATCAAATGAAATCAAATGAACAACTTTAAATAAAATGAAATGAATAAGTTCAAACGAAATGAAATGAAATGAATCAATTCAAACGGAATGAAATGAATAAGTTCAAACGAAATGAGATTCAATGAAATCAATTAATTCAAACGAAATGAAATAAACTCAAATCAATAAATTCAAATGAAAGAAAATGAATAAATCAAAACGAAATGAAATGAAATGACATGAAAAAATTCAAACGAAATGAAATGAATAAGTTGAAACGAAATGAAATGAAATCAATAGATTCAAACGAATTGAAATCAAATGAAATCAATCAATTCAAATGAAATGAAATGAATAAATTAAAACGAAATGAAATAAAATGACATGGATAAATTCATACGAAATAAAATAAATCAGTTCAAACGAAATGAAATGAAATGAAATCAATAGATTCGAAAGAAATGAAATCAAATGAAATCAATCAATTCAAATAAAATGAAATGAATAAATTAAAACGAAATGAAAATAAATTCAAACGAAATGAAATAAATAAATTCAAACAAAATAAAATCAATCAATTAAAACGAAATGAAATGAAATAAAATGAACAAATTCAAATCAAATGAAATGAATAAGCTCAAACGAAATGAAATGAAATGAAATGACTAAATTCAAACAAAATGAAATGAATAAGTTCAAACGAAATCAAATCAATTAATTCAAACGAAATGAAATGGGTTGAAATCAATAAATTTCAATGAAATGAACTGAATAAATTAAAGCGAAATGAAATGAAATGACATGAATAAATTCAAACGAAATAGAATGAAATGACATGAATAAATTCAAACGAAATGAAATAAAATGATATGAATAAATTCAAACGAAATGAAATGAATAAGTTCCAACGAAACGAAATGGAATGAAATCAATGGATTCAAACGAAATGAAATGAAATGAAATCAATAGATTCAAATGAAACGAAATGAATAATTTGAAACGAAATGAAATGAAACGAAATGAATCAATTCAAACGAAATGAAATGAATAAATTCAAACGAAATGAAATCCAATGAAATGAATAAATTCAAACGAAATGAAATGAATAAGTTCAAACGAAATGAAATGAAATTAAATCAATAGATTTAAACGAAATGAAATCAAATAAAATGAATGAATTCAAATGAAACGAAATGAAATGAAATGAAATTAACAAATTCAAATGAAATGAAATGAATAGGTTCAAACGAAATGAAATGAGATGAAATGAATAAATTCAAACAAAATGAAATAAATAAGTTCAAACGACATGAAATTCAATGAAATCAATTAATTCAAACCAAATGAAATGAACTGAAATCAATAAATTCAAATGAAAGAAAATCAATCAATTAAAACGAAATGAAATGAAATGACATGAATAAATTCAAATGAAATGAATAAGTTGAAACGAAATGAAATGAAATGAAATCAATAGATTAAACCAAATGAAATCAAATGAAATTAATAAATTTAAAAGAAACGAAATAAATAAATTAAAACGAATTAAGATGAAATGACATAAATAAATTCAAACGAAATGAAATGAAATGAAATCAATAGATTCAAACGAAATGAAATCAAATGAAATCAATAAATTCAAATGAAATGAAATGAATAAATTCAAACGAAATGAAATGAAATGAAATGAATCAATTAAAAAGAAATGAAATGAAATCAAATGAACAAATTCAAATGAAATGAAATGAATAAGTACAAACGAAATGAAAGGAAATGAAATGAATATCTTCAAACAAAATCAAATGCATAAGTTCAAACGAAATGAACTTCAATGAAATCAATTACTTCAAACGAAATAAAATGAACTGAAAACAATCAATTCAAATGAAATGAAATGAATAAATTAAAACGAAATGAAATGAAATGACATGAATAAATTCAAACGAAATTAAATGAATAAGTTCAAACGAAATGAAATGAAAGGAAATCAATAGATTCAAACGAAATGAAATCAAATGAAATGAATTAATTCAAATGAAATGAAATGAATAAATTAAAACGAAATAAAATGAATAAATTCAAACAAAATGAAAGGAAATAAAATGAACAAATTCAAATCAAATGAAATCAATATGTTCAAACAAAATGAAATCAAATGAAATCAATAGATTCAAAAGAAATGAAATCAACTGAAATCAATCAATTCAAATGAAATGAAATGAATAAATTAAAACGAAATGAAATGAAATGACATGAATAAATTCAAACGGAATAAAATGAATAAGTTCAAACGAAATGAAATAAAATGAAATCGATAAATTCAAAAGAAATCAAATCAAATGAAATCAAACAATTCAAATGAAATGAAATGAATAAATTAAAACGAAATGAAATGAATAAATTCAAACGAAATGAAATGAATAAATTCAAACGAAATAAAATGAATCAATTCAAACGAAATGGAATGAAATAAAATGACCAAATTCAAATCAAATGAAATAAATAAGTACAAACGAAATGAAATGAAAAGACTAAATTCAAACGAAATGAAATGAATAAGTTCAAACGAAATAAAATTCAATGAAATCAATTAATTCAAACGAATGAAATGAGCTGAAATCAATAAATTCAAATGAAATGAAATGAATACATTAAAGGGAAATGAAATGAAATGAAATGAATAAATTCAAACGAAATAAAATCAATAGATTCAACCAAAATGAAATGAATCAATTCGAACGAAGTGAAATGAAATGAAATGAATCAATTAAACCGAAATGCAATGAAATTAAATGAACAAATTCAAATGAAATGAAATGAATAACTTCAAACGAAATGAAATGAAATGAAATGAATAAATTCAAACGACATGAAATGAATATGTTCAAACGAAATGAAATGAAATGAAATCAATCAATTCAAACGAAATCAAATGAACTGAAATCAATAAATTCAAATGAAAGAAAGGCATAATCCTGGTTTAGTCCCACCTGGGATTAAACTTTTTGAAAACTCCGATTATTCGTGAAATTATATATAATAGCGTAATGTATTAAAAGTGTCTTATATATATAATCCTGTTTTAGTCCCACCCTCAATGTTATTTCACTTGTTTTTCCATAGGGGTGGGACTAAAACAGGATTATATATAATAGTGTAATGTATTAAAAATGTTTTATATATAATATACTTTTAATACATAATATCATTATTGATAAATGTTCATCTTGTTATCCTTTCCTACTGCTCTATAACACGATCTTAAAGGGTTTTCTTTTGGGGATAAAGCCATAGCAAAAAGGGGCATGGAATGTTTTGGGGTAAACGCAAAAAGAAACTATGAAAATAACAATTGACCTTGACCTTTGACCTTCATGATTCAATAATTCTATACATAGAAATTCATTGGCCTCGACCTTCATGGTTCAATAATTCCCTGTACAGACCGCGAAAGAAACTATCAAAATAACCATTGACCTTGACCTTTGACCTTCATGATTCAATAATTCTATACATAGAAAGTCATTGGCCTCGACCTTCATGGTTCAATAATTCCCTGTACAGACCGCGAAAGAAACTATCAAAATAACCATTGACCTTGACCTTTGACCTTCATCATTCAATAATTCCATACATAAAAAGTCATTGGCCTTGACCTTCATGGTTCAATAATTCCCTGTACAGACCGCAAAAGAAACTCTGAAAAAACCATTGACCTTGACCTTTGACCTTCATGATTCAATAATTCCATACATAGAAAGAAATAGTAAGTCTGATAAGATTTTATTTACGCAAAAGAAAAGAAAAAAGTACATTTGGTCTTGAACTTTTCAATTCCTGCAAGGTCAAGGTCAAAGTTCAAACATGTGGTCAAAATGTCTTTAGTGAAGAGGGTCAAAGATTTGACCTTCAACGTTTCAACCAATGTAAGGTCAATGTCAATGTCAAAATTCAAACATTAGGTCAAAATGTATTTAGTTACATTACGTTCTGAGAGGTTCAAAGGTTTGAACTTCAACTTTTCAAATCCTGCAAGGTCAAGGTCAAAATGTCTTTAGTGAAGAGGGTCAAAGGTTTGACCTTCAACCTTTCAACTCGTGTAAGGTCAAGGTCAGGTCAAAATGCATTAAGTTACATTACGTTCTGAAGAGGTTCAAAGGTTTGAAATTCAACTTTTCAACTCCTGCAAGGTCAGGTCAAAGTTCAAAAATGAGGTCAAAATGTCTTTAGTGAAGAGGGTCAAAGGGTTGACTTTCAACTCATGTAAGGTCAAGGTCAAAATTCAAACATTCGGTCAAAATGTATTTAGTTACATTACGTTCTGAAGAGATTTAAAGATTTGACCTTCAAATTTTCAACTCATGTAAGGTCAAGGTCAAATTCAAACAACAGGTCAAAATATCTTTGACCTATGTCAAGTAAGTTGAACAGTTGTAGGATAGTATGGGGCACTGATATTACCACATCTACTCCAAGAAAGTGGTAGGATGAGGAATACCGAAGGTCAGAAGGAAGTCATACACGGAATAAAGGGTATCACAATATTCATGTTCTTCATTCTGTGATAGATGGGGCAGTAGTAGAATAGCATAGGTCATGGTTGTTTATGTCAAATTTTTGGGAGAGTAGTAGAATAACACATATGTCGTGGTTATTTACCAATAAGTGGGACAGTAGTAGAATACATGTAGCATATGTTATGGTTGTTCTCCATTTATGTCAAGTCAATGGGACAATAGGAGGATACCATAGGCCATGGTTGTTTCCCACTTATGTAAAGTCCGTGGAACAGTAGGAGGATAGCATAGGTCATGGTCGTTTACCCTTTATGTCAAGTAGGTGGGACGGTAGGAGGATACCATAGGTCATGGTTGTTCTCCACTTATGTCAAGTCAGTTGGATAGTAGTAGGATACCATAGGTCATGGTTGTTTACAACTTATTTCAGGTACGTGTGTCAGTAGCAGGATATCTTATGTCATTGTTGTTCCCCACTTATGTCAAGACAGTGGGACAGTAGTAGGATACCATAGGTCATGGTTGTTTGCCACTTATGTGAAGTAGGTGGGACACTAGCAGGATAGCATAGGTCATGGTTGTTTACAACTTATGTCAAGTAGGTGGGAAAGTAGTAAGACCATAGGTCATGGTTGCTTCCCACTTATGTCAAGTAGGTGGGACAGTAGGAGGATGGCACAGGTCATGGTTGTTTACCCTTTATGTCAAATTGGTGGGACAGTAGACGGATACCACAGGTCATGATTGTAACCCACTTATGTCAAGTCAGTGGGAAAGTAGTAGGTTGGCGGAGATCAAAGGTCAGAAAGGAAGTCATACACGGAATAAAGGGTACCATAATAATCATACATGTATTATGTATTCCGTGATCGTGAAACTATGAGGTTGGGCATTAGTATAATAGTATAAATCATTATTCTTTTCCACTTATGACAAGTACGTGGGAAAGTAGTAGGATACCATAGGGCATGGTTGTTTCCCACTTATGTCAAGAAGTGGGACAGTAGACGGATACCATAGGGTATGGTTGTTTCCCACTTATGTCAAGTAGGTGGGACAATAGTATGATAGCATAGGTGATGGTTGTTCCCCACTTATGTCAAATATATCTACTCCAAGGAAATAGGACAGTGGTAGGATGGCGGATATCAAAGGTCACAAAGGAAGTCACACACGGAATGAAGGGTACCATAATAATCATTATTTATTCAAAGATCGTTAACTATGAGGTTGGACACTAGTAGGACAGCATAAACAATGCTTCTTTCCCACTTTTGACAAGTATGTCGGCAGTCGTAGGATAGCATAGGTGTATATTGTTTTCCAAATATTCAAGAAGTTGGGAGAGTAGTAGGATACCATAGGGTATGGTTGTTTCCCACTTATGTCAAGAAGTGGGACAGAAGTAGGATACCATAGGGCATGGTTGTTTCCCACTTATGTCAAGAAGGTGGGACAATAGTATGATAGCATATGTCATGGTTGTTCCTAACTTATGTCAAGTATATCTAATCCAAGTAAGCAGGACAGTGGTAGGATGGCGGAAATCAAAGGTCGCAAAGGAAGTCATACATGGAATAAAGGGTATCATAATAATCATATTATTTATTCCGTGATCGTGAAACTATGAGGTTGGGCATTAGCAAGATTTCCGTCTCAGTGTTTCATTAGTGTTCAAAACACTTTGATAATGAAATCTGTATGAACTAAACTGTCGATAATGCAAGGTTGTCCCATTCAAGTCTTTCAGTAAACATTCAATCAAATGAGTTATGTTTAGTACATGAACATGGTGAGTAGTAATTAGTAATATATATAGATTAAACACATACATAAAAATTCAACTATGTCTGAGGAAGGTCGGAAAAAAGGGAAGAAAACTCAAAGTGCTGGAAATTATAGATCTAGGAAAACTGAAGGCGAAATAAGCGTTGTGGATTTCAGTAATCCTTGGAATTTCTATGCTCTTTTTATGCAAAATGATAAGGAGGTCAACCAATGGCTTAGAGAGGAGAACTTTTTACTTTCTGAATTGGAGTGCAAGAAATGTGAGAAAGATTGCAGGGTTGCAGAGCGAAAGGATAAAGTAGGGAGTCAGAGTTTTAGGTGTACAAATAATAAGAATCATGAGTATTCGATATTCACGAACTCCTTCTTTACCAAATGTCATGCTGACTACAGAGATGTCTTTCAGTTTATACGCAGTTACCTTGAAAGAAACACCCTCCGCCTTTGTGCTGTCAGTGCCGGTATAGCGTATAAGAGTACTGCTGTATATTGGGCACAGGACATTAGGGAGTTATTTGTGCAGTACGTGTGGGACAACATGTTCTCTATGAGATTTGAAGGTGAAGTCGAGTTAGATGAATCACTTTTTGGTCGAAAGTGCAAGTACAATAGGGGAAAAGATACTGGAACTAAAGTATGGGTATTCGGAATGGTAGAAAAAAAATCCAACAGAATAATTCTGTATCCTGTTGAACGCAGAACAAAGGATGTGCTAATCCCGTTAATTAAAAAGCATGTTAAATCTGGGAGTACTATATTCTCTGACGGATGGGCTGCATATTTGACTCTGAATGAGGAAGGCTATAGGCATTTTGCTGTGTCCCACACATCATCATTCAAACAGGTAAGTAGCGATAGATCCTCGGGGGGTCCGGGGTTCAAAACCCCCTCTTCTGAAAAATTTTTAAAATCTTATGGAAAATTGCGAAAATTTGCTAATTTTTTCTCAGGAACACCCCTTTTAAAAATTCCTGGATCCACTCATTTCTTATTGTTACACTTTATTAACTTTCTTTAACTTAATCGGTGTTTTTAAAGCGTGCGCAAAAGTACGATGTAAACTGTTTTAATAGACATAAATCTTAACAAATATTGATCTTTGTTCACTGTATGTTTTCTAAATTATGAATTGTCTATATTTATGGTTTATATTATATTCATACCTATATTGCATTTTTTTTCATTTCAGTCTTATGAGAATGTTGAGTCAGGCGAGCGGTTGGATATTGATACCAACACCATTGAGAGTGCATGGAAGCACTGTAAAGACCATTTTAAGGTAATTTTATACTATTAGTAAATACGGGGAATATAAAAGGTTTGGTTAAGCATTCAATTTATTCCGTTACACAACTGGGTAGTTGTACATAAAAAAATATATGTTCATGCTTAAAATTTTATTGTATGCAAAAAAAAAGTAAAAATGTGACAATTTTTCACGGAAATGTTATATATTTTTATGTGCAAAAGCCAAAACAAATGCAACTAATAGTAGTAACTTATTTCTAATCAATAAACTGTAAAAAATATGTTAATGCTTTTAATTTATTGACCAGGTTAAAGTGTTAAATGAACAACACCAAAGTACCTAATTTTTTTTCATTATTTAGAAAATTAATGGAGTGAAGCTGTCTACTTTTCAAAGCCATTTATGTGAGATTATATGGAGAAATCATATATCCACTAAAAATGTGTACCAAGCCTTTTTTGATCTGTTCAGGGAGGTATACAATTTGAAGCAGGAACCTGCATTTACGTAAGTGTTATAATTTTCCATATAAGCAAGAACTTTTTAGTTCTTACCACAATTGGTAAAACTGGCAAATACCGCAAATTACAGGCATGTGTGTGTGTTTGTGCGTGTGTGTCAGTGTGTGTTTTATTTTAACAATGATAATGTTATAGTAAATCAAAAGCATATGATGAATAAATATACATGAACATTTTTCAGTAGTTCAAATATTAAAATTAGTGTCACAACTCTGTTACAAAATATTGAAAAACAAGTGTGGATCGTATTGCACAGCAATAAATAGTCCGCTACCGGTTGAACAAGGTTTATTATGCCATCAAAAATAGTCAAAGATGAACAAAATGCGAACTTGTCATCCAGGTAGACTCACATACCAAATATTATCTAAATATTAAATGAATATCTGCGAGCATTACTAAAAAAGTGTGGAAAACTGAGTATTTGCGTTAATTTTCTAAGTCCAAGGGTCATAACTCAGCAAAAAATCAATGGACCGGAACAAAATTCAAATTTGATCTGTAACTTGTCATAGTAAAGTAATGTACCAAATGAATAACTGCAAGCATGACGAAAAAAAGTGCGGAAAACTGAGTATTTGCGTAAATTTTCTAAGTCCAAGGGTCATAACTCAGCAAAAAATCAATGGACCGGAACAAAATTCGAGCAATGTACCAAATATCAAATGAATATCTGCAAGCATGACGAAAAAAGTGCGGAAAATTTATTTGCCGGACTGACAGACAGACGGACAGACAGACAGACGGACGGAAGGACGGACGGACGGACGGAGTGCACACCTAAAGTCCCCTGGACTTCGTCGGTAGGGGACTAATTATGAAGTATATAAATTTTGTATCAGATCTAAAACATGGTAATAAACTCATTGTAAGACAATATACACGTACAAGTACAAAGAAATACTTTATACAATATATGATCATATTATGCGTTTTCCAGATATGAACATCCGATATTCAAGAAGACGTTCAGAATGGAAGAGGATGAACAAATTTTGAGAATGACAGACGTCTCTGATGACAGTTCGGACAGCGCAGTAGAGAATCAGGTCACCGAAAGTGTTACTGAAGAAGTAGAAGAAACTGAAACTCATGTGAAAGAAAAACGTAAGAGAAAGAAAGAAAACACAAAAAAAGTTAACAGACGATCATCCTCCTTACCAGTAACTAGGGGAAGGGCAAGGAGGTTGGCCTGCCCTTCTGGGTTCCAGCCAATTCCATCAGAAGCCAAGAAAGACGGAGAAAGTCGAAACCCATACACGAGAGAAAATTATGTACAGTTTGCTTCGTCTGATGAAGATTTTTCTTGAAAAGGTAAAACAAATATTTATTTATTAAATTAATAGGTATTTTTTGAACGACAACAAGTTCTGAAAACAGATGTACAAATTTATACAAATTAAGTAAGCTTACATCTGTTGGCTGGTTTCGGATAAAATGAGGACGGACGGATATAGAAACGGACGATCACACGAATGGACATCTCCGTCACTACATACCGTCACTTCGGTAGTAATAATTTCATTACAAGCAAAAATCTTTAAATCCCCCTTAGGATAATTCTTGAGATATTGTAAACGCAACATAAGCTGTCGGAATAACGGTACTCACAATACTAACTACCGTTAATGGTAAGCTCCGCCCACCAAGTTATGTTATTATTACGATTAATGTGAACATTTTCTCAGGGAAAAGTTTCATTTGTATGTGCAATAGTATTCACTAATGTCAAACAATAAAAAGGAATACGAATTATGGATAAATATCCAAGACCAAATAGGGGAGGCAAAAAAATGGCCATATGAAATACGTCGCCTGTTCTGGACTAAACACATTAAACACTGGGACAGAGTAAAAGTTGCCGCCTTTGCATATGTAAATGGCTTAGCACCGTGGACATTTATGGAATGGGTCCATTTCAAGCAGTTAGGTCGTGTTAATGCAGCCTATCAACATTTTGACAATTTGTTAAAATTATTTCGAACCCGTCATTATAGATTGTACGCATACCACGTAGGTAACAACAGATATGAGTATATCGACGGGACTGTACGCTTGTATACCCATCAAAGCAAACGATCATAAATGTAAGTTAAATGCATTAGACTTTAATAATTAAGGATAAACCGATTAAAAATCACCAGTTTTTTTATACTTTCATTTCAATATTATGAATAACACAAAATTCAAGATTTTTGTATGACGGCAAGGTAAAAGTCCGTGGGGTGCCGTAATATTCAATCCCGTAAGGCAAATTGAGACTAAAGTGAGTTCAAATCAAAAGTGAGTTCAGATATATATTTTCTATCCTTTCATTGCGTTGGTTCATTGTGAATATGTCAGAAAACGCAGATCAGCGTAGATTAAGGATTTGGAAACAAATTGAATCTTTAATAGGCTCCGCCAAACAATGGCCTAAAGGAATCCGTTCCCTTTTCTGGACACACAATCTGTCCCACTCACAAAGAAAACAGATAGCAATTTTTGCATTTGTTAACCGTCTACCTTTGAAACTTTTCTTTCAATGGGCAATGGCAATGGGCATTGTTTCATCACATGCAGCAGTTAAGCACTTTAAAGCGTTATTTAAGCTTTTCAAGAAAGGACTATCTAGATTGTTTGCATGGAATGTAAATAACAACAGTACCAAAATGTTAACGGATCAGAAAAGAACCTGTCTTAAGTGAGTATTTATATTTCAAACCCAAAACAGTTAACGAAATATGGTCCCTAAATCAATTTACTTACAATCTTAATGTTCATCTTAACAAATGCAAAAATATGGCCACATTGTTATTGTGATTCCATACATGAGCACAGCAAAACTGGTCAGAATTTATGAAATTTAAAGGCTAGCACTACCTAGCTATATAAAAGATAAACTACATCTTTAAAAAAAATTAAGGGAACACTTACCTGATAAATGCAGTCTATTTTTTTCCCACATCTCCACACATCCAAAATAAATGTTCTTGCAAGATTTATTTGACATGCTCCCGTGATTAGAAAACCTATTGTTGTGATTATTTCTTTTGTCATCGATAATTGAAATGGATACATACCTATAGCATATATGTTTACCTGGTGGGGTCCTCTCGAAATGTTTTCCTATCTTTGTTTATTTTAAGGATTGTGCAAAAACGGTGAAAGAAGGCACAGCAAAAACAAAAAACATTTTTAAAACAATATTTGGAAAAATGAATTAAGTTTTTTCATATCTATGTAGTGCTAGGCTTTTAAATTCCAAATATTATTTTTTTAGTTTTGTCTTTACTCTGGTGTAACCCACTTCTATAGTTAGGGTCTTTGAGCATAAATTGTCATGATGAACCTTAACACAATTTTGTATGACAGTTTGCAAATGATAGCATAAACACCACTACTTCTGATGAAATAGTTGATGAATGGCCACTTTTCATTACTATTATTTTGTTGTTAATTCTTTTCCTTCATGGGATTGCACTGGAGATAATCCATATGTTTATGATTGAAAAAACATGGTATATTGCATGCATCATTATTTTATACTGTTTGTTAATGTGTTGTTATTTTATGTACATTATCATGCCATTAAGGGTCCATTCTTATGGAAATAAACTTATCATATACTACCAAATGTCACGGTGTTATCGTTGGAAGGTGCGCTCGACTTGATATTCATTACTAAGTCACATGTTATAGTTTCGAATGTACCTAAATACATGTATATAGTACAAAGAAAACTGTGTAGAATCTTACCAAGTATTGGATTGCCAATTACAACAATGCTGCACATAAGAAATATAAATATAAACCTGTAAAATATAGCGCAAGTAAGGAAAACTCAATCCATATGGGATCTTTATTAGTAATGATATATGTATATAAAAATCAATCATTATATATGTGTTATGCCTGCAATGTCTCTATATCAAAACATTTTGTTTCCTTTCAGTTGCCACAGTTTCCAGTACACATTGTTGATGATGATAAATTTTGACAGATAGTATATATTGGTGACATTGATTACTGTGATGTAACAGATATAAAAAAAGATGTATTTGAAATTTATATGAATGTTTCTTATTTGTTTACCTCATCATCTTGGTAAACAGGATATTGGAGTTATTTTCCTATTTACTTTATTAAATGTGTTTTGATAGTAAAGTATTGGTCGTTTTCCCGTAGGACACTTAAATAGGATTGAATAAGTACATTATTGCTCTTGGTCGAACCATGTTGTTTATTCCATTATAAATTACAAGATTCTTTACCTTAAACTTATTCATTACTGTAAACTGAAAACATTGAAGAAGAATACCATGTATCAAAGATTGATTGATTGTTTGATTGATTATTGAATACTAAACATACATGGGATGTATCAAAGAGATAGACCAATGTCAACTACGATGGAGAGTAGTAGGATACTATATGTCATGTTTGTTTCCCACCTTTGTCAACTACGTAGGACATATGTCAGTGTTGTTTCCGAACCTATGTCAGGTATGTGGGTCTGTAGTAGGATATAATATGGGAATGCGGTTTCCCATCTATGTTAAGTACATGGGACTGTAGTAGGATACTTTATGTCATGGTGGTTTCCCATGTATGTCAAGTAAGGGAATCTGTACTAGGATACTATATGTGATTGCTGTTTCCCATCTACGTTAAATACATGGGACTGTAGTAGGATACTATATGTCATGGTTGTTTCCAACCTTTGACAAGTACGTGGGACTGTATTAGGGTACTACTAGTTTATGTCAAGGTTGTTTCCCACCTTTGTCAACAACGTGGGACTGCAGTAGGATACTATATGTCAAGGTTGTCTCCCACCTTTGTAAACTACGTGGGACTGTAGTAGGATACTATATGTCAAGGTTGTCTTCCACCTTTGTAAACTACGTGGGACTGTAGTAGGATACTATATGTCATGGTTGTTTCCCACCTTTCTCAAGTACGTGGGACTGTATTAGGATACTATATATCATGGTTGTTTCCCACCTTTGTCAACTACATGGGACTGTAGTAGGATACTATATGTCAAGGTTGTTTCCCACCTTTCTCAAGTACGTGGGACTGTAGTAGGATACTATATGTCAAGGTTGTTTCCCACCTTTGTCAACTACGTGGGATTGTAGTAGGATACTATATGTCAAGGTTGTTTCCCACCTTTGTCAACTACGTGGGAATGTAGTAGGATACTATATGTCAAGGTTGTTTCCCATCTTTCTCAAGTACGTGGGACTGTAGTAGGATACTATATGTCAAGGTTGTTTCCCACCTTTGTCATCTACGTGGGACTGTATTAGTATACTTATGTCATGGTTGTTTCCCACCTTTCTCAAGTACGTTGGACTGTATTAGGATACTACTAGTATATGTCAAAGTTGTTTCCCACCTTTCTCAACTACGTGGGACTGTAGTAGGATACTATATGTCATGGTTGTTTCCCGCCTTTCTCAAGTACGTGGGACTGTAGTAGGATACTATATGTCAAGGTTGTTTCCCACCTTTGTCAACAACGTTGGACTGTAGTAGTATACTATATGTCATGGTTGTTTCCCAGCTATGTCAAGTAAGTGGGTCTATACTAGGATACTAATATGTCATTGCTGTTTCCCATCTATGTTAAGTACATGGGACTGTAGTAGGATACTACATGTCAGTTGTGTCCAACCTTTGACAAGTACGTGGGACTGTATTAGGATACTACTAGTATATGTCAAGGTTGTTTCCCACCTTTGTCAACAACGTGGGACTGTAGTAGGATACTATATGTCAAGGTTGTTTCCCACCTTTGTCAACTACGTGGGACTGTAGTCGGATACTATATGTCAAGGTTGTTTCCCACCTTTGTAAACTACGTGGGACTGTAGTAGGATACTATATGTCATGGTTGTTTCCCACCTTTCTCAAGTACGTGGGACTGTATTAGGATACTATATATCATGGTTGTTTCTCACCTTTGTCAACCACATGGGACTGTAGTAGGATACACTATATGTCAAGGTTGTTTCCCACCTTTGTCAACTACGTGGGACTGTAGTCGGATACTATATATCATGGTTGTTTCCCACCTTTGTCAACTACGTAGGACTGTAGTAGGATACTATATGTCATGGTTGTTTCCCATTTTTCTCAAGTACGTGGGACTGTAGTAGGATACTATATGTCAAGGTTGTTTCCCACCTTTGTCAACTAGGTGGGACTGTATTAGTATACTAATGTCATGGTTGTTTGCCACCTTTCTCAAGTACGTGGAACTGTATTAGGATACTACTTGTATATGTCAAAGTTGTTTCCCACCTTTGTCAACTATGTGGAACTGTAGTAGGATACTATATGTCATGGTTTTTTCTTACCTTTCTCAAGTACATGGGACTGTAGTAGGATACTATATGTAAAGGTTGTTTCCCACCTTTGTCAACTACGTGGGACAGTATTAGTATACTATATGTCATGATTGTTTCCCAGCTATGTCAAGTAAGTGGGTCTATACTAGGATACTAATATGTCATTGCTGTTTCCCATCTATGTTAAGTACATGGGACTGTAGTAGGATACTGCATGTCATAGTTGTTGCCAACCTTTGACAAGTACGTGGGACTGTATTAGGATACTACTAGTATATTTCAAGGTTGTTTCCCACCTTTGTTAACTACGTGGAACTGTAGTCGGATACTATATGTCAAGGTTGTTTCCCCCCTATGTCAAGTACGTGGGTCTGTATTAGATGTCATGGCTGTTTCCCATCTAGGTCAAGTACGTGTGTCTATATTAGGATACTATATGTTATTGCTGTTTCTCACCTATGTCAACTATGTGGGACTGTAGTGGGATACTATAGGTCATGGTTGTTTCCCACCTTTCTCAAGTATGTGGGACTGTAGTGGGATACTATATGTCAAGGTTGTTTCCCTACTTTGTCAACTACGTTGGACTGTATTAGTATACTATATGTCATAGTTGTTTCCCACCTTTCTCAAGTACGTGGGACTGTAGTAGGATACTACTGTCCCACCTCATAGTTTCACGATCATAGAATAAAGACCTTATTATAATGATACCCTTTATTCCGTGTATGCCTTCCGATACTTGGTATCTACCATTCTACTACTGCCTCACTGAGGCCTTGGCTATCCTACTACTGTCCAACCGCCTTGATATTACTGGGAAACAACAATGACATATGCTATCCTACTACTGTCATACTGCCTTGATATTAATGAAAAACAACCATGACCTTGGCTATCCAACAACCGTGACTCACTGCCCCACTAAATTGATACGATTGGATAACAACCATGACCTATGCTATTCTACTACTATCCCACTGATTTGATATGAGTGGGGAACAACCATGACCTATGCTACATGTATCCTACTAACCAGGATTATGCCGGTCTTTCTTATATATTAATCCTGTTTTAGTCCCACCCCTATGGAAAATTTGTACTTTTAACATAGAGGGTGGGACTAAAACAGGATTAATATATAAGAAAGAGGACTAAAACAGGATTAATATATAAGTGTTTTCTATTAATCTTTTTTATATATTAATCCTGTTTTAGTTCCACCCCTATGGAAAATGTGTACTTTTAACGTAGATGGTGGGACTAAAACAGGATTAATATATAGGTGTAAAATCAAAGTAAGATGAATATATATAATCCTGTTTTAGTCCCACCTGGGACTAAAACAGGATATTGCCGAAAGAAAATGAATAAATTAAAACGAAATGAAATGAAATGAAATCAATAAATTCAAATTAAATGAAATGAATATGTTCAAACGAAATGAAATGAATATGTTCAAACGAAATGAAATGAAACGAAATCAATTAATTCAAACGAAATCAAATAAACTGAAATCAATAAATTCAAATGAAATGAAATGAATAAATTAAAGCGAAATCAAATGAAATGAAAGGAATAGATTCAAACAAAATGAAATGAATAAAGTAAAACGAAATGAAATGAAATGAAATGAATAAATTCAAATGAAATGAAATGAATCAATTGAAACGAAATAAAATGAAATAAAATGAACAACTTCAAATCAAATGAAATGAATAAGTTCAAACAAAATGAAATCAAATGAAATCAATAGATTCAAAAGAAATGAAATCAAGTGAAATCAATCAATTCAAATGAAATGAAATGAATAAATTAAAACGAAACGAAATGAATAAATTCAAACGAAATGAAATGAATAAATTAAAACGAAATGAAATGAATAAATTCAAACACAAGAGTTGACACACAAAAATGTCTCGCCTGTAGTGTATTTCTAATGAAAGTAAATGCTATCAGACATATTGCATACAGTATTCGAAAAACAGGCCAAAACACAAAAACTAAACTATAACCACTGAACCATGAAAATGAGGTCAAGGTCAGATGACACCTGCCAGTTGGACATGTACACCTTACAATCCTTCCATACACCAAATATAGTAGACCTATTGAATATAGTATTTGAAAAACAGGCCAAAACACAAAAACTTAACTATAACCACTGAACCATGAAAATGAGGTCAAGGTCAGATGACACCTGCCAGTTGGACATGTACACCTTACAATCCTTCCATACACCAAATATAGTAGACCTATTGCATACAGTATTCGAAAAACAGGCCAAAACACAAAAACTTAACTATAACCACTGAACCATGAAAATGAGGTCAAGGTCAGATGACACCTGCCAGTTGGACATGTACACCTTACAATCCTTCCATACACCAAATATACTACACCTATTGCTTATAGTATCTGAGATATGGACTTGACCACCAAAACTTAACCTTGTTCACTGATCCTTGAAATTGGGTCGAGGTCAATTGAAAACTGTCTGACGGGGATGAGGACCTTGTAAGGTACGCACATACCAAATATAGTTATCCTATTACTCATAATAAGAGAGAAATTAACATTACAAAAAATCTTTAATTTTTTTTCAATTAGTCACTGAACCATGAAAATGAGGTCAAGGACAATGTACATATGACAGACGGAAAGTTCGTAACATAAGGCATCTATATACAAAGTATAAAGCATCCAGGTCTTCTACCTTCTAAAATATAAAGCTTTTAAGAAGTGAGTTAACGCCGCCGCCGCCGCCGCCGCCGCCGCCGCCGCCGGATCACCATCCCTATGTCGAGCTTTCTGCGACTAAAGTCGCAGGCTCGACAAAAATGAAATGAATAAAGTAAAACGAAATGAAATGAATAAATTCAAACGAAATAAAGTCAATAAGTTCAAACGAAACGAAATGAAATGAAATCAATAGCTTCAAACGAAATGAAATCAAATGAAATCAATAAATTCAACTGAAATGAAATGAATAAATTAAAACGAAAAGAAATGAAACGAAATGAATAAATTCAAACGAAATGAAATCAAAAATTCAAACGAAATGAAATGAAATGAAATGAATCAATTCAAACGAAATGAAATGAATAAGTTCAAACGAAATGAAATGAAATGAAATCAATAAATTCAACTGAAAGAAAATAAATAAATTAAAAAGAAATGAAATGAAATCACATGACTAAATTCAAACGAAATGAAATGAATAAGTTCAAACGAAATGAAATGAAATGAAATCAATAGATTCAATCGAAATGAAATCAAATGAAACGAATCAATTCACATGAAATGAAATGAATAAATTAAAACGAAATGAAATGAATAAATTCAAACGAAATGAAATGAGTCAATTCAAACGAAATAAAATGAATCAATTAAAACGAAATAAAATGAATAAATTCAAACAAAATGAAATGAGTCAATTCACACGAAATAAAATGAAATAAAACGAACAAATTCAAATCAAATGAAATGAATAAGTTCAAACAAAATGAAATCAAATGAAATCAATAGATTCAAAAGATATGAAATCAAGTGAAATCAATCAATTCAAATGAAATGAAATGAATAAATTAAAACGAAATGAAATGAATAAATTCAAAAGAAATGAAATGAATAAATTCAAACGAAATAAAATGAATCAATTAAAACGAAATGAAATGAAATAAAATGAACAAATTCAAATCAAATGAAATGAATAAGTTCAAACGAAATGAAATGAAATGAATAAATTCAAACAAAATGAAATGAATAAGTTCAAACGAAATAAAATTCAATGAAATTAATTAATTCAAACGAATGAAATGAGCTGAAATCAATAAATTCAAATGAAATGAATTGAATACATTAAAGGGAAATGAAATGAAATGAAATGAATAAATTCAAACGAAATGAAATAACATGATATGAATAAATTAAAAGGAAATGAAATGACATGAATGAATTCAAACGAAATAAAATGAATAAGTTCAAACAAAACGAAATGAAATGAAATCAATTAATTCAAACGAAATCGAATGAACTGAAATCAATAAATTCAAATGAAATGATATAAATAAATTAAAACGAAATGAAATGAAATGAAAGGAATAAATTCAAACGAAATGAAATGAATAAGTTCAAACGAAATGGAATGAAATGAAATGGTTCAGTTGAAACGAAATGACATGAAATAAACAAACTCAAATGAAATGAACTGAATCAGTTTAAACGAAATGAAATGAAATGAAATGAATAAATTCAAACGAAATAAAATCAATAGATTCAAACAAAATGAAATGAATTAATTTGAACGAAGTGAAATGAATCAATTAAAACGAAATGCAATGAAATTAAATGAACAAATTCAAATGAAATGAAATGAATAAGTTCAAACGAATTAAAATTCAATGAAATCAATTCAAACGAAATGAAATGAAATGAATCAATTAAAACGAAATAAAATCAAATCAAACGAACAAATTCAAATGAAATAAAATGAATAACTTCAAACGAAATGATATGAAATGAAATGAATAAATTCAGACGAAATGAAATGAAATGAAATCAATAAATTCAAATTAAATGAAATGAATATGTTCAAACGAAATGGAATGAAACGAAATCAATTAATTCAAGCGAAATCAAATGAACTGAAATCAATAAATTCAAATGAAATGAAATGAATAAATTAAAGCGAAATGAAATGAAATGAAAGGACTAAATTCAAACAAAATGAAAGGAATAAATTAAAACGAAATGAAATGAAATGAAATGAATAAATTCAAACGAGATGAATTGAAATGACATGAATAAATTCAAACGAAATGAAATGAATAAGTTCAAACGACACGAAATGAAATGAAATCAATAGATTCAAACGAAATGAAATCAAATGAAATCAATAATTCAAACGAAATGAAATCAAATGAAATCAATAAATTCAAATTAAACGAATTCAATCAATGAAAACGAAATGAAATAAATAAATTAAAACGAAATGAAATGAATAAATTAAAACAAAATGAAATGAAATGAAATGTATCGATTAAAACGAAGTGAAATGAAATCAAATGAACAAATTCAAATGAAGTGAAATGAAAAAGTTCAAACGAAATGAAATGAAATGAATAAATGAAAACAAAAGGAAATGACACGAAATGAATAAATTCAAACCAAATGATATGAATCAATTAAAACGAAATGAAATGAATAAGTTCAAACGAAATGAAATTCAATGAAATGAATTAGTTCAAAGGAAATTAAATGAACTGAAATTAATAAATTCAAATGAAAGAAAACAAATAAATTAAAACGAAATGAAATGAAATGACATGAATAAATTCAAACGAAATGAAATGAATAAGTTCAAACGAAACGAAATGAAATGAATAAGTTCAAATGAAACGAAATGAAATAATATCAATAGGTACAAACGAAATGAAATCAAAGGAAATCATTAATTTAAAATTAAATGAAATCAATAAATTAAAGCGAAATGAAATGGAACGAAATGAATAAATTCAAACGGAATGAAATGAATAAGTTGAAACGAAATGAAATGAAATGAAATCAATAGATTAAACCAAATGAAATCAAATGAAATTAATAAATTCAAAAGAAATGAAATGAATAAATTAAAACGAATTAAAATGAAATGACATGAATAAATTCAAACAAAATGAAATCAAATGAAATCAATAGATTCAAACGAAATGAAATCAAATAAAATCAATAAAATCAAATGAAATGAAATCAATAAATTCGATCGAAATGAAATGAAATGAAATGAATCAATTAAAACGAAATGAAATCAAATCAAATGAACAAATTCAAATGAAATCAAATGAATAAGTACAAACGAAATGAAAGGAAATGAAATGAATATCTTCAAACGAAATCAAATGCATAAGTTCAAACGAAATGAAATTCAATGAAATCAATTACTTCAAACGAAATAAAATGAACTGAAAACAATGAATTCAAATGAATTGAAATGAATCAATTAAAACGAAATGAAATGAAATGACATGAATAAATTCAAACGAAATTAAATGAATAAGTTCAAACGAAATGAAATGAAAGGAAATCAATAGATTCAAACGAAATGAAATCATATGAAATGAATCAATTCAAATGAAATTAAATGAATAAATTAAAACGAAATAAAATCAATAAATTCAAACAAAATGAAATGAGTTAATTCACACGAAATAAAATGAAATAAAATGAACAAATTCAAATCAAATGAAATGAACAAGTTCAAACAAAATAAAATCAAATGAAATCAATAGATTGAATCGAAATGAAATCAAATGTAACGAATCAATTTAAATGAAATGAAATGAATAAATTAAAACCAAATGAAATGATTAAATTCAAACGAAATGAAATGAGTCAATTCAAACAAAATAAAATGAATCAATTAAAACGAAATGAAATGAAATACAATGAACAAATTCAAATCAAATGAAATGAATAAGTTTAAACGAAATTTAATGAAATAGAATTAATAAATTCAAACGAAATGAAATGGATAAGATCAATCGAAATGAAATTCAATGAAATCAATTAATTCAAACGAAATTAAATGAAATGAAATTAACAAATTCAAATGGAATGAAATGAATCAGTTCAAACGAAATGAAATGAATCCGTTCAAACGAAATTAAATCAAATGAAAAGGAATAAATTCAAACGAAATGAAATGAATAAATTCAAACGAAATGAAATGAAATGATATCAATACATTCAAACGAAATGAAATCATATGAAATCAATAAATTCAAATAAAATCAAATGAATAAATTCAATCGAAATGAAATGAAATAAAATGAATAAATGCAAACGAAATGAAATGAATACGTTCAGACGAAACGAAATGCAATCAAATCAATAGATTCAAACGAAATGAAATGAAATGAAATCAATAAATTAAAATTAAATGAAATCAATAAAGTAAAACGAAATGAAATGAAACGAAATGAATAAACTAAAACGAGATAAAATGAATAAGTTCAAACGAAATGAGATCAAATGAAATGAATCAATTAAAACGAAATGAAATCAAATCAAATAAACAAATTCAAGTGAAATGAAATGAATAAGTTCAAATGAAATGTAATGAAATGAATAAATTCAAACAAAATGAAATGAATAAGTTGAAACGAAATAAAATGAAATGAAATCAATTAATTCAAACGAAATCAAATGAACTCAAATCAATCAATTCAAATGAAATGAAATGAATAAATTAAAACGAAATGAAATGAAATGAAAGGAATAAATTCAAACGAAATCAAATGAATAAGTTCAAACGAATCGAAATGAAATGAAATGAATCAATTCAAACTAAATGAAATGAAATGAACAAATTCAAATGAAATGAAATGAATCAGTTCAAACGAAATGAAATGAAATGAAATGAATAAATTCAAACGAAATAAAATGAATAGATTCAAACGAAATGAAATCAAATCAAATGAATCAATTGAAATGAAATGAAATGAAATCAAATGAATAAATTCAAATGAAATGAAATCATTCAGTTCAAACAAAACGAAATTAAATAAAATGAAAAAATTCAAATCAAATGAAATGAATCAGTTCAAACGAAATGAAATGAAATTCAATGAATAAATTTAAACGAAATGAAATGAATAAGTTCAAACGAAATGAAATTCAATAAAATCAATTAATTCATACGAAATGAAATGAACTGAAATCAATCAATTAAAATAAAATGAAATAAATAATTTAAAACGAGATGAAATAGAACGAAATGAATAAATTCAAACGAAATGAAATGAATAAATTCAAACGAAATGAAATAAATAAATTCAAACGAAACGAAATGAAATGAAATCAACAGATTAAAATGAAATGAAATGAATAAATTAAAACGAAATGAAATGAAATGAAAGGAATAAATTCAAACGAAATCAAATGAATAAGTTCAAACGAATCGAAATGAAATGAAATGAATCAATTCAAACTAAATGAAATGAAATGAACAAATTCAAATGAAATGAAATGAATCAGTTCAAACGAAATGAAATGAAATGAAATGAATAAATTCAAACGAAATAAAATGAATAGATTCAAACGAAATGAAATCAAATCAAATGAATCAATTGAAATGAAATGAAATGAAATCAAATGAATAAAATCAAATGAAATGAAATCATTCAGTTCAAACAAAACGAAATTAAATAAAATGAAAAAATTCAAATCAAATGAAATGAATCAGTTCAAACGAAATGAAATGAAATTCAATGAATAAATTTAAACGAAATGAAATGAATAAGTTCAAACGAAATGAAATTCAATAAAATCAATTAATTCATACGAAATGAAATGAACTGAAATCAATCAATTAAAATAAAATGCAATAAATAATTTAAAACGAGATGAAATAGAACGAAATGAATAAATTCAAACGAAATGAAATGAATAAATTCAAACGAAATTTAATGAAATAGAATTAATAAATTCAAACGAAATGAAATGGATAAGATCAATCGAAATGAAATTCAATGAAATCAATTAATTCAAACGAAATTAAATGAAATGAAATTAACAAATTCAAATGGAATGAAATGAATCAGTTCAAACGAAATGAAATGAATCAGTTCAAACGAAATTAAATCAAATGAAAAGGAATAAATTCAAACGAAATGAAATGAATAAATTCAAACGAAATGAAATGAAATGATATCAATACATTCAAACGAAATGAAATCATATGAAATCAATAAATTCAAATAAAATCAAATGAATAAATTCAATCGAAATGAAATGAAATAAAATGAATAAATGCAAACGAAATGAAATGAATACGTTCAGACGAAACGAAATGCAATCAAATCAATAGATTCAAACGAAATGAAATGAAATGAAATCAATAAATTAAAATTAAATGAAATCAATAAAGTAAAACGAAATGAAATGAAACGAAATGAATAAACTAAAACGAGATAAAATGAATAAGTTCAAACGAAATGAGATCAAATGAAATGAATCAATTAAAACGAAATGAAATCAAATCAAATAAACAAATTCAAATGAAATGAAATGAATAAGTTCAAATGAAATGTAATGAAATGAATAAATTCAAACAAAATGAAATGAATAAGCTGAAACGAAATAAAATGAAATGAAATCAATTAATTCAAACGAAATCAAATGAACTCAAATCAATCAATTCAAATGAAATGAAATGAATAAATTAAAACGAAATGAAATGAAATGAAAGGAATAAATTCAAACGAAATCAAATGAATAAGTTCAAACGAATCGAAATGAAATGAAATGAATCAATTCAAACTAAATGAAATGAAATGAACAAATTCAAATCAAATGAAATGAATCAGTTCAAACGAAATGAAATGAAATGAAATGAATAAATTCAAACGAAATAAAATGAATAGATTCAAACGAAATGAAATCAAATCAAATGAATAAATTCAAATGAAATGAAATCATTCAGTTCAAACAAAACGAAATTAAATAAAATGAAAAAATTCAAATCAAATGAAATGAATCAGTTCAAACGAAATGAAATGAAATTCAATGAATAAATTTAAACGAAATGAAATGAATAAGTTCAAACGAAATGAAATTCAATAAAATCAATTAATTCATACGAAATGAAATGAACTGAAATCAATCAATTAAAATAAAATGAAATAAATAATTTAAAACGAGATGAAATAGAACGAAATGAATAAATTCAAACGAAATGAAATGAATAAATTCAAACGAAATGAAATAAATAAATTCAAACGAAACGAAATGAAATGAAATCAACAGATTAAAATGAAATGAAATGAATAAATTAAAACGAAATGAAATGAAATGAAAGCAATAAATTCAAACAAAATGAAATGAATAAATTCAAACGAAATGAAATGAAATGAAATGAAATAAACAAATTCAAATAAAATCAAATGAATAATTTAAAACGAAACGAAAAGAATTGACATGAATAAATTCAAACGAAATGAAATCAATAAATTCAAATGAAATGAAATGAATGAATTAAAAAGAAATGAAACGAAATGAAAGGAATAAATTGAACCGAAATGGAATTTATAAATTCAAACGAAATGAAATGAAATGAAATCAATCAATTGAAACGAAATGAAATGAAATCTAATGAACAAATGCAAATGATATGAAATGATTCAGTTTGAACGAAATGAAATGAAATAAAATGAAGCAATTGAAACGAAATGAAGTGAAATGAAATGAAATGAACAAATTTAAATGAAATGAAATGGAACGAAATTATTAAATTCAAACGAAATGAAATGAATAAATTCAAACGACACGAGATGAAATCAAATCAATAGATTCAAATGAAATGAAATGAATAAATTAAAACCAAATGAAATGAAATGAAAGAAATCAATTCAAACGAAATGAAATGAACAAATTCAAACGAAATGAAATGAATAAATTCAACCGAATGAAATAAAATGAACAAATTCGAATCAAATGAAATGAATCAGTTCAAACGAAATGAAAGGAAATTCAATGAATAAATTTAAGCGAAAAGAAATGAATAAGTTCAAACGAAATGAAATTCAATAAAATCAATTAATTCAAACGAAATGAAATCAAATGACATCAATAAATTCAAATGATATGAAATTATAAATGAAAACGAAATGAAATGAAATGAAATGAATAAATTCAAACGAAATGAAATCCAATGAAATGAACAAAATCAAATCAAATGAAATGAATCAGTTCAAACGAAATGAAATGAATAAGTTCAAACGAAATGAAATTCAATGAAATCAATTAATTCAAACGAAATGAAATGAACTGAAATCAATCAATTCAAATGAAAGAAAATGAATAAATTAAAACGAAATGAAATGAAATGAAATGGATAAATTCAAACGAAATGAAATGAATAAGTTCAAACGAAATGAGATGAAATGAAGTCAATAGATTCAAACGAAATGAAATCAAATGAACTCAATAAATTCAAATGAAATGAAATGAATCAATTAAAACGAAATGAAATGAAATGACATGAATAAATTCAAACGAAATGAAATGAATAAGTTCAAACGAAATCAAAGGAAATAAAATCAGTAGATTCAAACGAAATGAAATCAAATGAAATCTATAAAATCAAAAAAAATTAACTAAATAAATTAAAACGAAATGAAATGAAACGAAATGAATAAATTCAAACAAAATGAAATGAACAAATTCAAACGAAATGAAATAAAATGAAATGAATCAATTAAAACGAAATGAAATCAAATCAAATAAACAAATTCAATTGAAATGAAATGAATCAGTTCAAACGAAATGAAATGAACTCAAATCAATAAATTCAAATGACAGAAAATGAATAAGTTTAAATGAAATGAAATGAAATGGAATCAATAAATCAAAACCAAATGAAAAGAATAAGTTCAAACGAAACGAAATGAAATGAAATCAATAGATTCAAACGAAATGAAATCAAATGAAATCAATAAATTCAAATGAAATGAAATGAATAGATTAAAACGAAATGAATAAATTCAAACGAAATGAAATGAATCAATTAAAACGAAATGAAATCAAATCAAATGAACAAATTCAAATGAAATAAAATGAATAAGTTCAAACGAAATGAAATGAAATGAAATGAATAAATTCAAACGAAATGAAATCAAATGAAATCAATAAATTCAAATGAATTAAAATGAAATGAATAAATTCAAACGAAATCAAATGAATAAATTCAAACGAAATCAAAAGAAATAATGAAATGAACAAATTCAAAAGAAATGAAATGAATAAGTTCAAACAAAATGAAATGAATTGAAATGAATCAATTAAAACGAAATGAAATCAAGTCAAATGAACAAATTCAAATGAAATAAAATGAATAAGTTCAAACCAAATGAAATGAAATGAGATGAATAAATTCAAACGAAGTGAAATGAATAAGTTCAAAAGAAATGAAATCATTGAATTCAAACGAAATGAAATGCACTGAAATCAATAAATTCAAATGAAAGAAAATGAATAAATTAAAACTAAATTAAATGAAAAATGATATGAATAAATTGAAACGAAATGAAATGAATAAGTTCAAACGAAATGAAATTCAATGAAATCAATTAACTCAAACGAAGTAAAATGAACTGAAATCAATCAATTCAAATGAAATGAAATGAAATCAATAGATTCAAACGAAACGAAATCAAATGAATTCAATAAATTCAAATGAAATGAAATGAATAAATTAAAACGAAACGAAATGAAAAGAAATGAATAAATTCAAACGAAATGAAATGAAATTAAATAAATAAATTCAAACGAAATGAAATGAAATGAACAAATTCAAATCAAATGAAATGAATCAGTTCAAACGAAATAATATGAAATGAAATGAACAAATTCAAACGAAATAAAATGAATCAGTTCAAACCAAATCAAATGAAATGAAATGAATAAATTCAAACGAAATGAAATGAATAAGTTCAAACGAAATGAAATGAAATGAAATCAATAGATTCAAACGAAATGAAATCAAATGAAACCAATCAATTCAAATGAAATGTAATGAATAAATTAAAACGAAATGACATGAAATGAAATGAATAAATTCAAACGAAATAAAACGAATTAATTAAAACGAAATGAAATGAAATAAAATGAACAAATTCAAACGAAATGAAATGAATAAATTCAAATGAAATGAAATTCAATGAAATCAAATAATTCAAACGAAAAGAAATGAGCTGAAATCAATAATTCAAATGAAAGTAAATGAATAAATTAAAACGAAATGAAATGAAATGACATGAATAAATTCAAACGGAATGAAATGAATAAGTTCAAATAAAATGAAATCAATAGATTCAAACAAAATGAAATCAAACGAAATCAATAAATTCACATGAAATGAAATGAATAAATTAAAACGAAATGAAATGAAACGAAATGAATAAATTTAAACGAAATGAAATGAATAAATTTAAACGAAATGAAATGAATAAATTTAAACGAAATGAAATGTAATAAAATCAATTATTTCAAACGAAATGAAATGAACTGAAATGAATAAATTCAAATGAAATGAAATGAAAAAATTAAAACGAAATGAAATGAAATGAAAGGAATAAATTCAAACGAAATGAAATGAATATATTCAAACGAAATGAAATGTATAAAATCTAACGAAATGAAATGAAATAAAATGAATCAATTGAAACGAAATGAAATGAAATGAAATGAACAAATTCAGTTGAAATGAAACGAATCAGTTCAAACGAAATGAAATGAAATGAAATGAATAAATTTAAACGAAATGAAATGAATAAGTTCAAACGAAACGAAATGAAATGAACTCAATACATTCAAAAGAAATGAAATCAAATTAAATCAATAAATTCAAATCAAATTAAATCAATAAATTCAAATCAAATGAAATGAATCAATTCAAACGAAATGAAATGAAATGAAATGGACAAATTCAAATGAATCGAAATGAATAAGTTTAATCGAAATGAAATGAAATGAAATGAATAAATTCAAACGAAATGAAATGAATAAATTCAAACGAAATGAAATGAATCAATTAAAACGAAATGAAATGAAATAAAATGAACAAATTCAAATCAAATGAAATGAATAAGTTCAAACGAAATGAAATGAAATGAAATGAATAAATTCAAACGAAATGAAATGAATAAGTTCAAACGAAATGAAATGAACTGAAATCAATCAATTCAAATGAAATTAAATGAATAAATTAAAACGAAATGAAATGAAATGACATGAATAAATCCAAACGAAATGAAATGAATAAGTTCAAACGAAATGAAATTAAACGAAATCAATAGATTTAAACGAAATGAAATCAAATGAAATGAATAAATTCAAATGAAATTAAATGAATAAATTAAAACGAAATGAAATGAAATGACATGAATAAATTCAAACGAAATGAAATGAATAAATTCAAACAAAATGAAATGAATCAATTAAATCGAAATAAAATGAAATAAAATGAACAATTTTAAATCAAATGAAATGGAATGAAATGAAATTAATAAATTTAAACGAAATGAAATGAATAAGTTCAAACGAACTATCTCAAGGCCATTTGTTGTCTAACAAAGGTGCCTGTGTATGGTAAGCAGATGTGTAGTACAAAGTATATGGTTTAGAACCATGAGCGACATCGACATAACTATCTGAATCCCACTGATTGTTCAACAAAGGTGTCTGTATATGGTGAACAGATGTATGGTACAAACAACATATGGATTAGAACTATCGGCAGCATGGACTTAAATATCTGAATGCCATTTATTGTTTAAGAAAGGTGTCTGTGTATGGTAAACAGATGTATAGTACAAACTACATGGTTTAGAACCATGCGCAACATGGACCTAACTATCTCAATGCCAGTGATTGATTAACAAAGGTTTCTGTGTATGGTAAACAGATGTATAGTACAAACTACATGGTTTAGAGCCATTAGAAACATACAACTTACTATTTCAATGTCACTGATTGTTAAACAAAGGTGTGTGTATTGTAAACAGATGTTTAGTTCACACTACATGGTTTAGAACCATGAGAAACATGGACCTAAATATCCCAATGCCATTGATTGTACAACACAAGTGCCTGTGTGATGCAACGTACATGGTTTAGACCCATGAGCAACATGGAACTAACTATTCGAATGACATTGATGTTGAACAGAGGTGTCTGTGGATGGCTACTAACTACATGGTTTGTGTATGGCTACTAATTACATGGTGCAGAACCATGAGAAACTTGGACCTAACTATCTCAATGCCTTTGATTGTTCTACAAAGATGTCTGTGTATTTCAAACAGATGTATAGTACAACATAGTTTAGAACCATGAGCAACATAGACATGACTATCTCAATGGAATTAATGTTTAATAAATGTGTCTATGTATGATAATCAAATGTATAGTACAAACTATGTAGTTTAGAGCCATGAGCAACTTGTAACTAACTATCTCAACGCATTTGATTGTTTAACAAAAGTGTCTGTGTATTGTAAACAGATGTATAATACATGAGCAACATTTAACTAACTATCTCAACGCAATTGATTGTTTAACAAAGGTGTAAACTACATGGTTTAGAACCATCACTAGCATGGACATAACTACCTCAATGTCATTGATGTTTAACAAAAGTGTCTGTGTATGAGTAGTAGCTATACGGTTAGAACCAGGAACAAGGTGGACCTAACTATCTCAATGCCATTGATTGTTTAACAAAGGTGACTGTGTATGGTAAAGTGGTGTGTAGTACAAAGTACATGGTTTAGAACTATGAGGCAGATGGACTTAACTATCTCAGTGCCATTAATTGTTCAACAATGTGTAGTACAAATTATATGATTTAGAACAATGAGCAGCATGGACATAACTATCTCAGTGAGAGTAATTGTTTAATAAAAGTGCCTGTTTATAGTTCAAACGACATGATTTAGAACTAAGAGCAGCATGGACTTAAATATCTCAATGCCATTGATTGTCTAACAAAGATGCCTATGTATGGTCGACAGATGTATAGTACAAACTACGTGGTTGAGAATCATTAGAAACATAAACATAATGATCTCAGTGCCAATGATTGTTTAACAAAGGTGTCTGTGCATGGCTACAAAAAACATGGTTTAGAACCATGAGCAACGTACAACTAACTTTCTCAACGCCATTGAGTCTTCAACAAAGGTGTCTGTGTGTAGTAAACAGATGTATGGTACAAACGACATGGATTAGAACTATCAGCAACATGGACTTAAATATCTGAATGCCATTGATTGTTTAACAAAGGTGTCTGTGTATGGTAGACAGATGTATAGTACAAACTACATGATTTTGAACCATAAGCAACATGAATCTTACTATCTTAATGCCACTGATTGTTTAACAAAGGTGTCTGTGTATTGTAAACAAATGTTTAGTTGAAACTACATGGTTTAGAACCATGAGAAACATAGACCTAACTATCCCAATGCCATTGATGTTTAAAAAAGGTTTCTGTGTAAGGATACTGACTAGATGGTTTCTGTGTATGGCTACTAACTGCATGGTTGGGAACCATGAGCAACATGGACATAACTATCTCAATGCCATTGATTAATTTAACAAAGGTGTCTCTGTATTGTATACAGATCTATATACAAACTACATGGTTTCGGACCATCAGAAACATGGATCTAAATATCTCAATGCCATTGATTGTTTAACACAGATGCCTGTGTGTTGTACAAAGTATATGGTTTAGACCCATGAGCAAGAAAGACCTAACAACTCAATGCCATTGATTGTTAAACAAAGGTGTCTGTGTATTTCAAACAGATGTATAGTACAAACTACGTTGTTCAGAACCATTAGAAACATAGACATAACTATCCCAATGACATTGATGTTGAACAAAGGTTTTTGTAAATAGCTACTAACTACATGGTTTATGTGTATGGCTACTTACTATATGGTTCAGAACCATGAGCAACATGGACCTAACTATCTCAATGCCACTGATTGTTCAACAAAGGTGTCTCTGTATGGTGAACAGATGTATGGTACAAACAACATGGATTAGAACTATCAGCAGCATGGACTTAAATATCTGAATGCCATTGATTGTTTAACAAAGGTGTCTGTGTATGGCAAACAGATGTATAGCACAAACTACATGATTTGGAACCATAAGCAACATGGAACTAACTAACTTAATGCCATTGATTGTTTAACAAAGGTATCTGTGAATTGTAAACTGATGTTTAGTTCAAACTACATGGTTTAGAACCATGAGAAACATAGACCTAACTATCCCAATGACAATGATGTTGAACAAGGGTTTCTGTGGATGGCTACTAACTAGATGGTTTATGTATAAGACTACTAACTACATGGTTCAGAACCATGAGCAACATCGACCTAACTATCTCAATGCCATTTATTGTTTAAAAAAGGTTTCTGTGTATTGTAAACAGATCTTTAGGTCAAACTACATGGTTTAGAACCATGAGAAACATAGATCTAAATATCTCAATGCCATTGATTGTTAAACACAGATGCCTGTGTGGTACAAAGTACATGGTTTAGACCCATGAGCAACATGGACCTAACAACTCAATGCCGTTGATTGTTAAACAAAGGTGTCTGTGTATTTCAAACAGATTTATAGTACAAAGTACATGGTTTAGAACCATGAGCAACATAGACATGACTATCTCAATGGCATTGATGTTTAATAAATGTGTCTATGTATGATAATAAAATGTATAGTACAAACTACATGGTTTAGAATCATGAGTAACATGTAACTATCTCAACGCAATTGATTGTTTAACAAAGTTGTCTGTGTATTGTAAACAGATGTATAATACAAACTACATGGTTTAGAACCATCAGCAACATGGACATAACTATCTCAATGCCATTGATGTTTAACAAAAGTTTTTGTGTATGGGTAGTAACTATATGTTTAGAACCATGAGCAACATGGACCTAACTATCTCAAGGCCGTTGATTGTTTAACAAAGGTGCCTGTGTATGGTAAACAGATGTGTAGTACAAATTATATGATTTAGAACCATGAGCAACATGGACATAACTATCTCAGTGACAGTGATTGTTTAATAAAGGTGCCTGTGTATAGTTCAAACGACATGATTTGGAACAAAGAGCAACATGGACTTAAATATCTCAATGCCATTGATTGTTTAACAAAGATTCCTATGTATGGTCGACAGATGTATAGTACAAACTACGTGGTTGAGAATCATTAGAAACATACACATAATGATCTCAGTGCCAATGATTGTTTAACAAAGGTGTCTGTGCATGACTACAAACAACATGGTTTAGAACCATGAGCAACATACAACTATCTCATCGCCATTGATTGTTTCACAAAAGGTGGTTGTGCATGGTAAACAGATTTTTAGTACAAACTACATAGTTTAGAACCTTGAGGAACATGGACATAACTATCGAAATGCTATTGATGTTTAACAAAGGTGTCTGAATATAGCTATTAACTACATGGTTTAGAACCATGAACAACATGGACCTATCTATCTCAATGACATTGATTGTTCAACAAAGGTGTCTCTGTATGGTGAACAGATGTATGGTACAAACAACATGGATTAGAACTATCAGCAGCATGGACTTAAATATCTGAATGCCATTGATTGTTTAACAAAGGTGTCTGTGTATGGCAAACAGATGTATAGCACAAACTACATGATTTGGATATATAAGCAGCATGGAACTAACTAACTTAATGCCATTGATTGTTTAACAAAGGTATCTGTGTATTGTAAACAGATGTTTAGTTCAAACTACATGGTTTAGAACCATGAGAAACGTAGACCTAACTATCCCAATGACATTGATGTTGAACAAAGGTTTTTGTAAATAGCTACTAACTACATGGTTTATGTGTATGGCTACTTACTACATGGTTCAGAACTATGAGCAACATGGACCTAACTATCTCAAATCCACTGATTGTTCAACAAAGGTGTCTCTGTATGGTGAACAGATGTATGGTACAAACAACATGGATTAGAACTATCAGCAGCATGGACTTAAATATCTGAATGCCATTGATTGTTTAACAAAGGTGTCTGTGTATGGCAAACAGATGTATAGCACAAACTACATGATTTGGATATATAAGCAGCATGGAACTAACTAACTTAATGCCATTGATTGTTTAACAAAGGTATCTGTGTATTGTAAACAGATGTTTAGTTCAAACTACATGGTTTAGAACCATGAGAAACATAGACCTAACTATCCCAATGCCATTGATTGTTAAACACAGATACCTGTGTGGTACAAAGTACATGGTTTAGACCCATGAGCAACATGGACCTAACAATTCAATGCCGTTGATTGTTAAACAAAGGTGTCTGTGTATTTCAACCAGACGTATAGTACAAAGTACATGGTTTAGAACTATCAGCAACATAGACATGACTATCTCAATGGCATTGATGTTTAATAAATGTGTCTATGTATGATAATAAAATGTATAGTACAAACTACATGGTTTAGAATCATGAGTAACATGTAACTAACTATCTCAACGCAATTGATTGTTTAACAAAGTTGTCTGTGTATTGTAAACAGATGTATAATACAAACTACATGGTTTAGAACCATCAGCAACATGGACATAACTATCTCAATGCCATTGATGTTTAACAAAAGTTTTTGTGTATATGCAGTAACTATATGTTTAGAACCATGAGCAACATGGACATAACTATCTCAGTGACAGTGATTGTTTAATAAAGGTGCCTGTGTATAGTTCAAACGACAAGATATGGAACAAAGACTAACATGGACTTAAATATCTCAATGCCCTGGATTGTTTAACAAAGATTCCTATGTATGGTAGACAGATGTATAGTACAAACTACGTGGTTGAGAATCATTAGAAACATAAACATAATGATCTCAGTGCCAATGATTGTTTAACAAAGGTGTCTGTGCATGGCTACAAACAACATGGTTTAGAACCATGAGCAACATACAACTAACTATCTCATCGCCATTGATTGTTTCACAAAAGGTGGTTGTGCATGGTAAACAGATTTTTAGTACAAACTACATAGTTTAGAACCATGAGGAACATGGACATAACTATCGAAATGCTATTGATGTTTAACAAAGGTGTCTGAATATAGCTATTAACTACATGGTTTAGAACCATGAACAACATGGACCTATCTATCTCAATGCCATTGATTGTTTAACAGACGTGTCCGTGTATTTCAAACAGATGTATAGTACAAACTACGATGTTCAGAATCATTAGAAACATAAACATAATGATCTCAGTGCCAATGATTGTTTAACAAAGGTGTCTGTGCATGGCTAAAAACAACATGGTTTAGAACCATGAGCAACATACAACTAACTATCTCATCGCCATTGATTGTTTCACAAAAGGTGGTTGTGCATGGTAAACAGATTTTTAGTACAAACTACATAGTTTAGAACCATGAGGAACATGGACATAACTATCGAAATGCTATTGATGTTTAACAAAGGTGTCTGAATATGGCTATTAACTACATGGTTTAGAACCATGAACAACATGGACCTAACTATCTCAAGCCATTGATTGTTTAACAAACGTGTCTGTGTATTGTAAACAGATGTTTAGTTCAAACTACATGGTTTAGAACCATGAAAAACATAGACCTAACTATCCCAATGACATTGACGTTGAACAAAGGTTTTTGTAAATAGCTACTAACTACATGGTTTATGTGTATGGCTACTTACTACATGGTTCAGAACCATGAGCAAGATGGACCTAACTATCTCAATGCCATTTATGTTCAACAAAATTTTTGTGTATGGGTAGTAACTATATGTTTAGAACCATGAGCAACATGGACATAACTATCTCAGTGACAGTGATTGTTTAATAAAAGTGCCAGTGTATAGTTCAAACGACATGATTTGGAACAAAGAGCAACATGGACTTAAATATCTCAATGCCATTGATTGTTTAGCAAAGATTCCTATGTATGGTAGACAGATGTATAGTACAAACTACGTGGTTGAGAATCATTAGAAACATAAACATAATGATCTCAGTGCCAATGATTGTTTAACAAAGGTGTCTGTGCATGGTTACAAACAACATGGTTTAGAACCATGAGCAACATACAACTAACTATCTCATCGCCATTGATTGTTTCACAAAAGGTGGTTGTGCATGGTAAACAGATTTTTAGTACAAACTACATAGTTTAGAACCATGAGGAACATGGACATAACTATCGAAATGCTATTGATGTTTAACAAAGGTGTCTGAATATGGCTATTAACTACATGGTTTAGAACCATGAACAACATGGACCTAACTATCTCAATGCCATTGATTGTTTAACAGACGTGTCTGTGTATTTCAAACAGATGTATAGTACAAACTACGATGTTCAGAATCATTAGAAACATAAACATAATGATCTCAGTGCCAATGATTGTTTAACAAAGGTGTCTGTGCATGGCTAAAAACAACATGGTTTAGAACCATGAGCAACATACAACTAACTATCTCATCGCCATTGATTGTTTCACAAAAGGTGGTTGTGCATGGTAAACAGATGTATAGTACAAACTACGTGGTTGAGAATCATTAGAAACATAAACATAATGATCTCAGTGCCAATGATTGTTTAACAAAGGTGTCTGTGCATGGCTACAAACAACATGGTTTAGAACCATGAGCAACATACAGCTAACTTTCTCAACGCCATTGATTCTTCAACAAAGGTGTCTGTGTATAGTAAACAGATGTATGGTACAAACGACATGGATTAGAACTATCAGCAACATGGACTTAAATATCTGAATGCCATTGATTGTTTAACAAAGGTGTCTGTGTATGGTAGACAGATGTATAGTACAAACTACATGATTTTCAACCATAAGCAACATGAATCTCACTATTTTGATGCCACTGATTGTTTAACAAAGGTGTCTGTGTATTGTAAACAAATGTTTAGTTCAAACTACATGGTTTAGAACCATGAGAAACATTGACCTAACTATCCCAATCCCATTGATGTTTAAAAAAGGTTTCTGTGTAAGGCTACTGACTAGATGGTTTCTGTGTATGGCTACTAACTAGATGGTTTATGTGTAAGACTACTAACTACATGGTTCAGAACCATGAGCAACATGGACCTAAATATCTCAATGCCATTGATTGTTTAACAAAGGTGTCTCTGTATTGTATACAGATCTATATACAAACTACATGGTTTCGAACCATCAGAAACATGGATCTAAATATCTCAATGCCATTGATTGTTTAACACAGATGCCTGTGTGTTGTACAAAGTATATGGTTTAGACCCATGAGCAAGAAAGACCTAACAACTCAATGCCATTGATTGTTAAACAAAGGTGTCTGTGTATTTCAAACAGATGTATAGTACAAACTACGTTGTTCAGAACCATTGGAAACATAGACATAACTATCCCAATGACATTGATGTTGAACAAAGGTTTTTGTAAATAGCTACTAACTACATGGTTTATGTGTATGGCTACTTACTACATGGTTCAGAACCATGAGCAACATGGACCTAACTATCTCAAATCCACTGATTGTTCAACAAAGGTGTCTCTGTATGGTGAACAGATCTATGGTACAAACAACATGGATTAGAACTATCAGCAGCATGGACTTAAATATCTGAATGCCATTGATTGTTAAACAAAAGTGTCTGTGTATGGCAAACAGATGTATAGCACAAACTAGATGATTTGGAACCATAAGCAACATGGAACTAACTAACTTAATACCATTGATTGTTTAAAAAAGGTATCTGTGAATTGTAAACTGATGTTTAGTTCAAACTACATGGTTTAGAACCATGAGAAACATAGACCTAACTATCCCTATGACATTGATGTTGAACAAAGGTTTCTGTGGATGGCTACTAACTAGATGGTTTATGTATAAGACTACTAACTACATGGTTCAGAACCATGAGCAACATCGACCTAACTATATCAATGCCATTGATTGTTTAACAAAGGTTTCTGTGTATTGTAAACAGATCTTTAGTTCAAACCACATGGTTTAGAACCATGAGACAAAATGGATCTAAATATCTCAATGCCATTGATTGTTAAACACAGATGCCTGTGTGGTACAAAGTACATGGTTTAGACCCATGAGCAACATGGACCTAACAACTCAATGCCGTTAATTGATAAACAAAGGTGTCTGTGTATTGTAAACAGATGTATAATACAAACTACATGGTTTAGAACCATCAGCAACATGGACATAACTATCTCAATGCCATTGATGTTTAAGAAAAGTTTCTGTGTATGGGTAGTAACTATATGTTTAGAACCATGAGCAACATGGACATAACTATCTCAGTGACAGTGATTGTTTAATAAAGGTGCCTGTGTGTAGCTCAAACGACATGATTTGGAACAAAGAGCAACATGGACTTAAATATCTTAATGCCATTTATTGTTTAACAAAGATTCCTATGTATGGTAGACAGATGTATAGTACAGACTACGTCATTGAGAATCATTAGAAACATAAACATAATGATCTCAGTGCTAATGATTGTTTAACAAAGGTGTCTGTGCATGGCTACAAACAACATGGTTTAGAACCATGAGCAACATACAACTAACTATCTCATCACCATTGACTGTTTCACAAAAGGTGGTTGTGCATGGTAAACAGATTTTTAGTACAAACTACATAGTTTAGAACCATGAGGAACATGGACATAACTATCTCAATGACATTGATTGTTTAACAAACGTGTCTGTGTATTGTAAACAGATGTTTAGTTCAAACTACATGGTTTAGAACCATGAGAAACATAGACCTAACTATCCCAATGACATTGATATTGAACAAAGGTTTTTGTAAATAGCTACTATCTACATGGTTTATGTGTATGGCTACTTACTACATGGTTCAGAACTATGAGCAACATGGACCTAACTATCTCAAATCCACTGATTGTTCAACAAAGGTGTCTCTGTATGGTGAACAGATGTATGGTACAAACAACATGGATTAGAACTATCAGCAGCATGGACTTAAATATCTGAATGCCATTGATTGTTTAACAAAGGTGTCTGTGTATGGCAAACAGATGTATAGCACAAACTACAGGATTTGCATATATAAGCAGCATGGAACTAACTAACTTAATGCCATTGATTGTTTAACAAAGGTATCTCTGTATTGTAAACAGATCTTTAGTTCAAACTACATGGTTTAGAACCATGAGAAACATAGATCTAAATATCTCAATGCCATTCATTGTTAAACACAAATACCTGTGTGGTACAAAGTACATGGTTTAGACCCATGAGCAACATGGACCTAACAACTCAATGCCGTTGATTGTGAAACAAAGGTGTCTTTGTATTTCAAACAGACGTATAGTACAAAGTACATGGTTTAGAACCATAAGCAACATAGACATGACTATCTCAATGGCATTGATGTTTAATAAATGTGTCCATGTATGATAATAAAATGTAGAGTACAAACTACATGGTTTAGAATCTTGAGTAACATGTAACCAACTATCTCAACGCAATTGATTGTTTAACAAAGTTGTCTGTGTATTGTTAACAGATGTATAATACAAACTACATGGTTTAGAACCATCAGCAACATGGACATAACTATCTCAATGCCATTGATGTTTAACAAAAGTTTTTGTGTATGGGTAGTAACTATATGTTTAGAACCATGAGCAACATGGACATAACTATCTCAGTGACAGTGATTATTTAATAAAAGTGCCTGTGTATAGTTCAAACGACATGATTTGGAACAAAGAGCAACATGGACTTAAATATCTCAATGCCATTGATTGTTTAACAAAGATTCCTATGTATGGTAGACAGATGTATAGTACAAACTACATGGTTGAGAATCATTAGAAACATAAACATAATGATCTCAGTGCCAATGATTGTTTAACAAAGGTGTCTGTGCATGGCTACAAACAACATGGTTTAGAACCATGAGCAACATACAACTAACTATCTCATCGCCATTGATTGTTTCACAAAAGGTGGTTGTGCATGGTAAACAGATTTTTAGTACAAACTACATAGTTTAGAACCATGAGGAACATGGACCTAACTATCTTAATGTCATTGATTGTTTAACAAAGGTGTCTGTGTATTGTAAACAGATGTTTAGTTCAAACTACATGGTTTAGAACCATGAGAAACATAGACCTAACTATCCCAATGACATTGATATTGAACAAAGGTTTTTGTAAATAGCTACTAACTACATGCTTTATGTGTATGGCTACTTACTACATGGTTCAGAACCACGAGCAACATAGACCTAACTATCTCAAATCCACTGATTGTTCAACAAAGGTGTCTCTGTATGGTGAACAGATGTATGGTACAAACAACATGGATTAGAACTATCAGCAGCATGGACTTAAATATCTGAATGCCATTGATTGTTTAACAAAGGTGTCTGTGTATGGCAAACATATGTATAGCACAAACTACATGATTTGGATATATAAGCAACATGGAACTAACTAGCTTAATGCCATTGATTGTTTAACAAAGGTATCTGTGTATTGTAAACTGATGTTTAGTTCAAACTACATGGTTTAGAACCATGAGAAACATAGACCTAACTGTCCCAATGACAATGATGTTGAACAAAGGTTTCTGTGGATGGCTACTAACTAGATGGTTTATGTGTAAGACTACTAACTACATGGTTCAGAACCATGAGCAACATCGACCTAACTATCCCAATGCCATTGATTGTTTAACAAAGGTTTCTGTGTGGTACAATGTATATGGTTCAAACCCATGAGCAACATGGACCTAACAACTCAATGCCGTTGATTGTTAAACAAAGGTGTCTGTGTATTTCAAACAGATGTATAGTACAAAGTACATGGTTTAGAACCATGAGCAACGTAAACATGACTATCTCAATGGCATTGATGTTTAATAAATGTGTCTATGTATGATAATAAAATGTATAGTACAAACTACATGGTTTAGAATCATGAGTAACATGTAACTAACTATCTCAACGCAATTGATTGTTTAACAAAGTTGTCTGTGTATTATAAACAGATGTATAATACAAACTACATGGTTTAGAACCATCAGCAACATGGACATAACTATCTCAATGCAATTGATGTTTAACGAAAGTTTTTGTGTATGGGTAGTAACTATATGTTTAGAACCATGAGCAACATGGACATAACTATCTCAGTGACAGTGATTGTTTAATAAAAGTGCCTGTGTATAGTTCAAACGACATGATTTGGAACAAAGAGTAACATGGACTTAAATATCTCAATGCCATTGATTGTTCAACAAAGATTCCTATGTATGGTAGACAGATGTATAGTACAAACTACGTGGTTGAGAATCATTAGAAACATAAACATAATGATCTCAGTGCCAATGATTGTTTAACAAAGGTGTCTGTGCATGGCTACAAACAACATGGTTTAGAACCATGAGCAACATACAACTAACTATCTCATCGCCATTGATTGTTTCACAAAAGGTGGTTGTGCATGGTAAACAGATTTTTAGTACAAACTACATAGTTTAGAACCATGAGGAACATGGACATAACTATCGAAATACTATTGATGTTTAACAAAGGTGTCTGAATATGGCTTTTAACTACATGGTTTAGAACCATGAACAACATGGACCTAACTATCTCAATGACATTGATTGTTTAACAAACGTGTCTGTGTATTGTAAACAGATGTTTAGTTCAAACTACATGGTTTAGAACCATGAGAAACATAGACATAACTATCCCAATGACATCGATATTGAACAAAGGTTTTTGTAAATAGCTACTATCTACATGGTTTATGTGTATGGCTACTTACTACATGGTTCAGAACCATGGGCAACATGGACCTAACTATCTCAAATCCACTGATTGTTCAACAAAGGTGTCTCTGTATGGTGAACAGATGTATGGTAAAATAACATGGATTAGAACTATCAGCAGCATGGACTTAAATATCTGAATGCCATTGATTGTTTAACAAAGGTGTCTGTGTATGGCAAACAGATGTATAGCACAAACTACATAATTTGGATATATAAGCAGCATGGAACTAACTAACTTAATGCCATTGATTGTTTAACAAAGGTATCTGTGTATTGTAACAGATCTTTAGTTCAAACTACATGGTTTAGAACCATGAGAAACATAGATCTAAATATCTCAATGCCATTCATTGTTAAACACAGATACCTGTGTGGTACAAAGTACATGGTTTAGACCCATGAGCAACATGGACCTAACAACTCAATGCCGTTGATTGTTAAACAAAGGTGTCTTTGTATTTCAAACAGACGTATAGTACAAAGTACATGGTTTAGAACCATGAGCAACATAGACATGACTATCTCAATGCCATTGATGTTTAATAAATGTGTCTATGTATGATAATAAAATGTATAGTACAAACTACATGGTTTAGAACCATGAGAAACATAGATCTAAATATCTCAATGCCATTGATTGTTAAACACAGATACCTGTGTGGTACAAAGTACATGGTTTAGACCCATGAGCAACATGGACCTAACAACTCAATGCCGTTGATTGTTAAACAAAGGTGTCTTTGTATTTCAAACAGACGTATAGTACAAAGTACATGGTTTAGAACCATGAGCAACATAGACATGACTATCTCAATGGCATTGATGTTTAATAAATGTGTCTATGTATGATAATAAAATGTATAGTACAAACTACATGGTTTAGAACCATGAGAAACATAGATCTAAATATCTCAATGCCATTGATTGTTAAACACAGATACCTGTGTGGTACAAAGTACATGGTTTAGACCCATGAGCAACATGGACCTAACAACTCAATGCCGTTGATTGTTAAACAAAGGTGTCTTTCTATTTCAAACAGATGTTTAGTTCAAACTACATGGTTTAGAACCATGAGAAACATAGACCTAACTATCCCAATGACATTGATATTGAACAAAGTTTTTTGTAAATAGCTACTAACTACATGCTTTATGTGTATGGCTACTTACTACATGGTTCAGAACCACGAGCAACATAGACCTAACTATCTCAAATCCACTGATTGTTCAACAAAGGTGTCTCTGTATGGTGAACAGATGTATGGTACAAACAACATGGATTAGAACTATCAGCAGCATGGACTTAAATATCTGAATGCCATTGATTGTTTAACAAAGGTGTCTGTGTATGGCAAACATATGTATAGCACAAACTACATGATTTGGATATATAAGCAACATGGAACTAACTAGCTTAATGCCATTGATTGTTTAACAAAGGTATCTGTGTATTGTAAACTGATGTTTAGTTCAAACTACATGGTTTAGAACCATGAGAAACATAGACCTAACTGTCCCAATGACAATGATGTTGAACAAAGGTTTCTGTGGATGGCTACTAACTAGATGGTTTATGTGTAAGACTACTAACTACATGGTTCAGAACCATGAGCAACATCGACCTAACTATCCCAATGCCATTGATTGTTTAACAAAGGTTTCTGTGTGGTACAATGTATATGGTTCAAACCCATGAGCAACATGGACCTAACAACTCAATGCCGTTGATTGTTAAACAAAGGTGTCTGTGTATTTCAAACAGATGTATAGTACAAAGTACATGGTTTAGAACCATGAGCAACGTAAACATGACTATCTCAATGGCATTGATGTTTAATAAATGTGTCTATGTATGATAATAAAATGTATAGTACAAACTACATGGTTTAGAATCATGAGTAACATGTAACTAACTATCTCAACGCAATTGATTGTTTAACAAAGTTGTCTGTGTATTATAAACAGATGTATAATACAAACTACATGGTTTAGAACCATCAGCAACATGGACATAACTATCTCAATGCAATTGATGTTTACCGAAAGTTTTTGTGTATGGGTAGTAACTATATGTTTAGAACCATGAGCAACATGGACATAACTATCTCAGTGACAGTGATTGTTTAATAAAAGTGCCTGTGTATAGTTCAAACGACATGATTTGGAACAAAGAGTAACATGGACTTAAATATCTCAATGCCATTGATTGTTCAACAAAGATTCCTATGTATGGTAGACAGATGTATAGTACAAACTACGTGGTTGAGAATCATTAGAAACATAAACATAATGATCTCAGTGCCAATGATTGTTTAACAAAGGTGTCTGTGCATGGCTACAAACAACATGGTTTAGAACCATGAGCAACATATAACTAACTATCTCATCGCCATTGATTGTTTCACAAAAGGTGGTTGTGCATGGTAAACAGATTTTTAGTACAAACTACATAGTTTAGAACCATGAGGAACATGGACATAACTATCGAAATACTATTGATGTTTAACAAAGGTGTCTGAATATGGCTTTTAACTACATGGTTTAGAACCATGAACAACATGGACCTAACTATCTCAATGACATTGATTGTTTAACAAACGTGTCTGTGTATTGTAAACAGATGTTTAGTTCAAACTACATGGTTTAGAACCATGAGAAACATAGACCTAACTATCCCAATGACATCGATATTGAACAAAGGTTTTTGTAAATAGCTACTATCTACATGGTTTATGTGTATGGCTACTTACTACATGGTTCAGAACCATGGGCAACATGGACCTAACTATCTCAAATCCACTGCTTGTTCAACAAAGGTGTCTCTGTATGGTGAACAGATGTATGGTAAAATAACATGGATTAGAACTATCAGCAGCATGGACTTAAATATCTGAATGCCATTGATTGTTTAACAAAGGTGTCTGTGTATGGCAAACAGATGTATAGCACAAACTACATAATTTGGATATATAAGCAGCATGGAACTAACTAACTTAATGCCATTGATTGTTTAACAAAGGTATCTGTGTATTGTAAACAGATCTTTAGTTCAAACTACATGGTTTAGAACCATGAGAAACATAGATCTAAATATCTCAATGCCATTCATTGTTAAACACAGATACCTGTGTGGTACAAAGTACATGGTTTAGACCCATGAGCAACATGGACCTAACAACTCAATGCCGTTGATTGTTAAACAAAGGTGTCTTTGTATTTCAAACAGACGTATAGTACAAAGTACATGGTTTAGAACCATGAGCAACATAGACATGACTATCTCAATGGCATTGATGTTTAATAAATGTGTCTATGTGTGATAATAAAATGTATAGTACAAACTACATGGTTTAGAACCATGAGAAACATAGATCTAAATATCTCAATGCCATTGATTGTTAAACACAGATACCTGTGTGGTACAAAGTACATGGTTTAGACCCATGAGCAACATGGACCTAACAACTCAATGCCGTTGATTGTTAAACAAAGGTGTCTTTCTATTTCAAACAGACGTATAGTACAAAGTACATGGTTTAGAACCATGAGAAACATAGACCTAACTATCCCAATGACATTGATGTTGAACAAAGGTTTCTATGGATGGCTACTAACTAGATGGTTTATGTGTAAGACTACTAACTACATGGTTCAGAACCATGAGCAACATCGACCTAACTATCTCAATGCCATTGATTGTTTAACAAAGGTATCTGTGTATTGTAAACAGATCTTTAGTTCAAACTACATGGTTTAGAACCATGAGCAACATAAACATGACTATCTCAATGGCATTGATGTTTAATAAATGTGTCCATGTATGATAATAAAATGTATAGTACAAACTACATGGTTTAGAATCATGAGTAACATGTAACTAACTATCTCAACGCAATTGATTGTTTAACAAAGTTGTCTGTGTATTGTAAACAGATGTATAATACAAACTACATAGTTTAGAACCATCAGCAACATGGACATAACTATCTCAATGCCATTGATGTTTAACAAAAGTTTTTGTGTATGGGTAGTAACTATATGTTTAGAACCATGAGCAACATGGACATAACTATCTCAGTGACAGTGATTGTTTAATAAAAGTGCCTGTGTATAGTTCAAACGACATGATTTGGAACAAAGAGCAACATGGACTTAAATATCTCAATGCCATTGATTGTTTAGCAAAGATTCCTATGTATGGTAGACAGATGTATAGTACAAACTACGTGGTTGAGAATCATTAGAAACATAAACATAATGATCTCAGTGCCAATGATTGTTTAACAAAGGTGTCTGTGCATGGCTACAAACAACATGGTTTAGAACCATGAGCAACATACAACTAACTATCTCATCGCCATTGATTGCTTCACACAAAGTGGTTGTGCAGAGTCAACAGATTTTTAGTACAAACTACATAGTTTAGAACCATGAGGAACATGGACATAACTATCGAAATGCTATTGATGTTTAACAAAGGTGTCTGAATATGGCTTTTAACTACATGGTTTAGAACCATAAACAACATGGACCTAACTATCTCAATGCCATTGATTGTTTAACAAACGTGTTTGTGTATTGTAAACAGATTTTAGTTCAAACTACATGGTTTAGAACCATGAGAAACATAGACCTAACTATCCCAATGACATTGATGTTGAACAAAGGTTTTTGTAAATAGCTACTAACTACATGGTTTATGTGTATGGCTACTTACTACATGGTTCAGAACCATGAGCAACATGGACATAACTATCTCAATGCCACTGATTGTTCAACAAACCTGTTTGTGTATTGTAAACAGATATTTAGTTCAAACTACATGGTTCAGAACCATGAGCAACATGGACCTAACTATCTCAATGCCACTGATTGTTCAACAAAGGTGTCTCTGTATGGTGAACAGATCTATGGTACAAACAACATGGATTAGAACTATCAGCAGCATGGACTTAAATATCTGAATGCCATTGATTGTTTAACAAAGGTGTCTGTGTATGGCAAACAGATGTATAGCACAAACTATCCCAATGATATTGATGTTGAACAAAGGTTTCTGTGGATGGCTACTAACTAGATGGTTTATTGTAACATGGAACATGGATCTAAATATCTCAATGCCATTGATTGTTTAACACAGAGGCCTGTGTGTTGTAGAAAGTACATGGTTTAAACCCATGAGCAACATGGACCTAACAACTCAATGCCATTGATTGTTAAACAAAGGTGTCTGTGTATTTCAAACAGATGCACAGTATAAAGTACATGGTTTAGACAACAGAGAAGAAAGTGGTGATGAGCAACATAGAGGAAGAGAAGAAAGCACAGAGCAGCACATAGCAAGAGAAGAAAGCACAACGAGTCTTTTGGATAACAGCGAGGTGAAGCACTCTGCACTGAAGAGAGTCGTCCTTTTAGCGAAGACACTAGGAAAACAGACTTTCAAATATCTAGAAACTTGTCTAATGATAACTGAGACCAAGACAATCCCTCCCCATATACTCCCCTTCCTCGTACATTCCACAATCATCCTCCTCTTGCGAACTCCTCCTGCGCGATCAACAGCACCGATGAGCAGCACGGAGCATGAGAAAAGCAGCGATGAGCAGGATCGGGCAAGAGATGAGCAGTCAACAGTACCACGGAACACGAAAGGTGAGAATGAGTACAGCGCAGAGAAGCGATGAGCAATGATTAGCAACACAGAGCTAGGAAAGAGCAGCAGAGATCAAGAGAATAGAAGCAGAGAGTATGAGAATAGCACAATGAGATAAGTGCGGAGGAACGATAAGCAGTAAAGAGCAAGACGCAGAAAGAGAAAAGGAAAATGAGTCTAGTGCAAAACAGCGAAGTGAAGCACTATGTACTGAAGAGCGTCGTCCATCTTGCGAAGACACAAGAAAAACACACTTTCGACTATCTAGAAACTTGCCTGATTAGTACCGAGTGGAAGACAAGAAGAAAATGACCTCATCTCCTCCTTTTCTAAAACACATAATCCCTTCCTCGTGACTTCCACATTCACCCCCCTTTTTCTCACTCATGCTGAGTGATGACCAGCACCGACCAAGAGAAGAGCAGCGATGAGCAGCGATGAACAGCGATGAGCTGCATGGAGCAAGAGTTGAGCAGTAATGAGCAGCACAGAGCATGAGAAGACTAAAACTAGTACAGTGTAGAGCAACAGAGAAGAAAGTAGTGATGAGCAACATAGAGGAAGAGAAGAAAGCACAGAGCAGCACAGAGCAAGAGAAGAAAGCACAGAGCAGCACAGAGCAGGAGAATAAAGCACAGAGCAAGAAAAGACAAGATCAGAGCGCATAGAGCATGAGAAAAGCAGCAGAGGGTATGAGAATAGTAGAATGAGTACAATGCAGGGGAACGATGAGCAGAGTGAAGAGCAACACGGAGCAAAAGAAAAGCAAAACGAGTCTATTGGATAACAGCGAAGTGAAGCACTCTGCACTGAAGAGAGTCGTCCATTTCGCGAAGATACTAAGAAAACAGACTTTTAAATATCTAGAGACTTGTCTGATGACAACTGAGACCAAGACAAGAAGAAAATGACCCCACCTCGTCCGTCTCAAAAACAATCCCTCCCCATATACTCCCCTTCCTCGTTTATTCCACAATCCTCCTCCTCTTCCGCACTCCTGCTGAGCGATGAGCAGCACGGAGCAAGAAAAGAGCAGCCCATGAGCAGCACAGAGGCAAAGAAAAGTAGTGATGAGCAACACAGAGCAAAAGGAGATAAGCACAGAGCAGCACAGAGCAAGAGAAGGGAATCACAGAGCAGCAGACAGCAAGATAAGAGAAGCACAGAGCAGCACAAAGCAAGAGAATAGCAACAGATGGTATGAGAATAGCAGAATGAGTACAGTGCAGATAAATGATGAGCAGTGAAGAGCAACACGGAGCAAGAGAAAAACAGACTTTCAAATATCTAGAAGCTTGTTTGATGACAACCCAGACAAAGACAGGAAGAAAATGAAGCCACCTCCTCCTCTTTCTCAAAACAAGCACTCACCATAATCCCCATACTCGCGAATCCCACACTCTTTCCCTTCCTAACCCCTCCTGTGCGATCAACAGCACGGATCAAGAGAAGAGCACCGATGAGCAGCACGGAGCAAGAGAAAAGCAGCGATGAGCAGCATCGGGCAAGAGATGAACAGTCAACAGTACCACGGAACACGAAAGGTGAGAATGAATACAGCGCAGAGAAGCGATGAGCAATGATTAGCAACACAGAGCTAGGAAAGAGCAGCAGAGATCAAGAGAATAGAAGCAGAGAGTATGAGAACAGCACAATGAGATAACTGCGGAGGAACGATAAGCAGTAGAGAGCAAGACGCAGAAAGAGAAAAGGAAAATGAGTCTAGTGCAAAACAGCGAAGTGAAGCACTATGTACTGAAGAGCGTCGTCCATCTTGCGAAGACACAAGAAAAACACTTTCGACTATTTAGAAACTTGTCTGATTATTACCGAGCGCAAGACAAAAATAAAATGACCTCATCTCCTCCTTTTCTAAAACAATCCCTCCACATACTCACCTTCCTCGTGACTTCCACATTCACCCCTCCTTTTTCTCACTCCTGCTGAGTGATGACCAGCACCGACCAAGAGAAGAGCAGCGATGAGCAGCGATGAGCAGCATGGAGCAAGAGTTGAGCAGTAATGAGCAGCACAGAGCATGAGAAGATTAAAACTAGTACAGTGTAGAGCAACAGAGAAGAAAGTAGTGATGAGCAACACAGAGGAAGAGAAGAAAGCACAGAGCAGCACAGAGCAAGAGAAGAAAGCACAGAGCAGCACAGAGCAAGAGAATAAAGCACAGAGCGCACAAAGCAAGAGAATAGCAACAGATGGTATGAGAATAGCAGAATGAGTACTGTGCAGATAAATGATGAGCAGTGAAGAGCAACACGGAGCAAGAGGAAAACAGACTTTCAAATATCTAGAAACTTGTTTGATGACAACCCAGAAAAACACAGGAAGAAAATGAAGCCACCTCCTCCTCTTTCTCAAAACAATCACTCACCATAATCCCCATCCTCGTGAATCCCACACTCTTCCCCTTCCTAACCCCTCCTGCGCGATCAACAGCACGGATCAAGAGAAGAGGACTGGTGAGCAGCACGGAACAAGAGAAAAGCAGCGATGAGCAGCATCGGGCAAGAGATGAGCAGTGAACAGTACCACGGAAGTAGTGTGAAAAGGCCGATTTTACACCACCCCCACTTTTCAAGGGTAAATCCTGCATAGGACCCTTAACCCCGATGCAAACGGACGTCATCCCCATTGTGCATATAGTAAATATAAGAATTATGTCTTTCGTACACAATTGATTCGTTGACATCCCCACAGATGGGGATGACTTCATCAGCGAAGACGCCTTCCAGGAGAAGGTGCAGGACCAGAATCAGAAAGCACTCATTGGAAGGATTTACCCACCGGAGTGATCTATAAGATCTTGGAGGTGGTAGAAGTGGATGGAAAATTCGGCAAAAGCAAAATCCTCACCCTGAAGGATCGAGACGGAGAAACAACCAGGGTATGGGCCTGCCTCACGCTCAACAAAGAGAAGAGTCCCTTGCAAGGCGCTTACGTTCGGAGCATGGGATTCAAGCTCAGCAAAAAAGCTAACCAGCACTACCTCTCATAAGATCTGGTGAGGAAGTAAAGAAAAAAAATCCGGGGGCAGGGGCGTGAAAAATTTCCCAATCCAAATAACTGGATTGGGAAATTATTTTTTTTACCACTAAACGCCTGGTGCGAAGCGAAGCGTAGCCCAGAGCAGCGATAAGGCGTTGTTAGGGCGCATGCAAATTATGCTTTGCTAGATCTTCACTGAAAGGGGGTTGAGGCTGGCGCAACTGATCTTTCTTGTCGTAATAATTCTTCAGGCAGATGACTGGGGTGGGGGCATCGCCATCGATCTGGGATTGATAAGATCTCGCCAATCGCAAGGTATCGCAATGCTTTTTCACCTTCTTGATGATCCGCCTGGAGGTGAGCGTGAGGATGGCACTCAGACAAGCGAAGGTCCCAAGGGGAGAGAGGCTGGGACACCTACACCGGTCAAAGCAGATCCATGGTGCCGCTGGTCAACAGCAGACTGCCGACGGAGCACGCACCTAGTCCGACGGAGACGACCTTATCCATTTGCTTGTAGATTCGTAGCATGCGGGCGTATTTACAGATCTCGGCTCGCAGGAAATCCTCTATTTGAGCATCCACTTCATCAGTCATTTATTTATGGGGCAAGAGAAGCATGCCGAGCAGGGGGATGCTCTTGAAGGGGCTATTGGGACCAAGGATCAGTCCACTACCGTCGTAGACCTGACGTCCGCTGTTCAAGTACAACCCATCGCCGTAGGTATTGGGCAAAGTACCTGGGCTGAGATACAGACCACGACCCTGAGGTTTCACACAGCACACTTTACCACCCTTCTTGAGGTAGAATCCAGATCCCACGGCTTTTTGGATGGCTGCACTACCCAAACCGCTCAATGCACCCACGCCCAAAGCAGGTAGCACGGTTTTGGCTAGCATGGGTAGCGCAGCAGAGGCGAAACCTGCGAGCATGGGGAGGAATCCACCTTCTTTCTGCACGTTATGCCTCACCTGCTTTGGACTCATCTCCAAGACCATACCACCCTTACCGCTCTGCAACAGCTTGGTGATGCGCTGGATCTGGCGGTGAGTGAGAAGCATCTTATGCTCACAAGATAGGTTTGCATGCAGCAATCGGACGCTAACGGGGCAACCCTTCTCTGCCGTACGCTGGATTTTTTCTGCCTGACCCTTCGTCAGGTTGAGCGGGAAGGGTGGGTACTTCAAGTAGCGATGAGCCACTTACGCTTGCAAGATCCGCAAAGGGCGTAAATCGTTTCGGGTTCGTCACTGGCCCGAACTCTTTTCGAGTAGTAAAGGACCGTTTTGCTATGGCAAGATTTGCATTCGAGAATACCTTCTTCGATATCGGCATAAATATCGTAATTATCGGCTTCAGCTATTTCCTTGAAAATTGGAGCCCATCTTTCGTGATCCCATCCGATGGGACGCAGAGATTTCATGACGTTGCCATGGCAACTAGAGGATTGCAAATCTCCAAGAAGTTGGTAAAGTTCCCAGGGTTTCAAAGATTCGAGCCATTCGCGATTCAAACCGTCTAAGAAAATTCTAGCCTTCTTTGCCGCACTCTGGATCTTCGTCAAGTTGAGACCGTACTCTTGATAATCCATTTATTTATACTTCACGAAGATGAAAGCGGATGGTGAGATGCTCGCCTCTGAGATCGATGGGGGTACCGTTTTGATCGGTGAGATAAGTTTCCATGCGATTGATGGTTCGCAGGGTCACGGGTAAGTATACTAGATTTTTGGGGGTCTGCTGGGTTCCGTCCACGTAACTTCCGCCGATGATATCGCTATTCACCAAGATGCTATTGATGCTGATGATATTGACGATATGCTCCCCTTCTGAGCAACCGCTCGTGGTCAGGTCGAAAGTATAGATCTGACGCTCGAAGCCCAGCACGCTGCTGATGCTATTTGGGACGTCGAAGTCCACCTGATAGTGCGGGGCGAGGGTCAGCGTAGCTCTCAGGGTCGCACGATTGGCGTCGAGGATGATCTTGGTTTTATGATTATTGAGCCGCAGCTGCCGCTGGATCTCATCATTGATATCTTCGATGCCGTGGGAGCCGGTGCTCAGCGCGATGGGAAACCAGTTGACGCCATCGTCGGGAGAGTAGCGGAAGGAATTATTATCTGCATGGATATTGGGGATGGAGTAGTAGGTCTCCAGATTCACCAACGCCATCTCATAACTCCTTCCTTCCTTCAGATGCAGGGGTGGGTTGAACCGGGTGAGGATTCAACTTTGGTTATCGGAGACTATGAACGAAAATTCCTGCTTGGGGTCGGAATTATCGGCGATGCGCTGAAGTAGAGCTTGATCCATTTATTTATACTAGAAGACGACGTTCATCTTCTGGCCGTCGGATTCGAATTGGAGGATTCAATCGGAGATGACCAGGGCAAAGGCTTGGGTATTGGCAGGGACGTTGCGCTCGAAGTCGGCTCGGATCTGGATATCCACCGTCGACTCTTTCAACCGCTCGGACTGATGGCTCACGTCGATGACGAATAGGGGATAGAGATCGATGAAGTCGGAGGGATTGATGCCGCCATTGCTCAGCAGACTTTCCATGATATAGAATTTCTTGCGGAATTCGGCGGCCTCCTTATAGACCCTGGCGACCCTGCATTGAGCGAAGCCGGCGGGAAGTCCACGGCGGGATAACGCTCCGCATTGGGGGTCACGTGGATATTTCGCAATCGGCAGTGGTCGAAGACGGCGGCATTATGCAGCTGGTCATTGTCCCTTTCGGTCTGAAAGGCGACGATGATCCATCGCGGTTTTTCTCGCCCGCTTTTAGCAGCTAGACGCCAGTGAAATTGTGAAGTCTGGGACACGGCGATGGACTCGCACTGCCTCATGCAAAATCCACAATCGATCTTGGTCTTGCTCTGGATGGTCTTATAGAGCCGCAGCTTCTTTTCGTCGGATGGGATGACGTGGGGGACAAACCAGGAGACCTTGCTCAAGTGCACTCTGGCCACGTCGTTGACGGCGGCCGCTCGGAGGATGGCATTTGCATCCGAATCGCGCACCAGGGAGAGCTCGTGCTTGAATCCGTAGACAATCTTATCGTAGTCCTCAGCAAAGCCAAAGACGTGCTTGAGCGGGATGGAGAAGGAAAAGGATCCCTTATTGGCTGGCTTGGTGATGATATACCCGTGGCGTGCTGCGAATCCAACGTTATCCGCCTCGGCATCTGCCGTGGAGTCTTTGAACCATAGCTGGTTGAGGCCTTGCGATTTGGAGAAGTCGTCGGGGTACGTCAGCATTCCTAGCATGGTGGTGGCGATGCCGGGGTCGTTGAGGTGCTCGATCTGCTGGCCGGAGAGTCGGTAGCTGATGCTACGAAAGAGATACATGGCACCGTTATGGACGAGCGATACCAGATCGGCGTCGGCATACGCGGTGCCATCATTCTTCTGAAGTCGGCCTTCGATCAAGAGATAGCTTTCATCGGGGTGGGGGAAGAGATCCTGGGTCTCGATATTGATGCGTATTTCTGCGCCTGCATTATTCAACTGGGCCCCGGCTTGAGGTTCATATTCGTGAACCTGATATTCCTGAAGACTTTCGTCGAAAGTCAGTCCTTGGGTGATAGTGAGCATATCGGCCATCATATATTTATCTATAGCGCTGGACGAAGTCGTGGATGGTTGCGATGCCCCCGCCCGAGATGAGATTATTGAGACGGACCTGCTGCTGCGAAGTCCTCTTGGACTTGGTGGGTGGTGCTGGAGGAGTCTTCTTGCGGGTCACTCGACGGACGACGTGGTCCACCGCCTTGCTCGCACCTTTCTCCACGCCTTTCAGGGCTGCATTGGAGGCGGCGCTCACGGCCTTGCTACCCAACGTCTTGGCGGTGGAGGAGGTAAGCAACCGTCCGGCAAGATTGGCGATGGTATCGAAAAGGCCTCTTCCGCCGACGGCATACTTCCGGCGATAACCGTGATTCACTACTAAAGGCATCGTAAATTTATTTAGAGGAGCTTCCGATGCAGGTTCTCGTACTCATCCCTGCTGATATGACCGGACTTCCTCATGGCGTCGAGGATAGCCACGATCTCGTTACGCACCCCATTATTTCCAGCCCTATAAGAGGCGGCGCAAAGTTCTAGACGATCCATCGGCGAATCAAATTCTTTCGGCAGGAATACCGTTTGGAGTCCAGTGCCATACTTATCTTGCTGGTAGATGGGTGAGACGATCTCTTTCCATTTATAGCTTCGGTTTGATTTTGGGGTCCGCGAGAGGATGGAGTTTCCTTGGTACATGGCGTTCGAAGCTCGTAGGATATCGCCATAGGTCATCAGGTCTTCAGGATCGAACGATTCGGGGCGCTTCTTGACCATGAGCTCCCAAAGGCCGGGGGTACCTTTATAGCGCACGAATATATCATCCCCATCGAAGGTGACGGGCAAACTCCCGATCATGATGGCGTCGTCCTCCACCCTCAATCCAAACGTATGGTCGGCGCGAGGAGTCATACTGAGCTGTAGATACTGAGTCGCTCGCGGACCTTGTTGGGTGTCATGAGGTGCTTCAATGAGTAGTGGATCGGCAAATTCAGCAGGGGGAGGTAAGGCTGGCATCGGCGCGGGCAACTCCTATCGTCCTAGTAATCTTCGAGGCAGCTTCCTTTTTGGCTTCCACCACGGGCTTGAACATCCTGGAGAGGTCTCGATTGAGTCCAATCTTGTCGAGGCGGTGCTGCATATTGCTAGCCTGAATGCTACGCTTGGTATCCTGCAATTCCCTAGCTTGCACCTCAGGCTGCTTGGGGTCGGTAATCTTGATGAACGTCATTTTATTTATAGCATCGAACGCTGTCGAACGCCCCTAAGCGTTGAAAAGCGTTTGATCGAACGCCCCATAGCGTTTGATCGAACGTCCCTAAGCGTTTGATCGAACGCCCCTAAGCGTTGGATCGATCATCCATAAGCGAGGAATAGTATCTGCCAGCATTGAGGAAGCTCATATGAGCCGCCCATGCGGCACTCTGAGGAGCAGAATGCTTTGTGGGATATTTTTACGCCTTTGAGGGGAACGTACTCCCCCACCATCCGTACTTTTACGCCCGACCAGAGGGTGGCAAATTTGGGTAGGTATATGGTCTTCTCGATACGGTGGATACGGTGGAAAGCCTTGCCGCGGGCAATCTGAGCTCCACTACGGTAGCATCCATAGGGGAAAAGCTTCAAGTGCCTCTTGCATTTACCACTGTCCGATATGGAGGTATACGTGCACTGATGGCGCGGACGGTCTTAATGCAGCACGGTGGTCCGGGCGGTGGCTTAGGTTTGCGGCGGGAGTGGGAATTATAGGTCCTTCCTTCGAAATCCTCATCATTGATGCGTTGGTACCACTCAGCACCGCATCTACTGCAGCTATATCCCAGGATCATACCGTAAATAAGCACACGCTCCCACTCGTGCTCGCATTCAGGGGGTGGTCGTGGGGGCTCGGGCTCTTTAAAAACTCTTCCAAACTCCCGATCCAAGTCCTGTTGATTCTCCAGGAAAAATTCCTGAAAGTGATCAAATTTACGTTTAACGGTTTTCTTTTTCATACCTTTTTTCACTTTTTTTGCTTCCTTATCTTTTTCCTTCTGTACTCTGTTTTGATCCATTATTTATCTTAGACTCGATAGAACTCATCTAGATTGCATCTATACTTTCCTGCCATCTTGGGACTCGTGAGATCGATGGTCATGAATCCGTGGGGCTTGGACCAGCAGCGGTAGCATAGGGCATCGAATTGAGCCGGGGTGAGATCGCCGCAATGGTCAACGGCGGATATGATCGCGATTCTTGGCATCCTGCTTGAAGAGGCAGATGAAGTTGGCATTCTACCGGATCGATTGCCGCGGCAGCTTGAAGTAATTTTGGCAGAGGTAGAAGCAGTCCACGTTATTATGGCGACCGCGCACGTAGTAGTCTTCGCACTTGCTCTGCTTGCTCAGCATCAAGTCGTCAAAGACCATGAGATTTTTCGGGTGGGGTCGAGCTCTCGAGGATCGGGCACGTCGCTCACCTGCTCGAAGAAGAAAGGTTCGATACCGCTTGGCTTGGACGGTGGCTTCATCGCCTCCACCACGTCGACCAAAGAATGGGGATAGCGATCCTTGATGGAGAGAAGGTTGCGGATATCGTCTTTCGAAAACCCTTTCCCAAGCGCCTGCCGCAGCAGCTGGTAGATGGGCTGGTGGAGCGATTTTCCGAAGACGTAGAGTCGATCGTAGTCGAGCCATCCATCACGCAGGAGGAGGTTATTCAGCAGCGTCGTCTTGCCGCAGTCCGACTTTCCGATGATCAGACCTCGGATGGATCGCTGCGGGAGGAGAAAGTGGTTATGCCGACGACTCGCGGTAGGCTCATCGTAGGTAAGGTCTTCAACGTCCATTTATCTATATAAAATGGAAATGTACTGCTTGAAGTGCAAGAGGAAGACGGAGACGAATAATCGCGCCGTGATCACGAGCGATGACGGACGGCGGCGGCGGAAGATGGGGACCTTCGCGGAGTGCGGTACGCGGAAGTCCCAATTTATCAAGACGGAGGAGGGTGCCGTACTCATGAATAAGCTGATCAATCTACCGGGGCATAATTTCACCGGTCCGCGGACCAGACTCAGCCAGCGACTCAACGCCGACGGCACCCCCAAACCTTGGTCGAGGCTCTGAATCTAGCTCGTCGATGTCTTTTATACCGTCTTTCAGCTGTTGGTTGACCCAGCGCTTCGTCACAGCGTCCGAGCTACCCTGAGGCAACCCCAGGCTAGTGATGCGATGATCGTTCTTATCGAGGTCCTGGAGCATCCACCAGACGGACATACGCTTCTTCGAGTGAAATCTCAACTTATCCATTTATTAATAGTCCGAAGATCACCTCCTCGAGCGTCCGACCTTCCGATAGGAGCTTCAGTACGTGCAGGCAAAAGTGTCCGCATACCACGTAACCGCGCCGCTGCCGCTCGTCAGTATTATATCGAATTTCCGGTCGCAGATAGTCAACCATCTCGTCGGGTGGATGTAGGCCGTAAGGGTCGAAGTAGACTTTGAGTCCCCCGCGCTTATGCCAGCACGTCCAGTGAGTGTCGGGGCCATCGCGATCGTCGTACTCGATGGGTTGGGGGTTGGGCGGTAGGGTATCGCGCATGAATACTCCTCTGAATCGAGGAATGCCTAGGGCCTTGGCAGCTTCGTCGAGCTCTATGTTGGAGAGGGGCTTGTGTGGGGCAGGATGCCGTGCCCGAGTATGCTGCTCATTTATCTAGGTATGGGCATTCGCACGAGTCAGAGCCTGCCAAGTGCAGAAGAGGAGGGATGGGCATCCGCACCCGTCAGAGCCTGCTAAGTGCAGAGGGCCCCACCTCAGTCGCGGGAGATTCGATAGTGTCCGTGGGCGAGGGTGCTGATGCCGTCTGGTAGGATGTGGCGCTTGTCGTCTTTGGCGGAGAGAGCGATTTTGTTGATCTCCTCCGTGAAGATCTGATGGAGATGACTCCGGATGATATTCATCGGGCGGTGGATCTGCTGCTGGGTGTCGAGGCATTGCTTTTAGTCCTCGAAGGCGATGCTGCGCTTGATGACGCTCTTGGTAACTCCCTTCGCCTTCTTCGTGGTCTCGTCCTCACCCAACTTGAAGGCGTATAGCTTCGCCCGGAGCCCCACGAATTCGGTCATGACCTTACCGCCGCACTCGTCCTTGAATTTTCCGGTGATCTTCTTATTCACGCCGGTGGGGATGCTGGAGGGATGCTCGGTGGGGTAGTTGGACGTATCAAACTTGGCCTGCACGTGCGGTGTGATATCCTGGTAGAAGTCGGCGGTCTCGATCTCGCAGGCCAAGCTATCGGTGTCGGTGAAAAGCAGCCGGGCCTTATCGCCATACGTCTTCCTCACGAATCCGTAGTGAAAGTCGCACATCAGGAGCTTCGAGATATCCAAGATGCACGCTCCCAGGTAGACGGGCTTATCGAACTTCAGCTTGGTCTTCTTCATATGGACGGCTGCCATATTCTCAGTGAAGAGGGTTTGGCCACGAGCTTCAGGGCCTGCTTCTCAGTGGTGACTAGCCTGACGTCGACGCGCTTCCGGATATTTTCCATCGTTTTGCCGAAGACCGAATTATTCATTGAGCTTGAAAAATTCCTTCTCGGAGTCGGTCTTGGCCGCGGCTCGAAGTTTCGTATTCAGCTCGATATATGGCTTGAGCCAGGGGCATTGTCGGAACCCTATGATGCGGTGAGCTTCATGCCCATGGATAAGTAGAGCTTGAGATTCCTGTAGTGAAGGGTATATTTGACGCGTTTGCTCAGATGAGGCACCAGTTTACGTACCTGGTCAATCTCCACGTTTTCCGGCGCCAGAGGATAGTCGTTGTGGGCGTCGTGAAGATCCTGTGGATATTCGAGATCGCATTCTACCATGGCGCCATATTCGCGATCGTCGGGATACTCCAGGATCTCGTCGATCTCCTCTGGCTCCATCCACTCGAAGTCTCCCGTGGGAAGGGGCTGCGCCATAGCGGAACCGTACAGGTTGTTGGGGTCGAGGTAGGTGAGATACTTGGTGGGTTGGGGCTATCGTAGTCGGCCATGTAGGGATTGTAGGCCTTGTCGTGGCGGTGGGAGATCATGGCGACGCCTCCCCTGGTCCCTCCCTCGAACATCATCAGCATATCCGGATCGGAAAGAAGCTCCAATCTGACCCCGGTGGTTTTGAGGGCCGCGTCGTATGCTAGCCCGAGGGACGTGAAGTAGTGGGCAGGATCGAGCCCATAATTTCCCATGCAGATGTCCCTGAAGTCTTCGAAGACGTCCTCCAGTATGGCTACGTCGGATTCCAGGTAGAGATTGTGATAGTCCCGCAGCGTCTTGCAGTCGAAAGCCCCCCAGACTCCCTGAGCGTGCGCGTAGTCCTCGTCGCTGATGTGCTCACCGGTGAGCGTGCTGAAGAAGGCCTCCTTGGGTGGGAGCTGAGTCTCCTCCAGCTTGGCAGGCCCATCGGCGTAATTGTAGGGATAGACCCCCTTCCTAATCATTAGCTCGTAGCTCGCCGAAGCATTCCCGAACCGCCTTGAATTTATCGGGTGTGAGATTCTTCGCCCGATTTTCCAGGGAGCTCAGCATGAATCTGCACGAGTCGATGAATCTCATCTCCAGGCCATCGTCTAGCTGCTTCGAGAAGCTGATATATTTCTCGTCCGTATTCGGGATGCAGGTGATCTTCCCCCGTCCAATTCCTTCACGAAGAGATGGGCATCGTACCCACTCAGGTTGTGAAGCACGATGGGCACGTGCTTCGGAAGCTGAAAATTTAGATTGCACTGGTTGTGTGCCGCGCCCCGATACTTACCGGTGAGATGGTCGTGGTCCAGGACCTTATCCCCATTCAATGCGCCGCCGCAGATGTGGCAGTGTGTGCTTGCTTCGAAGCTCTCCTTATCCTCATCGCTCATCACCATCGGCTTCTTCTCCTTGCATATCTTACTGATCGCCCGCCCTTCCTTCTCAACGCATTGGACGAACTGCTTGGCCGCATCCTCCCCGCAATAGACGACCGACTCCTTGTAGTCGCCGTGAGCATACTTCACGCGGTAGCAGAAACCTGAATGCCGGTGCTGCTGATACTGCTTCGTGTAGGACTTGGTCGGGTCGGGTCGGCAGGTATCGATCTTCTCTGTGAAGCATTCAAAGTCCGCATAGATCACGAATGGGACCCTCATCGGCTTCTTGTGGTTGTGGAAGGCTATGGCGTACCCTTCTTCCGGCATCTCGATCCTGACCGCATCCTTCTGACTGCAATACTCCATATGCTCGAATTTATCGATCGCCTTGAGCGAGACCGGGAAGTCGATGCCTTCAAATTTTAGCTCATCCTCCCATCTCTTGTACTGAGCTACGCGGTATGCATGATTACCATCTATCTCATCCTGATGTAGGGCTGCCAGCACCGCCCACTGGAAGCAGCGATCATCCTTATTTTTAACATTGACGATCGCCTTCTTTTTCGCGAGTGCCGATGGGGTTGGTATGTAGGAGCTTCGTGCGAGCGGCTTGAATTGGTTGAGATAGATATCTAGCTTCTCGATGTGGCCGAAGGTCCACCCGCTCCCTTCACGCATATATCTAGCCATATTTTCCTTGATCTTCTCCATCATGAACGCAATCTCCAATTCAAGGTCGGATGACTGCGTGAGGGTAGGGGGTGACGTAGGTATTATCTCCGGTCGCGGGGTTGGTTTTCATCAGCTCTGCTAGGAGCACTAATTGCACCTTCAATCCCTTCTTTTGGATGAGTGCATCGGAGATGGTGCTGGTGATGGTGCTCCGACTTACCTTCAGAAAAGTGACCATGTCGTGCGGCTTCGCAGGTTCTATGACGACCGTGCCAAATACGCCATTCAGAGCTTCCCGCCTATCGGTGGCCTTAATCTCATCCGCGACTGGGGCGATTTTGATGTCCTCTTCCACCAGCTGCAGCAGATCGTCTCTCTTGAGCTTGGAGTACTTGGAGAGGTTACGATTCTTTGCTAGCGCTTTGGGCTGCTTCTTGCTGAAGACTTCCTGGCGGGTAAATTTACGGGTGGTTTTCTCCTCGATGAGCTTCACCAAGGCCTCCTTGTTCTTCCTACTGAACCTTCTCAGACCCTCATCCTTGGCTATTTGACGGAGGGTCTTCATGGTCTCTTTTAACACCATCTTAACCTCGACTGGGATGATCTTATCCTCCTCCTCCCACTGATCTGGTTGACTCCTATGCCTCCAGCAGAGGCCATCCATTCCGGGCTTGCTCCTGCAGAAGTGCCCCTTCTTCCTCTTGAGTGGGAAGCCGCAGGTGGTCTTCTGCTCCCCTGGTTGATGCTCAAATTGCAGCTTCATTTCCTGTGCACCACAATTTTTACACAGGGGGGTATGCTCATCCATCTGCACCACGTCGGGGGCATTGCAGCACTGCTCCTGCCTTTGGGGGGTTGGGGTTGGGGTGTTATTCTCCAAATCTTCTTCATTCTCCAGAAAGAAATCCTCGTAGCGATTTATCATATCACTATTGGATGTCATACCTTTAATTTTTATATCAATCGGTGACATCCTTCCCTTTAAGGTGTTCCTATGGTCATCCCCACAATCCCCAGACGAATCCAAATCTTCTTCATTCTCCAGAAAAAAAAATCCTGGAAATCCTGTTGATACATCTTATCACTTTTGAATTCCATCCTTTTATTTATTCCAATTTGTGACACACCTTTCTCTAAGGTGTCCTTATCCCCACTATCCTCTGGGGTGATCTGACTTATTCTATTTACGAAAGACATAATTCTTATATTTACTATATACACAATAGGGATGCCGTCCGTTTGCATCTGGCCGTCGGGGTTGGGGGTCCTATGCAGGATTTACCATTGAAAAGTGGGGGTGGTGTAGAATCAGCCTTTTCACACTACTCACGGAACACGAAAGGTGAGAATGAGTACAGCGCAGAGAAGCGATGAGCAATGATTAGCAACACAGAGCTAGGAAAGAGCAGCAGAGATCAAGAGAATAGCAGCAGAGAGTATGAGAATAGCAGCAGAGAGTATGAGAATAGCACAATGAGATAAGTGCGGAGGAACGATAAGCAGTAAAGAGCAAGACGCAGAAAGAGAAAAGGAAAATGAGTCTAGTGCAAAACAGCGAAGTGAAGCACTATGTACTGAAGAGCGTCGTCCATCTTGCGAAGACACAAGAAAAACACGCTTTCGACTATCTAGAAACTTGTCTGATTAGTACCGAATGCGAGACAAGAAGAAAATGACCTCATCTCCTCCTTTTCTAAAACAATCCCTCCACATACTCCCCTTCCTCGTGACTTCCACATTCACCCCTCCTTTTCCTCACTCCTGCTGAATGATGGCCAGAACCGACAAAGAGAAGAGCAGCGATGAGAAGCGATGAGCAGCATGGAGCAAGAGTTGAGCAGTAATGAGCAGCACAGAGCATGAGAAGATTAAAACTAGTACAGTGAAGAGCAACAGAAAAGAATGTAGTGATGAGCAACATAGAGGAAGAGAAGAAAGCACAGAGCAGCACAGAGCAAGAGAAGAAAGCACAGAGCAGCGCAGAGCAAGAGAATAAAGCACAGAGCAAGAAAAGACAAGATCAGAGCGCACAGAGCATGAGAAAAGCAGCAGAGGGTATGAGAATAGTAGAATGAGTACAATGCAGGGGAACGATGAGCAGAGTGAAGAGCAACACGGAGCAAAAGAAAAGCAAAACGAGTCTATTGGATAACAGCGAAGTGAAGCACTCTGCACTGAAGAGAGTCGTCCATTTCGCGAAGACACTAGGAAAACAGACTTTCAAATATCTAGAAACTTGTCTTATGACAACTGAGACAAAGACAAGAAGAAGATGACCCCACCTCGTCCGTCTCAAAAACAATCCCTCCCCATATACTCCCCTTCCTCGTACATTCCACAATCTTCCTCCTCTTCCGCACTCCTGCTCAGCGATGAGCAGCACGGAGCAAGAGAAGAGCAGTCGATGAGCAGCACAGAGCCAAAGAAAAGTAGTGATGAGCAACACAGAGCAAGAGGAGATAAGCACAGAGCAGCACAGAGCAAGAGAAGAGAATCACAGAGCAGCAGATAGCAAGAGAAGAGAAGACCAGAGCAGCACAAACCACGAAAATAGCAACAGATGGTATGAGAATAGCAGAATGAGTACACTGCAGATAAATGATGAGCAGTTATGAGCAAGACGGAGCAAGAGAAAAACAGACTTTCAAATATCTAGAAACTTGTTTGATGACAACACAAAGACAGGAAGAAAATGAAGCCACCTCCTCCTCTTTCTCAAAAACAATCACTCACCATAATCCCCATCCTCGTGAATCCCACACTCTTCCCCTTCCTAACCCCTCCTGCGCGATCAACAGCACGGATCAAGAGAAGAGCACCGATGAGCAGCACGGAGCAAGAGAAAAGCAGCGATGAGCAGCATCGGGCTAGAGATGAGCAGTCAACAGTACCGCGGAACACGAAAGGTGAGAATAGTACAGCGCAGAGAAGCGACGAGCAATGATTAGCAACACAGAGCTAGGAAAGAGCAGCAGAGATCAAGAGAATAGCAGCAGAGAGTATGAGAATAGCACAATGAGATAAGTGCGGAGCAACAAGCAGTAAAGAGCAAGACGCAGAAAGAGAAAAGGAAAATGAGTCTAGTGCAAAACAGCGAAGTGAAGCACTATGTACTGAAGAGCGTCGTCCATCTTGCGAAGACACAAGAAAAACACACTTTCGACTATCTAGAAACTTGTCTGATTAGTACTGAGTGCAAGACAAGAAGAAAATGACCTCATCTCCTCCTTTTCTAAAACAATCCCTACACATACTCCCCTTCCTCGTGACTTCCACATTCACTTCGCTGTTATCCAATAGACACATCCTGCTGAGTGATGACCAGCACCGACCAAGAGATGAGCAGCGATGAGCAGCGATGAGCAGAGTTGAGCAGTAATGAGCAGCACAGAGCATGAGAAGATTAAAACTAGTACAGTGTATAGCAACAGAGAAGAAAGTAGTGATGAGCAACATAGAGGAAGAGAAGAAAGCACAGAGCACCATAGAGGAAGAGAAGAAAGCACAGAGCAGCACAGAGCAAGAGAAGAAAGCACAGAGCAGCACAGAGCAAGAGAATAAAGCACAGAGCAAGAAAAGACAAGATCAGAGCGCATAGAGCATGAGAAAAGCAGCAGAGGGTATGAGAATAGTAGAATGAGTACAATGCAGGGGAACGATGAGCAGAGTGAAGAGCAACACGGAGCAAAAGAAAAGCAAAACGAGTCTATTGGATAACAGCGAAGTGAAGCACTCTGCACTGAAGAGAGTCGTCCATTTCGCGAAGACACTAGGAAAACAGACTTTCAAAAGAAAATGACCCCACCTCGTCCGTCTCAAAAACAATCCCTCCCCGTATACTCCCCTTCCTCGTACATTCCACAATACTCCTCTTCTGCACTCCTGCTCAGCGATGAGCAGCACGGAGCAAGAAAAGAGCAGTCGATGAGCAGCACAGAGCCAAAGAAAAGTAGTGATGAGCAACACAGAGCCAAGAGGAGATAAGCACAGAGCAGCACAGAGCAAGAGAAGGGAATCACAGAGCAGCAGATAGCAAGGGAAGAGAAGCGCAGAGCAGCACAAAGCAAGAAAATAGCAACAGAGGGTTAGAGCATACCAAAATGAGTACAGTGCAGATAAACGATCAACAGTGAAGAGCAACACGGAGCAAGAGAAAAACAGACTTTCAAATATTTAGAAACGTGTTTGATGACAACCCAGACAAAGACAGGAAGAAAATGACCCCACCTCCTCCTCTTTCTCAAAAACAATCACAAAACTCATCACTGGTTTTCTCTTGCTCGGTGCGGATTATCACTCAGGAGGAGTCAGGAAGAGGACGGGTGAATGTGGAATTCACGAAGAAGGGGAGTATGTGGAGGGATTGTTTTTAAGGAGAAGGTGCGGTTATTTTCTTCTTGTTTTTCTTGTGTCTTCGCGAGATGAACGACTCTCTTCAGTGCATAGTGCTTCACTTCGCTGTTTTGCACTAGACTCATTTTCCTTTCTCTTTCTAGGTCTTGGTCTTCACTGCTCATCGTTCCTCTGCACTGTTCTCATTGTGCTATTCTCATACTCTCTGCTGCTATTCTCTTGCTTTCTGCTGCTCTTTCTCTAGTCCTGTGTTGCTAATCTCTGCTCATCGCTTCTCTACACTGTATTCATTCTCACCTTTCGTACTCCGTGGTACTGTTCACTGCTCATCGCTGCTTTTCTCTTTCTCCGTTTTGCTTGTCGCTCGTTTTTTCTTGCTCTGTGCTGCTAATCGGCTGCTCTTCTGTTGGTCTGTGCTTCTTATCGCTCAGCAGGAGTGAGGAAGAGGAGGAGGAGTGTGGAATGCACGAGGAAGCGGAGTATATTAGCAGGGATTTTTTTTTAGGAGAAGGTGGAGTCATTTTCTTCTTGTCTTGGTCTCAGTTGTCATCGGACAAGTTTCTAGATATTCAAAAGTCTGTTTTCCTTGTGTCTTCTCGAGATGGACGATTCTCTTAAGTGCTGAGGGCTTTACTCCGCTGTTTTTCACGAAACTCATCGCTGCTCTGCTCTTGATCGGTGCTGATTATCACTCAGCAGGATTGAGGAAGAGAAGGGGTGAATGTGGAATTCATGAGGAAGGTGAGTGTGTGGAGGGATTGTTTTTGAGGAGGAGGTGAGGTTATTTTATTCTTGTTTTGCAGTCGGTAGTAATCAGACAAGTTTCTAGATAGTCGAAAGTGTGTTTTTCTTGTGTCTTCGCGAGATGGACGACTCTCTTCGGTGCAGAGTCCTTCACTTCGCTGTTTTGCACTAGACTCATTTTCCTTTTCTCTTGCTGCGTCTTGCTCTTCACTGCTCATCGTTCCTCTGCACTATACTCATTTTGCTATTCTCATATTCTCTGCTGCTATTCTCTTGCTCTCTGCTGTTATTTCTCTGGCTCTGTGTTGCTAATCACTGCTCACCGCTTCTCTCTACTCTGCACTGTATTCATTCTCACTTTTCGTGTTCCGTGGTACTGTTCGCTGCGCATCTCTTGCTCCGTGGTGATCATGGATGCTTATCTCTTGCTCGATGCTGCTCATCGCTGCTTTTGTCCTGCTGCATGCTGCTCATCACTGCTCTTCTCTTGCTCGGTGCTGGTCATCACTCAGTAGGAGTGTGGAAGAGGAGGGGTGAATGTGGAATACACGAAGAAGGGGAGTATGTATATGGATTATTATTTTTGAGGAGGATGTGAGGTCATTTTCTTCTCGTCTTGCATTCGGTACTAATCAGGCAGGTTTCTAGATAGTCAAAAGTGTTTTTCTTGTGTCTTTGCGAGATGGACGACTCTCTTCAGTGGAGAGTGCTTCACTTCGCTGTTTTGTACTAGACTCATTTTCCTTTTCTTCTGCTGCGTCTTGCTCTTCACTGCTCATCGTTCCTCTGCACTGTACTCATTGTGCTATTGTCATACTCTCTGCTTCTATTCTCTTGCTCTCTGCTGCTCTTTCTCTAGCCCTGTGTTGCTAATCACTGCTCATCGTTTCTCTGCTCATCGCTGCTTTTTCTTGCTCCGTGCTGCTCATCGGTGCTCTTCTCTTGCTCCGTGCTGTTCATTGCGCAGGAGGAGTTAGGAAGAGGAGGGGTGTGGGATTCACGAGGAAGGGGGATATAGTGAGGGATTGTTTTCGAGAAAGAGGAGGAGCTGGGGTCATTTTCTTCTTGTCTTGGTCTGGGTTGCCATCAAACAAGTTTATAGATATTCGAAAGACTGTTTTCCTTGTGTCTTCGCGCAGTGCTTTACTCCGCTGCTTTGCACTAAACTTATTTTGCTTTTCTCTTGCTCCGTGTTGTTCTTCACTGCTCATCGTTTATCTGTACTGTTCTTATTCTGCTATTCTCATTCCCTCTGTTGCTACTCTCTTGCTCTGTGCTGTGCTGTTCTGATCTTCTCTTCTCTTGCTCTGTGCTGCTCTGTGCTGTCTTCTGCTCTGTGCTGTTCTGATCTTCTCTTCTCTTGCTTTGTGCTGTTCTGTGCTTCTCTCCTTTTGCTCTGTGGCTCATCACTGTTCGTCGTTGTTCTGCACTGTACTAATTCTAATCTTCTCGTGCTCACCACTGGTCTTCTCTTGCTCCGTGCAGCAGGATTGAGGAAGAAGAGGAGGAGTGTGGAATGCACGAGAAAGGAGAGTATATGGGGAGGGATTGTTTTTGAGAAGGAGGAGGTGAGGTCATTTTCTCCTTGTCTTGGTCTTGCTTGTCAAAACAGCGATGAGCAGCAAAGAGCAAGAGAAAAACAACGATGAGCAGCAAAGAGCAAGAGAAAAACAGCGATGAGCAAGAAAAGAGCAAGAGAAAAACAGCGATGAGCAGCAAAGAGCAAGAGAAAAACAACGATGAGCAAAAGATAAGCAGCGATGAGCAGAGAAGAGCAGCGATGACGAACAGCAACAAGCAGCAGCAGCAGCGAAAACAGTGACAAGTAGCCCCAAAAAAACTGAAATGAACACGCGAGTAAGGTCATGAGTAGCGATGAACAGCGACGAGCAGCGAAGAGTGGCATGGAGCAAGAGAAGTGAAACGAATTGCATCATAGAGCAATCATAGAGCAATGGAATTGACCGCCGTTGCTAAGGCGGTTGCTAAAGACACCCCTCCGTTGATCAAATGGTGACAGCATCACTTGGAGGTAAGGGGACATAATCCAATCCTACCTTTGGTCCTCATAGAAAACATCACCCGTGGGGAAAGCGCGGGATAAGGGTAGATAATCCAATCATCTCTGTGTACTTCGATTACTCTCGGACTTCGACATAACAGTGAGAGTATCAGCCTAAAGACTCGATGCGAGACCCTTGCCCTATACAAACCGATGAAAGACCCAGAGACGACCTAGAAGCACGGGAAAAAGGAGAGATAATCCAATCTGAATTCTGGTCAAGCATGGCACATCCGGGTACACCACGTGACTGACGTCACTTCCGTAAACAAATAATGGGAAATGGCGGAAAATTCCGTGTAGGTGTCCGGTCTCCTCGATCGTCATCTCAAAATCTGACCCCCTACTCGTGGTCAGGTCCTATCATGCGTGGGCACTCGAAATGAAAACCAATCCTTCGGGAATCCACACGAAGCGAGAGGGTGTGTACCCGAACATTTGAGTTCATACTCCTTAGTGTTATTGTTAAATTTTACCATAACAATGTCCCCACCTACATTCGGGATTTTGCACAATAGTGCATCGTCCTGACTGTCGCCCTATTTACTAAAATTTTAGTATATTTTTTATCTGATGGACGGGTATGTATTAACTGTAAAGTAGATGAAACAGTAGAACACTACTTACTACATTGTTCAAAATATAATTTGGAAAGAAAATCCCTTTTGGGAAAATTGTCAGAAAAATGAGTTAGAAATTTTAATTTAAACTTTTTATTAACAGGATTAAACTTTAGTATAATTTATGAATATGTAAAATCAACAGAAAGATTTGTTTATTATTAAATCATGAAATTAACTTTTTCTTCCTTAGTAAAAGAATTTAACCGCTGGTGACGGCCTTTGGTCCAGTTAACCTGTGGACGGATGGCAGTTGGATAATGTACCCACTTTGGATGTATAAACCCTAAGATGCATGAAAGATCTGCAGAAGGACCCAAACAGACATGCGTTGGTCGCGTGGAGCTTTTACTCTCTGTTCCGAGGCTCATGATTCATGTAGGCTTTGGACAATGAAATTTATTTGTTGGACTGCGTGGACACAACAGCCCACGAATACCTGTGTGTGCCCATGCAGTCTAACTTTCGTTATTTTCTAATTTGTGGTCCCAGGACTGTAAGAATCATATCTAAAGTGACGAATATTTTCTTTTTAAAGTTGTCAGTTACCGTAGATATTAGAGAGAAAAGTTTTTTCCCCACTTTTGTGGTATACCTGACCAGAATACCCGTGTAGGGCAAGGGACAAGTGTCCGGTCTCCTCGATCGTCATCTCAAAATCTGACCCCCTACTCGTGGTCAGGTCCTATTATGCGTGGGCACTCGAAATGAAAACAACCCTTCGGGAATCCACACGGAGCGAGGGGGTGTGTACCCGAACATTTGAGTTCATACCCCTTAGTGTTATTGTTAAATTCTACCATAACAATGTCCCCACCTACATTCTGGATTTTGCACAATAGTGCATCATCCTGACTGTCGCCCTATTTACTAAAATTTTAGTACATTTTTATCTGATGGACAGGTAGTACCAGAGGGCTCCGCGGGATTACTATAGCAACATACAGACGTGGCAAATTGCAAAATTTGAAACCTCACCTATCACAGATCCAAACGTAATCCCCTGAATGGAAAAAAAAATATTTAAGTATTTCGGGCGCAATATCATACTAAATGATAGTCGCCGTCAAACCGTAGACCTGACCATTATATTAATAGTTGCCCTGTTTTGATTTCCTAGAGAAATGTCTGCGCTGAAAATATTCAGGTAATATTTTTTGTTTCTGTTGTCAGCCTGTCGCTCTATCTGTTTAAATTCTAGTTTCCTAGGGGCTTTCCTAACCGTAACTGAATAGGTTATTTTGGGAGAGGCTGTTGTCATCCTTTTTCTTTCCCTTGACACCTGTTTCTATGATGATCATCAATGTCATATTCTAAGACCGAAGCAGAGTCGGTGGCAGTGTTTTTATTACTAATATTCTGAAAATTAGTTTCAATGAACTGTTCTAGCTCATCTACTGGAAAACCTATGTCAGACATAGTATGCAGTAAATATATACAGATACAAAAGAAGGGATACCTAAAAGTACCTGAAATGTACCTATACTTATACCTATAATACTAAATACTAAATTATTTTATTATAATTGTGCTTGTGCTCAAAACAATGAACAGTGTTGATATTGGGCTCACCTTCCAAATATGATCAAGAATTTCAAATAACCTCTCCATTAAGTATGCATAAACTTTATAGGAACAATTTCCAAATTCATCTGAAAAACAATTTATTAAATACAATGTAAGTCATTCGAGATATCAGACACTTCGTTTGGGAGACTTCGTAACAGTTCACTGTTACAGTTATTACTCGTTAATTATAAAATATGACAATTTAAACATAAAAATTTTATATTCAGCAGAATTATTTTTAACAATTAAATTATATTCTGGTCTGGTCTAGGTTATGACGGCTACTATCATTTAGTATGATGTTGCTTTTTCGTTTTAAATCTGTGAATAGGTAAGTTTTCCAGTTTTTCATTATGCCACTTTTCACAGGAGGAGAAGAAGGTTGTCTGTAGATACGGTATTTTACTATAATAATCGTGCAGAGCCCTCTGGGATGTAAAAATAATACGATACTCCCCGTCCGACATCCCAGATAGAAAATGATTAAGTTTTAAATAAATAGGGCAACAGTCGGGATAATGTACTATTGTGCATAATTTTGTTTCTCACAAATGCTTCATAAGACCATGTTTGTCCTTCTAAGTTCAGTCTAAGCATTATATGAAGCAATTAAAGTTAATATTCCGGTATTCAAAGATGAGAAATGTTCTCATGGAAAATTATACTTTTAGGTACTGTAAATTAGAAGTAGAAAATTTAATACACTTATTTGTCAAATGTAAAAGATTAGGGTGGTTAAGACAGTTGATAACAGATATTATTAGAGAAGAACAAGAAATCGATGGAAACTTTAAATTAAATCAACATCATTTGTTTATTGTATAAAATTAATTTTCAAATTTATCCATATATATTTGCATATAATAGAGCTATATGGACACATAGGAAAACATAAACGGGGGACATTAGGGAAAAAGTGATGATTACATATTATAGAAATGAAATTTTATTTAGAGAAAAAATAATTTACATATTACATAAAATGAATTTGATAGAGTGGGTTTATTTAAATATATATATTTATATATACATATTGTGTAGAGATGTAAATGAAAATAATTACTTATTAATATTGATATATTTGTATATTGTAGATGTTGTTTGATTTAATAAACTTTACTTTAGCGTATGGAGCACAATGATGATATCTGTACAAATACTTTGAACTGTGTCTTACAGTGACGTGGACCCGTGACAAGTTCTTCTTTTTCATTCTCTTAACTGTAAAATTATTATAACTTTTTAGTTTTTCAATAAATGTCATAATTATTTAAGAAAACTACAAGTGTCCCATATAACCAACTCTACATATGTTACCGGCTAGTAGTATTTAATGGTGTCTTCCCGTTTAGCCAACTCTTGAAAATCAGGTATAATACAATATTCCCGTTTAGCCAACTTTAGATTGTAGTTAATTAGTGGGCTGTTTATTTAGTAATTATTAGGTGTCATCTTAAATTGTGACTGAAAATTTGTTCCTGTTTGGATTAACATTATATGTAAATAGAACAGTAATATGGGGGAAATTGTTAGGATTTTATTCAAATATTTATGAAAATATTGAAGTTATTTTAAAATTAATTGAAGCAAACGTTTGGCGAATTATAATATTATTACATTTATAAAATATCTTTCAAAGTTTAAATGTGATTTAAGGGTATTTTTTTTACACTTATCTTCTGTAAAATTTAATTAAAAAAAGAAGGGAAAAAAACACATTTTTATGAAATTTTGTGGAAACTTGAGAAAGTGTGGCAAAACAAAGATAATAATTTAATATTTTTTCTTTCTTATAGTATACATTGATAAAATATAGAAATCAGAAAAAAGGATATGAGAATATTGGGGAAATGTAGAAAATATAAGAGCAAATAGAAATGATAAGCCAATATAGATCTTCAATAGGTTGAATACACACCAAGCAGTAATCATTAAATCACCAGACAAATACGCACAAAAACTTACAGAATATAGAACAACAAATGAAATTGATCACTTAACAACAAGAAATAAAAAATTAAAAGGTCATTTGTGCCATGATAAGTTCTTTCCTTTTCACGTTTCCAGTTTTGCAATATAGAGGCTCTGTCCCTCTATTTTTGGCAAGGGACGTAATAAATAAATAAATAAAATAGGCAAGGAAAAAAAGGCCCTACCCGTCTTCAGTAAAGAGATATTGCTACTTCTATTTTCTCTTGAAATCTCTTAAATTTTTAATTTATTGTTCCAAATAGTAATTGTCAAAACAAAAAAAAATTAAAAAAGAAAAAAAACAAAAAAGGTTTATTTGTTTGTTTGTTTATTAATTATTTTTTTATTTGTAGGTAGCAAGTTTCCATGGATTGCTGAATACAAGTGGTGGGGGGGGGGGGGGGGGGGGGGGGAGTGCATTGTTTTTTCATTTCTCTAGATACCCAAGTGACAGTAAAAGTACATTTCTACTATAATGTTTACTTCTATTGATGACGTTGTGTAAGTCACGTGACGTCCATTTATATATATCTGGACTTATTTCTTTCATTTCGAGAGAGGACGTCGTCGGGTGAACATGGCACAGGATAATGCAATTTGCTGTTTGATGTGGAAATAGTCATAAATAGAAAACGGAGTGAACGTGTACACATTTACTTATGTCAGATAGAAATTTGATGTCACGATTTATTTATTTAGATTTCCGGCGCCATTTTCAGCAGACGACATCTCCGTGAATAAAGTACTGTTAATTTGACGCGAAATTTTGACATTCGGATGCAATAAATTGGTAAAATTTGGACAAATCTTGTGTTTTATGGCGGGAAATAGCTTTCTATTACTGCACTACGAGAACGCTATTTTCAGGAAATTGGTTGGAGTTAGCGTCATAATTGTGTTCTCATTAACAAAGCCCTGGATATTCCCTACCTGTCTGCATGTACTTTATATGCATTTACAGGTAAATTCAGTCAAATCGAAAAAAGGGGGGCTGTATTTACACATTAAAAAGGTAATTTGTGCTAGATAGATTTGATAAAGAGCGAACTTATGTTGAATTAGATAATTTTAAAGCATTTTTTACCACATTCCCCCTCCCCCCCCCCCCCATTTTGTAAATTAGAAAAATGCTTCAATCAAGCATATATGGATATTTTTGAAATCTAACCATCACTGTCATTTTCTAGAACATGCCCTTGACACCATTTTGAAGGTCATTTGTCCCTGGTATCAAAACAAAAGACCCAATGCCTCTATCTTGTACCATTATCAAGTTATTAGCCAAAAACCACAAATTTAATCGTTCTAAGACCAATTACTCATATAAAATGACGTCATATGACTTTGACCCAAATGTAACTGAGCTTCCTCTCAATGTCATCAGCTATCTATTACCGTTTCGGAAAAGTAGTGACGACAACAAGCAGATTTTAAAAATAAGAAAATGACCTTGACCTTTGACCTTGACCAAATTTTACTTGTTACCTGACATAAATTCTGTTTATGAAATTTCATGCTTATATCTCAACTCTAACTTACCATTTGCATTAAAACCCAAAAATGAAGTCATGTAAAGGGGAGTAACTCCCACAAGATGTCGTCAGATCCTTTTCGGCAGGTGTGATTAATGTACGCACAGATGAACCGAATACATTGCAAAGGTTTTCTGTCGATATCTCTTACGGTTTCTGAGGAGTAGCGATAACAAACATAACTGTAACAGGGGGCGTAACTCTTATACGGTAAATAGAAACCCTTGTAATGGTGAACCTTGGATAGCCAATGTCTGATCGAACCTTCATACCAAAGATCATTTTGATATGTTGCAAAACCAGTCGGAGTGGACTTTTTGAATTTTCTAAGAAGAAGAAAAAAAATAATCATAAAATACAGTAAGGTCTTTCCTAAGGAAAGGAAAGGCCTTAATAATTATAACAAATATGTTATCTAGTATCAAGATAAACACTTGAAACAAAATATATTTTTTAAAAAATCACCCCAAAATCCTAAAAAATACTAGAGTTACAATTCGCAAATATTAGTAGTGCATTATATACTTATATGTTCCTGGAATAATTTTCAGTCAACTATTACCTTAGTCATCCAACCCAAGCCCTAATCAAGAATCCTTTGTTCCTAATTACCTTTGATCTCATCTATCCAACTTTCATTTTTTACCTAAAAATTCAAAAAGTTGGCTAAACGGGAATGAACCGTATTTAATATACATGTAATTGGAGTAGTATATGGGGACAGGCAAATTATCATTGGAGGTGGTGGTTGTGCTGGAAGTGACGTCACCGGAACCGGAAGTCACGTGACCGGAACCGGAAAAACCCGGAAGTGATTTGCGCGCGTGCGCAAACGGAAGTAGTGGATTTTCCCGCCATTTGTTTACGGAAGTGACGCAATTCACGTGGTAGGACCCGGACGTGTGGTCTGCGCATGTTCAGGCAGAACCAGAAGTAGTGGGTTTTCCCGGGATTTGATTACGGAAGTGACGTCAGTCACGGACCTGGATGTGCCATGCTTGACCAGAAATCAGACTGAATTATCTCCCTTTTCTCGCACTTCTCGGTCGTCTCTGGATCTTTCATCGGTCTCTAGGGTCTGATACTCTCACTGTTATGTCGAAGTCCGAGAGTATACGAAGTACACTATTGGATTATCACCCCTTATCCCGCTCTTTTCATCTGCGGGTTATGTTTTCTGTGAGGACCAAAGGTAGGATTGGATTATGTCCCCTTACCTCCAAGTGATGCTATCACCAATAGATCAATGGAGGGGTGTCCTTAGCAACCGCCTTAGCAACAGCGGTCCATTTCATTACTCTATGATGCTCTTCGTTTCTCTTCTCTTGCTCCATCCCGCTCTTCGCTGCTCTTTGCTGCTCATCGCTACTCAGGACCCTACTCGCGTGCTCATTTCGCTCCTGTTGCTTGTTGCTGTTCGTCATCGCTGCTCATCGCTACTCAGGACCTTACTCGCGTGCTCATTTCGCTCCTGCTGCTTGTTGCTGTTTGTCATCGCTACTCTTCTCTTGCTCATGGCTGCTCATTTCTTGCTCCGCGTTGCCAATCTCTTGCTTCGCGCTGCTCATGGCTGCTCTTCACTGCTCTTCTATTGCTCTTCACTGCTCTTCTATTGCTCTTCACTGCTCTTCTATTGCTCTTTACTGCTCTTCTATTGCTCATCGCTGCTCTACTCATGCTCTTCACTGCTCATCGCTGCTCTTCTCTTGCTCCATGCTGCTCATCACTGCTCTTCTCTTGCCCTTTGCTGCTCATTGCTACTCAGGACCTTACTCGCTTCTGCTACTTGTTGCTGTTTGTCATCGCTGCTCTTCTCTTGCTCATCGCTGCTCATCTCTTGCTCCATGCTGCTCTTTGCTGCTCATCTCTTGCTCCGCGCTGCTCATAGCTGCTCTTCACTGCTCTTCTATTGCTCTTCACTGCTCTTCTATTGCTCTTCACTGCTCTTCTATTGCTCTTTACTGCTCTTCTATTGCTCATCGCTGCTCTTCTCATGCTCTTCGCTGCTCATCGCTGCTAATCGCTGTGCTTCTCTTGCTCCGTGCTGCTCATTGCTACTCAGGACTTTACTCGCGTGCTCATTTCGCTCTTGCTGCTTGTTGCTGTTCGTCATCGCTGCTCTTCTATTCCTCTTTACTGTTCTTCTATTGCTCATCGCTGCTCTTCTGATTGCTCCGTGCTGCTCATCACTGCTCTTCTCTTGCTCATCGCTGCTCTTTTCTTGCTCTTTGCTGCTTATCGCTACTCAGGACCCTACTCGCGTGCTCATTTCTCTCCTGCTGCTTGTTGCTGTTCGTCATCGTTGCTCTTCTCTTGCTCTTTGCTGCTCATCGCTACTCAGGACCTTACTCGCGTGCTCATTTCGCTCCTGCTGCTTGTTGCTGTTCGTCATCGCTGCTCTTCTCTTTCTCTTTGCTGCTCATCGCTACTCAGGACCTTACTCGCGTGCTCATTTCGCTCCTGCTGCTTGTTGCTGTTCGTCATCGCTTCTCTTCTCTTGCTCATCGCTGCTCATCTCTTGCTCCTCGCTGCTCTTCGCTGCTCATCTCTTGCTCCGCGCTGCTCATAGCTGCTCTTCTATTGCTCTTCACTGCTCTTTTATTGCTCTTTACTGCTTTTCTATTGCTCATCGCTGCTCTTCTCATGCTCTTCGCTGCTCATCGCTGCTAATCGCTGCTCTTCTCTTGCTCCGTGCTGCTCATCACTGCTCTTCTCTTGCTCTTTGCTGCTCACCGCTACTCAGAACTTTACTCGCGTGCTCATTTCGCTCCTCCTGCTTGTTGCTGTTCGTCATCGCTGCTCTTCTATTCCTCTTTACTGTTCTTCTTTTGCTCACCACTGCTCTTCGCTGCTCATCGTTGCTCTTCTCTTGCTCCGTGCTGCTCATCACTGCTCTTCTCTTGCTCATCGCTGCTCTACTCTTGGTCTTTGCTGCTCATCGCTACTCAGGACCTTACTCGCGTGCTCATTTCGCTCCTGCTGCTTGTTGCTGTTCGTCATCGCTGCTCTTCTCTTGCTCTTTGCTGCTCATCGCTGCTCAGGACCTTACTCGCGTGCTCATTTCGCAGCTGCTGCTTGTTGCTGTTCGTCATCGCTTCTCTTCTCTTGCTCATCGTTGTTTTTCTGTTGCTCTTTGCTGCTCGCGTGCTCATTTCGCTCTTGGTGCTTTTGCTGTAATCGGTCATTACCCCATCGTCGGTGGTTCACCTAAGCAAGCGTGACTGTTTGCCTCATGTTCGTCAAGCTTGCACCAGTGAACAACCGACGATGGGGTAATGACCGATCAGAGTAGGAGTACGATAAGGGTTAGAAGCTGGACTAGGGTTAGGGTTAGAGTTAGGGTTAGGGTTAAGACTGAAATCCGTAAACGTCCGGAAAGACTCTTAAATTTTCGTTTCATTAGGGTGCTCTCCTTCAGGTCCGCTTTACTTGGGGCAGCCATCTTTGAAGTCCATCGTACCATTAACGAGACCGAGAACATTCGTTCCCGTCCGGAAAGACTCTGAAACTTCTATTTCAAAAGGGCGCTGTCTTTCAGGTCTGCGTTACATGGATGTTCATCGTAACATCAACGTGACCAAGAGGTGATTTATAACGCAACAGTGAGAATCCCACCTTCTCCTCGGCACACTAGCAGCAAAAATGAACAAGAACAGCGAACTGTGTGGTCTGAATGAAAAGACAAACGCAATCTTCGTCACTATGACACCAATGGAAAGCTTTTAACGAAAATATAATCAGAGGTTTTGTTTAATTTCGTCAGTTGTTTGAAGACCGTCAAACAACACACACGTGAGAATCCCACCTTCTCCTCGGCACACTAGCAGCAAAAATGAACAAGAACAGCGAACTGTGTGGTCTGAATGAAAAGACAAACGCAATCTTCGTCACTATGACACCAATGGAAAGCTTTTAACGAAAATATAATCAGAGGTTTTGTTTAATTTCGTCAGTTGTTTGAAGACCGTCAAACAACACACACGTATCAATGGAATCGAAAACGCCTCTCGTTGATTTAGTAGTAGAGTGCAGAGTGGCCTTAAAAATTGAGGAGGATTAATGCAGCCTATCTTATAAAAGCCAGTCACAAGCCTGGATAAATGCAGAGTGGCCTTTCAAATGGCCTGGATGTATGTGTGCTCTCGCACAGATCCAATCTTTGACTAACGAAAATCGACCACCACTAGCAGCAGCAGCCCCAAAACTGAAATGAGCATGCGAGTAAGGTCATGAGTAGCGATGAGCAGTAAAGAGCAAGAGAAAAACAGCGATGAGCAAGAGAAGAGCAGCGATGACGAACATTAACAAGCAGCAGGAGCGAAATGAGCACGCGAGTAAGGTCCTGAGTAGCGATGAGCAGCAAAGAGCAAGAGAAGAGCAGCGATGAGCAAGAGAAGAGCAGCGATGAGCAACAGAAGAGCCGTGATGAGCAGCACGGAGCAAGAGAAGAGCAGCGATGAGCAGCGAAGAGCATGAGAAGAGCAGCGATGAGCAATAGAAGAGCAGTAAAGAGCAATAGTGAGCAGTGAAGAGCAATAGAAGAGCAGTGAAGAGCAGCCATGAGCTGCGCGGAGCAAGAGAGGAGCAACGCGGAGCAAGAGATGAGCAGCAATGAGCAAAAGAAGAGCAGCGATGACGAACAGCAACAAGCAACAGGAGCGAAATGAGCACGCGAGTAGGGTCCTGAGTAGCGATGAGCAGCAAAGAGCAGCGAAGAGCGGGATGGAGCAAGAGAAGAGAAACGAAGAGCATCATAGAGCAACGAAATGGACCGCTGTTGCTAAGGCGGTTGCTAAGCACACCCCTCCATTGATCTATTGGTGACAGCATCGCTTTGAGGTAAGGGGACATAATCCAATCCTACCTTTGGTCCTCACAGAAAACATCACCCGCAGATGAAAAGAGCGGGATAAGGGGAGATAATCGAATAGTGTACTTCGTATAAAAAGCCACTACTTCCGTTTTCGCATGCGCGCAAATCACTTCCGGTTCCGGTGACGTGGCTTCCGGTTCCGGTGACGTCACTTCCGGTACCACCACCACCACCACCTAAAATGATAATTTGCCTGTCCCCGTATACTACTAATTGGTATATTTGTATTAATTATTTATTATCTTTTCAGATAAGGTATGTAAAAAACGTAATAAAAAGATAATAATAATAAAAAATAAATAAATAAAAAAATATGGTTATAAATAGTTCTTGAGTCTTTTTGAGATATAAGGAAAAAAAATTATGCTATTATTCTTTCTTTTACTCTATACTCTAAGCGCGGAAAGTAGCACATTTACTTTCCTTCTTTCTTTAATGATAATATATAATATAGAAGATTATGAATTAATAGAAAGATCAAAGAAATAATAATAATGTAAAAGAAAAAAAAGAAAAGCTAATGACTATATATTTTGTTAATACTGTTTGATTTGTTATATTGTGTTTGTTATATATGTTACAAATCTGAGTGCTCCTAGAAGAAAAAAAATCAAATATGATATAAAAGTTTTAGCTAAAAAAATACTCAAGGAATTGTGGCAGGGAAAATGGGAGAAGGAAAATAAAGATCTTGGCAAAATTATCACAAAAGTGGCATTTGTAAAACATTTAAACAATTATTTTGTCCTTGTGTTTGACTATACTACATATATATGTACAAAATAACAATCCAAAGATACCAATATTAGATATAGTAAATTTAAACTATGCTGTATACGACGCATTTCAAGGAGTTACCTCTCATCAGCAGCATTAAAACCGAAACATTTGGAAGACCAAAAACCAAACTTATATTAAATAAGAAGTACTCAACCAAAAATACCGAAATAGGAAGCCAAATTTCAGCTAAGGAGATCTACCATGTGCAATACAAGGAATGAACCCTTAGTATTTCTATTATTTTTGAATTTTGCTAAATACTGGTAATTTCTGTAACAAATCAATGAATAATCATGTCAGACAAGTCTGACGACTGGGTTGGCGAATACCCTCGGGGACCTAGGGTCCACCAGCAGAGGCATCATCCCAGGAGTTTCAAAATAACAATCCAAAGATACCAATATTAGATATAGTAAATTTAAACTATGCTGTATACGACGCATTTCAAGGAGTTACCTCTCATCAGCAGCATTAAAACCGAAACATTTGGAAGACCAAAAACCAAACTTATATTAAATAAGATGTACTCAACCAAAAATACCGAAATAGGAAGCCAAATTTCAGCTAAGGAGATCTACCATGTGCAATACAAGGAATGAACCCTTAGTATTTCTATTATTTTTGAATTTTGCTAAATACTGGTAATTTCTGTAACAAATCAATGAATAATCATGTCAGACAAGTCTGACGACTGGGTTGGCGAAATATCTTTTACATATACTATGAAATAAAAGAGGATATACCTATATTAGGAAGAACTTAAAGTAAGACTTTCTTCGACTACTTCGTTTACTGTCTGTGAGTATTCCGATTCATGTACTTGAAATGTTATATTCAAAATGACATACCATTGAGATTGTCCGCATTGCTCTTCGGAGTTTTCGTTGGATCCATGGTCACTAATTTGTTCCGATTCATCGTTATCGGCTTCTGTGGTATTGTCTGAGACTGAATCACTATAGTTTGTTGAATCCTCTCCCATACCGTTTCATTGGAATGCTCTCTTTTAGGTCCGCGTTACATGGCCGCAGCCATCTTTGATGTCCATCGTAATATCAACGAGACCAAGAGGTGATTTATAACGAAGTAGTAAGAACCCATCTTCTCCTCAGCACACCAGCAGCAGCAACGAACAGCAACAAGCAGCAGCAGCACCAAAAAATTGAAATGAGCTCCAGAGCAAGTTGCTAAGCAGCGATGAGCAGGAAAGAACAGTACAGAGCAAGAGAAGAGCGGAGATCAGCAGCAAACAACAATGACGAGCAGCGAACCGTGCGGTCTGAATGAATAGACAAAAATCAATCTTCATCACCATGGCGACAATGGAAAGCTTTTAACGAAAATATAATCAGCGGTTTTGTTTAATTTCGTCAGTTGTTTGAAGACCGTCAAACAACACACACGTATCAATGGAATCGAAAACGCCTCTCGTTGAATTATTGGTAGCGATGAACAGCAAAGAGCAAGAGAAAAACAGCGATGAGCAAGAGAAGAGAAACGATGACGAACAGTAACAAGCAGCAGGATCAGCAGGAGCAGCCGCAGCAGCGAAAACAGTGACAAGTATCACCGAAAAACTGAAATTAGCACGCGAGTAAGGTCATGTTTAGCGATGAGCAGCAAAGCGCAAGAGAAAAACAGCGATGAGCAGCAAAGAGCAACAGAAAAACAGCGATGAGCAGCAAAGAGCAACAGAGAAACAGCGATGAGTAGGAAAGATCAAGAGAAAAACAGCGATGAGCAGTAAAGAGGAAGAGAAAAACAGCGATGAGCAGTAAAGAGCAAGAGAAAAACAGCGACGAGCAGCAAAGAGCACGAGAAAAACATCGATGAGCAAGAGAAGAGTAAGGTCATGTTTAGCGATGAACAGCAAAGCGCAAGAGAAAAACAGCGATGAGCAGCAAAGAGCAAGAGAAAAACAGCGATGAGCAGCAAAGAGCAAGAGAAAAACAGGGATGAGTAGCAAAGAGCAAGAGAAAAACAGCGATGAGCCGTAAAGAGCAATAGAAAAACAGCGATGTGTAACAAAGAGCAAGAGAAAAACAGGGATGAGCAAGAGAAGAGAAGCGATGACGAACAGTAACAAGCAGCAAGAGCAGCAGGAGCAGCCGCAGCAGCGAAAACAGTGACAAGTATCACCAAAAAACTGAAATTAGCACGCGAGTAAGGTCATGTTTAGCGATGAGCAGCAAAGCGCAAGAGAAAAACAGCGATGAGCAGCAAAGAGCAACAGAAAAACAGCGATGAGCAGTAAAGAGCAAGAGAAAAACAGCGATGAGCAGTAAAGAGCAATAGAAAAACAGCGATGTGTAACAAAGAGCAAGAGAAAAACAGCGATGAGCAGCAAAGATCACGAGAAAAACAGCGATGAGCAGCAAAGATCACGAGAAAACAGCGATGATCAGCAAAGATCACGAGAAAAACAGCGATGAGCAACAAAGTGCAAGAGAAAAACAGCGATGAGCAGCAAAGAGCCAGAGAAAAACAGCGATGAGCAACAAAGAGCCAGAGAAAAACAGCGATGAGCAGCAAAGAGCAAGAGAAAAAGAGCGACGAGCAACAAAGAGCAAAGGACCAACAGCGATGAGCAGCAAAGAGCAAGAGAAAAACAGCGATGGGCAACAAAGAGCAAGAGAAAAACAGCGATGAGCAGCAAAGAGCACGAGAAAACATCGATGAGCAAGAGAAGAGAAGCGATGACGAAACGCAACAAGCAGCAGCAGCAGCAGCGACAACAGTGACAAGTAGCCTAAAAAAAATTGAAATGAGCACGCGAGTAAGATCATGAGTAGCGATGAACGACGACGAGCAGCGAAGAGCGGCATGGAGCAGGAGAAGAGAAACGAAGTGCATCATAGAGCAATGCAATTGACCGCCGTTGCTAAGGCGGTTGCTAAGGACACTCCTCCATTGATCTAATTGTGACAGCATCACTTTCAGGTAAGGGAACATAATCCAATCCTACCTTTGGTCCTCATAGAAAATATCAGCCGTGGGGAAAAGCGCGGGATAACTCTCTGTACTTCGATAACTCTCGGACTTCGACATAACAATGAGAGTATCACCCAGAGACAACCGAGAAGCACGGGAAAAAGGGGAGATAATTCAATCTGAATTCTGGTCAAGCATGGCACTTCCGGGTCCTAACTAGTGACTTACTTCACTTCGGTAAACAAATAAAGAAAAAAGGTAGTATATCCACTACTTCCGGTTGCGCGTGCGCACAACTCACTTCCGGATCCGGTCACACATGCGCAGACGACACATCCGGGTTCCAGCACGTGACTTACGTCAGTTCCGTAAACAAATCATGGAAAATGGCCCGAAAATTCCCTACTCTGGATGCATACGCGCAAACCACTTCCGGTTCCACCTGAACATGCGCAGACCACACATCCGGGTCCTGGCAATTGATGTACGTCACTTCCGTAAATAAATGGCGGGAAAACACATCATCTCCAGATGTGTATGCGCGCAAACCACTTCCGGTGGTGCATGCGCACAAACTTCTGGTTCCTCCTACAAATGCGCAGACCACACATCCGGGTCCTGGCACGTGACTTACGTCACTTCCGTAAACACATCATTTCCGGTTGCGTTTCCGGTCACGTGACTTTCTGTGACGTCACTTCCGGATGATGCTCCATCTCATGATCCTCCACCTCAAATGATAATTTGCATATATACTACTATTATATAAAACAATTATTAGAATTGAGACAGGAGGTCCATGTCGGTCAAAGACTTTCTTTAAAATGCTTTTATGTGTATATATTGCAAATGTTACTGTGTTATCTTTTATTTGTATTGTTTGTTATTGTAATGCTTGGCCCATATGGGCGTAATATGCATTTAAATAAATAACATAACCATTGCTTTAGATTTTTTACTGTTAAGCGTCAACTGCCAATTATCACAATATTTGGAAAGTTTATTTTATCAAAAAAGAACTACTGACCATTGGTAAACCGTCTAAGTTGAAGGCTCAGTTACCGCACAACTTACATTATTGAAAATAAAGAATAAAAACTATGTTCTAAACTTACGTTTAAATACAAATTCTATGAAGAAAAGTTTTTTACTATTCTGGAATTATTGTATGGAATTCTTTACCTAAAATTGAATAAAAATATAGAAACCTTCAAAAGAACTTATACAGATTACTTAAAGCTTTCAAAATTTGTTAAATTATAGTCACGGTATTGGAAGGCGAGATATTCTATTGTTTCAATATTTATATCAAATGCATATAATCTTATTGATTATATATGTATATAGATGATCTACATGGTGTGGATCTTTGTAGAAATTGCCCATGATCAATGTTAGATTAATTTATTCTGTTTTATTAATTTATATTTTAATTGAGGGCCTCAGGGAAGATGAGTTTTCTAATGCTACCTGTGTTACCCTCTTTAAATAAAGACATTACTTACTTACTGGAAAAAACGGGAAAATATGTCCGGATTCCATGTAAAAAAACCGATATTGTTCCGTATTATACATTTCCGGCATAATTTTAAATGGCGCTAATCTAGATCTAAAAAGGAAAAAGGTCCAAAAATCACTGAAAAATATCACATGTCGCTGTACGATTTTGTGGTTTAAAGTAAGTTTCTTAATTCAATTCTTTCAATTATTAGAATTCAATGGCCACAGGCGAATGTGCTGACCTTGAGGGCGCAGAGTGTAAGTACTGTAACATCGACCGGGGAACCCAGATCAGCAAAATAGTTATGCCCAGGTGCCTGATGGTCCATACGTCCTTATTTTTCATTCCTACAGAAAATGTTTAAATTTATTTGATGGAAATCACTGAAAAATCATATTAATTATGCAGTAGTATTTTAATACAAAGTCCAAAACTTCTGGGCGATTTGGGTACCCTTCCTGGGGTACCTCGAATCACCGAAAAACCTCCCGCAAACACCGAAAACCTCCCGGAAACACCGAAAACCTGATATAATATTACCTAAACCTCATCAAATGTTGCGAAAACCACATCCATTCGATCGGTATGCCAGTTTTAAATCAAAATGGCTGATCGAAAACCTCATATAATATTACCTAAACCGCATCAAATGTTGCGAAAACCACATCCATTCGATCGGTATGCCAGTTTTACATCCAGAAAACATAATTTTATTAATATTGTATAAGAAATGTGACTTTTATGAATGATTTTCTTAGACATAGTGCATTCTATATTAAATAAAAATGGCTGATCAACGTATCGATTAAAGTGGAACTAAAACGCTTATAGAAAGTTGTTTTCATTTTATACTACTAAAAAAACGTATAAAAACGCAAAAAACCCGATGAAATTCGGTAACTTAGTTTTCGAGATATTAGCAAAATACTGGCCGATCGTCATTTGAACGATTTGTTAAAAAACTCGAATATTACTAGTCGCCGGAAGTGACGTACTGTGCGGTTCATATCTTGTACATAAATAGGTACAGGTCATTTGCAAAATGAAAGCAGATTCAGTTGATTGTTTATACGTTATTGGTGACAACTATCGAATGACAGTGCTTCTTATATATTCACCGACACTTGTTTGATGAAACATTATACTTAATTTAAATCTACAATTCAACAATGGGAAGGAATTGTGCAGTTGCGGGATGCAGCAACTCTGCAAAAACGGGACATACTCAACACGCTTTTAATTTAATTTCCAATTTATTTTCAATAAATAAGCACATTACGCGTGTCCATTGCATCTGTTGTACACTATGACTTATTATACATATAAAGTATATTAAATTTATAAAAAATAGTTGTGATATTATACAATGTATGCAAATCCACCAGAGACTTAGCAATGTATATGAATAAGTTTGACTTCGCATTACTATCACGAGTTTGAATACCTAGAGACTTCAGAAATAATATAAAGCGTCATAATTCTTTGCGCTAAACAGCTGATGTGCATTTGGTGCCATCATAGAATTATAAAAGTTTAATTGAATAAAGACTTAACCTATGTTTGCTCACTTTTATTACATTGTGTCTTGGATGGAGGGTTGTGATTTATATTTTGCCTAAATTTGTTCATATATGTATAAGAGGACTTTAACTTATTATTTTAATATATATAATTTTATATATTTCTACTTGTGTGAAAAATGGGCAACCAGCATGACCAGTATACATGGTATAGTGACGGTCTGCACCAAAATACTTTTGAAAAAATAATTCTAACATGTCTGATCTTATTTGTTTTTATATACCATGCATATGTCTTTATATATACATCAAATTTATGTGTATATATGCACATGTTTGAAAATGAATGCATTATTATAATGTCATTGTGAGAATAAGCCTACATTAAGCCTATGCAGCCTCTCCTGTTGAATCAAAATTTTTTATGTATAACTATATTGTACCTTTACATCATACATAGGGTATATTTAAGGGTATTTTTAGAGTTATTGTGTTTAATTTACACCCCTTCTTTTCAAACCACCACAGTTACCAACATCCTGAACATAGGGCTATTTAAAAATATTATTAATGGAGTAAGTAGAAGGTACATGTAAGGCCGCTTATATCAAATGCAGAGCCTTGACAGGCATGACTTTGAAAAGATGTAACCAACAAGCTAACATAAGTTGTAGTACAATAAGAGGCTATTATAGCCAAATGTGTAGCTCCGTAAAAAGTTATTCTGGTCCCATGTCCCTCTGAATTTTTTTCTCTTTATGAGCATAAAAGTTATACATTTGTAACCATAATAATTTCAAATATTAAGAGTCTGCTGACTATGATAAAATAATACAATATAGAACAATACATGTACTTCCATGATATAACTACCTCTCTATTTAGGCCTAAAAAAAATATAGTTGTGTTTAGGGTAACCCGACCCTACCTAATTTTTAGTGCCTACCCTAAATTTTTTTATAACCTTTCTTCAACAAGCACTGTTAAAGTCAAGGTGACTCCAGTATACAACCTAACTAAAAAAAATTAATGTAAAAAAAAATTTCCCTACCTACCCTACCTAACTTTTTTCAGTGTGTTACCCTAAACACATGTATTTTTTTATTTGGCCTTATATAACATGTTCATGATCATAATCCTGATAATGCAGAAAATAATTTGGGTAAAAATGTAGATTTTTTTTTTAAAGACATTGTATTTCATAAGCAATGTAAAGCTAAACCAAAGTTTGAATGTCTAATTATTTATTAAAAGAATATGTATTTATTTATTCATTATTTATAAAAAAATATATATATATGACACTTCCAATCGTGCAAGAAATTTTAATTTCCCCCTAAATAGTATTAAACACCTGTGAAAATTAAAACCAGTTCATGATATAAAACAAATTAGTAAACATGTGGATGGATATTTATCACCTTTAATCCTGGTAATTAAAACAGTTAAAGTTTTAGCACCTATTAATTAACATCCTGTTATCTAGTAGTAAAGATCAAACAAAAGTTTTAATCCCTCCAATCAGGTAAATAACAACTTGGCCATGCACCTACCACCTGTGGAGTAAATCAATATACCGGTAACAAAGTCATTAGAAAGGTGTTATGAAAACCTGTTTTGACTGGTATTATAATTCAAATTACACAAAGAGCATAAAGTCCCATAACCGATATTAACCAAATTATAACTCTACAAATGTGGGAATTATTTTATAAGTTGAATAATTTTTTTTTTATTAAAATCCATCAAAATCTTTTATTAAAGTTTTAGGTGTACAGTGCAGTTTCTCCAATGATTCTCTACATATTTTTATTATTACAACAAGGATTGTAAGAAATTACTTATCCCTCTCTACATACATGTCTCTGATTAAACTAAGAAATTTATTATATTTTTATAAGAAAATTCTGAAATTTTATGACTCTGTCAATTCAATAAAAAAAACACATTACAATTCTACATCAAAATTTATATTACTATTCAGTAACTTATATCACTATTTGTAAAACATCTGTTTTAAAACTATCAATTAATATTGTGTCTTATATTTGCTTGTTTAAAAAAATAGTGTTTGTTGTTTATTCCTATAAGATGGTCTTCAATTTGTATTTATGTTATACACACCTTTCAAAATATCTTTCACTTTCATTCTTTTTATATATATGTATATGGGGGCATTTATTGAAATTTATTGGCTATACTATTATAAATCACTAGCATTGCTGTCTTCATCCATAATATATTCCTTCTGGTCAATGTAAACAAGTTCAAGAGTAGCCCGCACTGTACGTCATTTCCGGTCAATCGGGGTCACTCAGCGAGGAAACCCTGTTTCCGGAAATAGCGCTGATTGGATTTCCCACAGGTAAAAATAATCCAACTTCACTCGCTATTTTCTCCGTTATTACTTGACCAAATTTCATCGGGTTTTTTGCGTTTTTATACGTTTATTTAGTACTATAAAATGAAAATAACTTGCTATAAGCGTTTTAGTTCCACTTTAATGCCTGAAGGTACATTAAAATTAATTATTGTGTATATCAAAAACCCATATTTGTACTCTATGGTTTTAATCAACTTTAATTGCCGATTAAACATTAAAGAAAAACAAAGAAAGTTGTATTGTATAACTGTGGTTATAGCCCAATTAGCATAATTGTTTAGAAAAATGAAAGATGGTTACTTATTATAATTAGAAAAAAAAAATTCTCAAAAATTGTGTTTTTATAAAATGGATATGAGATTTATGTTTTCTGTAATTTAAATTTACTAAATTAAGTGTGAATTTGAATTAAGGCTTCTTGATTAAATGCAATATTTTGTGGCATACTAATGCAAGATACATGTAAAACAAATTACAAATAAGCTATTATTTTAGTTTTTATATAAACAAAACAGCAGTAATTTTTTCAAATCTTTCTGACATTTATCATTGATTATATTGTGTATTATACAGTTCCTTGATTTCTGACACGTTTGTTAATTGGGATGGTCACACTTCTATTGCTGTCCATTTCTATCTGTTTGACCTGTAATAAAAACAAATCAATAATGCGTTACTAAATTGATGATCCTTCACCAAAAATATAAGAAAGAAATCTGGATTAAAAATATATATATATTAAAATAGACTTACATACTTCTATCTGTATTGTTCACGCTTAGAACACCTTAATTCATTTATTAATTATTAATATTAATTTATTTTTTCAAAGTGAATACTTTTAATATGTTAATTAATGTCTTATAATTAATATTGATTAATTGAGCATGATTAATAGTGAACACTTTTATCATCTTTATAATTAATAATTATTAACCCTTATACATGCTATATAAACCGTAAAATACATGTTAGTTGCATTATGACGATAAATAACAATGATCACATACGTTAAAGGAGAAAAAGTTATACTTTCAAATTTTTATCCAACCCAAATTTATTTTGATGGGGATGTATTTAAATCTGCCGAACATATATACCAAAGCAGAAAAGCCATTTTTCACACCCTATTTGAACTTGATGATGAAATACGACAAGCCCCTAATGCACTAACAGCCCAAATAAAGGTCTGGGATAGGGGGATTCTACCCTCACATCGTTCATGGCCTTGACGTGGCGTGAGGATATCTCAGTAGTTTTAACTTATCTTTTTAAAATATAAAAATAAATAACTTTTAAAATCATACTATTATTGACGTGGCGTGAGGGCTCTTCCATTATTTACATTATTAGTGTAATGATAATTGTAAATAATTATATAATGGTTGTCCAACATGAACAAAATCGGCAATAAACTTAATTTATTCAAGGTATACACATAGTGTATTGTACTTTACCTTAGGGCATTTTGAATTACAGGTAATATGAAATGCACTATGTCTGAGAAAATCATTCATAAAAATCTTATTTCTTCAAAAATATCAATAAAATTATTTTTTCTAGATGTAAAATTGTCATACCTGTCGAATGGATGTGGTTTTCGCAACATTTGATGAGGTTGAGGTAATATTATATCAGGTTTTCGGTGTTTCGGGAGGTTTTCGATCAGTCATTTTGATTTAATATACATGTGTAGAATGCACTATGTCTAAGAAAATCATTCATAAAAGTCACATTTCTTATACAATATTAATAAAATTATGAAATACGAAATACGAAATACTTTATTTTGAGAAAGCTCATAAATGAACATGAACATTGAAAGATTACAATACAAGAACAATATAGATATAGTGAACAATATTAATAAAGAAGTGGAAGTATAAATTGCAATGTTATTAAAGCAATACAATATATTTATAATATTTATGTTCCAAGAGGGACAACTCCAGTATTACCTAGGTACTGTCATAGACACAAACCAGTAAAATTATGTTTTCTGGATGTAAAACAGGCATACCGATCGAATGGATGTGGTTTTCGCAACATTTGATGAGGTTTAGGTAATATATGAGGTTTTCGGTGTTTCGGGAGGTTTTTTGATTTAATATAGAATGCACTATGTTTAAAAAATCATGCATAAAAGTCACATTTCTTATACAATATTTATAAAATTATGTTTTCTGGATGTAAAACTGGCATACCGATCGAATGGATGTGGTTTTCGCAACATTTGATGAGGTTTAGGTAATATTATATCAGGTTTTCAGTGTTTGCGGGAGGTTTTCGGTGCTTGCGGGAGGTTTTCGGTGATTCGATGTACCGCCCTTCCTGTTTTTGTGGTTGATCGTTACTTTAATACCATCAGTCGCAAATAACCAGAGAGATTTCAGCTTCAAAACTTGAAATGGTTCATTTGTCTACTTGATACACTGTGGTAGCGTTAAATGATCGCCACATCCCAAAATACGAAAGAAAATGCCCAGTTCCCGGCAGTGGTGAATGAAAATCGCATAGTGTCTCCACAGTGGCAAAAGAAAATTGTTGAATATAATTTTGAACTTAAAATAGTTTCCTGTATGGGAAGTGCAAATTTCTGCATTTTTCATTGCGTAACTGCCAATTCCAGACAAAATTTATCCATCTCTGAGATTTGTTTTTCATTTCTTTTCGCCTCGGTACTGGTTGCTTTTCAGTCAACAAAGGTAACAGTTTAAGTTTTTATGTGAACATGCAATACTTGGTCAAACCATTATTAAATCTAAACAGTACTAAAGAAGGGGGGCCTCGGTGGCTGTGTGGTCTAGGTAGTCCGTCATGACTACTAATGATCACTAGCCTGTCAACGCTGAGGTTGTGAGTTCGAATCTCACCTGTGGCGGGGTGTGTTTGACTAAGATCTTAATTGACAAGAATTGCCAATTTTCCTACCGAAGGTCGGTGGTTCTCTCCAGGTACTTTGGCTTACTCCACCAATAAAAACTGGCTGCCGCGAAATAGCCAAATGTGCTGAAAACGGCGTAAAACCCCAACTAAACAAACAAACTTAAGAAGGGCGTCTATCAGCCCTTAGAGTCCCAGAAATGCACCCCTCTGTCCTACAAATAAAAAGCTGGTACTTTTTTCATCAGATTGAAAAAAATGAACTTCTTGTTGAATTTAGCTGATTAAAAATTTCCCAAATCAAACATGTTTCAAATATTTATGACTGTATACAAGAACCAAATACATGTACGTTGTACTGTAAAAGCCATTAATTTTAATACATGTGTCTTTCTTTCTAAACCTGTTTTTTTTGTTGTTCTTATTTGGCCTAAGGCCAAAAAAATACAGTCTTGTTTCCTGCTACCAGCCAGAAAAAAAATAGGGTAGGTAGATAAATGATTTTATTTTGAGCTCACCTGGCCTAGAAGGCCATGTGAGCTTTTGCCATCATTTTACGTTTTCTGTCCGTCTTCCGTCCACATCAGGGTCCGGATTATAGTATGGTGAATGTCGGGTGGGCGGGGGCGGGCGGGGAAAAGGGTACCTATTTTGCGAAATCAACTCCTCCTACAGTTTTTCACCCACATCCTTGAAACTTCATAGAATGTTTCTATATATATTGAAGATGTGCACCTCACTTTATGGAATTATTTCAGGAATTATTTCCCATTTTTCCAAACTTTGGAACTTAGTCGTTTTTTATTGACATCTTCAATAGAGGGTACCTATTTTGCGAAATCAACTCCTCATACAGTTTTTCACCCATATCCTTGAAACTTCGTAGAATGTTTCTATATATATTGAAGATGAGCACCTCACTTTATGGAATTATTTCAGGAACTATTTTCCATTTTTCCAAACTTTGAAACTTAGTCGTTTTTTTATTGACATCTTCAATAGAGGGTACCTATTTTGCGAAATCAACTCCTCCTACAGTTTTTCACCCGCATCATTGAAACTTCGCAGAATGTTTTAATACATATTGAAGATGTGCACCTCACTTTATGGAATTATTTCCCATTTTTCCAAACTTTGGAACTTAGTCATTTTTTTTATTGACATCTTCAATGGAGGGTACATTTGTACCTATTTTGCGAAATCAACTCCTACAGTTTTTCACCCATATCCTTGAAACTTCATAGAATGTTTTTATATATATTGAAGATATGCACCTCATTTTATGGAATTATTTCAGGAATTATTTCCCATTTTTCCAAACTTTGGAACTTAGTCGTTTTTAGCTCACCTTCGCGTCTGTCGTCGTTGTATGTCGTCGTAAACTTTTCACATTTTTATCAACTCCTCTGAAACCACTGAACCAATTTAAACCAAACTTAAGTGGAATGGTCCTTGGATGGTCCCCTTTAAAAATTGTGTTCGGTTTTCCCAGACGCCGTCCAATATGGCTGCCATGGTTGGATATAGTTTAACCTTGGACCCTATGGGAATTTTAACATTTTCGTTATCTTCTCTGAGACCATTAGGCCAATTTGAACCAAAATTTGGTGGAATGGTCCTTGGGTGGCCCCTTTTAAAATCTGTGTTCAGTTTCCCCGAACGACATCCAACATGGCCGCCATGGCTGGACTTAGTTAACATTGAGCCTATGGGAATTTTACTTTTTAGCTCACCTGGCCTAAAAGGCCATGTGAGCTATTAAAATCACTTTGCGTCCGTCGTCGTCGTCGTTAACAATTTTTCAAACATCTTCTCCTCTGAAACTACTGAATGGATTTGGATAAAACTTAGCATGATTGTTTCTTGGGGTATCCTGCACAAAGTTTATGTTTCGATTTTTGATCCGTCGAAAAACATGGCCACTGTTACTAAAATAGAACATAGGGGTCAAACAACAGTTTTTTAGCTCACCTGACCCAAAGGGTCAAGTGAGCTTTTCTCATCACTTGGCGTCCGTCGTCCGTCGTCGTCCGTTAACTTTTACAAAAATCTTCTCCTCTGAAACTACTGGGCCAAATTGAACCAAACTTGGCCACAAGCATCATTAGGGTATCTAGTTTAAAAAATGTGTCCGATGACCCCGCCTGCTAACCAACATGGCCGACGTGGCTAAAAAAAGAACATAGGGGTAAACTGCAGTTTTTGTCTTATATCTCAAAAACTAAAGCAATTAGAGCAAAACTGACATGGGGTAAAAATGTTCATCAGTTCAAGATCTATCTGTCATGAAATTTTCAGACGAATCGGTCAACCCTTTGTTGGGTTATTGCCCCTGAATTGTTAATTTTAAGGACATTTTGCAGTTTGAGGTTATTATCTTGAATATTATTATAGATAAAGACAAATTGTAAACAGCAAAAATGTTCAACAAAGTAAGATCTACAAATAATTCAACATGATTAAAATCATTGATTGACCCCTTATAGGAGTTTTTGCGCTTTAAAGATGGCATCCAGCGTAAACTTTCCATCCCCGACTTCCAACCGAGATAGCTGCTGTTACTACAAGTAGAAAAAAAGGGGGGGGGGGTGACTTTCAAAAATCTTCTTATATGAAACTACAAGTCCAGTTGGAACCAAAGTTGGCAGTAATAGTTCTTAGGAGGTTCTCTTTCAGAAATGTGTCCAATGACCCGGAATGTTAACCAAGATGGCCACCACAACCGAACTTAGTTTAACATAGGGCCCTATAGGAAAATTCATTGAAAAATCTTCTTGTCTGAAACCACTTGACATATTGAGCAGGACTTGGCAGCATTGGTCCTTAGGAGGTCCTTTTTCAGAAATATGTCTGATTTCGTGGACTGTGAACCAAGATGGCCGCCATAGCAGAACTTAGTTTAACATAGGACCCTATGGGAAATTCACTCAAAAATCTTCTCGTCTAAAACCACTAAGTCAATTAGAATTAGACTTGGAAGCAATGGTCCTTAGATGGTCCTCTTTCAGAATTTTGTGCGATGACCCAGACTGTCAACCAAGATGGCCGCCACACCCGAACTTAGTTTAACATAGGGCCCTATGGAAAAATTCATTGAAAAATCTTCTTGTTTAAAACCACTTGACATATTGGAGCCAGACTTGGCGGCATTGATCCTTAGGAGGTCCTTTTTCAGAAATATGTCTGATTTCGTGGACTGTGAACCAAGATGGCTGCCACAACTGAAGTTAGTTTAACATAGGACCCTATGGGAAAATCACTCAAAAATCTTCTTGTCTGAAACCACTTGACCAATAGGAACCAGACTTGGCAGCAATGGTCCTTAGATGGTACTCTTTCAGAATTTTATGCGATGACCTGGACTGTCAACCAAGATGGCCGCCACATCCGAACTTAGTTTAACATAGGTTCCTATGGAAAAATTCATTGAAAAATCTTCTTGTCTGAAACCACTTGACATATTGGAGCCAGACGTGGCAGCATTGGTCCTTAGGAGTTCCTCTTTCAGAAATATGTCCTATTACCCCGATTGTCAACCAAGATGGCTGCCACACTGAACTTTGTTAAATATTGGGACCTATAGGAAAATTCATTTCAAAATCTTCTTGTCTGAAACCGCTTAGCCAGTTGGAACAAGACTTAGGAGAAATGATCCTTAGATGGTTCTCTTTTAGAAATGTATCCGTTGACCTGGACTAAACCAAGATGACTGCCACAGCTGAAATTAGTTTAACATAGAATCCTATAGAAAAAAACAGCCAAATTGACTGCAACACTTAAATTTTTAGGTCTGCTCAAGGTGAAAAGTTAAATCCAGGTGAGCGATACAGGCTCTTGAGAGCCTCTAGTTGCAAATATCTCAAAAATCAAACCACTGGGCTGATTGGTTTGAAACTTAATAGGAATGATCTATGACATGTCCTCTACAAACGATCCTCAATTTATTTTGATCTGACGTAAAACATGGCTGTCGTAGCTAAAAATAGAATATAGGGGTCAGGCATGGGGCGAATTACATTGCAATGTAATGCATTACATTACAATTACTTTGACAAAACCATGCATTATATTACAATTACCGTTACATGAATTTATCAAAGTAATGCATTACATTACAATTACTTTTGCAAAGTAATGCATTGAATTACACATTACATTTGTAAATTTTATTATCAAGTGAAAAGAAAATTCAAAGTTGATTGCTCTTCTGTCTTTGGTTTTAAGGTATCAATGTATACATCTCTGTGTTTTCTCTAAAAAGAAATTACAGAGATGTAGTTTAATACATATTTTAACTTAATGTTAACTTTTCGTTTATAAAAATACATTTGTTTTTTTTTTTATTTCAATCAAAATATTTTCTAATCTTTCCTAATTATGTAATAAACATAGAGCTTAATTTATGACAAATGGAGAAAAGATTGATTGTAAAACACACAAATTAGTGTTTTATGACAATGTTCAATTATATGTTATTTAATCAAGACTAGATATTCAGTCATCTTTTGACAACAATGGAAAACTTTTACAGTATAGCTTTTCATATATAATTTTTGTTTATACAGGAAAATGCAGGAAATAGAATGAAATAAAAAGACATTAAAAAAGATAACTCAGTCTGTCTAATATACAGTGTTGTGTTATTCTTTTAAAATTGTAATTTGGACATTCTAGTATTTATACAAATTTTATTGTCGAGCCTTCGACTTTTGTCGAAAAAGCGAGACATAGCGATCCTACATTCCGTCGTCGTCGTCGGCGGCGTCCACAAATATTCACCCTGTGGTTAAAGTTTTTGAAATTTTAATAACTTTCTTAAACTATCCTGGATTTCTACCAAACTTGGACAGAGGCTTGTTTATGATCATAAGATAGTATCCAGAAGGAAATTTCGTAAAAAAAAAATTCCAGTTTTTCCGTATTTTACTTATAAATGGACTTAGTTTTTCTGCCAGGAAACATTACATTCACTCTGTGGTTAAAGTTTTTAAAATTTTAATAACTTTCTTAAAATATCCTGGATTTGTACCAAACTTGGACAGAAGCTTGTTTATGATCATAAGATAGTATCCAGAAGTAAATTTTGTAAAATAAAAATTCCAGTTTTTCTGTATATTACTTATAAATGGACTTAGTTTTTCTGCCAGGAAACATTACATTCATTCTGTGGTTAAAGTTTTCAAAATTTTAATAACTTTCTTAAACTATCCTGGATTTGTACCAAACTTGGACAGAAGCTTGTTTATGATCATAATATAGTATCCAGAAGTAAATTTAGTAAAAAAAAAACAAAAATTTTCCGTATTTTACTTATAAATGGACTTAGTTTTTCTGCCAGGAAACATTACATTCACTCTGTGGTTAAAGTTTTTAAAATTTTAATAACTTTCTTAAACTATCCAGGAATTTTACCAAATTTGGACAGAAGCTTGGCTATGATATAAAGATTGTATCCAGGAGAAAATTTTGTAAAATATTTATTTCTGTTTTTCAGTTTTTTACGTATAAATGGACTTAACATTGCATTCACTATGTTGTGAAAATTTTTAAAAATTTTAATAACTTTATTATTTTTGTTAAGTTTGCAGAGAAGTTTCTTCATTATCAAAATAGAGTATCCAGACGATAATTTTGGAATTGATTTCATTATTTCATTGCAGGAATTTATTTACTGTGTTTCAGAGCCTATATATATATTCTACTTTTTTAATTAAAGGCTAGATCATTAAGCACTTTAAAATTTGTCTTCTTTAACATTTGTTCATTCAATAAATTTATGTTTCTACTCATTTATAAATCTATATATATATAATTGCATACTATATTAATTTTTTACAACAAAATCTTTTTTCATACATTTCAAATGTTTTATTTCATTAACTGCAAATCTATTATGTGCATTCACCTATAACACTGAAAATATAGACAACATCAAAAGTAGGCGAGACACTGGGTTCCGCGGAACCCTTACGAATTTTTTTATTTTTTATTTATATATTTGTGAAATATTTCTTACATATTAATACAATATCTTAATTATTGAAAATCTTACCTTAAGATGAGTTACAAAATTTGATGTTATGTTTATGTAATCCCATGTAATGCAATGTAATGCATGAAATTACACAGATTTTTGCTAAAGTAATGCATTATATTACAATTACATGTAATGCTAAAAATCCTGCATTACACATTACATGCAATTACTTGGGAAAATGTAATGCATTACCATGCATTACAATTACACATTTGCATTACCCCATGCCTGATAGGGGTGCATGTGTTTTGTTTTTGGCTTATAACTTAAAAACCATTACAGATATAAAAAATCTGACATGGGGTAAAATTGATCAGCATGACGGAAAAACTGTTAAAAAAATTAGAAACTGATGTTTTGTGGTTAGAAAACGATTCTCGCAGGCAGACTTCACCTGGAACTTTTTGCGCCAGGTCTATATTTCCTGCGTAAAAACCCGAGAGCACCCGAATAAATCGATCATCGCGGTGCTTGTAATGATAATACGATCACCTCCTTTTCAAACGTCCAGGTGACTCAAGCCTTGGAAACACTAGATAGCATTTTATGGTGGCATGTCTAATAAACGAAAGGCAGATGTCGCATCCGATACCAGTGAAACTAAGAAGAAAAAATCGTGTCAGCGATATAAAAGGGAATACTCTGAACTTTGGAAATTCATTCAACCATCATCGAAAGGCGATACATTCTTTTGTTGTATCAATATACAATATGCCATGGTGGGAGATACGACTGCAAGAGACATATCGAGTCAAAGTCATTTTATTAATGTAATTACTCTCTTTTTCGCACGTAAGATTTCATTAGGATAAATGAAATTGGTCCCAACTTGTCTTTTCTCTCTCTTTATACCCCCTTTTCTCATCACTTGGCGTCGGTCGTCCGTCGTCGTCCGTTAACTTTTACAAAAATCTTCTCCTCTGAAACTATTGGGCCAAATTGAACCAAACTTGGCCACAAGCATCATTAGGGTATCTAATTTAAAAAATATGTCCGATGACCCCGCCTGCCAACCAACATGGCCGACATGGCTAAAAATAGAACATAGGGGTAAACTGCAGTTTTTGTCTTATATCTTAAAAACTAAAGCAATTAGAGCAAAACCGACAGGGGGTAAAAATGTTCATCAGGTCAAGATCTACCTGTCATGAAATTTTCAGACGAATCGGTCAACCCTTTGTTGGGTTGTTGCCCCTGAATTGTTAATTTTGAGGAAATTTTGCAGTTTTAGGTTATTATCTTGAATATTATTATAGATAAAGACAAATTGTACACAGCAAAAATGTTCAACAAAGTAAGATCTACAAATAAGTCACCACGACCAAAATCATTGATTGACCCCTTATAGGAGTTTTTGCGCTTTAAAGATGGCATCCAGCGTAAACTTTCCTTTAAAGATCTTTTCCTCTGAAACCACTGGGCCAATTGAGACCAAACTTTGGTGGAATGGTCCTTGGGTGGCCCCCTTCCAAAATTATGTCTGGCATCCCCGACTTCCAACCGAGATGGCTGCTGTTACTAAAAATAGAAAAAAGAGGGGTAGCTTTCGAAAATCTTATATGAAACGACAAGTCCAGTTGGAACCAAAGTTAGCAGTAATAGTTCTTAGGAGGTTCTCTTTCAGAAATATGTCAAATGACCCGGACTGTTAACCAAGATGGCGGCCACAGCCGAACTTAGTTTAACATAGGGCCCTATGGAAAATTCATTGAAAAATCTTCTTGTCTTAAACCACTTGACCAATTGGAACCAGAGTTGGCAGCAATGGTCCCTAGATGGTCCTCTTACAGAGGTGTGCCCGATGGCCTGGACTGTCGACCAAGATGGCCGCTACAACCCAACTTATTTAAACATAGGGCCCTATAGGAAAATTCATTGAAAAATCTTTTTGTCTGAAACCACTTGACATATTGGAGCAGGATTTGGCAGCATTGGTCCTTAGGAGGTCCTTTTTCAGAAATGTGTCGGATTTCATGGACTGTGAACCAAGATGGCCGCAACAGGAGAACTTAGTTTAACATAGGACCCTATGGGAAAATCGCTAAAAAATCTTCTCGTCTGAAACCACTTAACCAATTGGAACCAGACTTGGCAACAATGGTCCTTAGATGGTCCTCTTACAGAGGTGTGTCCGATGACCCGGACTGTCAACCAAGATGGCCGCCACAACCGAACTTAGTTTAACATAGGGCCCTATAGGAAAATTCATTGAAAAATCTTCTTGTCTGAAACCTCTTGACATATTGGAGCAGGACTGGGGGGCATTGGCCTTAGGAGATCCTTTTTCAGAAATATGTCTGATTTCGTGGACTGTGAACCAAGATGGCCGCCACAGCAGAACTTAGTTTAACATAGGACCTTATGGGAAATTCACTAAAAAATAATCTCGTCTCAAACCACTAAGCCAATTAGAATTAGACTTGGTAGCAATGGTCCTTAGATGGTCCTCTTTCAGAATTTTGTGCGATGACCCAGACTGTCAACCAAGATGGCTGCCACACTCAAACTTAGTTTAACCTAGGGCCCTATAGGAAAAATTCATTGAAAAATCTCCTTGTCTGAAACCACTTGACATATTGGAGCCAGACTTAGCAGCATTGGTCCTTAGGAGGTCGTCTTTCAGAAATATGTCCGATCAACCGGATTGTCAACCAAGATGGCTGCCACACCGAACTTTGTTAAATATTGGACCCTATAGGAAAATTCATTTAAAAATCTTCTTGTCTGAAACTGCAAGCCAGTTGGAACAAGACTTAGCAGAAATGGTCCTTCGATTGTTCTCTTTTAGAAATGTATCCGTTGACCTGGATTAAACCAAGATGACTGCCACAGCTGAAATTAGTTTAACATAGAATCCTATAGAAAAACCAGCCAAATTGACTGCAACACTTAAATTTTTAGGTCTGCTCAAGGTGAAAAGTTAAATCTAGGTGAGCGATACAGGCTCTTGAGAGCCTCTTGTTTAGTCTCGGCCTAGGGAGGGGGCTTTAAAAAGCTTATTTTCTTAGGGCCACTACATCCAAATTTTTTTCTAGTTTCAACTTAGTTTTTTTCACCCACTGAACATGTGCCCTGCCTCATCATTAAGTTATCAAAACAGAATCTACCGTAATTATCCAAGTCCTAAATAATGAAAAAATGATGCAGAGCATATTACCTAGTAAAACTTTGGAATAAGATATTGAAAGCAGGACTTGTTTTCAAGAATCAGAGATACTTTTTGACACAGATACAATGTATGGGTAAAGAAGAAGCAATTCAATGATTGGCTATAGTAATATTTAAAATTTAAATACATGCATGATAGCATCAGGTTTCCGACAGCCTGTTGTCAAGACTACCGTGTTCAAAGAGGTCACATATATGTCAAAAACACTCATATCGCATTAGAAGTTTTATATGCATAAAATCACGGTACTGGCCAGAATTGGAAAAACTACACTTGCAACATGAATACCAGAAATCTAAGTTCGCCTCGTTCCCCCCACTAATTTTGGTGTGTGGCTATGTAGCTCCCCGAGATGCACCCTTACGGCAAGTAATGATTGTAGATCGCTTGGTATCGGAGAACTGAACTCAGATGTAAAACTTATCATAAGTCAATGAAGCACAGTAAGTAGTTCAGAGTGACCTAATGCTGGTTGGAGGTTGTGTTACTCCCCAAAATGCACCCTCACAAGAAGTAATATGATTGTAGGTCGCTTGGTATCAGACATAAAACTTACCCTTAAGTAAATGAAGTGCGATAAGTATTTCAGAGTGACCTACTTTTGGATGGAGGCTGTGTTTAAAATACTCCCTGAGGTGCACCATTATACCAAGTAATATGATTATAGGTCCCTTGGTATTGGAGAACTGAACTTGGACGTAAAACAAAACCTGAGTCAATGAAGCAAGATAAGTAGGTCAGAGTGACCTAAGTTTGGTGGAAGGCTGTGTTACTCCCTGAGATGCAACCTCACACCAAGTTATATGACTGTAGGTTCCTTGGTATTGGAGAACTGAACTTTGACGTAAAACTTAGCCCAAGTCAGTGAAGTGTGATAAGTAGGTCAGGGTGAGCTAATTTTTGTGGGAGGCTGTGTTACTCCCCGAGATGGATCCTCACACCAAGTAATTTGATTGTAGGTCCCTTGGTATCGGAGAACTGAACTTGGATGTAAAACTTAACCTAAGTCAATGAAGTGTGACAGGTAGGTTATGGTGACCTAATTTTGATGGGAGGCTGTGTTACTACCTGAGATGCTTCCTCACACCAAGTTATATAATTGTAGGTCCCTTGGTATCAGAGGACTAAACTCGGACGTAAAACTTAACCTAAGTCAATGAAGCGCGATGAGAAGGTCAGCGTGACCTAATTTTGGTAGTAGGCTGTGTTACTCCTTGAGATGCACCCTCACACCAAGTAATATGATCATCATCTCTGAACCACGCACTTCAAGATTTTATATGTTACATAAAATTCATAAAGGAGAGAACCCAGGAAGACCCATAGTTTCTACATGTAGCTGTCCTACAGAAAATATTCCTAGCTTTCTGCACGAAATATTTATGCCCATTGTGGAGAATCTACCTACATATGCCAAGGACACTACTCATGCACTCAATATTTTCGATAACTATAAAGCTGTCTCCCTACATCCGAAATTTTCACCATGGATATAACAGCTTTATACACCAGCATCCCTAATAACGATGCCATTATTGCAGTTAAACACTTTTTGGACAAGAGACCCAATCCATATGTAAATACTGATATAATTCTCAGACTGTCTGAATTGGTACTCAAACTCAACACATTCCAATTCAATGGAGATTACTTCTCACAGACGGGAGGTGTGGCAATGGGTACAAAAATGGGACCGAGTTTTGCTTGTCTGTTTGTTGGCTATCTGGAGGAAAAGATATTTACGGAATTTTATGGACCCATTCCTCGTCTATTTAAAAGGTATATAGATGATGTCTTCAGAGTGTCTGATGACTCCGACGAGGAACTCCAGTCTTTCCTCAATTTCGTTTCGTCTTACCATCCATCAATTAAATACACTTCCCCTGTTAGTGAAATGGAATTGTCGTTCCTTGACTAGACATGTAAATGGGTTGACAGCAGAATCGAAACTTCGGTCTTATAAACCTACCGACGCACACTGCTACCTGACCTATTCCTCTTGTCATCCTAAGTCTTGCAAAGATGCCATCCCTAAATCTCAGTTTCTTAGACTTAGACGAATCTGCAGCAATGAAGAGGATTTCAGACAGCAGTGTGACAAGATCTCCACCTTCTTCCGAAGGAGATGTTATACCCAAACTGCCATTGACAGGCCATTTGAATCTGTTTCCAATGTGACCAGATCCAACGCCTTAAAGTCTGGTCGGAAATCTAACAACAAACGTGTTCCACTGGTCCTTACTTACCATCCCCATAATGTCACCATCTGTAATATCCTTATCAACAGTTTTAACAACATAGTGATGAAAGATATGTTGATGTGCGAAATTTTTGAGACTTCCCATCACTGCTTACGGTAAGGGGAAAAGTCTAAAAAACCACTTAGTCAGTAGTTCAATCAAGTCAGACATTTCCTCAGAAAAAACTGACTACCGGGGAACCAGGCCATGTAAAAGGTCCAGATGTGTGACATGCCCCTACACCATGGATACTAAAGAGATCTAGGGCCCTGACAACAAATACATAATTCAAAATGGGAATATCTGTACTGATATAAATTTGGTTTACGCAATCATCTGTACGAATTGTGATAAGGTATATATCGGAGAGACATGTCGTCGCCTTGGTGACCGCTTTGCAGAACACTTGCGCTCTATAAAGAATGGAACTGATTGTCCAGTTGGCAATCACTTTCGATTGCCTTTCACAGCTCTTGAGACGTCCGGGTAACCGTTTAAAGGACAGTTAACGGAGGAAGACAATACAGACAATGCCTTGAGCAGAAAATAATTTTTAGCCTGGGGACACTCTGACCCCGTGGAATTACTGTAAAAAATTCTTAATTTCAATTCATTTACTAACTATGCACACTAACTTTTTGCAGTACAGTTATCTTATATATGGTACGTTTTGTATACATCATAACGTCAAATATATTATTTAACTTATTTTTACTACATGTATTTAGTTTTACTATCTACCTTGCCATTTATGTATTTTCTATGAAGTATGTTTACTGATAGACACCCACGTCAAATTACATTTTTGTTTTTGTTTACATTTTATGTATGGACTCAGTCTTGCTCTGGGTTTCAAAGAGTCAACACCTTTTTATTTTTATTTTTTACATGCTCATGATCAAGATCATATTGGTCGAAACGTTGGGTATTTTTAACTTTTTAGTTTGTTGTTGTTTTTTTACAAGTTTATATTTGGTTTTGTTCGACTTGTGTATTTCATACATTTTAGTCGTTTTACGCCCCTTTTGACAGCTCACCATTTCCATTTATTTTTCTTGTTATTTAATATAAAACTTAAAAGCCAGTTAACCGTGTAATATGGGTCATGTGACCTTCATCTTATGTCACATGGTCAGTCTCTTCATCATGCACCTGCACACAAAAATATATGACCCTATGTCAACTAGTAACTGAGAACTGGCTGTGGACGTGCACGCGGACGTGGACGCCGGGGTGACTCCAATAGCCCCCTCAACTTTGTTGAAGCGAACTAACTACACTTGGACAAGTAAAAAAACTACTACTACAGGTCAGCAGGGGTAAACAGGTCTGTAATAATGATTAAGAGTCCTTGATTTCTCATTTTAAGAAAACCCCATAAAGAGACGATACACAGCAAAAGAAATCAATACCATAATCAAGAGAGGAAGAGATCCCAAACAGAAACTCTAAAGTTTAAAAAATAATAACAAAAAATTGAAACGAATTGGTACTGGCAACGTACTATAATCCCAATTTCAAACAATTAAGGAGAGCCATTAACAAACGTAGTATGAGACACAAAAACCTAAAAGACTATTTAACTATCTAAAATAAATTAATAATTCTTATGGATAAATTTATTCCGCAGTACACCAGCATTAAAAAATATTTTTTTGGTGAAGTAAATAACAAGAAGCAAAAAACCCTGTGTCAGGTCCCTTAGTAAGTCTTAGTGTAGAATGCATTACTACAGTGTATTATTTTGTATAAAACATGGCTTGGGCCTCTGATGATGAATATGGCCATGGTCAGCTACATATATAACTGTAGAATTTTTGAAACCTGACCTAAATAGATATTCGAAACATTGCGTGGTTGTATTGAATTAGCTTGGATTGGATATGGGCACATAATTATATAAATCTATACAGAACAGTGTACAATGTATTTTACCATTACTGTCGGCCATGCTGCTCGCCAATGCAGCGATTGAAAGAAAATGGTATTTTAGCAAAGAGTTTTCATTTATACCACGATCTAGCTAAATACTAAATGCAAAATGACACAGAAATGAACCCGGATTCTGCAACAGTTAAAAAGTTGTGAGAGTTTATTTGAATAAAATTTTTGAGTTTTTTAAGTTGAACAGTAAACTGCAAAAAAAGCAATATTTTAATTGAGGCCTAATAATCATGATAATGGATTTATCAAAATACAAAGCATGATTAATAAATTTATCAAATAGCATGTAAATTGGTCAAATGATAATATTGAAATAATTTAAATTGATTAAAAACAACACAGATAAAATGTGATTCAGGCACAAATTGTGGTTCAGATGTTTTGACTTTCTTTTTTAGCTCACCTGACCCAAAGGTTTGCATATATATTTTATTTTTAGAAAATTAAAATTTTTTTTTTTGCAAAAATTAACATTTTTACAAAAAAAAGAGGGGGGGGGGGAGCAAAACTTCTTTCCTCAACTACTCCATAACCACACAAAGGAATTTGATTGAACTTTCTCTGTGCATTAACCTTAATGCACAGGTGTGCATATATATTTCATTTTTAGAAAATTTTTTTTTTTTTTTGGGGTAAAAATTGATATTTTTGAAAAAAAGGGGGAGGGGGTTCAAAACTTATATCCTCAACTACTCCATAACCGCTAAAAGGAATTTGATGAAACTTTCTCTGTGCATTAACTTTGATGCAAAGGTGTGCATATATAATTCATTTTTAGAAAATTTTAATTTCTTTTGTAAACATTGACGTCTGCAGGCGACACATGTCTTCCTTGGAAGACTCACACATTTTTTACAGTTATGATCCTTGCAATTTAAAAATTAAAAAATTTTGCAAATAATCAGTAAAGCAATTTTTTTCATCATGCTTGAAAACATTGATTTGATATTTGGTTTATAGTATAACCATGACAAATTACAGATAAAATGTTGTTCTGTTTGTTGTTCGATTTTTTTGCAGTATGAACCTCAGTTTTGGCATTGGATCTTGAAGAAATTAAATAAAATAGCACTGATCGGATTATTATTGTCAGACTTATTGCCCTTGCAAATAGGAATTATTGTCAAAATAATAGTTTTCCAGACTTTTTGCAAACCCATTTACCAAGTGATCTTATTGGTATGTGAGCTTATAGCTGTAATAATGATGAGCTACAGAGCAAGCTGATCGGGTAATTAATGTGTACCCCTTGCAAACATAGTTTCAGGATTTTTAGAAGTCACTCTGTCCATACGTCTTCGTCTGATTCACATACTTAAGGAGATTTTGTGTGTTTTCTCATAGCTCAAGCCAGTAGGGGACATTGTATTGCCCAGAAATACTTCCAGAATGCTTGTTGATATCAAATTCCATTTTCCATATGAATTTGATCATGAATTATTTTTGGGTTCACTCCAGAAATTTCCAGAATACTTTTTAATGGGGTTGATCAGGAATTTGATTGTGGCATATATCCTGTTATGTTTTTACATCAGACAACATTTTCATTCCATTCTTATTTTCAGTGACCACCACAACTTACATTGCATTTAAGTGGTTATGCTACTCTTTAATTTTCTATGCCATCCTTAAGTTTTCAGCGCCACTCTATTCTTGAAAAAAAGTTATTTGTTTCAAAACGACAAGGGGAAGGAACGTTGAATTCTAATGTCTGTGGCAGTGCAGGCTCTCTGTCCTTGGAAAGCATGATGCATGTAGGATATAGTTTTAAAACAAAGTAAACAAATTTTGATTTGTTCTGCCATACTTTTCTAAGGCAAAAAAATAGGTGTGTTTCCTGTTGCATGTCAAAAAAAAAAAAAAAAATAGGGTCGGTACACAAATGTAGGTAGGGTTTTTTTAAAATTTTTTCTTTTTTTTTTCTTTTTTGGGTGGGGGGGGGGGGGGGCTGCTTCCATTGTGTTTTTTTGTGTATTTTTATAATCAATCTGTTATTCTTTCAGGCTATTTTCACCAATTCGTTGTGTAAATTATATAAGATATGAAGAGTCAGTGTTCAAAAGTCACAGAAGACATGGCCGTGATTTTCATCCTATAAAATTTTCAAACTTTGCCATTATAGCCGGCCATTTGTTTTATATCAATCACGGTCAATAACATGCCTTCTTAATATTGTTAAAAATAGACCCAGACTATTTTGGGACATGCTAAAGGAAGAGCTTATTTTCACAGTGAAAATTACCGAATTTTTTTTTCGGGGAAAAAAAGTTGGGGTCGGAGCCAAAAAATTAGGGTTGGTAAGGCGACCGGAAACACACCTATTTTTTTTTTATTTTGGCCTAATCCTGTGAAAATATCAACAAATTTATCCACCTGCAAGACACACATGGAATTTTTATGTGCCCTGTCATTTGTAAACGACTGTACATATTTGTGACTGTATTATGGTATGAGCCTATTGACGTTGGTGTCCATAGACAGTTAGGTTTCAGCTCATTTACTTTTGTGCTATTCAGTGTATCCTTGAACTGTTTTACCACTGTGGGCTTCCATGAGAAATGCAGGTTGGGATTGTTGAGCTTTTCCTTTTGTGCTATATACTTGTATGTACATAAATGTATATAAATACATTAATTGTACATGTACTTGTAAAATATTTCAGCTGTTCTTCAAATTTATATATGCTTTGTAACTGCTAAAACAATTTTGACTCAATTGTATTTTATCATATTTATTAAGGTGGAATATGATTGGAATAAGGATGGACAACTATAAGGTATTACATTTTGTTGTTGTTTTTCTATCCTTTTGTTGTTGTTTATACACAGTTGTTTTACTGTCATCAGTTTTGTTCTTTTTAGCTCACCTGGCCCGAAGGGCCATGTGAGCTGATGTCACCACTTGACGTCCGGCATCTGTCGTCATCCGGCATCAGTTGTCCGACGTTGTCGTCAACTTTATTTTAAAGATCTTCTCGTCTGAAACCAATAGGCCAATTGGAACAAAACTTGGCAGCAATGGTCCTTAGATGGTCCTCTTTTCAGAATTATATCAAATGATCCTGCCTGTCATCCAAGATGGCTGCCAGAGCCAAACTTAGTTTAACATAGAACCTGATGGGAAATTTACTAAAAGATCTGGTCTGAAACAACTTGGCCAATTGGAACAAAACTTGGCAGCAGTGGTCCTCTTTCAGAATTATATCCAATGACCCCGCTTGTCATCCAAGATGGCAACCAAAGCCAAACTTAGTTTAACATAGGACCCTATGGGAACTTTACTTAAAGATCTTCTTGTCTGAAACAACTTGGCCAGTTGGAACAAAACTTGGCAGATATGGTCCTTAGCTCTTTCAGAAATATATCCGATGATCCCAACCGCAATGTTCCAGGCTGCCATTCAAGATGGACATAGTCCAGGTGAGCGATACAGGCTCCTGGGAGCCCCTAGTTTACTTATAAATCATGCTAGTTCATTTTCAGTTATTTCTTAATGAGAAGTTTTAAATTAGCATTATTAAGTCATCTCAAAAATATCATGAGGTCTTGTTATACACTTCCAGGTCAAGTGGCCACTGAGCACCATAGTTCTTTAAAAAGTTGAACTTTGAAGTAAATTTGTTTGAGTTAATTAATACAATACCATTATGGTAAAAGTAACATTTAAGGGCTTAAATGAAAGCTCAGAATATTTGTTTTAAAGAAATAACTACTAGTTTCCACCCATTTGTAGGAACTTATGGTACAGGAGGTAATAACGTAGTTCATGAATTTTGTCATTGGGAATAAGAAAATATACGGTTTAGGTGTCGGGTTTCTTACAGATTTTGAGCTCACCTGATCCGAAGGGTCAATTGAACTATTCTCATCACTTGGCGTCTGTCGTCCAGTCGTCCGTTGTCGTCCGTTAACTTTTACAAAAATCTTCTCCTCTGACACCATTGGGCCAATTGAGACCAAACTTTGGTTGAATGATCCTTCGATGGCCCTCTTCCAAAATATGTGAGGCATCCCTGACTTCTGACCGACATGTCTGATGTTCTTAAAAATAGAAAAAAGAGGGGGATGAATTAAAAAAATCTTCTATGAAACTACAAGGCCAATTGGAACCAAAGTTGGCAGTAATGGTCCTGAGGAGGTTCTCGTTCAGAAATATGTCCGATGACATGGGCTGTTAACCAAGATGGCTGCCACAGCGGAAGTTTTGTTTAACATAGGGCCCTATGGGAAAATTCATTGAAAAATCTTCTTGTCTGAAACACTTGACCAATTGGAACCAGACTTGGCAGCAATGGTCCATAGATGGTCCTCTTTCAGAGGTGTGTCCGATCCGATGACCCGGACTGTCAACCAAGATGGCCACCATAACCGAACATAGTTTAACATAGGGCCCTATGGGAAAATTCATTGAAAAATCTTCTTGTCTGAAACCACTTGACCAATTGAAACCAGACTTCGCAGCAATGGTCCTTGGGAGGTCCTCTTTCAGAAATATGTCGGTTTTCTTGGAATTCGAATCAAGAAGGCCACCATGGCCAAACTTAGTTTAACATAGGACCAGCCAAATTGACTGCAACACTTAAATTTTTAGTCCTGCTCCAGGTGAGCGATACAGGCTCTTGAGAGCCTCTAGTTGATTATATTGTTAAATTCAACCATTTAAACCTTCAGGCATATACATTTTCTCTGCAGGCGTATTTTATACTTTCAGGCGTATGCAGGCTTATTTAAGTAGGACAGCATAAATATGTATCACCATAAAGACAATATGGGCGATTTTTTTTATTTCACAAAAAATTCTTAAGACTGTATTTGTACACCCGTTATATATATATACTTGAACAAGATAAATATTCCCAATTTATTTCACATAAAACAATAAATTAAAAATACATAATTATATATGAATTGAAGTAATTTTTAGGCCAATTTCAGTCGGAACTCTTACTTCACAGGATAATTACTCGCTTGTTGTCTTTCATTTGCTATGATATGTTTTTGTTTTTAATATATTGTTACTTTTACCCGATAAAACATAAAACTTAAGTATGATATGAAATGGTGCATGTTATTGTGTGTATGCCAGTGTCACTGGGAAAATGAGTATGGTCATTATCCAATTTGTTAAATGAATAAATTCTTTTAAACAGCAGTGGATTTGGTAAAGATTTGGTTTAAATTGGCGTTTTTATACCAAGTGCATCTCACATGGGAATGAATTGCTTTGAGATGGTGGTTGTAAATGAGTTTTCCAACCTATGAGTATATTTTATGGTTCAAGTGTGACCATTAACCAATGCTGATGAGATGTTTGTAGCGAAGTGTTCGTGAAAATAAAACACTATAGAGAAAAGTGAATGGGTTGAAAATATTAACACCATCACTGACCATTAGATGAATGTACTGGGTATACGAAAATATCTTCTTAAATCAATTATATAAGTAATATCTTACCTTGAAGCGAGCATATTTTTGTTTAAAAATGCCGCCATTAACACCTCCGGTGACATAGGTTATCCGCATTGTAGGAACCAAAGCATGCACTGTGATGACTCAATATATACCTTCAAAGGCACACAAATTCTGTGTTAATTTTGGATGCTTGTCGAAGCCAGTACCGGATATCTATAATACTAAATTTACGAATTAGCCGAATAGGCGGCAAAACGCGTGGTTCAAAATAAATGATGTATGGGTCAGATTATAACGGTTATTATCGGATTTGACAATCTGCATTTATAAATTTAAACTACAGTTTTGTTTATGTGCAAATGGAATTTGTATGCACTTTCCGATATGAATTCTCCCAACACATACCTTAGAAGGTTCTCGAATGCATCATTTTAACAAATTGATTTAAATAAACAAGTATGCACTTATTTTAAATGTATTTTTGTTTGAAATTACGGAAGAAGAATAAAACAAATTAAAAACATTCCCCTTCAAGTGGGATGTTTCCGCTTCATGTATTCAGGATTGTTTTTCAACAATAACGCAATTTCTCCTAACTGTAAAGGTTATGAACTTTGAAGATTATGAAGAAATAAGGTAAAGTTCAAAGGAATTCCTAACTTAGTGTTTTTTGGATTGCTCGGATGTTTACCTTGCACAAAGTGATAACACCAACCATTATCTATTTTTACATCATTTGTAATGTGACCTGTCTAAATATATCTCTACCATACAATTCCCTGTAAGCCCTAGATAAAAATATGTTTAACAAATGGTCATCTTTATCATTAATGACGAAATTTATCTCGGACATTTTTGATAAATATATAAACGTGGACATCACACGCAGCCACACACTAAAAATGCTTTTATCGTCTGATTATTGGATATATTTGTGAAATTAAGCCTCGCTAGCCCTGCTCATAATGACAATGGAACAATTATTTTCCAAAAATATGCTCTACGGAACTCACGGCATCGTCTGAAAAATTCATCCGTCACTAAGGAAATGTTTACATCTACAATTTCATTTTCATATTTATTCTGAAGGAAAAAGGTAATGCATTATGAAATGTGTATTTAATGAAAGCTTTTCATCAAGTTCCAGTTCAGAATTAATTGTAACAATAAAAATATTGACAATCTATGTGGTTGTGTTTTTGTCATAGATTTTGACTTTGATGGAACCTTAAGGTCCATTTTGGTAATTCTATGTGGCATATAGTCTACTTCATCAGTGTTTCCATCTTCGGTAGTAACGAACAGCCATGTGATAATTGGGTAACGTTGACCTACATTTCACGCTTCATTGACTTGGTTAAAGTTTGCATTCACGTCCAATTCTGGAATACTACGTACATCATATATAGACCTGAAACTATCAGTTGAAACCACCTACTTGACAGGAAAGTTTATGGGAAGCCTGCCACAACATCCATATTGAGTTCCTATTCCATCAATGACATGGCCGCAACAACTTTTTATAGTCAATATGGCCACCACAAAAAAAAAAAAAAAAATGCTTATTTTCCCGCGCTCGCGCGGGTTCAATGTCTAGTATAAAATAAGAATCCAAAGATACTAATATTAGATATAGTAAATTTATGCTATGCTGTATACGACGCATTTCAAGGAGTTACCTCTCATCAGCAGCATTAAAACCGAAACATTTGGAAGACCAAAAACCAAACTTATATAATTCATTTTTAGCTCACGTCGTCAAAGGCCATGCGAGCTTTTGTGATCCATCAACTGTCATCCGTTAATTAACTTTTCACATTTTAATCTTCTTCTCTGAAACCACTGGGCCAAATGAAATTAATTTGGCAGGAAGCATCTATGTAATGTCCTTTATAATGTTTGCTCATTCGTCCCGATTGGACAACAAATATTGCTACCTTGGGCAATTGTTGTTTCTGATTGGCTGAGTTTTCAAAAATCTTGTCTGAAATTGCTTGGCCAAATGGAACAAAACTTGACAGGAATCATATATGGAAGGTCCTTTATAAAATTTCTTTATTTCCTCCCGATCAGACTACAAATAAGAACGCCATGGGCAGTTCTTGTTTCTGATTGGCTGATATAAAAAAATCTCTGAAATCGCTTGGCCAAATGGAACAAAACTTGACAGGGAGCATCTATGGGAGGTTCTTTACAAATTTCCTCATTTCGTCCCTATCGGGCAACAAACGTGTCCGTCATAGGCAACGTTTGTATTTCATTTTTTTCTCTGGAACTGCTTTGCCAAATAGAAAACGAAACTTGACAGGATGCATCTATGGGAGGTTCTTTACAAAATTTCCTCATTTCGTCCCAGTTTGACTACAAATATGGCTGCCATGGGCAGTTCTTGGTTCTGATTGGCTGATATAAAAAAAATCTTCACCTCTGAAATCGCTTGTCCAAATGGAACAAAACTTGGCAGGAAGAATATATGGAATGTCCTTTATAAAATTTCATTTCGCCCCGATGGGACTACAAATATAGCCGCCATGAGCAGTTCTTTTTTTATACGACCGCAAAATTTTTGCAGTCGTATATTGGTATGATGTTGGCATCGTCGTCGTCCGTCGTCGTCGTCGTCAAAAGACATTTGGTTTTCGCACTATAACTTCAGTATAAGTTAATAGAAATCTATGAAATTTAAATACAAGGTTTATGACCACAAAAGGAAAGTTGGGATTGATTTTGGGAGTTTTGGTCTTAACAGTTTAAGAATTAGGGGTCAAAAAAGGGCCCAATAAGCATTTTTCTTGGTTTTCGCACAATAACTCTAGTTTAAGTAAACAGAAATCTATGAAATTTTAACACAAGGTTTATGACCACAAAAGGAAGGTTGGGATTGTTTTTGGGAGTTTTGGTCCCAACAGTTTAGGAATTAGGGGCTAAAAAAAGGCCCAAATAAGCATTTTTCTTGGTTTTCGCACAATAACTCTAGTATAAGTAAACAGAAATCTATGAAATTTTAACACAAGGTTTATGACCACAAAAGGAAGGTTGGGATTGTTTTTGGGAGTTCTGGTCCCAACAGTTTAGGAATTAGGGGCTAAAAAAGGGCCCAAATAAGCATTTTTCTTGGTTTTTGCACAATAACTTTAGTATAAGTAAATAGAAATCTATGAAATTTAAACACAAGGTTTATGACCACAAAAGGAAGGTTGGGATTGATTTTGGGAGTTTTGGTCCCAACAGTTTAGGAATTAGGGGCCAAAAGGGTCCAAAATTAAACTTTGTTTGATTTCATCGAAAATTGAACTATTGGGGTTCTTTGATATGCCGAATCTAACCGTGCATTTAGATTCTTAATTTTTGGTCCCGTTTTCAAACTAGTCTATATTAAGGTCCAAAGGGTCCAAAATTAAACTTAGTTTGATTTTAACAAAAATTGAATTCTTGGGGTTCTTTGATACGCTGAATCTAAACATGTACTTAGTTTTTTTATTATGGGCCCAGTTTTCAAGTTGGTCCAAATCGGGGTCCAAAATTAAACTTTGTTTGATTTCATCGAAAATTGAACTATTGGGGTTCTTTGATATGCCGAATCTAACCGTGCATTTAGATTCTTAATTTTTGGTCCCGTTTTCAAACTAGTCTATATTAAGGTCCAAAGGGTCCAAAATTAAACTTAGTTTGATTTTAACAAAAATTGAATTCTTGGGGTTCTTTGATACGCTGAATCTAAACATGTACTTAGTTTTTTTATTATGGGCCCAGTTTTAAAGTTGGTCCAAATCGGGGTCCAAAATTAAACTTTGTTTGATTTCATCGAAAATTGAACTATTGGGGTTCTTTGATATGCCGAATCTAACCGTGCATTTAGATTCTTAATTTTTGGTCCCGTTTTCAAATTGGTCTACATTAAGGTCCAAAGGGTCCAAAAATTAAACTTAGTTTGATTTTAACAAAAATTGAATTCTTGGGGTTCTTTGATATGCTGAATCTAAACATGTACTTAGTTTTATTTATTATGGGCCCAGTTTTCAAGTTGGTTCAAATCGGGGTCCAAAATTAAAGCTAAACAAGAGGCTCTCAAGAGCCTGAATCGCTCACCTGGCAAACAATGCACTATAAACTAAATTAATATATTAATGTTTGTTGTAAATTAAACTGAGTATTAAAGGTCACATAAAATGCTGAAAATACCTTTAAAAGCCTTTCAAGAACCTCTCAAAAGAAATGGGCATGAGTTCTCCCTACGCTTGATTAAGATACAGTCATGGTCAATCTGATTATTCACAATACAAAATACAAGCTTTAATTCATCTTCAAATACAAATATAAATCTATGTTGTCTTCGTTTTTAAAATGTTTGAAAGAAGTTATATAAAAATTGTGGGTTAAGGCTTTTTATTGTACTTGAAAAGGAAATATTGCAGGAACAATCATGCCAAGTTTAATCCAAATCCCCCTAGTAGTTTCAGAGAAGAAGATGTTTGAAAATTTGTTAACAACGATGATGACAGACACCAAGTGATGGCAATTAAAAGCTCACATATTATGAAGTTTAATCATTGTTATACAAAATTCTCATCATCACCATTCACTAAGGATATCATGTTTACTTTAAAAACCAAATATTGTTGAAATCCGAGCAAGTGTAAAAAATGGCGGGAAAATGGCAGCCATTTTAAAAATTGCCGTCCAAAACAAACTTTCATCATCACCATTCAACTCGGGATACCATGTTTGCCTTGAAAGTAGCTTTCATCTTCATTTTATTTCTATAATTCAGGAAAAAATAGCAAAAAACAGCATTTTGACCCGTATGTTCTATTTTTAGTAAGGGCGGACATGTTTTTCGACCAATAAAAAATCCAAGCATCAACTTTTTGCAGGATACCCTAAGGAACAATCATACCAAGTTTCATTGATTTTGAATAGTAGTTTCAGAGAAGAAGATTTTTGAAATAATAACATAAAAAAAAGCCAAAAATGTCAAAAAAGGGCAATAACTCTAACATCAGTTGACAGATTTTCACGAAAATAAGCACACAGGTAGCTCTCATCATGCTGAACACCTGCCAGAATTTGCCATAACCTTATGATTTTTGAGATAGTTGCGAAAAACTGTTGTTTGACCCCTATGTTCTATTTTTAGTAACAGTGGCCATGTTTTTCGACGGATCAAAAATCGAAGCATAAACTTTGTGCAGGATACCCTAAGGAACAATCATGCTAAGTTTTATCCAAATCCATTCAGTAGTTTCAGAGGAGAAGATTTTTGAAATAATAACATAAAAAAAAGCCAAAAATGTCAAAAAAGGGCAATAACTCTAACATCAGTTGACAGATTTTCACAACAATCAGCACACAGGTAGCTCTTATCATGCTGAACACTTTCAACCTGCCAGAATTTGCCATAACCTAATGATTTTTGAGATACTTGCGAAAAACTGTTGTTTGACCCCTATGTTCTATTTGTAGTAACAGTGGCCATGTTTTTCGACGGATCAAAAATCGAAGCATAAAGTTTGTGCAGGATACCCTAAGGAACAATCATGCTAAGTTTTATCCAAATCCATTCCGTAGTTTCAGAGGAGAAGATGTTTGAAAAATTGTTAACAACGACAGACGACGACAGACGACGGACGCCTTTGATGAGAAAAGCTCACATGGCCTTTTAGGCCAGGTGAGCTAAAAAGGGGTAAATTATAAATTATTTTTTTTTTTTGGGGAGGGGGGCCAATTCTCAACAGCATTTTGTATTGCACAAGAAGCAAAAAATTGAATATAAATTCAAATCATATGACCAATTCTAAATTCTTTGATTTCAGTTATTCTGTGTCAGAAACCTATTATGTGTCAAATATTTCAAGAAATTTTCAATTGCATAGTATTGCGCAATAGCAAGAAATCTTCAATTGTACAGCATTGCACAATAGCAAGAAATTGATATGTGTGCCCTGTTATCAAAACTTTATTATTAACAAATTCCATTGGAAATTTGCCAATAACTTTAGTTTATTGAACTTCATTGGAAATTTGCCAATATAAAATGTGCTGATGAAGCTTTTTTGTTTATCTCATCTAAACTGCTTTTAAATTATGTATATTTAAAATTTGCCATCCATGACTATGATGTCATGTTCTATTTTAATACGTTATGGTGTATTTAAATGAGCTGTTATGGTTGCAAAGTATAATTAAATTGGGGGGTTGAAAACCAAATTTAGGGGGGGATAAATGAGAAATTGGGGAGGGGGCAATTTTTTTCTCATTTCATATTTCATAAATTAAAAAGAAAATTTCAATTTTTTTTTAGCAAAAAAAAAGGGGGGGGGTTACAATAAATTTTATTGTTTTTTGTTTTTTATACGACCGCAAAATTTTTGCGGTCGTATATTGGTATGACGTTGGCGTCGTCGTCGTCTGCGTCGTCGTCCGTCGTCAGCGTCGTCGTCCGAAGACATTTGGTTTTCCAACTATAACTTTAGAAATCTATGAAATTTAAACACAAGGTTTATGACCACAAAAGGAAGGTTGGGATTGATTTTGGGAGTTTTGGTCCCAACAGTTTAAGAATCAGGGGCCAAAAAAGGGCCCAATAAGCATTTTTCTTGGTTTTCGCACAATAACTCTAGTATAAGTAAATAGAAATCTATGAAATTTTAACACAAGGTTTATGACCACAAAAGGAAGGTTGGGATTGTTTTTGGGAGTTTTGGTCCTGACAGTTTAGGAATTAGGGGCTAAAAAAGGGCCCAAATAAGCATTTTTCTTGGTTTTTGCACAATAACTTTAGTAGAAGTAAATAGAAATCTATGAAATTTAAACACAAGGTTTATGACCACAAAAGGAAGGTTGGGATAGATTTTGGGAGTTTTGGTCCCAACAGTTTAGGAATTAGGGGCCAAAAGGGTCCAAAATTAAACTTTGTTTGATTTCATTGAAAATTGAACTATTGGGGTTCTTTGATATGCCGAATCTAACCGTGCATTTAGATTCTTAATTTTTGGTTCCGTTTTCAAATTGGTCTACATTAAGGTCCAAAGGGTCCAAAATTAAACTTAGTTTGATTTTAACAAAAATTGAATTCTTGGGGTTCTTTGATATGCTGAATCTAAACATGTACTTAGTTTTTTTATTATGGGCCCAGTTTTCAGGTTGGTCCAAATCGGGGTCCAAAATTAAACTTTGTTTGATTTCATCGAAAATTGAACTATTGGGGTTCTTTGATATGCCGAATCTAACCGTGCATTTAGATTCTTAATTTTTGGTCCCGTTTTCAAATTGGTCTACATTAAGGTCCAAAGGGTCCAAAATTAAACTTAGTTTGATTTTAACAAAAATTGAATTCTTTGGGTTCTTTGATATGCTGTATCTAAACATGTACTTAGTTTTTTTATTATGGGCCCAGTTTTCAAGTTTGTCCAAATCGGGGTCCAAAATTAAACTTTGTTTGATTTCATCGAAAATTGAACTATTGGGGTTCTTTGATATGCCGAATCTAACCGTGCATTTAGATTCTTAATTTTTGGTCCCGTTTTCAAATTGGTCTACATTAAGGTCCAAAGAGTCCAAAATTAAACTTTTTTTTTGGGGGGGGGGGGGGCAATTCTCCAGAGCATACTGTATTGCACAAGAAGCAAAAAATTGAATATAAATTCAAATCATATGACCAATTCTAAGTTTTTTATTTCAGTTATTCTGTGTCAGAAACCTATTATGGGGGTCCTGAAGGGGGGGTACCTTTCACGTGATCACGCTTAAAAAGTAGTGAAATCACGCTTCACGCTTAGAAAATTTGGCGTTTCACGTTTCACGCTTAAGTTATAAAAGTAGGATACTCAGTTAAGTAGGAATATTCGGACAGGCACGACCGGCAAACAAAACAATAACGGTATAAACACAAAAGATCACACCAGGCTGCAGCTTGATATGACCACTGCAAGTCAAATATCATGCATTTTATATTGAACGGAGATGCAGTAATTTGCAGGACACAAGGTTTAGTTTTGCTACAGGTCTTATTCAACGTGATTCGTGATAAGCGTAAAATATGACCGTGATTGAGCATTTTTTATTTTCTGTGACCCGTGATATTCAATTTTTATTTTCCGTGAATCGTGATCAGACCCCCCCTTTACCCCCCTCTTATACACTTGTACACGGGAATGTTAGAATAGATAAGGAGGGGTTGGAATATATAAGAAAAAGGGGGGGGGTAACCGATTTTCACCTCACCAATTTCTAGACCTTGTCATTTGATCTATCTTTATTATTGTTTTTTATATAATTTTGAAGTTTACGCATACCGGGAAGGGTTCGGTACTTTTGACAATTTGGGGCGTATATTTAAATTACAACTTACTGGCAGCTGGACCCATTCTCGCCAGGTACCCAATCTCGCCAACAGGCATTTTTTGCGTTCATAAGTTTTAGATAATTTCAAACTTTTCCTATTTTTCATACGTGTAAACACTCATCAATCAGCACAACTAATTAAAATTATGATAAGTTCTCGCATTTAAAAGAAAATCATCATGTGGCACGATTGGATATCTGGCGAGAATGGGTCCACTGCCAGTATCGTTTTTAGTAGCTGCGGAACAGTAGCTCTTTATAGTCCTTGTGTTATTTTTTTTTATTAGTTGCGGACCATAGATCCGCAACAAATAAAAAAAATAACACAAGGACCATAAAGAGCTACGGTTCCGCAGCTACGTTTTTAGCAGCCATTTATTGTAAAAAGTCCTTATTAAAAAAATAGTTCCCCTCGACATTTTCATTTATTTTAACCAGAATTGAGAAAAAAAAAATGTGTGGAGGGGGGGGTATCTAATTTTAATCAAGTTATTGCATGTTTTTAAATTAGATATCTACATTTTTATTTGGTATCTTCTTATTGATTGTACATGTATTTCATTTTTTTTTAATAACACCAGAAGGACTAGAAGATATGTACCACTGTTCTTTGCATTTTCTTTCTTTTCTGTTACTATTTTAGCGGATCCTCTTTCCCATGATGTTGTCCTCTTGATGAGATTGATAAGGAGCATTGTGTTATCATTTGTCAAAGATTGTTTTGTTGACACATATTGGTCGTTTGTCCTAATGGTGAAAGTTTCTGTAAATGTTGGTGATTTGACAAGTTTTGCAAAAGTTGTGTCGTAATTAGGAAAATTGAGTTCCTTGGACATCTCTGTTATTCCAATAAATCTATGAACATATGACTTAAAGTCTGTAAATGTCTCAGGAAATGTCTCAAGATTACAGCTTGTCTTTTCTCTTTGAATAATTTTGTCATTGTCATGAGCGTGGATCATTATTTTCAGCTCCATGTCAAGTTATCTTCTTTTATTTTAAATGTTAACCGCTTATTTACTTTTTAAATCATAATTAAAATATTTCTTCCCAACAGTCTATTGTTTTTTATTCTGTAAAACGATTTAATGATTAAGTAATTTAGGTGACTGATTGGGGTAATAAAGTATACACGAGTCATCGATAACCATTATGGCAAGAAAATGCCAGTTACTTGAACTTTACTAATAGTAATATAAATGTTAAAATTATAACAACACCAATCATACTTACCTGAAATGGTTTGTTTATTCTATTTTCCCTGGATAGGCCCCAATTGAACTGTGACTGGTACAAAATGTGACATATGTGTGCAAACATAGCGTACAAATCAATGTTGAGAAAGTAAAAAGGGAAAGACTTATCGGTTCGGTTAATAATGCAAAACGGACAGCAAACGATGAAGTGATCGAAGACTTCACGCTTCACGCTTAAAAATTTAAAGACTTTTCACGAAATCACGTTATTAAAAAGCAAAATTCACGGATCACGCCACACTTCAAATCACGTTTTCACGTAATATTTTTCATTATTTCACGTGTCACGCTTCCGAAAATCGGCCAATCACGCGTCACGCTTAGACCCCTTCCAGACCCACTATTATGTGTCAAATATTTGAAGAAATTTTCAATTGCACAGTATTGCGCAATAGCAAGAAATTGATATGTGTGCCCTGTTATCAAAACTTTATTATTAACAAATTCCATTGGAAATTTGCCAATAACTCTAATGAACTTCATTGTAAATTTGCCAATATAAAATGTGCTGATGAAGTTTTTTTGTTTATCTTATCTAAACTGCTTTTAAATTATGTATATTTAAAATTTGCCAGCCATGACTATGATGTCATTTTCTATTTTAATATGTTATGGTGTATTTAAATGGGCTGTTATGGTTGCAAAGTATAAAGAAATGGGGGGGGGGGGGGGGGTTGAAAACAAAATTTAGGGGGGGGTAAATGAGAAATTGTGGAGGGGGTAATTTTTTTCTCATTTCATATTTCATAAATTAAAAAGAAAATTTCAATTTTTTTTAGCAAAAGAAAGGGGGGGTGGTTACAATAAATTTTATAGTTTTTTGTTTTTTTTTGGGAGGGGGGGTCAATGTGCAACTTCATAGTGTATTGCACAAAAGCTAAAAAAAGGGGTAAATTATTTTTTTTTTTGGGGGGGGGGAATTCTCCACAGCATATTGTATTGCACAAGAAGCAAAAAATTGAATATAAATTCAAATCATATGACCAATTCTAAGTTCTTTGATTTCAGTTATTCTGTGTCAGAAACCTATTATGTGTCAAATATTTGAAGAAATTTTCAATTGCACAGTATTGTGCAATAGCAAGAAATCTTTAATTGCACAGTATTGCGCATAGCAAGAAATTGATAGGTGTGCCCAATTTTAAATTTTAAATTGGTTATTTCTGATTTATATATAAAAACAAATAATACTGATATGGTTTGAATAGGTAAATTAAAAATTTTTAAGTTCTTAGACAACATTCATTCTGTGTCAGAAACCTATGCTGTGTCAAATATTTATTCACAACCCAAATTCAGTATTGTATCAGGCTTGAATGTTGTGTTCATAATTGCCCCAACTATTCAGGGTTCGACATCTGCGGTCGTATCTAGCTGCGCCCAGCGGAGCATTTTATTTCTTTTGGGAAGGAAGGGGGGGGGGGGGGGGGTCAATGTGCAACTTCAGTGTATTGCACAAAAGCTAAAAAAAGGGGTAAATTATTTTTTTTTTTTTTGGGGGGGGGGAGGGATATGTTCTATTTGTAGTAACAGTGGCCATGTTTTTCGACGGATCAAAAATCGAAGCATAAATTTTGTGCAGGATACCCTAAGGAACAATCATGCTAAGTTTTATCCAAATCCATTCCGTAGTTTCAGAGGAGAAGATGTTTGAAAAATTCAGAGGAGAAGATGTTTGAAAAATTGTTAACAACGACAGACGACGACAGACGACGGACGCCTTTGATGAGAAAAGCTCACATGGCCTTTTAGGCCAGGTGAGCTAAAAAGGGGTAAATTATAAATTATTTTTTTTTTTTGGGGAGGGGGGCCAATTCTCCACAGCATATTGTATTGCACAAGAAGCAAAAAATTGAATATAAATTGAAATCATATGACCAATTCTAAGTTCTTTGATTTCAGTTATTCTGTGTCAGAAACCTATGCTGTGTCAAATATTTATTCACAATCCAAATTCAGTATTGTATCAAGCTTGAATGTTGTGTTCATAATTGCCCCAAATATTCAGGGTTCGACATCTGCGGTCGTATCTAGCTGCGCCCAGCGGAGCATTTTATCTGATAGGCTGAAAAAAACCATCTTCTCCTCAGAAGTCACAGGGCCAAATCGAACGAAATTGGAAGGAAGCATCTATGGGAGGTTCTTTACAAAATTTCCTCATTTTGTCCTGATCTGGCAACAAACATGGCCGTCATGGGCAATTCTTGTTTCTCATTGATTTAAAAAAAAATTCTCTGGAACTGATTGGCCAAAACTTGCAGCCAAACTTGACAGGAAGCATATGTGGAACATCTTTTATGAAATAATTTTTTTTCATCCTGATTGGACAAGGAGCATTGCTGCCATGGGCAATTCTTGTTTCTGATTGGCTGAAGTTCTTCTCTGAAACCGTTTGGCCAAATGGAACGAAAATTGACAGGAAGAATGCTAGACAACTCGCCCCACTGCAAACTCGCCCCATACCAACTCGCACAACATTTCTCCAACTCGTCCCAACTCGGAAAATATTTGTTACAAACTCGCTCCAACATTGAAAATCATCATCACTAACTCGCCCCAACTAGTGAATATATTTGTTACAAACTCGCCCCAACTTTGAAAGTAATGATTTTAAACTAGCTCCAATGGTGAATATCATATTTACCAACTCGCCCCAACTAGTGACTACATTAGTTACAAAGTCGCCCCAACTTTATATGTAATGATTTTAAACTAGCTCCAACGGTGAATATAATATTTACCAACTCGCCCCAACTGGTAAAAATATTCGTTACAACTGATGGAAATAGTATAGTGTCATTATCCTATTAAATAAAAATCAGAATGTACTTTATAATCTTTTATTTATCATCATCATTACTATCAACATAAACAACAAATGCAACAATCAAAAACAAATCATACATGAGCACTAAAACATATCGTATCATAATTACAAGAGAAACACAAAAAATATTTATAGGTCAACGTCTAAGATGGGACCATTCACACGAGCACACTGGTTCAGCAGGGTCGTCGTCATTATCAAATTTCTGGAATACTGATCCCACAAGTTAAAAAGAACCGGCCGGTTGGTTCGGATAAGCTTACGCTGGTAACGCGTCAGCTTGCCCTCGGACACCATCTTCCTCTGCAGCGGCAACAGCTTTGCTTCATCGTGCATAATGGGTATCAGCTCATAGAAGGGTGGCTTCTCGTCTCATGCTTTCTTGTTGAGTCTTCTGTGCCACCCTTCCATGGCGAGTTGGTAACCATGATATTTACGTAATACTATGGAATAATAATTTCATGAGTTGGGGCGAGTTGGTAACCAGGATATTTACGTATGGAATTATTATTTTCATAAGTTGGGGCGAGTTTGTGACTATGATTTTGACAGTTGGAGCGAGTTTGTAACAAATATTTTCGGAGTTGGGGCGAGTTGGAGAAAAGTTGGTGCGAGTTGGTATGGGGCGAGATTGAAGTGGGGCGATTTGTCCTGCACAGGAAGCATATGTGGGAGGTTTTTTTTTAACAAAGTTTCATCATTTTGTCCAGATCAGTTGACCAACATAGGGGCCATGGGCAATTCTCGTTTCTGATTGGTTGATTTAAAAGAACTTTTTTTTTAAACTGCTAGGCCAAATAGAGCTAATTGCAAACTTTTACAGAAAGTGTCTATGTCTTATAACAAAAATCTACAGTACCTTGAAATCAAACATGGCCTGAACGTTCCTCATAAGATGTCAATCCCTCATTCAAGATGGCCACCAGCAGAGGATTAAGGTCAACATAACACCCTATGGGAAAAACATGCAAATATCTTCTGGAGAACCACTGAATTTTAGAATATGCTGACCTGTAAGTAGAAGGACCTCGATGCAGAAAAATTTGGTCCCTACAAGGCTTACCACACTTCATAATGATAGTGAGAAGTGACTTCTCTCTTGAGGTACATCAATAAAACCGACTTTTATTCCAGGTGAGCTTAATTTCGTGTGCCTGTTCAGCAATTAATCAACTGGGTCATAAACCTGCAATGTTGAAATCTTACAGTAAATTCATGGTAGGCGTCGATCTAACTGATATGATATATGGAATCTATGACGACCATAGAAAAATCAAATCAATGTGGAAACGGTTAATGACAAAATGACACAAAAAATACTGATGGTCCTCAAAAGTGGGTAACTCGAATCACCGAAAACCTCCCGCAAACACCGAAAACCTCCCGGAAACACCGAAAACCTGATATAATATTACATAAACCTCATCAAATGTTGCGAAAACCACATCCATTCGATCGGTATGCCAGTTTTACATCTAGAAAACATAATTTTATTGATATTTTTTTAAGAAATGTGACTTTTATGTATGATTTTCTTAGACATAGTGCATTCTATATTAAATCAAAATGGCGGATCAAAACACCGAAAACCTGATATAATATTACCTAAACCTCATCAAATGTTGCGAAAACCACATCCATTCGACAGGTATGACAATTTTACATCTAGAAAACATAATTTTATTGATATTTTTTAAGAAATGTGACTTTTATGCATGATTTTCTCAGACATAGTGCATTCTATATTACCTGTAATTCAATATGGCGGACGGACAAATCGATTAAATGCCCTAAGGTAAACAGACCTGTTTACCCCATTTAAGCTAGTAGTGTAGTTTATACATTTAGAAAGTGTAGTTTTCAATATTTAGGTGTAGTTTTAGATCTTAGAAGTCCTAAAAATTACTATCACCGATGCAAAATCCTGCATTCTGAGAGCTTTTAGAGTCATGTTTTGAAGATACCAAATATATAAATTCAATAGGATTAGTTATATTGAACACAATAATGATATATGTTTTCTTCCTAAATTTTATTAAGTCATTCTCTTGTAAATCCAAAGATACAACCATGGTCTGTCCTTAGTCCAAACATCAAAAAAATTATGTTCTCTGACCTCTTGCTCGTATTTGCGTTTTGAAATATGTCTGGCATCACAATATGTAACTAATTGAAAACTTTTGAACAGTTCAAATCGCGCCATGTGTCAAACTTGACAGTCAACGATCACCAGAGCATTTGTAATACATACTTTTATATTCATTATCAAGCGCATAAAAGACAAAGACTCCGTTTTGCGTTCGGATAACTTCCTTTAGACACAAAATTACATACTGCCGATTTTTTTTACTGTAACATCTTTGAAAGCGTAGAAATGACCTATTTGGGCGTAGAGCGTAATTTGAGTACAAAAAATCGTAGAAACTACGCCAAAATCGTAGTGGTAAACAGGTCTGGGTAAAGTACAATACACTATGTGTATACCTTGAATAAATTAAGTTTATTACCGATTTTGTTCATGTTGGACAACCATGTCAACCATTATTTACAATTATCATTACACTAATAATGTAAATAATGGAAGAGCCCTCACGCCACGTCAAGACCATGAACGATGTGAGTGTAGAATCCCCCTATCCCAGACCTTTATTTGGGCTGTTAAGTTTTTCTTTAAAGTATATACATATACATTTATTTTGATAATAGTATGATTTTAAAAGTTATTTATTTTTATATTTTAAAAATATAAGTTAAAACTATTGAGATATCCTGCACAAGGCACGGGCATATCAGTAATAGTCCGCGAAAAAGTTTTTTATTTTTATATTTTAAAAAGATAAGTTAAAACTACTGAGATATCCTGCACAAGGCACGGGCATATCTGTAATAGTCCGCGAAAAAGTTATTTATTTTTATATTTTAAAAAGATAAGTTAAAACTACTGAGATATCCTGCACAAGGCACGGGCATATATGTAATAGTCCGCGAAAAAGTTATTTATTTTTATATTTTAAAAATATATGTTAAAACTATTGAAGGATCATCAATTTAGTAACGCATTATTGGTTTCTATTACAGGTCAAACAGATAGAAGTGGACAGCAATAGAAGTGTGACCATCCCAATTAACAAACGTGTCAGAAATCAAGGAACTGTATAATACACAATATAATCGATGATAAATGTCAGAAAGATTTAATAAAATTACTGCTGTTTTGTTTATATAAAAACTTAAATAATAGCTTATATGTTATTTGTTTTACATGTATCTTGCTTTAGTATGCCACAAAATATTGCATTTAATCAAGAAGCCTTCATTCAAATTTTTTTTAAAATTTATTTAGATCGTTTTCATCTAAGAAAAACAAAATATTTATACAATTAAAATTTAGTAAATTTAAATTAAAGAAAACATAAATCTCATATCCATTTTATAAAAACACAATTTTTGAGAATTTTTTTTTTCAAATTATAATAAGTAGGCTAACCATCTTTCATCTTTTTCTAAACCATATGCAGTTATGCTAATTGGGCTATAACCACAGTTATACAATACAACTTTCTTTGTTTTTCTTTAATGTTTAATTGGCAGTTAAAGTTGATTAAAACCATAGAGTACAAATATTGGTTTATAATATACACAATAATTAATTTTAATTTACCTTCAGGCATTAATCTTTACGTTGATCAGCCATTTTGATTTAATATAGAATGCACTATGTCTAAGAAAATCATTCATAAAAGTCTTATTTCTTAATCAATATTAATAAAATTATGTTTTCTAGATGTAAAATTGTCATACCGATCGAATGGATGTGGTTTTCGCAACATTTGATGAGGTTTAGGTAATATTATATCAGGTTTTCGGTGTTTCGATCCGCCATTTTGATTTAATATAGAATGCACTATGTCTAAGAAAATCATTCATAAAAGTCGTATTTCTTAAACAATATTAATAAAATTATGTTTTCTAGATGTAAAATTGTCATACCGATCGAATGGATGTGGTTTTCGCAACATTTGATGAGGTTTAGGTAATATTATATCAGGTTTTCGGTGTTTCGATCAGCCATTTTGATTTAATATAGAATGCACTATGTCTAAGAAAATCATTCATAAAAGTCTTATTTCTTAAACAATATTAATAAAATTATGTTTTCTAGATGTAAAATTGTCATACCGATCGAATGGATGTGGTTTTCGCAACATTTGATGAGGTTTAGGTAATATTATATCAGGTTTTCGGTGTTTCCGGGAAGTTTTCGGTGTTTGCGGGAGGTTTTCGGTGATTCGATGTACCGCTCAAAAGTCATGTTTGGATTTTATCAATGAGTGTCAATTCGCTTGCGTCAGAACGTTTATTACATCTCTGAAAACGAGACGAACAAAATCTTAAAGACAATGAACTGCGTCTTGCGCAACTTGAAACAAAATAATTGCGTTGTGTGTTCGGCACCCTGTAGGAGAAAACGAGCAAGGACAGTTTGGGTACCGGGTCCGTTCGCCCTAATTGCATGTTCGCCCTGGGTCCGTTCGGCGATAGAGTCCGTTCGCCCTGGGTTCGTTCTTCCTATTTTTATAAAAAATTTGTTAATATTAATAGTATTTAGGTTTTTAACCGAATTTTCACAGGAAAATATCGGTTATTAAATTGGTGATGTACGGCGGGCGGGCGGGCGGACGGGCGGCTGCCAAGCAGTGTCTGTGCAATAACTTATGAACTGTTCAACCAAAGCTTTTCAAATTTTAATATGTTGTTACTGATGACAAAATGGAGGTCAAGTTCGATATTGACGATTTTCACTTTCACCGTTCAAGAGTTATGGTTCTTGAAAGATTGAAAAATGGCTTTTCCAGTGGTGTCCGTGTGATAACTTATGAACTGTTCAACCAAAGCTTTTCAAATTTTAATATGTTCTTACTGATGACAAAATGGAGGTCAAGTTCGATATTGACGATTTTCACTTTCACCGTTCAGGAGTTATGGTTCTTGAAAGATTGAAAAATGGCTTTCCCAGTGGTGTCCGTGTGATAACTTATGAACTGTTCAACCAAAGCTTTTCAAATTTTAACATGTTGTTACTGATGACAAAATGGAGGTCAGGTTCGATATTGACGATTTTCACTTTCACCGTTCAAGAGTTATGGTTCTTGAAAGATTGAAAAATGGCTTTTCCAGTAGTGTACGTGTGATAACTTATGAACTGTTCAACCAAAGCTTTTCAAATTTTAATATGTTGTTACTGATGACAAAATGGAGGTCAAGTTCGATATTGACGATTTTCACTTTCACCGTTCAGGAGTTATGGTTCTTGAAAGATTGAAAAATGGCTTTCCCAGTGGTGTCCGTGTGATAACTTATGAACTGTTCAACCAAAGCTTTTCAAATTTTAATATGTTGTTACTGATGACAAAATGGAGGTCAAGTTCGATATTGACGATTTCCACTTTCACCGTTCTAATATTGACAATTTTCACTTTCACCGTGTATGTACTTATATACTCTCAAAAATTCCAATATTTGTCACTTACTATAAATAGGGGGTCAAGATTGATTTTTGCCTTTCCATTTCTGAACCCTACAAAATCCTACAAAAATTCATTTATATTTCTTTACTTCATCCTGTTTGGGAATCCAGATTTGCAAACATCATTTCCATGCAGGAAAATCCGGTTTGCTGTCATTCGACAGCCTCTTGTTAAATCTATGCCGATATTTATTTGGTAAATACTTAAGAAAATAAATTGTTTGTATTAGAGCATTGATTGGCTTCATTATTACATTTGTTTTTATTTAGATTACTTTTAATGACTTGATTTTAATTTATAATGCCGATTAGGTTTAATTATGATGTCTTTGAAATCGTTGATTGTTGTTTTAAATGTCTTTGGTGGATTAATAATGAAAGTAAAGTTTTTAAAATAACTTAGTCAGCTGGGAATGAGTTAAAACAATGAAAGTAAGAATTGTAAGACATCCTATCTGATCATGAAAGGGAATTTTTTCGCAGCTTGGCTTCTTTGATCTCAAGTGGTTTTGATAAATTTGTTATATGGAAATGGATCATGGATGCACTTCATTCTTCCATAAACCATGGTACAGTTCATGTGTATTTCGTGGGACAGAGAGGTTGGTCTTGTTATAACCGTTAATGAATATTTTGATATTGTTAAAATGTATCAATAAAGATAAATACATACAGATAACTTAGTCTTCAGTTGTTTTATATTAAGTACCTTGTACTCCTGGAAAACACAGAAACTTATTTTCTCGTAGCAGCAATACAACATAAATATTCGGCGAAATTGTATACAAACTTTAACTTACTTTATTCAAATATATACATTATACAACAATACAACATAATAAAATAAAAATCAGGGCGAACAATCCCAGGGCGAACGGACTCGTGTTCGACAGTTTGTACATGGTGTCGTAAGGGGTTGCATGGACTGTGTTTACAGAGAAACTTTTGTGATGTAGAACACTGATATGTCTTTAAATTAAAGTGTATTCGAAACTAATTATTAAGGTAAAAGCTATTAAAATGAATAATTTGCGTCCAACAATGTATACATGTTTTTTTAATATTTAGTTTATGAAAATCACGTTATATAAAAAAATATGACAACAAAATTCCAAACATGATCAGTATGGAAAGTCCATAAGAAGTCAATTTCAAGAGAATCAGCGTTCACTCACTAAATCACTGAGGGACATTTGTAATATTCTTGACAAGGTACATGCATTTTTCACATGAAAATTGTGGGCTAAACCAAGTTTTATGGCATATGGAACCCCCCCTTATATAACCCATGGGACTACATAGTCTCCATTTTCAAAAAGTGGATCCCTTTCTGTCCCAGTATTCGATTCAAGACTTGGCTTAGACATAAGATGTACCGATAATAGCCTCAACATTAAATAATGCATTGCTGCAACGGCCTTTCCATCGTGATTGAACCCTCTCGTGGTGAGCCCGTCATTAATGGGCCTAGCCATATTCTGTCGTCAACCTCATTGTTACAGTAAAGTCGATGTTTAGATGTTGTAGGCAACAGTTGCTTAGCCTAAACAAAGGCATTTGAAAGGGGTACAAAAAGCCTATATATAGGCTCATAGTAACGGTTAAGGTAATTTCAAACTATAAAGAGAGCAAAAACATACATCAATAGTGGTTTCCAATAAATATTTAACCCATTCCTTCCTACAAATTCTAATATTATATGCCCCATTTGCATGGTATATTTTTAGTGAAAAGAAAAATTTCAAACTGAGATACGTTAACCTCAGGTAGATCATATGTGAAACCATTGTTTTCAAACCGGCTAGGATTTAAAATTTTTATACTGTAAAACTGAAATCGAAATAATCCATATTTTTGGTTTCCATATAGCAACATTTATATATTTAATTTATAGATAAACACTTTTACATATTTCATATATTTTGAAATTAAAATTATTTATTCCTTTATGAAAGATACAAAAAGGTAATGTCAAAATTTATACTTTAAAATGGTTGTCACATTTCTTTAATAAATTTCTAATGCAGTTTCTGTGGAAACTAACAAGAGTGGCACACTAAAAGTCTTGCCTGAGCATGCACAAGGACACAAAAAAGATGACCTAATACCTGAAGTTGTAACTCGAAAGAAATTCATTAAGGGGGTAGGCCTGGGTTAGGCCAAAATTTTCCACTCGTTTAATTTTTTTCATATTTTCGTCATGCATTATATATGTCTCAATACACCATCTGAGAAAATTTTGTTGAAATTCAACCACGCGTTTCTTCACAGGGTTCATTGAAAATGGGCATTTAAGGGGTACCCTTCATTGCATGAGATGACACAAGTTTATGAATATTAAAACCTGTCATAGGACACATGTTTGATAAAAAATAGTTATAATTGTTGAACTGAAGAACAGGAATATAGTCTTAATCAAAAATGAAATATAATGGTAAAATTCATTCTTTATAAGCAAATTCAAAGGTAAAAAGTACCAGACATGTTAGGAATTTCTTTCATTTTCAGTTGCCTCATTAAATATTCAAACTGGGACTGCTGTAAAAAAATTCTGTCGTTTAATTCTTACAAAAAACTGTTAAAACAAATATCATATATATGTGTGTTATATGACAAAAAATTATGAAATTTTAAAAACAAGTTTTCACAAAATACTCGATCAATTTTGATATTAAGACATTGAAAAAAATAAAAGATTTCCCCATAATACTATTTGAAGCTGCATTATCATTCATTATATGTAGTTCATATATCCTATACAACAAATCATGGTTACTATTATATGATTTAAGGCAGAAAATATCTCTAAAACATTCAATTCATCAATTAAATGCTATATAAAATAATCCTAAATATGTCAGGAGTGTGACATTACTGTTACAGTATAAGACTAACAGAATAATGATATATAAGCAACCACGCACTGAGATAGGACGATGATCGAATTTATATGATACCATGCAAATATTTGTCAAGAATTTTATACTGGAATAATGTTTGAACTTTGATAATTGAACGAATCGGCACTAGCAAAAACTAGAACTGGAGCATAATAACTAAATCCTAATCCCAGACTACTGTGTGTCTCATATACTTCGGCAATTTGAATTCTACATGAAATAATCCAGACCTCACTATTATTCTGTACTTTTAATATAACAATTCGGTATGTCTTGATCTTCAACATGAATCAAACTATCGGAGACGTACATGTAACTTGCACATATTCTACAACGTCAAACTTGTCTGTGGTGACGTCATATATGATGCAAATATCAGTGAAATGCACACGAAAATCGGGAAATCGGATGTCGTTAACCCTTTCAGTGCCATGAGAAATTCACATAAATTTTCTTTCAGTGCCAAGCTGTTTTTTTTTTACAGCCGATTATCCAGTGACGTTAACAATAGCGCAACTTCAGCCTCCATAATGGGGTAAAAGAAGGGAATATTGAAAAAATTAGAGATTTTAATCTCATGGAATATTCCTTAATGCATCTATATATAAGATCGGCGCATTTCGTAGATTCAACTCATCAGTTGTGATCAAGATATCATTTTGAACTTGTTAGATATTTTCCGTAATGATATATATTGAATTTGGATAACCATTTTTGGTGTGACATTTTGGGTGGTGGGTGTTGCATTCAGCGCATAGCTTATTATCCGTTCATTTTTGTCGAGCCTACGACTCTTGTGGCGGAAGCGAGACATGGCGATCCTACATTCCGTCGTCGTCAAAGCTTCATCATCCATAAATAACGTGGAGAAAAATTATGCACATTCAACTATTACCTTGAAAACAGACAACAGCGAAAGCAGGCGAGACATTGGGTTCCGTGGAACCCTTCCAATTTTTGTCGAGCCTGCAACTTTAGTCGCAGAAAGCTCGACATAGGGATAGTGATCCGGCGGCGGCGGCGGCGGCGGTGGTAGCGTTAACTAACTTCTTAAAAGCTTTATATTTTAGAAGGGGGAAGACCTGGATGGATGCTTTATACTTTGTATATAGATGCCTTATGTTACGAAGTTTCCGTCTGTCATATGTACATTGTTCTTGACCTCATTTTTATGGTTCAGTAACTACTTGAAAAAAAAGTTAAGATTTTTTGTAATGTTAATTTCTCTCTTATTATGAGTAATATGATAACTATATTTGGTATGTGCATACCTTACAAGGTCCTCTTCCCCATCAGACAGTTTTCAATTGACCTCGACCCAATTTCAAGGATCAGTGAACAAGGTTAAGTTTTGGTGGTCAAGTCCATATCTCAGATACTATAAGCAATAGGTTTGGTATATTGGTGTATGGAAAGATTGTAAGGTGTACATGTCCAACTGGCAGGTGTCATCTGACCATGACCTCATTTTCATGGTTCAGTGGTTATAGTTAAGTTTTTGTGTTTTGGCCTGTTTTTCGAATACTGTATGCAGTAGGTCTACTATATTTGGTGTATTGAAGGATTGTAAGGTGTACATGTCCAATTGGCAGGTGTCATCTAACCTTGACCTCATTTTCATGGTTCAGTGGTTATAGTTAAGTTTTTGTGTTTTGGCCTGTTTTTCGAATACTGTATGCAGTAGGTCTACTATATTTGGTGTATGGAAGGATTGTAAGGTGTACATGTCCAACTGACAGGTGTCATCTGACCTTGACCTCATTTTCATGGTTCAGTGGCTATAGTTAAGTTTTTGTGTTTTGGCCTGTTTTTCGAATACTGTATGCAATAAGTCTACTATATTTGGTGTATGGAAGGATTGTAAGGTGTACATGTTCAACTGACAGGTGTCATCTGACCTTGACCTCATTTTCATGGTTCAGTGGTTATAGTTAAGTTTTTGTGTTTTGGCCTGTTTTTCGAATACTGTATGCGATATGTCTGATAGCATTTACTTTCATTAGAAATACACGACAGGCGAGACTTTTTTGTGTGCCCACTCTTGTTTCAAATTAGTAGACAAAAGTGGCTACAATTAAAAAAAAGTTTTATTATTGAAGAATAAAATTTGCGTTTATAAAGTTAAGTCAATTGCGTTTATAAAGTTAAGTCAATTTTCTGGTCCTTCGAATTCCGCTGAGCATTCCCGCTGTCTACCGCTTGGAATTGTATGGAGATTAATTCTTACAAATTCTCTTCCTCGAGCTTCATTTTCATCGTCTTTGTTGTTCAAATGGTCCTTTGATAAATCTTCAATAACACGCTGTATGAATCTTAGTATTAAGTGGCCTGTCGGATTAATATTTTTGATATAATATATAGGTATCTATCACCATTCTATGGAGAATGTTAAATACAATTTTTTTCACAATTCCATTGTTTTTTCGGTCACTTTGATAGAATGACAACATCGTATCTAATAAGTCAAGACCACCCATGTTCTTATGGCAAAAGTTTTGAATTTTCTGTTTATTGTTCCCATCTTGACTGGCTTTGCACAGGAACTGTATATGAAGGGGACATGAATCTTTATGTAAAGTCTATGTAAATTGACAGATCTTTCTGCGACTCGGCGGAAATAATTCGTATCCGTCTCCGGGATCACCCAGTCGTTTCCGGTATACGCCATTTTGTAAGCGGGTGTGAAAAAAAATTCAATTACAAATTTCGTTAATTTCATCCTGAGAAAGAGTTAACAGGGTAAGTTATTAATGCCATAATGTTGTGTTTTATTTATATTTTGTATATTAATCCGGTTTGAAACATTTAAATTGACGTAATTAGTTACAAAGCTGTCTAAAGAGTGGTGTTGACTGCATTTGAAAGTTTTGTCCAATTTGTATTGTCGATGCTCTAATGTTTTTTTTTTTTTATGGCTGTCTTCTTCATCACTTATTCCAGTTCATTAAAACCATTTTTATTTCAAAACTAATTTATATTGTGATCGTATTAAACTATTTTTATAAAGATTTTGCTATTTTAAACATCAATTAGGAGGGTTAGAAGTTGTTAAAATTTCACTGGATTTTTCCCCAGAAATGACCCTCATAGCCCAATGTTTTTTTTTATGGCCGTCTTCATCACTTATTCCAGTTCATTAAAACCATTTTTTTTTCAAAACTAATTTATATTGTGATCGTATTAAACTAATTTTATGAAGTTTTTGCTATTCTAAACATCAATTAGGAGGGTTAGAAGTTGTTAAAATTTCGCTGGATTTTTCCCCAGAAATGACCCTCATAACCCAATGTTTTTTTTATGGCCGTCTTCATCACTTATTCCAGTCCATTAAAACCATTTTTTTTCAAAACTAATTTATATTGTGATCGTATTAAACTAATTTTATAAAGTTTTTGCTATTTTGAACATCAATTAGGAGGGTTAGAAGCTAAGTTGTTTAAATTTCACTGGATTTTTCCCCAGAAATGACCCTCATAGCCCAATGTTTTTTTTATGGCCGTCTTCATCACTTAATCCAGTTCATTAAAACCATTTTTTTTTTTTCAAAACTAATTTATATTGTGATCGTATTAAACTAATTTTATAAAGTTTTTGCTATTTTAAACATCAATTAGGAGGGTTAGAAGTTGTTTAAATTTCACTGGATTTTTCCTCAGAAATGACCCTCATAGCCCAATGTTTTTTTTTTATGGCCGTCTTCATCTCTTATTCCAGTTCATTAAAACCATTTTTTTTTCAAAACTAATTTATATTGTGATCGTATTAAACTAATTTTATAAAGTTTTTCTATTTTAAACATCAATTAGGAGGGTTAAAAGTTGTTTAAATTCCGCTGGATTTTTCCCCAGAAATGACCCCCTATAACCCAATGTTTTTTTAGCCGTCTTCATCACTTATTCCAGTTCATTAAAACCATTATTTCCTCAAAACTAAAGTAAATCGTGACTGTATTAATATAATTTTATAAAATTTTTGCTTTTCTAAACATTAATTAGGAGGGCTAGAAGTTGTTTAAATTTAGCTGGATTTTTATAATAATTTTTGAGCAAAATACTTTTAGATATTGAGCCAAAAATATTTGAATATTTTAACTTTAGGGTTATTGTCTGTCTTGATAATGACAGAAGCATTTAGGTCTGTCCTTCCTGAAAATTCATAAAATAACCATGCTCTTTTTTTTCAGACAACAGATTCTGGGAGATTCCTGATCTACATTTGATTGATGGGCCAACTACAAAGCCTGACAGTGTTTTACAATTTTACATTGCATTCTACATATACTTAATCTTCAAATACCATGTACTTTTTCAATTAAAAACTGTTGAATCTCATTATTCGTTACATTTTTATTTGTGAGTACTCAACCCTCCTCCTACATTATGGGTCAGTGGTCAAAATAATATAAGACAAACGATAAAAATCAATTCAATACTAGACATTGAACCCGCGCGAGCGCGGGAAAATAAGCTTTTTTTTGTGGTGGCGATATTGACTTTAAAAAGTTTTTGCGGCCATGGCATTCGTGGAACAGGAACTCAATGTGGATGTTGTGGCAGGCTTCCCATAAACTTTCCTGTCAAGTAGGTGGTATCAACTGATAGTTTCATGACTATATATGCTGTAGTATTCCAGAAATGGATGTTAATGCAAACTTTAACCAAAGTCAATGAAGCGTGAAATGTAGGTCAACGTGACCTAATTGTCACATGGTTGTTCGTTACTACCGAAGATGTATCTACTGATGATACATGAAGTGGACTGTATGCCACGTAGAATTACCAAAATGGACCTTAAGGTTCCATCATAGTCAAAATCTATGACGAAAATACAACCACATAAATTGTCAATATGTTTATGTTACAATTAATTCTGAACTGGAACTTGATGAAAAGCTTTCATTAAATACACATTTCATAATGCATTACCCTTTTCATTCAGAATAAATATGAAAAAGAATATGAATTATAAACATTTTCTTAGTGACGGATGAATTTTTCAAAAGATGCCGTCAGTTAAGTAGAGCATATTGTTCCAATTGTTCATTGTCATCATGGGCAGGGCAAGCGAGGCTTAATTTCACAAATAAATCCAATAGACGATAAAAGCATTTTTAGTGTGTGGCTGAGTGTGCTGTCCACGTTTATAAAGATGTCCGAGATAAATTTCGTCATTAATGATAAAGATGACCATTTGTTAAAAATATTTTTATCTAGGGCTTACAGGGAATCGTACGGTAGAGATATATTTAGACAGGTCACATGACAAATAATGTAAAAATGGCTGGTTTTATCACTTGGTGCAAAGTAAACATCCGAGCAATCCAAAAAACAACTGAGTTAGGAATCCTCTGAACTTTGCCTTACTTCTTCATAATCTTCAAAGTTCATAATGTTTATAGTTAGGAGAAATTGCGTTATTGTAGAAAAAACAATCCTGAATACATTAAGCGGAAACATCCCACTCGAAGGAGAATGGTTTTAATTTGTTTTATTCTTCTTCCGTAATTTCAAACAAAAATACATTTAAAATATGTGCATAATTGTTTATTTAAATGAACGTGGTAAAATGATGCATTCGAGAAACTTCTAAGGGATATGTTGGGAGAATTCATACCGGAAAAGTCCATGCAGATTCCATTTGCACATAAACAAAGCTGCAGTTTAAATTTATAAATGCAGATTGTCAAATCCGATAATAACCTTTATAATCTGAACCATACATCGTTTATTTTGAACCACGCGTTTTGCCGCCTATTCGGCTAATTCGTAAATTTAGTATTATAGAAGCACTAGATTCAATAAGCCGCCAAGAACTAAAACACAAAAATAGAAAAAACTAAACGGACATAATAGTGTTAAAACTTAATTATCACACAAGTATTTTCAACAGATTCTCACATGTCTAACAAATTTAACCAAGATCTTATAATTTTATAAAAATTGATGTTAGCACCGCTCTTCAAATATTTTCTGTTGTGATCCCTGCAGTGAGATCTTCAATACGTAGAAATCATTAATGTTCACCCTTAATAAAAGTTTAAAGCCGCTATAGCACCGATTTGATGCTTTATAATGAGTGGTGACCAAAGCAGCGATGGAATACAATGAATGATGATATATAAAAGATACTATGTTTAAGTTTGACACCAAGAGGTTTCATTTCTAATATCTTATTAAATTAAAGTATACATGTAATCTAATCACATTTTTTATTCAAATTTCAAAAATTATACGGTGTTATTAAAATCTAGACAAAGTGATGCCCCCTGAACTCAACTCTGTGAAGTAACTGTATTACGGAAGGACGGACGGACAGGGGTAAAACAAGATGGCCCCCACTTTTTGTTGCGGGGGAATGAAATTTTGCAAATAAAACTACTGAGGCAAATAGCTTTTATGGAAGCTACGCCACCGTTCCATATTCTAAAGACCAGTAAACAAACGATTTTTTTGGGGTGTATTTTTATCCTCTCGATTGAAAAGCATCAGGACACGGAAGAATAAGAGGAGTCGCACTCGGGGCACTTATAAATATATTTTTAATGTCTTTCCTGGTGGTTTTAGGTGGTGGGTTTTCACTATCAGAGTGTATATCTGAAACAGTAAACTCCCCGAAGGGCAAATCTAAGTTCAGGTCACTGTCGTCCCACGACAAGAAATAACTTTAATTTTTGTTTAGTTGGGATTTTGCGCCGTTTTCAGCACATTTGGCTATTTCACAGCGGCCAATTTGTATTGGTGAGGGAAGCCGGAGAGAACCACCGACATTCGGTAGGAAAATTAGCAATCCTTGTCAATTTAGATCGGAGTCGAACACACCCCGCCACGGGTGGGATTCGAACTCGCAACCCCAGTGTTGATAGGCTAGTGATCATTGGTAGTCCTGACGAACTACCTAGACCACACGGCCACCGAGGCCCGGAAATCACTTTTAGCCGACATGATAATATGGTAATATTTTAAGAAATGGTATGGATAAATTTGTCAAAAAGTTTTATGGATTCGATGGCTTGTGTTTATACAAAACCATTGTATGTTCCTTTTCCTTTTTTTTCTTTTATAAATTTTCTCGATCATATCTTAATTAAAATTTAATTGAATGTTATCAAGAAAAACTAAAGTCGACACCAATTGAAGACATAATTGAATAAGAATCAACCAGTCAAACAAATCATTTAGTGATCAATATTGATGAAATTAAATTGTAATGAATGGAGATTGTTTTATACAATTACGGGACATCAAAAAGAAAAAACAAAATTCACCAACAACGAATTGACAATAAAAGCTTGCATGTCCCAAAAGATTCCATATAACTTTTTGAAACATTATATACATACACAATATATAATTAAGTTACTGAAATTAATTTCAAAATAAATTATATAGTAACCTCCATTTAAAGAAACATCCAAAAATATAAATAAATCGAATTACTCAAAGCCGGATATTTGTCAAACTTACCGAACTCGATTTTATTTTTTCTAAATACGAAAATAATGCTAGCTTTGTTCGTGTAATTTTTAAATGCGAAATTAAGTTATCGATTAATACAGGAAACGTATCCACAGCTACTGTTGAATTACATGAACACTCAGACCAAAGGGGTACCAGATCATACATTGCATGTAGACATCCTAGCCTGACCAATGTTGCCAGTGCTGGTATTCAGACATGCTCCCTCCTACATCAATCCAATGATCACGAACGATGCAAACTGGATCTTAACAAAAAAGCTAAAGAACTACGAGAGAGTGAAAATAAGCTTAAAAAAACAGAATCTGAGCTATCTCACTGCAAACAACAGGTTGTAAATGCTAAAACATATATAGCCAGCCTAGAACTCAAACTAAAAGAAGTTGAAGACTCCAACAGAAACCTCAAAACCAGGTTACTCCTTCTGCAAGAAACACAAGACTGTCAACATAAATCGCACGAGAAAGAACAGAAAACAACATGTCATCCTTCCCCAACTGTACAACATGACGACAGGCACTGGCTCTATGAACACCGGGTACGACAGTTAGAGATAGAAAACGTAAAACTCAGTGCTCGACTTGACAAACTAGAGATAATATCCCAGGTACAAAATCTGCTGGATAATTCACATAGAAGACGTCAGAAACCTAGCAAACCAAACCCAAAGATTCAAGAGCCTTCCAATGTTACCAAAAACCCTACACAAGGGGCTACCACCAACCTACATCCACCTCAAGTACAACCTGTACTACACCACCCAGCAGGCCACTCTGTCCAACTAGATAATCACCAACAGCAATCGGGTCATTTTTTAGGCATGCGCCCAACCCTACTAAAACCACCATGGAATCAGCATCAGATACCTGCTCACCAGAATTTAACTACCATGACACAGCCCCTTCCACCAAGGACATCACTAGCTGTACACCAACTACAACTGCAAACTGTCTCAGAATTTCATAGTGTAATAAAATCAGTTGATGATACAGATCCGATCCCACCTACTCAACGCCCTAGGGGGAAAGGAGGCACTGCAGTCCTCTATTCTAGAAATCTATCCAGCATCACCGAAGAGCTTACTGATGGCTCAAGTCGTATTTCAGCTCTCAAAATCAACTGTAATCCTAGACCAATGGTTGTGATTGGTGCCTACATGCCCTGTACTGGACCGGTAAATGCTGATCTGGAGTACTCAGCCGTACTTGACGAAATAGCTGAAATGATATACAAATTTAGACCTACCTGCAACATCTTATTGGCTGGAGACCTTAATGCCTCACTAGTTAAAGAAAAACCTAGTAAGAGAGACAAGCTTCTTCTAGATTTTATGCAAAAATTTGATTTTACTTGCCAGCTTGATAACGAATCCGATACTTATTTTCATCATGGTGGTCACTGCTCCTCAAGAATCGATTACATCCTACAGAGCCCGGTCAAATTTGTCAAATCAATAGAGATCCTGGACCGAGATCCTCTAAACACCTCACAGCATGTTCCAGTTGTAGCCAATATACCAGTAGATGTATCTTCCAGTCAGTACTCTTACTCAGATGGTCCTTCTTCTGTACCCACAACGACCAGAATTAGATGGGACAAAATCGACCTAGATAAATACCCTACAAGAGAATCTTAGAAAAATCGACATGGATCAAGAGCAGAGTATCCATCTACTTACTCAAACATTCTCTGCCACTATATTACTATCTGCTGAGCAATGTGTAAAAAGAAAGGCTAAATCAAGACAAAAGACTAAGAGAAGACATTGGAATTCAGACCTCAAGGCTGCCGCTAACAACAGCAAGCACCACTTCTGGGCTTGGAAATCAGCAAACCGTCCTAAAGACTCTGACAATACCCTCTTTAAAAACATGAAGCAAGCCAAAAGAGAACTGCGCTCCCTACAGCGCCAACTAGAAGCATCTACTAGAAAAGAGAAAATAGAAAACATAATGTTGGCAAAAGAAAACGACCAAGTACTCTTCTACCAGCTTGTAAACAACCAAAGGAGATCAACCACTGCAAAAACAAACTGTTTAATATACAACAACAGAACATTAGAAACCCCGGAGGAAATAAGAGAAGGCTGGGCTTGTTATTTTAAAGATCTAGCTACCCCTGCTGACACTGAGAACAGAGACCTATGTTATGACCAACAAGTAGAATTAGACTGACTAATCATTGAAGATATAGCAAGATCAACCCAAGATATGCCTATCTTAGTATCAACTGAAGACGATGTATGAAACATCCTTTACTCATTTAAGAATGGGAAAGCTCCAGATTGCTGCTGTCTCACGGTGGAACATCTTAAAAATGGAGGACAAGTTGTTATAAATGTACTTACCAGCATCATAAATACAATCCTCAGAACCTGCTCCATTCCCCAGATACTTAAACTTGGACGCGCAACACCAGTCTATAAACGAAAAGGCAAACCTTTAGATGATCCAAGCTCGTATCGAAAGATTACAGTAACTAGTATCATCAACAAAGTGATAGAAAAACTGTTTCTTAAGTTCTTTGAAGATAAACTGCTATCACCTGTTAATATTATATGGTCCCTGCTTTGCAAGAGATAAAATACGCACGAGCTTTCCACGAGCTCGTTCCCAAAAGCTGCACATTAAAATGGAACCTTGTCTCACATAGACGAATTTACCAGCCCTAATGTGGATTTTTTATCATCAACGGCATATGTTCCACTATTATTATACCTCAGTATGTTTTTTCTATTACGACTATAATTTTACTATTTTGTCTGTTTCTAAACTTGAATCTATTGACTGATAGTTTCCACTACTATTGACCGGTCAATAGTTCTGGAAATTTGGCCGGTAAAATGTTTTTTCGGTATAATAAAACACTTACTGACTGCATATTCTGGGAATAGTGAGTATATTATCCTCTCGCTACCAACTATCGCCTTCGGCTACGCCTCGGTGTAATAGTACCTCGGAGACAATAAATTTACTATTCCCCTCATACCCAGTCAATAAGTATAGAATGTGTTTCGGGTGAACAGTTGCCGCCAAATCAAAGGACATAAGAAAGCTGGAATTGCACATTGCAAGGGATAGTTAATCATTATTTCCGTATAACGAACAAGGCAAATCTAATTATACCCCACGCAACGAGTTGCGGAGGGTATAATGTTTTTGACCCGTCCGTCCGTCCGTCCGTCTGTCCGTCCGTCAGTCCGTCAGTCCTGTTTCTTGTCATCGCAACTCCTCTCAAACCACACAAAAGAATTTCACGAAACCTTTTTAGTTAATAAGGACATACTATGTAGTTGTGCATATCGACAGGAAATTGCAATTCAATTTTTTTTTCTAGGAGTTACACCCCTTTGAACTTATTTACTTTAATGTACTACTGCAACAGTTTGTCATCGCAACTCCTCTCAAACCACACAACAGAATTTCATGAAACCTTTTCAGATAATAAGGACATACTACGTAGATGTGCATATCGACAGGAAATTTCGATTCAATTTTTTTTCTAGGAGTTACGCCCCGTTGATCTTATTTACTTTAATGTACTACTGCAACAGTTTATCATCGCAACTCCTCTCAAACCACACAACAGAATTTCATGAAACCTTTTCAGATAATAAGGACATACTATGTAGATGTGCATATCGACAGGAAATTAAGATTCAGTTTTTTTTCTAGCAGTTATGCCCCTTTGAACTATCTCTTCACTTCGTCTAATGGGAGGAAATTTGGTACGTCATAGTAATGCCACGTTATTCCTTTTGTTTTACGTCAACAAAAAAACATCAGTAGGAATTATCTCCCTCATCCCAGGCCTACCCCGTTAAAAGAAATAGTCTGAAAAATTTGGGTGGATGTCACTGAAGCCTAAAATCATGTCCAAGGTCAGCTGTCAGGTCTCAGACTGGTATGTGCCCACCAAAAAGGTTGATTAGAAATGAATTTTATTAATGTGAAAATGTGATTAAGAGTCACTCAGGCAGGAAATTAAAGTATCTGCAGACCATATATGTGTAGGTATTACAGCTACATGTACAAAGAAATGGATTAAATGTTGAAAATATGATACAAGTCAGTCAAGTGTGAAATTCATGTCAATACAGGCTTGTACCCACCAAGAACTATCTACAGACCAAATATAGATGATCTACATATTACAGTTGCTGAGAAATGTACTTAATACACAAGTCACTGAAGTGTGAATTGGAGGTCAAAGGTCACTTGACCAAGTGTCAGACTGGCTTGAACCTGTCAAGAACTTTATATAGACCACACAGTGTTCTCCCCAAAATTTTGGATAGCATCACATTTAACGTACTTTCCTATTTGTAGATACTGCTTCGGACCGCGTCATGGAAATATACACATACAACTGCCTGGCACACATGTTGTGTCTAGGTATTGCAGTTGCTTAGAATTGAACTTAATGAAGTAAATGTGATGCAAATCACTCAAGCATGAAATTGATGTCAAGGTGTAGAGACAGGTGTCAGACTGGCATATAGCCAATAGACCACATATTACAGGTCTAAGTATTACAGTTGCTGAAGAATGGTCTTAATCACAAAAATGTGATGCAGGTCACTCAAGCATGGAATTTAGGTCAAGGTCTGGAGACAGGTGTCAGACTGGCATGTACCCACAAAGAACTATCTATTGACCTAATATGATTGTCCTAGGTATAACGTTTGCTGAGAAATTAATGCACAAATAATTCACATGCATTATATACCAAAAGGAATGTTGATGGCATATTCTGTAATATATCCACAATACAAATTTAGGACATACGATTGGAATTATTATTACAAATTCTTTTCTTCAGCACAATTAAAGATTTCCCCAGATGAACGCCCTTTCTGTATAAGTAGAGTAAGATATATATGTATAAATGGCTTGTTGTAATTTTTTCAGATGTCTAGCCAGGGCTACAAAAGAACTAACTTTGAAGAAGATGACATCTCAAATGGTGGTAGCTCTCCAGGTTTCGACTTTAGTGCAGGTGTGGTGTTTAAAGGCGGATTTAATATATGGCAAAGAAAGACAGCATTAGAGAGATTTCTGTTTGTTTTAAATGTTGCTCTTTGTATAACGGTTGTAGTTTTGGCAATACTGGTAGCTTCTAAACACATACAGATAAAAAATCTCAAGGAAGAAGGTAGTTTCTCTTTAAATTTGATAGTTTTTACCTCACATGGCAAAAGGTCAGGGTGAGATTTTGCCATCACTTAGTGTCCGTCATCATTAAAAAATCTCCTCCTATGAAACTACTAGGCCAAATTGAACCAAAGTGAACCAGAATGGTACTTGGGTGGTCCCCTTCCAGAAATATATCTGGTAGACCCGCCCTCCAACCAAGATGGCCACCACTACTAAAAATAGAATATCTTCAAATGGCCAATATGGCTTCATTTTAAGCTGTTAGTAGTCAAAGGAGTAGAGCCACGAACCCACTAAAATGTCCCTGTCAGCTTGCATTTTATCAAATTTGGTCCATTCAGTACATATGATGTTTATGAATCCTTTAATGTACATTCATAAAAACTGTGGTAAAAAAATCAACAAAAACAAGAGCATATGAGAAAACTTTGGAAAAGTCATTATTTTTCCTTACAATATTTCAGTTTTCCAGCGTATTTTAATACCCCCCACAAACGAAGTTTGGGGTGGTTCGTTTGTGGGTGGTATATAGGTTTCAGTCTGTCTGTCTGTCCAAAATAACGTTGTCCGTAACTCCTCCTTCATTACTTGCATGATTCTCATGAAACTTAATGGAGTGTTAGATCACTATATGGAGATGTGCATATTGTCAGGAATTTCTGTTTGGACAAGAAATGTAAAATATAGAGCTGTTTCGACTTTTTTGGAATTTTTAACAAATCTTTGTTCCATGTGTTATCTGCAACTCCTCCTACATTAATTACAGGATTCTCATGAAACTTTATGGAGTGTTAGATCACTGTATGGAGATGTGCATATTATCAGGAGTTTATGTTTGGACAAGAAATGTAAAAGATATAACTGATACAGAGACGCATTCAAGTATAAGATTAAAATGCAAATCCAATCGAATTAGTAACCTTAGTTTTGAGAAGTGCAAGACTTCTCTCAATAAAAGACCATAAAAGTACCTATGACTGCCATGCAAACGAAGTATGGGGGGCTATATAGGTTTCAGTCTGTCTGTCTGTCCGAAATAACATTGTTGGCAACTCCTCCTACATTACTTGCATGATTCTCATGAAACTTAATTGGAGATGTCAAACGGAGAGACATGTTGTCGCCTTGGTGACCGCTTTGGGGAACACTTGCGTTCTAAAAAGAATTGACCTGACTGTCCAGTTGGCAATCACTTTCGATTGCCTGGTCACAAGACAATACAGACAACCCCTTGAGCAGAAAATAATTTTTAGCCTGGAGACACTCCGACCCCATGGAATTAATGTAAAAAATTCTTAAAATGGTACGTTTTCTATACATCATAACGTCAAATATATTATTATACCCCACGCAACGGGTTGCGGAGGGTATAATGTTTTTGACCCGTCTGTCCATCTGTCCTTCCATCCGCTGTCCATCCGTCCGTCAGTCCTGTTTCTTGTCATCGCAACTCCTCTCAAACCACACAACAGAATTTCATGAAACCTTTTCATATAATAAGGACATACTGTGTAGATGTGCATATCAACAGGAAATTGCGATTCAATTTTTTTTGTAGGAGTTACGCCCCTTTGAACTTATTTACTTTAATGTACTGCTGCAACAGTTTGTCATCGCAACTCCTCTCAAACCACACAACAGAATTTCATGAAACCTTTTCAGATAATAAGAACATACTACGTAGATGTGCATATCGACAGGAAATTACGATTCAATTTTTTTTCCAGGAGTTACGCCCCTTTGAACTTATTTACCTCACTATACTATTACTGTTGACTCCTCTTGCTTGGAATTTAAATTCCCAAAAATATACTGAAGAGTAGTTTTGTCATCGCAGCTCCTTTGAACTTATTAATAAAAGCATTGGCTACAAAAAATTTCTGTCAAGTTGTGCATTCACCTACTCATATTTATGGCTCCTGTATTGACCATATGTATATACTAAAAGACAAAGTATACGATGCCAGAGTAATCCCTATTCCATATTCCCAACATGTTGCCATTCAATTAGGATAAATATGTGAAGGTAAGCATTTGATTGTGTTCATTTTACTTGTGAAGTGAGATTTTGTTTCTCCAGTGACAATATGAAGACGTGGGGTATGTGAGCGTGCTCACAAAGGTTCTTTAATTTTACTTATTTTTAGCTCAACTGACGGCATCCCACATAAACTTTCCTTTAAAGATCTTTTCCTCTCAAACCACTGGGCTAATTGAGATCAAACTTTGGTGGAATGGTCCTTGGGTGGCCCCCTTCCAAAATTATGTCTGGCATCCCCGACTTCCAACCGACATGGCTGCTGTTACTGAAAAAAGAAAAAGGGGGGGGGGGGGGTGAATTTAAAAAATCTTCTTATGTGAAACTACAAGGCCAGTTGGAACCAAAGTTGGCAGTAATGGTTCTTAGGAGGTTCTCTTTCAGAAATTTGTCCAATGACCCGGACTGTTAACCAAGCTGGCCGCCACAGCCGAACTTAGTGTAACATAGGGCCCTATGTGAAAATTCATTGAAAAATCTTCTTGTCTGAAACCAGTTAACATATCTGAGCAGGACTTAGCAGCATTGGTCCTTAGGAGGTCCTTTTTCAGAAATGTGTCTGATTTCTGATTTCGTGGACTGTGAACCAAGATGGCCACCACAGCAGAACTTAGTTTTACATAAGACCCTATGGGAAATTCACTCAAAAATCTTTTCGTCTGGAACCACTAAGCCAATTAGAATTAGGCTTGGTAGCAATGGTCCTTAGATGGTCCTCTTTCAGAATTTTGTGCGATGACCCAGACTGTCGACCAAGATGGCCACCACACTCGAACTTAGTTTAACATAGGGCCCTATGGAAAAATTCATTGAAAAATCTTCTTGTCTGAAACCACTTGACATATTGGAGCCAGAAGGGCAGCATTGGTCCTTAGGAGGTCCTCTTTCAGAAATGTGTCTGATCACCCGGATTGTCAACCAAGATGTCTGCCACCACGAAAATTGTTAAATATTGGACCCTATAGGAAAATTCATTTAAAAATCTTCTTGTCTGAAACTGCTTAGCCAGTTGGAGCAAGACTTAGCAGAAATGGTCCTTAGATGGTTCTCTTTTAGAAATGTATCCGTTGACCTGGACTGTCAACCAGGATGAGTGCCACAGCTGAAATTAGTGTAACATAGAATCTTATAGAAAAACCAGCCAAATTGACTGCAACACTTAAATTGTTAGGTCTGTTCAAGGTGAAAAGTTAAATCCAGGTGAGCGATACAGGCTCTTGAGAGCCTCTAGTTACTATATAGTTTTACTCTCTACCTTGGCATTTATGCATTTTCTATGAAGTACATTTACTGATCGACACCCACATCAAATAATTTTTTGTTTTTGTTTAAATTTTATGTACGGACTCAGTCTTGCTCTGGGTTTCAAAGAGTCAACACCTTTTTATTTTTATTTTTTACATGCTTGTGATCAAGACCATATTGGTCGAAACTTTGGGTATTTTTAACTTTTTAGTTTGTTGTTTTTTTTTACAATTTTATATTTGGTTTTGTTCGACTTGTGTATTTCATACATTTTAGTTTTATACCCCTCTTGACAGCTCATCGTTTCCATTTATTTTTCTTGTTATCTATTGTTATCTATTGTCGCATGAGCTGTTTCGCAACATACTTAGTTTTTAGCTCACCTGACCCAAAGGGTCAAGTGAGCTATTCTCATCACTTGGCGTCCGTCGTCCGTCTACTTTTACAAAAATCTTCTCCTCTGAAACTACTATGCCAAATGGAACCAAACTTGGCCATAAGCATCATTAGGGTATCTAGTTTAAAAAATATGTCCGATGACCCCGCCTGCCAACCAACATGGCCGACATGGCTAACAATAGAACATACGGGTAAACCACAGTTTTTGTCTTATATTTCAAAAACTAAAGCATTTAGAGCAAAACTGACAGGAGTAAAAATGTTTATCAGGTCAAGATCTACCTGCCATGGAAATTTCAGACGAATCGTTCAATCTGTTGTTGGGTTATTGCCGCTGAATTGTTAATTTTAAGGAAATTTTGCAGTTTTAGGTTATTATCTTGAAGATTATTATAGATAAAGACAAACTGTAACCAGCAAAAATGTTCATCAAAGTACATTGTAAGATCTACAAATAAGTCAAACCAACCAAAATAATTGATTGACCCCTTTTAGGAGATTTTACCCTTTAAAGACAGCGTCCGGCGTAAACTTTCCTTTAAAGATCTTCTCATTTGAAACAACTGGGCCAATTGGGACCAAACTTTGGTAGAATGGTCGTTGTGTGGCCCCCTTCCAAATTTATATCTGGCATCCCTGACTTCCAACAGGCTGCTGTTACTAAAAATAGAAAAAGGGGGGGGGATGAATTTAAAAAATCTTCTTTCATGAAATTTCAATGCCAGTTGAAACCAAACTTGGCAGTAATGGTCCTTAGGAGGTTCTCTTTCAGAAATATGTCCGATGACCCAGACTGTTAACCAAGATGGCTGCCACAGCCAAACTTAGTTTAACATAGGACCCTATGGGAAAATTCATTGAAAAATCTTCTTGTCTGAAACCACTTGACCAATTGGAACCAGACTTGGCAGCAATGGTCCTGAGATGGTCCTCTTTCAGAAATATTTCGGATGGCCTGGATTGTCAACCAAAATGGCTGCCACAGCCGAACTTAGTTTAACATAGGGCCCTATGGGAAAATTCATTGAAAAATCTTCTTGTCTGAAACCACTTGACCAATTGGAACTAGACTTTGTAGCAATTGTCCTTAGGAGGTCCTCTTTCAGAAATATGTCCGATTTCGTGGACTGTGAACCGAGATGGCCGCCACAGCTGAACTTAGTTTAACATAGGACCCTATAGGAAAATTCATTTAAAAATCTTCTTGTCTGAAACCACTTAGCCAGTTGGAACAAGACTTAGCAATAACGGCCCTTAGATGGTTCTCTTTCAAAAATGTGTCCATTGACCTGGACTGTCAACCAAGAATGCCGCCACAGCCAAACTTTGTTTAACATAGAAGCCCATAGAAAAACCAGCCAAATTGACTGCAACACTTAAATTTTTAGGTCTGCTCAAGGTAAAAAGGTAAATCCAGGTGAGCAATACAGGCTCTTGAGAGCCTCTAGCTTATATTATCTCCCTTGTGTAAATAAAAAATATCACAAAATTTATAATAAATATTTTCTGTTATGAAAAAAATGTCATAAAATTGGTTAAATTTGATATATTTCATTATTTTTTGTTTATTTTAATGACGGTTTTTGTATTTAGTACTATCAATAAAAGATTTGAATAAGTTAATACCAAAATACAGAACATTGAGAAGTTCTATATTATCAGTATGCTAATAAATAGTAAACTGTTGCTTATTAAATTATAGCAGTACAGTGAAAATTAAAATAAAATGAACTAGAATAAACACAAAGAAATAATTTGAATCAATTCATTTCTGTATGATTGTTATCAACAGAAAGCTTATATTTCAATGTCAAACAAATAAATTAAAAAAAATCTGAGACCTTGAGAAATAATAATTCATTGTAGGATTCCTAGAGAGGATATGTTTTCCCCATCAAAATATGTCCTTGAAACCCTTGTCATCTTTCAATCATTTAATTAGAAGCCGGGTTTCACATGTCATTTTGGGATTATATTGGCGAAGTAGATACATGAATATTATTGCACTGACCAAGAACAATATTGACCGAGATCAGTGCGATAATATAGTATTACTAACTCGCTGATTCTGTATTGGCCCTTTTATTGATTCAAGGTTAGCTGTACATGTATATGTCTCACCTCGCACGAAAAATGTACATGTACACTATCAAATGCTTATCTTCACATCTTTAAACTTTATTGAATGGCAGCATGTTGGCAATATGGAACAGGGATTACTCTATCATCACATACTGTGTCTTTTAGTATATATATATATGGTCAATACAGGAGCCAGAGATGTGAGTTGGTGAGCACACAACTTGACAGAAATATTTTGTAGCCAATGCTTTTAATAATAAGTTATTTAGTTCTTTCAAAATAAGAATTTCCTGAATATATGCACATCTACATAGTATGTCCTTGTTAACTATAAAAATACATGAAATTTGGTTCTATACTTTCAGAGAAATTGTGCTCACAAACTGATCAATATTATCTTTTCACCAAATTCCTACGTTCAAAGAGTCATAAGTCCTACAAAAGTCAACGGATAAAAATTTCTTGTGGATATGCGCATCTACCCTAATTAACTATAAAGTTTCGGATGGACGGGTCAAAAACATTACACCCTATGCAACTTTATTGCTAGGGCCTTTTATTTTTAATTAATTGATTTACGGATTTTTTTTTAAAAAAATAGGGTCGGTCGGTTGGGAAAAAAGAAAAGAAAAAAAGAGGGAAAGTCATGTACTTTTGAACAATCTTGGTTATATTGCCAAATATACAAAGGTTGCAAAAGATCAGTTAATTCCCTCTTTTGAAACCCAAATGTCAGAACATATGTCTTGAAAGGTGTTTTTCAGTAGATGTTCCCTTTTTAAGGGATCCGACTCGTCAACTACAACTTAAAATGAGTGTATTCGATATCTTACGGAATCAAGATATTCATACAAAACGAACATAAAAGCCGTATTGATTCTATTAAGAAATTCTTTTTATAAAACTTTTGTTTTGGAAATTGGCATCAACTAACGTCTATAAATAGATATTTTTTTTTGGATCGTGTTTAGAAGTATTTTATTGATGGATAATCTATTTTTAGACAAATTGGAATATAATCTTTTATGAAATTTTGATGCAAAAAGGATTTTAATTTATTTTTATTTTTGGGATGGCTGATTTCAGAGGGTTGGCGGTAATAAAAAACCAAAATTTTCAAATTTATTATTTTTACTTCAAATCGGCAAAATCGGGTTGGCGGATCCGTAAACCAACTAATTAAAAATAAATGGCCTTGGGTATAATAACAATTTCATAACACTTTTATTAAATAATCTGAATAGTCCGTACAGCTGGTCCGTATGTAAGTCCATATTGCCCTGTTTCCAAATTGATATTTATTGATTTTAACCCAAAAATTCCATTTGTAACTTGAAAAAAATTTTAATTGCCCTTCTTCAGTACTTAAAGTGGTCCTTTTGGAAGCAGTTTCAATTGCCAAATGGTAATCAACCATTATTTAAAAAAAATATACAATCGTTTTCCAGAAATCTGAGATTTTTAGTGATTTTGTCATTTTTCACCCAAAATTAAGCCATGATTTCAGATTAATGAATTAAATGATAAAGAACTGATAATTTCAATAACGTACATCAAATTTCAAAATAAATTCTCTCATAGGATTTAAATAATATAGTTTTACAATAAATTTCCAGACATTTGTGATTTTTCATCATATTTGCTGTTTTTATCCCAAAAATGCAGTTCAATTGTATATTTTATCATTTAAACACGTTTCTCATCACAAATGACCTATACATCAAAACTGTGACATTTAACATTATTTTTGGGGATAGGCCAGTTTAAAAATGCTGGTCAGTGAACCCTCTCCTTTTAATTGTAGGTACATGATTACATAATTTTTAACTTATGGATTTTCTTTTCAACTTTGAACATAAGGTCAAGGGGAAGTAATTGAAAATATCCTACAGTTTTCTAATTTTTTGTCAGTATATAAAGCTAATTGAAATACATTGGAATATGAAATAAAAAAGGGGGAGTACCCATGCTTATTTTTTTGCTATAACCCTTTGAAAATGCATTCTCAAATTAACTTTTAAACGTAGGATATATAGGGAAAACGTCAATTTTTCGACAATTTTGCTCGAAAAGTCTATAAAAACCATAGATGTTAATCCTACAGTTTCTTGAAAAACTAATATTATATTGCCTCATCCACGAGCTTTCTGATGATATCAAAATATTTGGGGGTCCCCGTGCTTGATTTCGTTGTATCTGCTGTTGAAGATAATATCAAGCTACTAATTTTGGTGATTTATTTAGGCAACGTCATGACGTCCAGCGTTCGATAACGTTTATGTATTGCAGATAATAATTATAGGACAAACAACAGGCCTTTTTCTTTCATCTGATGTATATTTTTAAATTTTAATGTTTTTTATTAATTTTTTGTTGAGCCCGTGACTTTAGTCGCAGAAGCTCGATATAGGGATGGTGATCCGGCGGCGGTGGCGGCGGCGGGTGGCGGCGGCGTTAACTAACTTCTTAAAAGCTTTATATTTTAGAAGGTGGAAGACCTAGATGCTTTATACTTTGTATATAGATGCCTTATGTTACGAAGTTTCCGTCTGTCAAATGTACATTGTCCTTGACCTCATTTTCATGGTTCAGTGACTACTTGAAAAAAAAGTTAAGATTTTTTGTAATGTTAATTTCTCTCTTATTATGAGTAATAGGATAACTATATTTGGTATGTGCGTACCTTACAAGGTCCTCATCCCCGTCAGACAGTTTTCAATTGACCTCGACCCAATTTCAAGGATCAGTGAACAAGGTTAAGTTTTGGTGGTCAAGTCCATATCTCAGATACTATAAGCAATAGGTCTGCTATGTTTGGTGTATGGAAGGATTGTAAGGTGTACATGTCCAACTGGCAGGTGTCATCTGACCTTGACTTCATTTTCATGGTTCAGTGGTTATAGTTCAGTTTTTGTGTTTTGGCCTGTTTTTCGAATACTGTATGCAATAGGCATGTCCAACTGGCAGGTGTCATCTGACCTTGACTTCATTTTCATGGTTCAGTGGTTATAGTTCAGTTTTTGTGTTTTGGCCTGTTTTTCGAATACTGTATGCAATAGGTCTACTATATTTGGTGTATGGAAGGATTGTAAGGTGTACATGTCCAATTGGCAGGTGTCATATGACCTTGACCTCATTTTCATGGTTCAGTGGTTATAGTTAAGTTTTTGTGTTTTGGCCTGTTTTTCGAATACTGTATACAATAGGTCTACTATATTTGGTTTATGGAAGGATTGTAAGGTGTACATGTCCAACTGGCAGGTGTCATATGACCTTGACCTCATTTTCATGGTTCAGTGGTTATAGTTAAGTTTTTGTGTTTTGGCCTGTTTTTCGAATACTGTATGCAATATGTCTGATAGCATATACTTTCATTAGAAATGCATGACAGGCAAGACATTTTTGTGTGTCAACTCTTGTATTTATTTATTTATTTATTGATCATTTTATTTATTTATTTATTTATTTGTCTATTTATTTATTTATTTATTTATTTTTGGCTTTCTGTAAGGAGTTGCAGATTTTATTTATTATTTGTTGAATGACAGTTTGATTTTCATGTTGTCGATGGATGATTTGTATTGCAACTGTATCCTTACAGTCCCGTAAAATATTAAAATAAATCACAGTGCGTCAAGTGGACTATTTGCAACTCCACGTAATTTGAAAACAACATTTTTTATTTCAAAGTGAGTTAAATTTAGAGGGTATTGTCGTTATCACAAAATAAAGAAATTCTTGCATGCAAGAGATAAGCAGAAGTGCAAAGATCCGTAAGGATAATTGACGACGGAAACATTTTTCATACATTGGGAGCAGATAATGCCTTATTTTGGCCGAAATATTCGCTGTTAAATCCCTTACAAATATGCCAAACCAAACTGATGTTTAGGTCGTTGGATTTCCCTGCTGCAATTTTTTTGCCGCTTCATTTAAAATAAGAGCTCAAAATTCGCCCCTAATTCAAATTAAGAATAAAAAGTCACACTTAAGTTTTAAATTCGCCTAAAAAAAAAACCATCCCGCTAGAAAAAAAATTAATTTTGTTCGCTCGTACCTATATTTACCCTTTAAAAAATCCAAAGAACTTAAAATCAGTTTTGTGTAACCAAATTAAAAAACAATTAATGTACATTCTCAATGCATCATGTCATGATTATAAAATTAAGATAATATCGGTCACAATTTCAACTGATTCAGTTTAATTCGCAGTATTCAAATGCCGAAGCGGTACGAATTAATTCCAATACCAGGCGAATTCTAGAGAACGGTGAAATTGCAAAGACATTTAATCAATAATATAAGTAACTATTTTTTTAAAAGGATAATGAGGGCCGTCTTCACTTGCTTGACATTTTTTATTTCTCCATCAAAGTAAAAATGATGTTATATGCGCAACTTGACGTCATATATGCATTTGCGTTATTTACTTAGTTCACAGAAATTAAGATGTTTAGTAAATTTATAACAGTGTACCAGTGATCTAAGTGTCAAAAAGGTGACATACGGCGTGGTAATACCATGGACGTAGTACACTGTACATAGATACCTAAAATGGAAATTTCAAATAAATGGCCAATATGGCTTCATTTTAAGCTGTAAATAATAAATGGGTCAAATTTTAACTGTAGATACATGATTGCAAGTTATTTAACATGTTTAACATGTGTTATTAGGCTTCAGTATCAACTGTGAACTTAGCAAATTTTGGCTGATTATAAAAATTAGGCAAAAATAAGCAAAAAATCCTTATAAAATCTTCTTCCTCTGAAACAACTTGGCCAATTTGAACGAAACTTGGCCGCAATTGCCCTTGGTTGATTGATTGATTATTTTATTCAACTAGTGGCTACCTATACTACCTATACTAAGTTAGTGTGCCAGATTACTGTGTTATTTGTTACCATTACATGTACCGATTTTGCGATAATAGCTTTTTAGTTCACCTGTCCATGGCCCAAAGGGCCATGTGAGCTTATGCCATCACTTGGCGTCCATCGTCGGCCGTTGTTGTAAACTATTTAAGAAGTCTTCTTTCTGAAATTACTGGGCCAAATACTTTCAAACTTTACCTTTATGTTCCTTAGGGTATATGGTTTAAAATATATATCTGGGGATTTGATCCATCAACAAACATGGCTTTCATTGCTACAAATAGAACATGGGGTGAAATGCAGTTTTTATACGACTGCAAAATTTTTGCGGTCGTATATTGGTATGACGTTGGCGTCGTCGCCGTCGTTGTCCGAAGACATTTGGTTTTCGCACTATAACTTTAGTATAAGTTAACAGAAATCTATGAAATTTAAACACAAGGTTTATGACCACAAAAAGAAGGTTGGGATTGATTTTGAAAGTTTTGGTTCCAACAGTTTAGGAATTAGGGGCCAAAAAGGGCCCAATAAGCATTTTTGGTTTTCGCACTATAACTTCAGTATAAGTTAATAGAAATCTATGAAATTTAAACACAAGGTTTATGACCACAAAAGGAAGGTTGGGATTGAATTTGGGAGTTTTGGTCCCAACAGTTTAAGAATTAGGGGCCAAAAAAGGGCCCAATAAGCACTTTTGGTTATTATCTTGGTGTAAGGGAGGTAATCCAAACACATTTAAAGTAAAATGTTGTGTATGATTCGATTACCTCCCTTACAAGTTGTAAATTATGTATAAAGAAATGGGGTGGGGGGGGGGCAATTTTTTTCTTATTTCAGATTTCAGAAATGAAAAATTAAATTTTTTTTTTGCAAAAAAAGGTGGAGGGTTACAATAATTTTTATTGTCTTTTGTTTTTTGTTTTTTGTTTTTTTTTGGGGGGGGGGGGGGTCAATGTGCAACTTCATAGCGTATTGTACAAAAGCAAAAAAAAGGGGTAAATTATTTTTTTTGGGGGGGGGGGGGGGGCAATTTCACCACAGCATATTGTATTGCACAAAAAGCAAAAAGTTGAATATAAATTCAAATCATATGACCAATTCTAAGTTCTTTGATTACAGTTATTCTGTGTCAGAAACCTATTATGTGTCAAATATTTAATTACAATCCAAATTCAGACCTGTATCAAGTACGAATATTGTGTCCATTTTTGCCCCAATTGTTCAGGATTGGAGCTCTGCGGTCGTATCCAGCTGCACTCAGCGAAGCAATTTATTAGTTTATTTAAAAAACGAAAGCATTTAGAGCAAAACTGACATGGGGTAAAAATATTTTATACCAATACAGGTCAAGATCTACAAGCCATGAAATTTTCAGATAATCGGTAAATCCTTTGTTGGGTTATTGCCCCTGAATTGTTAATTTTAAAGAAATTTTGCAGTTTAGTTATTATCATTAATATTATCATAGATAAAAAGAAAGACAAAATTGTCAATTGACCCTTATAGGAGTTTTTGCCCTTTAAAGACAGCGTCTGGCGTAAATTTTCCTTTAAAGATCTTTTCCACTGGGCCAATTGGGACCAAACTTTGGTGGAATGGTACTCGGGTGACCCCCTTCCCAAAGTGTATCCGGCATCCCCAACTTCTAACATGGCTGCTGTTACTAAAAATAGAAAAAAGGGAGGATGAATTTAAAAAATCTTCTTCTATGAAACTACAAGGCCAATTCTGGCAGTATTGTTCTCTTTTAGGATTATGTCCGATGACCCGGACTGTTAACCAAAATGGCCGCCACAACCTAACCTAGTTTAACATAGGGCCCTGTGGGAAAATTCATTGAACAATCTTCTTGTTTGAAACAACTTGACCAATTGGAACCAAACTTGGCAGCAATGGTCCTTAGATGGTGTTCTTTCAGAATTGTGTCTGATGACCCAGACTGTCAACCAAGATGACCGCTACAACCGAACTTAGTTTAACATAGGGCTATGGGAAATTCATTGAAATATCTTCTTGTCTGAAACCACTCGACCAATTGGAACCAGAGTTGGCAGCAATGGTCCTTAGGAGGTACTCGTTCAGAACTGTGCTTGATTTCATGGACACTGAAAATCAAAATGGTCGCAACAGCCGAACTAAGTTTAACATAGGACCGTATGGGAAATTCACTCAAACATCTTCTCGTCTGAAACCACCAAGCCAATTAGAACTAGACTCGGAAGAATGGTCCTTAGATGGTCCTTTTTCAGAAATGTGTCGGATGACCTGGACTGTCCACTAAGATGGCCGCCACAGCCGAACTTAGTTTAACATAGAGCCCTGTGGGAAAATTTATTGAACAATCTTCTTGTTTGAAACAACTTGACCAATTGGAACCAAACTTGGCAGCAATGGTCCTTAGATGGTGTTCTTTCAGAATTGTGTCTGATGACCCAGACTGTCAACCAAGATGACCGCTACAACCGAACTTAGTTTAACATAGGGCTATGGGAAAATTCATTGAAATATCTTCTTGTCTGAAACCACTCAACCAATTGGAACCAGAGTTGGCAGCAATGGTCCTTAGGAGGTACTCGTTCAGAACTTTGCTTGATTTCATGGACACTGAAAATCAAAATGGTCGCAACAGCCGAACTAAGTTTAACATAGGACCGTATGGGAAATTCACTCAAAGATCTTCTCGTCTGAAACCACTAAGCCAATTAGAACTAGACTCGGAAGAATGGTCCTTAGATGGTCCTTTTTCAGAAATGTGTCGGATGACCTGGACTGTCCACTAAGATGGCCGCCACAGCTGAACTTAGTTTAACATAGGGCCTTGTGGAAAAATTCATTAAAAAATCTTCTTGTCTGAAATCACATGACAAATTCGAACCAGAGTTGGCAGCAATGGTCCTTAGGAGGTCCTCTTTCAGAAATTTGTCCGATTTTGTGGACTGTGAACCAAGATGGCTGTCACAGCTGGACTTAGTTTAACATAGGACCCTATGGGAAATTCACTCAAAAATCTTCTTGTCTGAAACCACTGAGACAATTGGAATTAAATTTGGCAGCATTGGTCCTTAGATACCCGTATAGCGGGAAATTTTCGCGAGGTTCTAATTTTCGCTATATTCGCGAGGTCCGAGGAAACGCGAAAATAAAAGATCGCTAAATATTAGTCCAGATATTTCAGAGTTATTCCCCGTAGAGCATATTTTCTCTGTTTAGTGTGACTTGCGCATTCAACAATCTTTTATTAGTGAACACTTTTCAAAATTTAAAAACATATACTGGGTTATGAATAAGTAAAAATGTCATTGTTGAAATTTCTGACAAAAGAAAAATCGAAGCAACCTGTTCCCGATGGTCCAGAGTTTGAAAAGGCGAAGGAATTAATTGAAAGTGCAAAATCTCCGACACCTTCAAAAAGGGGGTCGTACAAAACGTATTCCCCAAAGCAACGTTTTGATATTGGGAAATATGCAGCAGAAAACGGAAATTCCAGGGCAGTTGCCAAGTTCAGTCCGATATTCGATAAGAAATTAAGTGAAAGCACCGTTAGAGGCTTCAAAAGTCATTATCTGAAGGAAACTAAATCAGTGAAAAGGAAACTTATAGATCTAGACAGTGAAAATGATGACTCTGAAATATCTGAACTTGTTCCTCAGAAAAGAGGTCGAAAATTATTGCTTGGTGTGGAATTAGACAATAAAGTGCAGCTACTTATCACCACAATTCGTGATTCGGGTGGAGTTGTAAATACCGCTATTGTACGTGCAGCAGCAACAGGATTGGTCCTATCACACGACAGAACTTTGTTACTTGAAAACGGTGGTAGTATTGAATTGACAAAAACTTGGGCAAAATCTATCCTAAATAGAATGGGAATGGTTAAACGAAAAGGGACAACATCTAAGAAAACTCTTTTGGTGGAAAACTTTGACGAGGAGAAATCAAAATTTCTGAAAAACATTCAAAATAAAGTGACAATGAAAAACATTCCTCCTGAATTAATAATTAATTGGGATCAGACCGGTCTGCACATTGTACCTGTCAGTCAATGGACAATGGAAGTAGAAGGATCAAAGAGAGTTGAGATTACCGGCGTGGATGACAAGCGACAAATCACAGGTATTTATGATCTTTAATCCTTTAATCCTTAATGCAAACACTTTTTCTTTTTCCTAATGATCGGCTTCACACCTCATAGACGCCGTTAAATAAACAACACCAATTACACAATTTTATTGTGTTTTAATCCAACAAAATTCAAATCAACCGGTATGTTTTTATTAATTATGTTTGAAAACAAACACTTGACACTATATCTAAAGTGATCAGATTCTTCCTAATAAATTTTCAATTTGTGTTAAATTATTATTGCAAATATTTTTGTAACTAAGTGAACCATAAAATGTTACGCTTAGGTTTTATTTGATATTTCAGCTACATTTGCTGGAACATTATCGGGACAATTCTTACCCCCACAGCTGATTTATGGTGGCAAAACTGATCTATCCGAAATATAAATTTCCAGACACGTTTGATATCACCCATTCAGAAAATCATTGGGCAAATGAAGATACGATGGTCCGTTATATAAAAAACATCATTCGTCCGTATGTGGATAATGTAAAAGACGAACTTGACCTGCCGTTAGCACAAAAGGCTCTTGTGATTTTTGACTGCTTTCGGGGGCAAATTACCGAAAAGTTCCTTGCTACTTTAGAATCGAATCACCTCGTTTACGTTACTGTGCCCCAAAACTGCACTGACAAACTTCAACCAATGGATCTGTCAGTAAACAAATGTGCGAAGGACTTTCTGAAGAAAGAATTTCAGACCTGGTATGCGAATGAAGTGGCAAAAAAAGTCGGAAAAGACTTTGAAAACATTGGTAAAATTACTGTCGATTTGTCCCTGACTAACATGAAACCGTTAGGAGCTAAGTGGATCGTGAAATTACATGATTATCTAACAGTACATCCAGACATCGTTAGGAACGGATTTGTTGCCGCTGGCATTTCTGAGGTCGTCTAAAGATTACTTTCTGATTTAGAGTTGAGATTTGTGTAACTGTACATTTGTGGTTTTAAACATGAACTAGTGCTCATTCTTTATTTTACATGTAATTACATTGCATTAATAAAGTGTATTTTATCTACATGTCATTTTTCAACAAATAAGATATCAATTTTGCGGTTACTATTTCAGGGATGTAAAGTCCATTGGTGGTGCTCCTACTAAGGAGACGATTTTACACAGTATGCATAACAAATTGAAAATACACTTCCGGGAAAAATACATTGTCAAAAATTGGGTTTGTTTGGCTGAATAAACTAATAAACAATATTCTAACAACATGAGACCTATTGTATACATGACAAAATATACATTCAAGATCAGGGAAACGCAAAAATTAATGCTCGCTAAAATTAAACACCCCCACTTTGGCTAAAAATCGCGAAATTTGCGACTCGCTAAAATTACCCGCTATACGGTAGTCCTCTTTCAGATTTGCGTTTGCGTCTGATCATCCGGATTGTCAATCAAGATGGCCACCACAGCCGAACTTAGTTTAATATAAGACCCTATGGGAAAATTCATTTAAAAATCTTCTTGTCTTAAACCTCTTAGCCAGTTGGAACAAGACATAGCAGTATTGACCTTGACTGTCATCCATGAAGGCTGCCACAGGTGAAGAGTTAAATCTGGGTGAGCGATACAGGCTCTTGTGAGCCTCTAGTTTCTAAACATTTTCAGATATTGAGCTGATTTTGGGTATGCGAATCTACCATGTTGATTTACAGATCGAGTTTAGGTTTTTCACGAAATTATGGGCCTTGGACTTTTTTGGGCGAGGCCATTCGTGTTTGTTTATGTTGGTGGTTTAAGTAAAAATATAAGTTTTAAAATTACAGGCATAACTTAAATGTGTTTCATCTCTTTATCTATTAATCCTTCAGCGAATCTAAATGCATGATTGTTCTGTTATCAAGGGATCTATTGAAAATGTAGAGTCTAAGCATGGTCTAGAATTTTGCAGGAAATGGGTTTTCTGGGGTTGAATCTTCTTTTAAACAAATTCCATGCTTATGTAAGCCTCAGATTCTTTCTACTATTTCTTACTTATTTTTTCATTAAACATATTTTATAAATATAATACATTGTAAAATTATTTCATAATAACAAAACAAACATTGAAAGGTGTTTCAACATTACATTCTGGGCAAAGGGGAATAAGTTATGTAACAGCTTCAGATTGAAAAGGATTTGAGGTTTTCTAAATAGAATATCTTAGGAAATAATAACTGAGATTACAGCTTGTACATATAAAATCTATTACCAGCTGAATATTCTGTTCATCAATTCCAACATTTTCAAAGATATTAACGATTTTGTCAGCAAAATTTCCAAAAAAATATTTCTGCAGTAGCTCCACTTCCGTTGTGATTTTTGAAATTAAAAAACTTAATTTATGTACCACATTATTAGAGAACGAAATTTTATTTGAAAAAATACCAAAATGATCGAGTACTGCATGTGTATAACAATTTTCAAACATTGCAAATCTTGTGTCTAGCGTCACAGCTCTGTGCAAGGGGAGTGAATATTCCGGCTTTTTAAAGAATGTTATAAATTAGAAAATGCTCAGACATCTGACCAGATTAATATTTCAAACATCTTAAGCATGTAATGGATTTATTTGTATTTTATTTTCATTTTTTAAAATAAATTAACTGCCCATTTCAGGATTCCTTAATTCTGTTTCTGGTGAGCGAAAATTTATAGCCTTAGTATGTAGCACAATATGGCCATATTTGCTTTAACAAATGAATTCCCTTCGGATTGCATAATGGCTGCCCCCATTAAACAAAAGACTTTTATAAATTACCCATATGCTCCTATAGCACTCGCTATAAATATTAATTTGTGTTGAGGTTCTGTAGAGTGTCTCTCAGCTACTTAGTCTGATATGTGTTAATTTCACTGTATTCACGTAAATGGACTGGGATTGTCTCCCATAGATTATAATCAGAATAATTTAATTATTTATTTTGGATTCAATAGAGAGATGATAGAAGACAAAATTTATAAAAAGTTCCAAAAATAATTAATAGTTTGACTTTAAATCTTCAATCCCTAGAATTTTCTATAAAAACGATATGTTATTATACCACATGCAATGAAGTATAATGTTTTTGACCTGTCCGTCCATCCGTCCATCAGTTATTCTTGTGAGTGCAACTCCTCTAAAACCACACAACAGAATTCCATGAAACTTTGTAATTAATAAGGACATAATATTGTAGAGGCTGAAATCATGTGAGCTTTCTCCATCACTTGGCGTCGTGTGCATCGTCTGTCTGTCATAAACTTTAAAAAAAATCTTTTCCTCTGAAACCACTGAACCAATTACAGCCATACCTAGTCTGAGTGATCCTTAGGGTATCTAGAATAAAATGCATGTTTTATTTTCTTGTCCGTCGAGAAACATGCATGCCATGGCTAAAAATAGAACATAGAGGGTATATATCACATACAGATCTCACAGCGTGGTTTTAGGAAAAAACATGATTTTACCATGGCAATCTGACCATGCCACACAAGTATTATCGTGGCTGTCCATGCTGAAAACATCATGGCTACATCAAGGCAGCTATCATAGCACGGAACGTGGCAGCAGCTGCATGTCTCAGTGTGATATTAAGCGGCTACATAAGAGTGGTTAAACACTATATGTCGTTTAATTTTTCATGAAGATTTCTTTCTCTTTGTTTACATGGCTTTGTTTCAAACTTTTGTTTGAATGTGAATTTGTTTTTTATTTCTTTTTGTTTGTCTTTGCATATTCGTGTCTTCTAATTAAAATGGTATGAATTTTAGATTTCGATTCATTTTGCCCCGTGTTACCATCCTGTTACCCAAGCGTAAAAGAAACAGGTGTTCAGGTGTGAAATGTATAAATGTTTATTCTGCGTCTGTGGTAGGAATAATTTGCAGATCGTTACCTTTTAAGTGCAAGACACACTTTAGTAAATAGACATGTCCATTGCTTCACCTGTATTATAATAATTTACGTATTGTGTAGCTACATGTTAATAATTTTTCAGGTAAATTGCGTTTCTGAGAATGTTAGTGTCAATATATCTTTTTGTGGTGTTGTGAATACATGTACATGTATGAAATTCATCTATCTATAATTTCTCGATCATTTGTTATGGTCAATTACACCTAAGGTACAGTGAATGTCCATAATTTTTTGTTGACCTGTTTTCTTTCCGAACACCTGTTATTTCAAATTGAGGGTTTTAATTGTCAGCTTACAAATAAACATAGTTTCAAAGAATGACTGTGTTAATTTTATGTAGATATCTATCGAATAAATAGTCATAGAAGGTCTACAGTGAATATTTTAAATATCAAAACATTGCCTATCTTTCTGCAGTAGCTCCACTTCCGTTGTGATTTTTGAAATTAAAAAACTTAATTTATGTACCACATTATTAGAGAACGAAATTTTATTTGAAAAAATACCAAAATGATCGTACTGCATGTGTATAACAATTTTCAAACATTGCAAATCTTGTGTCTAGCGTCACAGCTCTGTGCAAGGGGAGTGAATATTCCGGCTTTTTAAAGAATGTTATAAATTAGAAAATGCTCAGACATCTGACCAGATTAATATTTCAAACATCTTAAGCATGTAATGGATTTATTTGTATTTTATTTTCATTTTTTAAAATAAATTAACTGCCCATTTCAGGATTCCTTAATTCTGTTTCTGGTGAGCGAAAATTTATAGCCTTAGTATGTAGCACAATATGGCCATATTTGCTTTAACAAATGAATTCCCTTCGGATTGCATAATGGCTGCCCCCATTAAACAAAAGACTTTTATAAATTACCCATATGCTCCTATAGCACTCGCTATAAATATTAATTTGTGTTGAGGTTCTGTAGAGTGTCTCTCAGCTACTTAGTCTGATATGTGTTAATTTCACTGTATTCACGTAAATGGACTGGGATTGTCTCCCATAGATTATAATCAGAATAATTTAATTATTTATTTTGGATTCAATAGAGAGATGATAGAAGACAAAATTTATAAAAAGTTCCAAAAATAATTAATAGTTTGACTTTAAATCTTCAATCCCTAGAATTTTCTATAAAAACGATATGTTATTATACCACATGCAATGAAGTATAATGTTTTTGACCTGTCCGTCCATCCGTCCATCAGTTATTCTTGTGAGTGCAACTCCTCTAAAACCACACAACAGAATTCCATGAAACTTTGTAATTAATAAGGACATAATATTGTAGAGGCTGAAATCTATGATTGTATATCCTTTTCAATTTTATGTCCCACTCTGTATTGTAATTTCCACAAAGATAGGGTTTTAATTTTGTTTTCCGGCTTTGACTATTTCACTCATCATATTTTATTATGTATGTACTTGCCGGAAACTGCTATTTTACTTTACGATTCACATTTAGTATTATTTACAGTTTCACATTTAGGAAAATCCCCTTGCTCAGAACAATGCCCAGATCTCACCAGAATGTAAGCACCCATTTTTAGCCGCCACGCAAATATTTTTATTCAATTTTTCATGTTAAGTAAAGCTAGTAGATGTAAGACGGGGGAGATTTTAGCTAGCGTAAGGAAAAGTTTTAAATAAAGATAAATTTTTGGAGAAACTCAGAAAGGCTCAGTCGTTGCATTGTTGTAAATATTAAAATATTAAGATATGTTTTATTAGCTCACCTGTCCTAAAAGGTCATGTGAGCTTTCTCCATCACTTGGCGTCGTGTGCATCGTCTGTCTGTCATAAACTTTAAAAAAAATCTTTTCCTCTGAAACCACTGAACCAATTACAGCCATACCTAGTCTGAGTGATCCTTAGGGTATCTAGAATAAAATGCATGTTTTATTTTCTTGTCCGTCGAGAAACATGCATGCCATGGCTAAAAATAGAACATAGAGGGTATATATCACATACAGATCTCACAGCGTGGTTTTAGGAAAAAACATGATTTTACCATGGCAATCTGACCATGCCACACAAGTATTATCGTGGCTGTCCATGCTGAAAACATCATGGCTACATCAAGGCAGCTATCATAGCACGGAACGTGGCAGCAGCTGCATGTCTCAGTGTGATATTAAGCGGCTACATAAGAGTGGTTAAACACTATATGTCGTTTAATTTTTCATGAAGATTTCTTTCTCTTTGTTTACATGGCTTTGTTTCAAACTTTTGTTTGAATGTGAATTTGTTTTTTATTTCTTTTTGTTTGTCTTTGCATATTCGTGTCTTCTAATTAAAATGGTATGAATTTTAGATTTCGATTCATTTTGTCCCGTGTTACCATCCTGTTACCCAAGCGTAAAAGAAACAGGTGTTCAGGTGTGAAATGTATAAATGTTTATTCTGCGTCTGTGGTAGGAATAATTTGCAGATCGTTACCTTTTAAGTGCAAGACACACTTTAGTAAATAGACATGTCCATTGCTTCACCTGTATTATAATAATTTACGTATTGTGTAGCTACATGTTAATAATTTTTCAGGTAAATTGCGTTTCTGAGAATGTTAGTGTCAATATATCTTTTTGTGGTGTTGTGAATACATGTACATGTATGAAATTCATCTATCTATAATTTCTCGATCATTTGTTATGGTCAATTACACCTAAGGTACAGTGAATGTCCATAATTTTTTGTTGACCTGTTTTCTTTCCGAACACCTGTTATTTCAAATTGAGGGTTTTAATTGTCAGCTTACAAATAAACATAGTTTCAAAGAATGACTGTGTTAATTTTATGTAAATATCTATCGAATAAATAGTCATAGAAGGTCTACAGTGAATATTTTAAATATCAAAACATTGCCTATCCATCAGAACTACAAATGTATAATTTCTAAATACAAGCAATACAAGAACCTAAAAAATGCGCTTTGTATTTTTCTTCAATTGCGTAATTTCACAATATTTGCATATTTTTGTAAAAATATTTTGATTTTTAAATATCAATAACTCAATAAACTTTGGATTATAAATGTATTAATTAATCCAACTGTTAATCTAATTTTCAACAAGTTGTTACTAACTTAAAGGAGATTTGTTTGGATTGTCATAAGGTAATGGACAGATTAACTTTGACACCTGTGTTTATTATACACTTACCTGACCAAAGTTTTTGGGGAAATATCAGTTTATGCCAGTTTGACGTCCTTTTGCGCCACAACTTAATTGCGCCAGTATATCAATTGCGCCAACATATTTTTTGAGAGGGTAAGATCATTTGCGCCAATAAATAATGAACCCTATTGCGCCACTTATATTAATGTTTTATGAAAATGAATTGAATTTTTGTAAATATTGAATTATTGACTCCCCTCCTCCTTTATCCGGGCTTGGGACCGGCAGTTTATTTTCACTGGCGGAGTTACAGTCATTTTTTACTTTATTTTTTAATAAGTGAGAAATCAATTTAAAAGGGTATTTACAACATATTTAAAACAGTTTAAAATTGCATATCAGTCTCAATTCAAATTAATGGCTGGAATTTGTAGCTCATCAGGAACACGTACTGTTGTCGACTTAGTTCCCCGTCGGTATACTTCTGAGACTGAGAAGACTGATTTTATGAAATCTCAGTGAGCACTTTTTGTTTTTCAAAGATTTACGTAAAATTTATCTTACCATGTGACATTACTTTTAATCTTTTCATTAATAAGTATCCTATACTTTCAACTTCTTTTATTCAGTAATAATTAATTTTGGTAGGGGGGATCTTTCACAAAAACTATTTACCACTGAATGTTTATTCACTGCAATAACATTGATCTTTTGGTGAACGTAAAAATCAGTACAGGTAAACTGGCGCAAATAAGTTCCGAAAACTGGTGCAATTCAAACCACCAAAATACAAATATGTGGCGCAATTGATACCTCCAAAAATATGCAATTGGTGCAAAAGGACTCTTCCCGGTATTGTAGAAGATAAAAAAAAAAGTTAAGAAATAAATATACCAGAATATGTGGATCTTTAAAGAGGAAACTGAAAATTCTCTAAATTTTCATTGTTGTACATGTAATATAAAAATATGCCAAGTATGCAGTATTGTGATTTCAGAAAGGTACATGATTTTATACTGAATAAAATAAAAGTAAAACTAAGGTTAAAGAGAGAGAATGAGGATGGGTCATAATAGTGATTTTAGGTACAACAATAAGATATTTGAAATATTTGTGTGGTTCTTAATAGGACCCTTTTTGAAAAATCACGCAGTTGATCCAGGGCCATGCAATTGTCAATTATTAGGTTGACAAAAAAACATTTCAATTATTATCCGAACCACTGCTTGTCGTAATATCAACAATCTTGCAGCACGGGACTGTACATGTGGAACAACCGTTTGAACTAAAGGGGTGATTTGATTGACTAAGTCTGATATCTATATCCAAGAATAATATTTGTCGATCTTTTTTTTAAAATTTTAAATTATTATTTATTTTACTAGCTATACAACAATTTTGGAATGAATTTTTGCCACAAATTCCGTTCTTTCTATCCTCGGCAAAAACAAAATAATGTTTGCCATAATATATTATAAAGCACATGTATGTTGGCATTTTTTCTATTCAAGGAGTACATCGTAAGTGTTTTTGAAGCCGAAGTCGATAATTTCTCCGAACATCCGTGAGTGCATTTTTATGCCCCGCCACGAATGTGGCTGTGGCATATAGATTTACCGTTGTCCATCCGTCCGTACGAACGTATGTCCGTCCCCATTCGGTTAAGTTTTGCGCTTAGCTCCATCTCTCATATATCAATGATATTTCACCACTACAGTCCACTTGTATAGTAGAACACAGTTCAGCGACACCTATATTGTTTTTAGGGCAGGGCATCCGTGTCTTATAGACACATATTCTAGTTTAAGGTACATTTCCAAGCGCTCAAAACTATTTATCTAAAATAAACTGCAACTTTATTTGATTGAAGATAATGGGTGTTGCACGAGAATTCTGTGGTCTTGTCACACCTGTCAATTCATGTTATAAATCATAGATACCACGTCTTCCATGTTAAGGGTATAAACAATCAAGTTGATAATACCTTGACCTGCTACTTAAAACGATATATACCTTGTGGTCAAGATTATTGTCAATCATTCTCTGCAGGATGACCCATTTATTTATACTGACACTGTTGTTAGACGAAAGTAAAAAAATTTTTGATTTCACAGGAAACTAATAACTATGAAAAGATTGGAATTAAAGCAAATATAATGTTAATTTATAACACGATTGATTATTTACATCTATTGTTTTTTAACAGCAAGAAACGCAAGTTTAGAATTTGTTGCCATAAAACTGTGTTTACTCCAAAAATGAGGTTAACATATGGATTATTTATTACTTGTTGGTAAATTATGGAGATTTTTTACTCCAGGGGAAGACGGATCATAATAATATGTCTTACCTGAAACAAACGTTATCAAGATCTGCCACGATATTCTATCGTGTAGGACTGACCGATCCCGGTAGCACCAGGATTAAAACTAGATATATAGTGGCATGCCACGGTATAATAGCGTGGCAAATAGCGGCCACAGTCTTTGTCACAACCACGATATATGGTAGCCAATCAGGAAACCACCAAATTATCACTGTATGTTGAGAAAATAAAAAGATCTTGTAGCATATAATCGTCTAAAATTTATTTATCTGAAGAGAGGAGATACTAAACTTCTTTATACAAAAAACCTGATGTATTTATCATTCAAAACAAGAAGTAATTGATTTTTATCGAAATAGATGAAAAGATGATATTTGCAAAATTTTAGTAAAAATCCCGAAAATTGAACCTTAAATATCTTAAAAAGTAGCACATGAAGGTGTAATTTTCTTTGCATTTTCAGGAACATCAGTGAAAAGACTACCAATATGCAAAATCTCAAAGAAAAATCAATATTAGATCAAAACTGTATCGTATGCCCTTAAACAGTAATTATCAGTAAAAATAATGGTCTGACGTATTGTCACAGATGTATAGAGCAGAACTTGAAATAAATTAAATGGTAGCTGTACAAGTAAAATGGAGAGTCAGGGGTCAAGGTCCTTGAAAAAGTCCATAGCAACCATTTTTATTTTTGAGATTCAGGACCCTATATTATAGCTGTACAAGTCAATATAGAGGCTCAAGGGTCTAGGTCATTGGAAAAATCCACATCAAAAAGTTTATAGCCACCATATATATTTGGGTTCAGGATTCTATATTTTAGCTGTACAAGTCAATATGAAGGCGAAAAATGTGACGGTATACATTAAATAGCAAAAATAATCCTTGATGCAAGATCTACACAAAAATAACAGGTGAGCGATTCTTGGAAGTATGTAGGCTTATAATGATGAACTACAGATCAAGTTTGAGTTTCAGGCTGATCGCGTAATTATTGTATACTCCTAGTTTTAGGATTTTTAGGAATCACTCTGTCCATACGTCTGCGTCCGATTCACATAGTCACGGAGCATTTGGTGTGTGCTCTCAATGCTTGTTAGAAATTGTCATTTGATCAATTTTTAAAAATATGCAGTTTTAAAGTCAAGATATATTCATTATTATTTCAAATGTAAATACTTTATTAGATGAATTTAACAAAAATATATAAAAAATCACAAAAATGTTTTTTTTTTAAATAGATAACTATTAAAAGTGCTAGTTTTGGCATAAATGCTCTTACACAGTATTTCATCGATTAGAAAGAAAATACATAAAATTATTTAAATGAAAGGGTGCATTTGTAATGTTACATTAAAATATGTTATTCCTTGATTTTTAGCTCTTTGTGAGCTTTAGTTATCACTTGGCATTTGTCTGTGTGTCCATCTGTTAACTTTCATATTTTTATCTTCCCCTTTGAAACCACTGTGCCAAATGGAATTAACTTTGGCGGGAAGCATTTATGTAAGGTCCTTTATAAAGATTGCTCATTTCATACCGATCAGACAACAGCCATGGCTGCCAGTGGCAGTTGTTGTTTCTGATTGGCTGGGTTTTCAAGAATCTCCTCCTCTGAAATTTTGCCAGATGGAACAAAACAATAAATTGGGGGTTCTTTATAAAGTTACCTAATTTGGTCCTGATAGGACTACAAATATGGCCACCATGGGCATTTCTTGTTTCTGATTGGCTGATATAAAAAAAAATCTTCTATGAGATCGCTTGGCCAAATGGAATGAAACTTGAAAGTTTCCTCATTTTGTCCCGATCAGGTAACAAACATGGCCACAATGGGCAATTCTTGTTTCTCATTGGTTGATTGAATTTTTAGGCCATGTGAGCTATTCTCATCATTTTGTGTCTGTCGTCGTCTGTCGTCGTCTGTCGTTGTCTGGCGTCGTCTGTCGGCTGTTGTCGTCATTAACAATTTTTCAAACATCTTCTCCCCTGAGACCACTGAATAGATTTGGATAAAACTTAGCATGATTGTTCCTTAGGGTATCCTGCACAAAGTTTATGCTTCAATTTTTGATCCGTCGAAAAACATGGCCACTGTTACTAAAAATAGAACATACGGGTCAAACCACAGTTTTTCGCAAATATCTCAAAAATCATTAGGTTATGGCAAATTCTGGCAGGTTTAAAGTGTTCGGCATGATGAGAGCTACCTGTGTGCTGATTTTCGTGAAAATCTGTCAACTGATGTTAGAGTTATTGCCCTTTTTTGACATTTTTGGCTTTTTTTATGTTATTATTTCAAAAATCTTCTTCTCTGAAACTGCTTTTCAAAATCAAATGAAACTTGGTAAGATTGTTCCTTAGGGTATCCTGCAAAAAGTTTATGCTTCGATTTTTGATCCGTCGAAAAACATGGCCACTGTTACTAAAAATAGAACATAGGGGTAAAACAACAGTTTTTCACAAATATCTCAAAAATCATTAGGTTACGGCAAATTCTTGCAGGTTGAAAGTGTTCAGCATGATGAGAGCTACCTGTGTGCTGATTTTCATGAAAATATTTCAACTGATGTTAGAGTTATTGCCCTTTTTTGACATTTTAGCTTTTTTTTATGTTATTATTTCAAAAATCTTCTCTGAAACTACTATTCAAAATCAAATGAAACTTGGTAAGATTGTTCCTTAGAGTATCCTGCAAAAAGTTAATGCTTGGATTTTGATTGGTCGAAAAACATGTCCGCCCTTACTAAAAATAGAACAAAGGGGTCAAAATGCTGTTTTTTGCTATTTTTTCCTGAATTATAGAAAGAAAATGAAGATGAAAGCTACTTTCAAGGTAAACATGGTATCCTGAGTTGAGTGGTGATGATGAAAGTTTGTTTTGGACGGCCATTTTTAAAATGGCTGCCATTTTCCCGCCATTTTTTACACTTGCTTGGATTTCAACAATATTTGGTTTTTAAAGTAAACATGGTATCCTTAGTGAATGGTGATGATGAGATTTAGTTTATAGTGCATTGTTTGTCAGGTGAGCGATTCAGGCTCTTGAGAGCCTCTTGTTTTTTTTTGGAACTGCTTGGCCAAATGGAACGAAATTTGACAGGAAGCATCTATGGGAGGTCTTTACAAAGTTTTCTTACCCGATAGGACTACAAATATGGCCACCATGGGCAGTTCTTGTTTCTGATTGGCTAATTTAAAAAAATCTTCTCCTATAAATTCTTTTGGCCAAATGGAACGAAACTTGAAATGAAGCATCTTTGGGAGGTCCTTTACAAAGTTTCCTCATTTCATCTCGATCGTACTACAAATACAGCACAGAAAGCGAGTTTCTGTAAAAAATCGTGCTACTCCGTGTCACGAGAAACTTCGGCAAAATTTTAAAATTGCAGCATTGAACTAGGAGAAATCTCTGAGAAAATAGCAAATGCTGTTGTTTCATTCCCTTCTTAAATGTCCAGCAAAATTTGAGAAAATAAAGGTTAAGATGGTTTTTTATGGCATAGAAAATCTTCTGCAGGTGGTTTCTTTGACCAATGATTGACTGTCTTAAGATCTGAATCCTTCATATCCATACTTCTCTCCAATTGAAGCATGTGGTGCATCTCCTAATATTTTCTCTTCCAGTAACATTTCAAGAAATAGATTTCCAATCCCCGATGTTGATTCCAATCACAATTGTGTGATGTATAAATTATAATTATCTTTGGTATACTGTTCACCACTTGCATTTGAATTTTTAAGATGTTTTGAGTTATAATTCATCAGCTTGGGATATTCATATTAGCAGACACCATATAATTACCTTCAATGCAGACAAGATTGTTGTTGTCTAGTCTATTTTTAACCTTTTCACGGATGGACTTCCCAAAGGAAGTAACCCTTGCAATTTGGCTTCCCTGACAAGATGGCGACTGGAGTGGCTATTTGTTTGTCAATGTTTAAGAGCATTAATTTCAGGCCATTTGATATTCTTTATTTGAAAACAGATGTTAATAAATTATGTTCTTGTCAAGATCTTTTTCGTTTTTGAATGAAAATTCGAAGATTCAGCAGCAAAGTTTCCGCGTCCATTTGAAATTCTTTAAATATCGTTAAAATCGCTCTATCTATCACTTTTGCCATAAAAAGGATAAAAATTATGTCAAGAAATAAAGTTTCAATCGTCGATGATGATTCCAATCAATTTTGGACAAATTCGGCACGTTTGATACAAAATACCTACTTTCATGGCATCCGATCTTGCCAAAAAAAAATTTAAATTCATTTTCAAAACTTTAAAATCCCATAAAATCCTCAAATTTTGGTCTTTTACACGCAGGGTTTTATAAAAGATCCACCATTGTTTTATCTTTATCGGGTACCAAAAATAAGAAAATTAACTTTTGATCTTCTATAATCAAGGCCAGGACTACGCCAATCCCTGACCTGGTTATTCATAATATTAGTTGGGGAACCGGCTGTGTTTCTTCCTTATGAATTCATGCTAAACTTACACAGATTCAAAGTTCTATATATAAATGTTTATTATATCAGGATTCAATATTCAGCAATAACAACTAACATAAGTTCATATAGAAATGTACATTAACAACATGTCAAATAACTATCCAACAACTAACTGTCCTTAGCTACATGGTCAACTGATATATATTCTGTTTCTCATTATTCAATTATACATAACATTGATACTCAATATCTTTACTTTACATAATAATACTAATTTATCTATTTTCCAATTTATCAAGTCTTTGTGACATAATCAAAACTAATGTTACAAGTAAGAAATCCCTTTGTATCTAACACTTCCCAAATCCTTAATTCTGTGTTGTCATTTAACCCTCAGGGGATTATATAATAAAATACTTTACACCTATCTAAAACTGTAAAGATTTATATTAATTATTTATCGTGTAAATCATTTCTTAAGCTAGTGTTAACAATCTTAACAAATACTGAAATATAAGAATGATTAGAATTTTACATAATACACCACTTCTCAGTTAAAGCGCCCATCAAAAGGGTTTAGTATGAAAAAATAAAAAAGTCGGTGAAAGTAAGAACTAAACCTACTAAAGCTTTGTACTGATCAAGTAGAATAAGATTACAAAGTTTTGGCATGTATTCTTCTGTAGTTTCCGAGAAATCACATAAGGAAGATGGGTCGACATTTTGTCCTATCTTGTTGTAACGTCAATGTTTTCACACGACGTTACGGCAGTGCTTGTGTTATACTGTGTATTTTTTCATAGATCTTCGTTACTTTATAAAGCATTTTATTAATTTTTATGCCATTCTGTATGTGATTACATGTTTTGTCTATGCCTTAATAAGATGAACAATTATGTTTGCAGAAATTTTAATCCTAATCAAGAAAATCGGAGACCGTCAAACGACTTGAAATAAATTATAGAAGACGTAAATTTATGTTGTAGAAGACAAAGAATCGATAGGATCGCATTTATTCTGTGTTTCACTTCAAAATATGAATAAACCTTTTGATTCCTATGTCTACCTACATGTATTCCCATTTCAAAATAGTATTTTACCGTGTCAATTCAAATTAATTTCAGTTTAAGATTTTTTTCTACGGAACGGCATTCTCTGATTTACAGATAAACGGAAGTTAGTGTTTTTTTTGTTAAGTATGAACATTCATGCAAGAATGTTTATGTAGTTTCTTCTCACATCTTACCCTTTCAGATTGTGAAAAAGGTTCTTTCATTGGAGTGGGGGTATGCCGTTTTGAGAAATTTCTAAATGAAAACGGTAATAATGACAATACAATACAATATGATACACTATTTGATGTGCAAATGTGGTGAACGGACAGGCGGGTAAATTGATTATCAAGATCATTCAACAACATTCAACAATCTGTGAAAATGGAAATTATATATTTATCTTCAATCTATAAAATCTTCCTGGGTAGCGTAAACTCACATCGTTGAAACAAATATGCAACAGAATTTTATCTGCGGATCTTACATTTTCTTTCAAAATATAAGAAATTGTCCTTTCCCTGTTTATTTGAAAGAAGGAGAATACAAAATTTAAGGAAGAGAAAAAAACATGACCGGTTGATGGTTCCTTAATATGGCTTATAGAAAATGTGACGTTGCTCTTTAGATGAACGCGTATTTTGGTCAAAATTAAGGGTCGAGGAAGAAAAATTAAGTCGTGGATTTTTCTCGACCCTTAATTTTGATCCAAATACGCTTTCATACTTTTATCTGTTGACTTTTCAAACACCCGACAATTTACCGGCACCTGCAGACAAGCGATCAATGTTGTTTCAATGTAAAAACATTTATTCAGTTTAATGCTTTTGAAATGTCAGTGATTAATATGATCTGTTGATTGAGGTGGGGTAGATATCGTTGACGAGTTGAACATGCAAGTAAATTGTCATTGTTTGAAAATTTCACAGTTCATTAAATGGGTTGTCATTATTATTTTTACACCAGACCAAAAATTATTTCAGTCAATTTTCACATTATACAATAAATATACATATCATGAAGGTTCTGTAAATAATCAGGATCACATACTTTGAATAATGAGCGGAGTTTTTGTCAATATATACTAGTATTGGATCAACGTACAAGTCACATGCAGCTACTTAATAATTAAATATTTTTTTGTAAATACCAAACATATTACTCTAAATCATAGATCTCGAAAAATTGTGCACCGTCAAATATATGCCGATTTTGAATCCGTGAATATAAGAAAGAAGAGACCAGTGTTGGAGCCACACCTATATATGGTGTGCTACCTTCGTTTAAAGTTTCCTTAATATTCATCAAGGGAATATGCTGGAGTTGCGCTCACAAGTTTTCAGGACAGATATGTAGACATACCTGTAGGATAAATCCGATCCATCAAAACTAAAGTAATGTATATATTGTATGAAGTTCAACACGCATGAAGACGTTATTGAGTTATCATACTACCAATTAAAAATTGTGGACGGACAGACAGAAAATGGATAGACGGAATTATTACTTCCCACATACTACTATGCAAATTTAAAGACAAACTACGATTCATTGAGATCATTTGTTATTATTAATAAGTGATAATAAGTGATAATCAAAGACATTTAACATATGAAATAATTGGCATTGTAATCATGTCATTATCGAAGCGCTTAACGGAGGAGTTTCCAGTCGTTGCAAAAATTGTTTGAAAGACAACCTCTGCGGTAACAAGACGTCTCTGAATCAGTTCTAACTGAGTGTAACTTAAGAGTTCCTTTCACTGGTTTGCAGTCCTTTGCAATATTTTCATTAAGTACAATACTGTAGCGATTTATATCGTTCTTTGTATAAACTTGAAGGTAACCGACTTATTGCTGGCTGACAAAATACAAAAAATAAAAACCGAAAATAAAATGTCTTATATGAAGGATCGAACCGCGGATCTCTACGTGACGAGCAACTGCAAAACCCACTCGGCTACAATCTGCCTACGATTATTTTGTTGAAAATAACATACTTATACTTTTATATTTGTAAAAGAAAAAAAAAGAAAAATAGATAGGTGTTTATTACTCTGTAAATTTTCAAGAAGATGTAAATTTATAATATACACATAAGTTCGTTTTAACGAATTCATACATAGACTTTACAGATTTTCCGCCTTTCGTGTCAATTTTTCTGTCTGGTTTGGGGGATTTTGTTTGTTTTTTATTTGTTTCATAGGCGTACTGCAGAGGTCATAAAACCGAGAAAATATTTATTTCTGGCTTGTTTGAATGAATCAACCATTAATACTGTCATGTATACATTGCATAAAATTGCAAATAAATGCACTGTAGCAAAAAGTATATATGTGACGGCATCATTGGAGAACACAATAATCGGTATCGAATCCCTAAAAAGATTGCAAAATCTTTGATAATACTCCAAAAACATTGACATTATTTGTTGAATACGAGATCTGAGACATTTTTCGTGAGATAATTAATTGTTTGTTTTATTTTTTTCTTTTAATATAAACCGTACCATCCATACTTTACTTCCCCCCTTGGCTTGTAACGCCAGAATTCCTTTTGAGAGTTGTCTCGCTTCCACCAAGAATGCTGTCAATCTACCATAACCGGAAGCGTGAAATTGCCGTGGATACGCGTGACGTTTTAACGGAAAACACAGTTCACGGAGATTACATTTTCGCTTGTTTAGTTTTTTTTTTTTTTAATAAAGTAGACAATATTGCTTGGAATAAAAGTCAGTGATATGCAGTGATATTGGTTTCTATAAGATTGTGTATTTTTCCAAATGAAATATGACCTAGATTTTTAGTACATAGGGTTAACGGAGATTACATCTTTAAAAAATCTCTGAAATTTTTGTATTCTTTTTTAATTTTTATTCAATAAGCAAGGAACACAATAATAAGAATCGTAAACCTATAGAATACCATCATCTCCACATTGAATTGTATATATATTTTTGTGCGGTTTTTCTGTTTATATTTCATTATTCTCCAATTTTTATGTTGTTTAACGGATATTACAGATTTGTTTAGGAACTATGTCTTAAGTTTTTTTCAGACTCTTTAGATAAAACAATATCATTCAATAGTTATCAAAACAGATAACTGAAATAATATATAATATGTATTTCTTTTAATTAAATCCAACCGTTACACCAGTAATTTGACATCCTTTCATCTTTCTGTTTCAGTCTTGCCGGGAAAGCTAATTCTCGTAAAAAAATCGAGGTATATATGTGATTGCACATGCGCAGTTGTGAATCATACGATTTTCTTTTTATTTGATTTGAAAATAAGGAAATTGCGCTGCTATATTCAGAATTTTGTTTTTTTGGGAACATTCATTTCTATACAGAAAATCAAACCAAGAAATGTGTTTTTTGGGGTGGGCGCTTTAGGGAAGAAGTAGAAAATAACATTCTGATATCTAAAATATACTGGTTATACCCTTCCCCTCGTCGCCAAGATTGCTCCTGCAATCTTAACTTAAAAACATAAAATATTCTTTATACAAAATAATATTAAAATCATGTAAAATAGCTGGTCTTTTCTGTAAAACATTACAATATACATGTATATTGATGGAGGGAATGGTCAAGTTTAGATTGTCCGTATCAGGGAAGTTCTTTGAAGTTCACTAATATTGACAAGTCCAACTCTCACATAATCAATGAGCTCATTGACACCTTCATAAAGGTAAATAAAAGTAGCAATATAACTGAAATATAAGAATAGTATAAATTTCTTTTATATTTGTCATCAGCTGCAATGTAAAAACATAAATAATCAGATTAATATATATTATTTATAATAGTCAAATAAAACATTTTTAAACATACACCTGTTTGCAATTAGTCAACAAAAAAAAATTATCTAAATGAGATAACTGAAACACAAAACAATATCAATATTAATGATATATTATAAGCAAAAAGAAATGTCTTTTTAACACATACATTCAATATAGGTTATGAATGTACTTGTCCACAATTTGTCACATTTTATGCTAACACGCTTTTAAAGTAAAATGATTTTTCTTGTTTTCCACAATTATTGTTCATAATTCACCTGTTCCACTTTACATTTTCACATCACATTTGTCTTTTCATATTATCATCATTTGAGGTCATTTTAAAGTCATTTAATTCAGGATTCACTGCTTATAAGTTTTTGTCATATCTTTCACATAAATTTTCACAAGCTAATCATTGTTTGTCTTGTGTGTTCACTAATTCACAAATGCTTCAAGTTGGTCCACCATTTCTTCATTGGTAGGTTACTTCATGGAGGGCCCACCATTGGTAGGTTACTTCTAATTTACCATTCACCATTTATACATTTTTATGGGTCCACCATTGGTAGGTTACTTCTTAATTGTAAGTGCAACCAATATCATAAACATACATGACACCAATTAACCCTTATACCTTATCATATTAAAAATTGTTTAATTGGGAAATTTTCTTCACCTCTCATCCAGTCAAATAGTAAAAAAAAAACAAAAAACCATAATTTAAGGCCAGTATACTGATTGATTTATTTGTACAAAAAAAATATGATCTAAGACATTCAATTCTTTTATTAATATAATCTTATACACTTCCTATGCTTATATTTTTTTTTTTTTTAATTATTATTTTGTTTTTAAATTATTTATTCATTTATTTTTCTATTTACTTATTTTATTTATTTTAAAGCTAGTACATTTTATACCTTCACTTATTTGTAACTCTATCCATAAAATTGTTTATTGTCATAAAAAAAACATAATGGCTAATTAAGTTATGCCTATATAATAATTGATATAGGGAACACTTTATATTTCTATTTACTTTATATATTTTTGTATAATCTGAGTCAGTTGGTTCTAAATGTACATCAGTAGTTGTGGCGTCTACCCGCAATTTAAGGGTCTAAGTAGTTAAAACTACTAATGTAATGAATTACATTTTCCCCGCAGGATTTAACTCGCAGACACTCTAACTATTTGATATTAGTGTACTTTAACCAGTAATTCAGAAAAACTTTACAATGATACAAAAGAATAAGCATTGTCACATTGCATTTATAGATATTTGTAATAATGCTTGAATATCTAGTTATAACATCTTAACCAAGCGCTTTCATATTCTTCTTGGAAATTTTTAAGCAGTCCTGGGGGACAAGTTTCAAAAGGCACCCATTCTGTATCATAAATATGTCTCTGCTTGTAGTGTATGAAACATTTTGGGACACTATTTTCTATTTTAAAATGTGTAATGTGAGAGCCTGTAAGGAAACATGAGGGTCCAGTATTATTTGATTTCGAGTCCCCTGTAAGAGCCAACATACTGTCATAAAACTGGTCACCATAGAAATAAGCAAGCAAGTTTGCAAAAGCAAGCTGATCTTCCCCGTTTACCCTGTTTAAAGGTTGATAAGGTGAAATTTGATTGGTCTTCAATATTGTTTTAACATAAAATCTATTATTTTCAAATTTAACAGATTGTACTGGGAATTTATCCCAATTAATTTTTGGTCTTTTTATAAAATGTGCATCATTGCTTTGGTTTATTGCAGTTAAATTTTGAGATTCGTCAGAAAGTTCAAAAAATTTATGTTTGTTTTGTTGTAATGGTTGTTTTCTCTTTTTACCAGTATGTGTTCTGTTTTCATGGAATTCTCTTCTCATATTTTCTGGGACTTTATCTTGGTGTACCCATTCTGTTTTTGAGATGTTTTTAATTTTTACTTTGTAACAAAGTTTCTTGTTTACCCATGCAGATGATAAAATCTTTTCAACATCTTCAGGTGTAATGTGTAATTCTGTTGTAGATTCCTGTGGAGGTTTACTTGTATTTTGTTTTCTACTGATTATTTTCCAGGACATACTGATTTATTTTCTTTTGAATCTTTAGTCTGACCAATTTTATCTTGAATTTTCTTTGATGTATTGTTTGACTGAGAACTAAACATTGTCTCTTGTGCTTGTTTTTCACTGTCTTGGTTTTGGAGTTGCTGATTTTCATCTTCATCTTCATCTTCTTCAAATGGTTCATCTTTATCATTTAGGAGGTAGTCAGGGCGGTCTGTTTTACTTCCACTTACTAATTTCTTTAAAAGTTTGTTATCTATGTCTCTTCTAAGCTTAAAGGTATTGCAGTCTTGGGGTCCAAGGTTTGTTTTTGTATATGGGCCTGTCCACCTAACTGCTAATTTTGGACTTTGTCCTTTTTTAACCTTTTTACAAAATAGCATTACTTTGTCACCTGGTAAATATGTGGGTTTTACTGCTCTTTTGTCATGTTGTGCTTTGTACTTTACTTGTGCCTTTTTTGTGTTTTCTGCTGCAATATTTCTTGTTGTAAGAAGGTCCTTAATAAATTTGTTCAGGTATTCTCTATGATTTTTAGGCAATGTTGACTTTGGTATCAAGGCGACATCAATAGGTGCTCTCATTTCTTGTCCAAAGAGAAGGTGAAAAGGGGAATACTGAGTAGACTGTGTAGCTGGTGTCATTCTATACGCCATCATTATAGGTGCTATATAGTTTGGCCAATCTGTTTGTTTCTCCAGTTGAGTTCTCAATGTTTGGACAATAAATGAGTTCATCCGTTCACAAGCTGCATTTGTTTGTTGGTGATAAGCACTTATATAGTGGCACTTAATTTGCAGAAGCTCACATAAAGCTGAAACAAGCTTTGAGAGAAAATTAGCTCCTTGGTCTGATACAATACAGCGTGGCGCCCCGAAACGTGCTATTATCTCCCTAAAAAGAATGCTGGCTACTTCTGTTGCTTCCTGTGTACGCATGGGAAAGGCTTCACACCATTTGGATCCACTGTCCACAACCAACAGCAAATAACGGTATTTGTCAGGAGTCTCTGGCAGCTCTAAAATGTCCATGTGCCATCTTGAAAATACTTCTTCTATTGGCATTGGTTTTAATGGTACTGGGTGGCTGTGTGTATCTCGTTTAGACTTTTGACAGATTTCGCAAGTCTTAATGTATGTTTTAATATCTGAATACATGTTTGGCCAGTAATATCTTTGTCGTACAGCTTCATAAATCCTTTCTTCTCCTTGGTGACAGCCAACAATATTGTCATGGAAGGCTTCTAATACTTCTTTTCGCAGTGTCTTTGGGATTGCCAGCTGCTTGACCATATTCTGTCCTTTTGGTAGGCTTCTTGATCTTGCATTGAAAAAGTGGTAAAGTATGCCATTATCAATTTCATAGTGGAAAGCTTTGGCATCAAGTTGTCTTGCCTTCTGTCTTTCTTGAGGTAATTGACCATCTAATTTGTAATTAAAAATTTCAACATAATCTGGGCATTGTTTCTGTAGATGACGAAATGTTTTGCGCTTTTTAAATGCTCTGGGTCGATATCTTCTAATGTGGCATCATCTGCATTATCTGTTATTGCAAGGATGTTTAGTTGCGGATTGTCATCTCCTTCATAATCAAATGTTATAATTTCATACTTCTTACTAGTCAAAGTTGCAACTGTTTCTTCAGCTTCATTTTGTGGAAAGAATGTTGGGCCTGGCTGTTTATACTCTCTTCTTTCCAGGTCTATGAATTATCTCGAAATCATATTCTTGAAGTTCAAGTGCCAATCTACCTAGTCTCCCTTGTATGTTTTTTATTGTCTCTATCCAGCGAACTGTTATGTTATCTGTATAAAGTTTGAATTTTTGTGTGGCCAAATATGGATTAAAATGTTTAATTCCTTCTTTTAGTGCTAACCCTTCTTTTTCATTTATGTTCCATTTTTGTTCATTCTTATTCAGTGATCTTCCCCCATATGCTACTACATGTTCACATTTAGTGTTTGGATTTAATTGTCCAAGAACATAGCCAATTGCATACTCAGATGCATCTACTGACAATACGAATGGTCTATTAAAGTCTGGGAATACTAAGATTGGAGCTGAGACAAGGCTGTGTTTTAATGTTTCAAAGGCTTTTTGACAATCTTGTGTCCAGATAAATTTCTTATTTTTCTGTGTTAATTGAGTAAGTGGAGTTACAATTTTTGAGTAATTATGAATAAATTTCCTGTAATAATTACATAGTCCTAGAAAACTGCGCATTTGTTTTATATTTGTAGGTATAGGATATGTTTGCACAGCAAATGTTTTTTCAGGATCTACTTTAATACCATTTTTGGACAAAATGTGGCCTAAATAATGTACTTCTTCTTTAGCAAAATGACATTTTGATGGGTTAAGGGTAAGATTTGCTTGTTTTAATTTGTCAAATACTAATTGTAAATGTTTTAAATGTTCATGAAAATTTTTACTAAAAATCAAAATGTCATCTATATAAACTAAAGCTACTTTCCAGTTCAACTCTTTTAAAACTTTTGTCATGAGCATTTGGAAAGCCATTGGTGCATTTGTTAACCCAAAGCTCATTCCTTTGAATTGGTAAATTCCTTGATGTGTTACAAATGCGGATTTATATTTAGTTTCTGGATCAAGTGGTGTTTGAAAAAATCCACTCATGAGATCCAGCACCGAAAATATTTCAGCTTTGAATTATCAACTGTGTCGAAGACATCATCAACCCTTGGGATACAAAATTTTGCCCTTATTGTGCATTTGTTAAGCCTGCGATAGTCCACCGCGAACCTAAACTCTTGTTTTGCATTTTTATTGCTTTTCTTTTTCGTACTAAAAAAAACGGTGATGACCAAGGAGAGTTTGATGGCTCAATAATGTCATTTTTTAACATAATATCAATATGTTTTTCTGTTTCTTCCCTCATTTGTGGTGTTTGTCTATAGGGCATTGACTGAACTGGTGATGCATCACCTGTATCAATTCTGTGATAATGGTAATCAGTTTTACCTAACTCTGTCATGTCTTTTGCAAAAACCTCTCTATTTCTTGTTAACAGCTCTGTTAATTGTTGTCTTTGAGGCAAATTTAAATTTTTATTTATTTGTATTCCTAACTCTTTTACAGCACTCTGGGATTTATTATTTTTATCAGATTTATTTATTGAATCAGTGTCATTTAAGGTAAAAATCTATAATACTAAATTTACGAATTAGCCAAATAGGTGGCAAAACGCGTGGTTCAAAATAAATGATGTTTGGTTCAGATTATAAAGGTTATTATCGGATTTGACAATCTGCATTTATAAATTTAAACTGCAGTTTTGTTTATGTGCAAATGGAATTTGTATGCACCTTTCCGATATGAATTCTCCCAACATATCTCTTAGAAGGTTCTCGAATGCATCATTTTACCACATTGAGTTAAATAAACAAGTATGTGCATATTTTAAATGTATTTCTGTTTGAAATTACAGAAGAAGAATAAAACAAATTAAAAACATTCTCTTTCCAGTTGGATGTTTCCGCTTCATGTATTCAGGATTGTTTTTCTACAATAACGCAATTTCTCCTAACTGTAAAGGTTATGAACTTTGAAGATTATGAAGAAGTAAGGTCAAGTTCAGAGGAATTCCCAACTTAGTTGTTTTTTGGATTGCTCGGATGTTTACCTTGCACAAAGTGATAAAACCAACCATTATCTATTTTTACATTATTTTTCATGTGACCTGTCTAAATATATCTCTACCATACAATTCTCTGTATGCCCTAAATAAAAATATTTTTAACAAATGGTCATCTTTATCATTAATGACGAAATTTATCTCGGACATCTTTGATAAATATAAACGTGAACATCACACGCAGCCACGCACTAAAAATGATTTTATCGTCTGATTATTGGATATATTTGTGAAATTAAGCCTCGCTTGCCGTGCCCCTGATGAGAATGGAATAATTATTTTCCAAAAAATATGCTCTACCTAACTCACGGCATCTTTTGAAAAATTCATCTGTCACTAAGGAAATGTTTACATCTACAATTTCATTTTTATATTTATTCTGAAGGAAAAAGGTAATGCATTATGAAATGTGTATTTAATGAAAGTTTTTCATCAAGTTCCAGTTCAGAATTAATTGTAACAATAAAAATATTGACAATTTATGTGGTTGTGTTTTCATCATAGATTTTTACTTTGATGGAACCTTAAGGTCTATTTTGGTAATTCTACGTGGCATACAGTCTACTTCATCAGTGGATACATATTCGATAGTAACGAACAGCCATATGACAATTGGGTCACATTGACCTACATTTCACGCTTCATTGACTTTGGTTAAAGTTTGCATTAACATCCATTTATGGAATACTACAGCATATATAGGCATGAAACTATCAGTTGATATCACCTACTTGATAGGAAAGTTTATGGGAAGCCTATTGAGTTCCTGTTCCATGAATGACATGGCCGCAACATCTGTTTATAGTCAATATGGCCACCACAAAAAAAAAATGCTTATTTTCCCGCGTTCACGCGGGTTCAGTGTCTAGTACTATTTATGTCTACTTGAAAGGCCTTAGCTACTTTCATATTTCCTTTTATTTTCATACTCAGTCCAGTTGGATTTAAAATTCTGTACATGGCCGTTCTATTTTGTATATTAACTAATACTTTTGAACCAATTAAATTTTTAACATCACTTGAAAAATTAGGTTCAAGTATTACTGTACTATTATTACGATGCCTAACAGAAAGCCTAACAGGTATTATCATCTCACAGTGTGGGGGGATAACTACTACTGCTACAGTTCTAACATCTGCATAATGTTCATTACTCTCTATATTATTTAAGGGTACATTCAATAAATTTTCTTGAATTGATAAAGTATTATTTTCAAAATCAATATGAGCTTTATTAGCTTTAAGGAAGTCTATCCCTAAAATTATACTATAAGTCAAATTTTCAAGCACTGTTAATTCTTGGTATATAATTAAATTATCTATATTTAACTTAACATCTATTTTTCCTAAAATTGGATAGCTCATACCACAAGCTGTAAAAATACCAGACTGTGTACGTTTTTGTATATTGACATTTTTCAAACATTTTTGTAAACACTTTAATAAAATACAGGAAATTGAAGCACCCGTATCAATTAAAGAATCAACAGTTTTATTTCCTATTTGTAACTGTATAACGTTTTTTGAAAGGGGGGCTATAAGAGCTAAGGAGGGGTCAGGGATAAACTGAATTAGACATTTTGAGTTTTGGGATGGAAATTCCAATAAAAGATCTTGACAACTTTAATAAACAAAAAAAAATAGAAATTAAAGATTTGGTGTCATATAAGATCATAATAATGGTTGACTCACCTCTGCATACTCAGGAAAATCGACTGTTTCCTATCTGGAGATATGCTGACTCTTGTCTTGAATTTCAGTTCTGCATCCTATCCCTCCTCAGTACCGGAAGCTGAGTCACTCAACCAGGTATAACCAAGGCCAGGACTACGCCAATCCCTGACCTGGTTATTCATAATGTTAGTTGGGGAACCGGCTGTGTTTCTTCCTTATGAATTCATGCTAACCTTACACAGATTCAAAGTTCTATATATAAATGTTTATTATATCAGGATTCAATATTCAGCAATAACGACTAACATAAGTTCATATAGAAATGTACATTAACAACATGTCAAATAACTATCCAACAACTAACTGTCCTTAGCTACATGGTCAACTGATATATAGTCTGTTTCTCATTATTCAATTATTGATACTCAATATCTTTACTTTACATAATAATACTAATTTATCTATTTTCCAATTTATCAAGTTTTTGTGACATAATCAAAACTAATGTTACAAGTAAGAAATCCCTTTGTATCTAACACTTCCCAAATCCTTAATTCTGTGTTGTCATTTAACCCTCAGGGGATTATATAATAAAATACTTTACACCTATCTAAAACTGTAAAGATTTATATTAATTATTTATCATGTAAATCATTTCTTAAGCTAGTGTTAACAATCTTAACAAATACTGAAATATAAGAATTATTAGAATTTTACATAATAACATTCTGATATCTAAAATATACTGGTTATACTTCACTCAAAGGGTGGGAAATAAAAAACCAATGTGACAATCCCGATAAACCGGGACTCGTTGTCAGTGAGTTAAATAGGGAATGCCGGTAAACTGGGACTCGTCGGCAAAAGGGTTACCATGCTCTTTGTATAACTGAACATTAGCAATGAGTGTAAAGGTATGATGACAACTTGCAGTGGGATGAGTACTTATACATTTTCATAGATTATCTTGGAGTTGTTATTAATACATGTCTAACTCAAAGCTGACTTTGATGTGTTAAAATTCATCAGCTTTTGATATTCAACCAAGCAGATGCCATTATAATTAGCTTTGGTGTAACTGTTCACCACTTGCAACTAAATAAATTGTCAAGTTGTTTTAAAGTTATAATTCGATCATCAGCTTGAGCTATTCAAATTAGGAGACAACATTATGATTAACTTAAATACAGACGAGATTGATGTTGCCAGTCTATTCTTAACAAACTCTTTGTTTAACTGAACCTTGTTATGAGTGTAAAGGATATGATGAGAACTTGCAGTGGAATGAGTAGTTGCCATACTATTAGGACGTTTGGTCGAGTTTTTTTTTCATGAGAAATCAATCCTCAACCTTTCCTCCGAATTGACCTTTCTTAGGTCCAAAGCTGAAAAATCTCATGTCCTGAATGATATCAACATTTTCTTTTGCAGCACGCTTTCAGGAAAGATATATAATTACATTTCTTCATTTATTGTGTAAATAAATAATAAACTTTGTTACAATACATTATCTGATTGTCTATGTATTTGTCAGTTTTTGTTTATAACATGAAGGATGTTATCATGCAAAGTAAATATAGGTCGTATCCGGAACAAACAATGATGGGGATACAGATTTAGTTGACATCGAACATATTAGTAAAAATTTATCAAAACAAAAAGAATCATTATTCCATTGTGATTGTTGTTGAAAGATACCAAACTAAATGATTGTCGTGCTACTTTTATTATAACCAGGTATTTTAATTGGAGTAGTTAAGATAGAGGAGACAAAGGTCGTTGACAGGTGTTGATTACCTGTGTTAGACACCTGTTCAGGTTAACATCATAGAACTGGATTGAAAACAGGTTTGACTTTGTTTTTACTGCTAATAACCAACATAAGACGCAAACAGATCAATTCAAAACATGATCAAACATCGTCTCCTAATTGCAGAGGCCAGCAAGCTTTGAGGAAACCCAACCATTAATTTTATTAGCTCACCTGACCAAAAAGTAAATTTTTTCCTGTCAAGCTTTCCTCTGCGATGTTTGCTTCAATGCTATTTCCAAGTTCACATACATGTAAGGTTATTGAGATGTCCTCCGAGACCATGTGGCATTTTTCGGACTTTCACCCCGTTTTTCTGATTTTTTTCTCGAGCTTGAACAGGATAACTTCAGGGAAAAAAATCTGAGAAAAGTTTGTTAAACTCCGAGAAACAAACGTGATTTTTTCGTGGAGTACCACGATTTCTTACTGAAACTCGCTTTCTGTACTGTATGGCCACCATGGGCAATTCTTGTTTCTGATTGGCTGATATAACAAATTCTCTGAAATCGCTTGGCCAAATAATAATTGGACTACAAATATTGCCGCCATGGGCAGTCCTTGTTTCTGATTGGCTGATCAAAAAAATCTTCGCCTCTGAATCACTTGGCCAAATGGAATGAAACTTGACATGAAGCATCTATGGGAGATTTTTTACATTTTCCCCATTTGTCCTGATCCGGCAACAAACATGGCCAACATGGACAATTCTTGTTTCTCATTGGTTGATTGAAAAAAAAAATTTCTCTGGAAATGCTTGGCCAAAACTGTCAGCCAAACTTGACAGGAAACATCTATGGAAAGTTTTTTTTTCATCCTGATTGGACGACAAGCATGGCTGCCATGGGCAATTCTTGTTTCTGATTGGTTGATTTAAAAATCTTTTTTCTCTCTAAAACTGCTTGGCCAAATAGAGCCAAACTTGGAACCAAACATGGCCTGAATGTTCCTCATAAGGTGCTGACCAAGTGTTGTTTCTTTGGTGCCACTCCCTCATTCAAGATGGCCACCAGCAGAGGACTTATGTTAACATAAAACTCTATGGGAAATACATGCAAAAATCCTCTGGAGAACCTCCAAATTTAAGAATATGCTGACCTGTAAGTAGAAGGATCTTGATGAAGAAAAATTTGGTTCCTACAAGGCTTACCACACTTTATAATGATAAGGAGAAGTGACTTGTCTCTCTGGGGAACACCAATAAAAACGGTTTTTATGCCAGGTGAGCAATACAGGCTCAGCCCTCTGAGTCTCTAGTTATATCATATGATGTTCAAAAAAGGATTCTCAAATTTTTATTTTCTTATAGCGAGCGCTATAGGAGCATATGCATTTTGTACATTTGGGTCATTTAGAAATGTCTTTGTTTAATGGGGGCAGCCATAGTGTGCTACATACTAAGGCTAGAATAAGTTTCATTAGCCTTAAACGGAAGTAAAGGAAATAATTTGCTTCAAATTATAATTTTAGAATCAGAATCCTGATACCGGAAATGAGTTTCTGGAAAGGGCTGTTGCTGTGCTTGCATCCTTGGCCACGCCAACAGAATATTATATTCATAGTATCCAAACAGTTTTTTTAACTTCAATGTATGCAAGTTCAAAAGATATCATCAAAACTTGAGGATTGGGTTGAATTTTGACATTTTTGTTGTACATTTTGGTGCCATTTTTTTTTTAAATCGCCCATAAATGATAATGCTGTCTTGACAATATCTCAGTTGATTTCAGCATTATGTCTGACACCAACATGTATAATAGTAGCCAGCTCAATAAATATCTCTGTTGATTTCAGCATTATGTCTGACACCAGCCTGTATAACAGTAGCCAGCTCAATGATAAATGCCATGGATTTGAAGGCAGATCCATGTACAGATTTCTATCAGTACGCCTGTGGAGGCTGGATAGATGATCATCCTATACCATCAGGTCACTCTAGATGGGGAACATTTAGTGTGTTGTGGCAGGAAAACCAGGTTGTGATGAAAAAGGCAATAGGTACTAAATATTTATATTGTTTATATGTGGCTCAATGAGGTAACTTAGGCCATTTATTTTTAATTAATTGGTTTACGGATTCTTTAAAAAAAAATAGGGTCAATCAGTCGGGGAAAAAAAAGAAAGAAAAAGAGGGACAATCATGTGCAATGAAGACTGATTTTGAACAATCTTGGTTATATTGCCAAATATACGAAGGTTGCAAATGATCAGTTTAAGACTTTTGCTGTCTTTACCTTAATCATCTGCCTTTCCCTTTTTAAGGGATCCGACTCGTCAACTACGACAACATACATTTTCACTTAGATTTTACGCATGGATTCTATTAGGAAATTCGTTTCATAAAACTTGTTTTGAAAATTGACATCAACTAACGGCTATTAATAGATTTTATTTTTTGGATCATGTTAACGTGTATTTTATTGATGGATAATCTATTTTTTTGACAAACTGGGATTATAATCTTTTATGAAATTTTGATGCAAAAAGGTTTTTAATTTATTTTTAAGTTTGGAGACTTGTTTTTACTCCGTTTCTTATTATTATGTCTCCCAAACAAAGTTTTGGGAGACATATTGTTTTTGTCCGGTTTCTTATTATTATTCTTCTTCTTCTTCTTCTTCTTCTTCTTCTTCTTTCCTTTTTCTTTCCGTTCAATGTTGTCCGCGACGTTTCTCAAAGATGCAATGTCCAATCAACATGAAACTTTGGGAATATGTTAAGGGTGACCTGAAGTTTTGCAAACGACTTTTAAAATTTTCAAAATGGCCGCCGTTTCAAAGGTCATTATATAGGACATTGCAATAATTTGAATTTAGGGGGTTTCTGATAAGCTCTAGATAGTGGCAATGGGGGTTTGTTTGGGAGACATCTTGTGACTCGCTGGCGATCACAATCATACCTAGTTATGTCTCCCAAACAAAGTTTTGGGAGACATATTGTTTTTGTCCGGTTTCTTATTATGTCTCCCAAACAAAGTTTTGGGAGACATATTGTTTTTGTCCGGTTTCTTATTATTATTATGTCGCCCCGAACGTAGTCACGGGACGACATATTGTTATTCTTCCGTTTCTTTGTTATTATTATTATTATGTCGCCCCGAACGTAGTCACGGGACGACATATTGTTATTCTTCCGTTTCTTTGTTATTATTATGTCTCCCAAACAAAGTTTTGGGAGACATATTGTTTTTGTCCGGTTTCTTATTATTATTCTTCTTCTTCTTCTTCTTCTTCTTTCCTTTTTCTTTCCGTTCAATGTTGTCCGCGACGTTTCTCAAAGATGCAATGTCCAATCAATATGAAACTTTGGGAATATGTTAAGGGTGACCTGAAGTTTTGCAAACGACTTTTAAAATTTTCAAAATGGCCGCCGTTTCAAAGGTCATTATATAGGACATTGCAATAATTTGAATTTAGGGGGTTTCTGATAAGCTCTAGATAGTGGCAATGGGGGTTTGTTTGGGAGACATCTTGTGACTCGCTGGCGATCACAATCATACCTAGTTATTATGTCGCCCCGAACGTAGTCACGGGACGACATATTGTTATTCTTCCGTTTCTTTGTTATTATTATTCTTTCTTTCTTTCTTTCTTTCTTTCTTTCCAATGATTTTTGTCCGGCTTAGTTCTCGGAGATGCCTGGATAGAATTGAATGAAACTTGGCAGAAAGTAAGATCACTATGTGAAGGTGTGCAATCAATACTTTTTTTTCCCAAATGGCCGCCATTTTCAAGATGGCCGCCATTCAAAGATCGGTACCCTCCGAAAATTTAAAACGTTTATATCTCAAAAACTGTACCATAGAATTTCATTAAACTTCGTATGTTTGTAAAGTACAATTAGAAGAACAAACTCATGAAAAAAAATGGCGATCGGTTGGAGACGTTTGGCGGCCATTTTGAAAAATGATGTTAAAATGGCGAAAAACTTAACATCGATAGAATTGAATGAAACTTGGCAGAAAGTAAGATCACTATGTGAAGGTGTGCAATCAGTACTTTTTTTTTCAAAATGGCCGCCATTTTCAAGATGGCTGCCAGGGGCGACATCTGCTATTGCTCGCAATTGCAATTCTAGTTATTATTCTTTCTTTCCAATGATTTTTGTCCGGCTTAGTTCTCGGAGATGCCTGGATAGAATTGAATGAAACTTGGCAGAAAGTAAGATCACTATGTGAAGGTGTGCAATCAATACTTTTTTTTTCAAAATGGCCGCCATTTTCAAGATGGCTGCCAGGGGCGACATCTGCTATTGCTCGCAATTGCAATTCTAGTTATTATTATTCTTTCTTTCCAATGATTTTTGTCCGGCTTAGTTCTCGGAGATGCCGTGATAGAATTGAATGAAACTTGGCAGAAAGTTAGATCACTATGTGAAGGTGTGCAATCAATACTTTTTTTTTTAAATGGCCACCATTTTCAAGATGGCTGCCAGGGGCGACATCTGCTATTGCTCGCAATTGCAATTCTAGTTCTTCTTCTTCTTCTTCTTCTTCTTCTTTCCTTTTTCTTTCCGTTCAATGTTGTCCGCGACGTTTCTCAAAGATGCAATCTCCAATCAATATGAAACTTTGGGAATATGTTAAGGGTGACCTGAAGTTTTGCAAACGACTTTTAAAATTTTCAAAATGGCCGCCGTTTCAAAGGTCATTATATAGGACATTGCAATAATTTGAATTTAGGGGGTTTCTGATAAGCTCTAGATAGTGGCAATGGGGGTTTGTTTGGGAGACATCTTGTGACTCGCTGGCGATCACAATCATACCTAGTTATTATTATTATTATTAAGTCTCCCAAACGAGGCTTTCCATTTCAACTTGTCCGACGCAGATCTCGAACACGACTCAACGGAATGAAATGAAACTTACTGGGGTGATAGACCCCAATGCCTAGTTGTGCAAGAATTTTTAAAAATTTTCAAAATGGCCGCCAAAAACCGAAAACCTTTGACCTCAATTTTCTCAAAAATTGCCCCGCAGAATTTCAGTAAACTTAGTATAAATGTTCAGTAGCACGAGTGGAAACTTTTTATTAAAGAAAAACGGAAACGATTTGTCGGCCATTTTCAAAATGGCTGCCAGTAGTGGAAAAAAGTGAACTTGCTTGGATTTCAACGATTTTTGGTTTATTGAGTAAACATGATATCCCGACTTGAATGGCGATAACGCAAATGTTCTACCGGCAGCCATTTTCAAAATGGCCACCATTTTCCCGCCAGAAAATGGCCGCCAATAGTGGAAAAAAGTGAAGTTGCTTGGATTTCAACGATTTTTGGTTTATATAGTAAACATGACATCCCAGGGGCGGATCCAAAGGGTCGACGAGTGGGGGGGCACAATTTTGAATAATAATTATCTGCCCTTGTTTTTGTTTTTTTTTTTGTTTGTTAATGAAGATTTTACGACTTTCATTGTTTGGGGGGGGGGGGGGGGGGCGTTACAGCATCATATCTTCTTTTTGGTTAACTTCACAGAAGCTTTTGTATCTGCCGAAAAATTGAAAGCAATTATTATATGTTTATTGCTGTTGTCAGGTTGTCGAGCTTAAATATCAGGATATAGTGGGAACTCTGGTCCTCCATGGTCTCTATGCATGATAAGTGATTGTAAGAAAGAAGATAAACATACCTAAGGAGCAAACAAATAAAACGCAATCCGGGAAGACAAATGAACAACCACAAGCACAACAAATAAACACTAAAAACTAAAACACAATGAACAACATAAACTCCTTTAAAAACCAGAAGTGAAATCAGGTGCTCCGGAAAGGCAAGCAGTTCCTGCTCCGTACACGACATCCATCGTGAAGTTCAACAAAGTCAATCTGCCATCATAGTCACAAATCGGTGGACGTGCGTGAAATATTACTACAGTGGGAACAGGTCCAACATCATCTTCGATCTTCGTGATGAACACTGTTAAATTTCCTAAGTGATGACATCAACTTATGCCTAATTGAAAAACGTACCATGAGCGAATTGAAAGGGGACCCAAATTAGGTAATTCGTTAGACTTTCAATAATCAATAAATTTGTTCAGTCAAAAATGTCATGCAAAATCACTGAAAGATTGCAGTTTTAAAGTTCAAAATATAATGATTGAAGAGGCTGCATTTCCGTTAGCCAGTGCAGTTTGGATTCTCTGACATTACATGTATCAAATTTCAAAATGGATCTCAAACTGTTGTTCATTTACACGGCCCCGGGGTGCTAAAAACAATCAACTGAGAGAAGAAATTATTAATATCTTCAAGTTTTAAATAAAATAAATGAAAATTTATTAAATTAAAAGTTTTAAATTTATATTTCAGAAGTCTCACTGATATAAACATTATAAAAATGTCGGAACAGTTTAAAAAAATCACGGTAGTGAAGATTTTTTTTAGATATTTGTACTAACAACACACTGAAATTAAAAAAAGAAATAGTCCAAATATTTTTACTTACCAATGAATTTAAAATATATTAATTTAAAAAAGTAGGTAGACATATTTTAATAATCTTTTTTTCTGTATTTAAAACAATACACGTCAGCTAACAATGAATCAATAAGTAAGCCACTGTATAAGAAGAGTGCATGTTCAAATCTTCAAGGGGCACCGGTGGAAAATTAATTTTACTTTCTTCACTCTGATACATTTCCATCTCATTAACTCTTATCTTAATTATCAGATTTGTAAAAAGTTACATACATGTTAATTTTCAACGATTTTAGGTTTACTCAGTAAACATGATACCTGGAGTTGAATGGCGATAACGCAAATGTTCTACGGGCAGCCATTTTCAAAATGGCCGACATTTTCCCTCCAAAATTTCAAGATTCATCAATTTCAATGCAATTTGGTATAAAGGGTAAACATGATATCCCGAGTTGACTGGAGTTGAAGAAAATGTTTAATGGGCAGCCCTTTTCAAAATGGCTGCCATTTTCTCACCAAAATTTCAACCTTGTTCCATTTGAATGAAATTATTTCAACCTTGTTCAATTTCAATGAAATTTGGTGTAACGGGTTAGCCGGGTCTAGTGGAACCCTTGCTCCATTTTTTTTCTTTGGGAGACTTACGTGATCTTTGATCATAAATTTTAATTATTATTATTATTTTTCCATCTTTTTTTTTCTGCTTTCCATTTCAACTTGTCCGACGCAGATCTCGAACACGACTGAATGGAATGAAATGAAACTTACTGGGGTGATAGACCCCAATGTCTAGTTGTGCAAACATGTTTAAAAAATTTCAAAATGCCCGCCATTTTCAAGATGGTCGCCAAAAACCAAAAACCTTTGACCTCAATTTTCTCAAAAACTGTCCTGCAGAATTTCACCAAACTTAGTATAAATGTTCAGTAGCACGAGTGGAAACTTTTTTTTAAAGAAAACGGAAACGATATGTCGGCCATTTTCAAAATGGCCGCCAATAGTGGAAAAAAGTGAACTTGCTTGGATTTCAAGGATTTTTGGTTTATACAGTAAACATCATATCCCGAGTTGAATGGCGATAACGCAAATGTTCTACCGGCAGCCATTTTCAAAATGGCCACCATTTTCCTGCCAAATTTTTAACATTCTTCATTTTCAATGCAATTTGGCACAAAGGGTAAACATGATATCCCGAGTTGAATGGCGTTAAAGAAAATGTTTTACGGGCAGCCATTTTCCCGCCAAAAAAGTGAACTTGCTTGGATTTCAACGATTTTAGGTTTATTCAGTAAACATGATATCCGGAGTTGAATGGCGATAACGGAAATGTTCTACTGGCAGCCATTTTCAAAATGGCCGACATTTTCCCGCCAAAATCTCAACATTCATCAATTTCAATGCAATTTGGTATAAAGGGTAAACATGATATCCCGAGTTGACTGCAGTTAAAGAAAATGTTTGATGGGCAGCCCTTTTCAAAATGGCCGCCATTTTCCCACCATAATTTCAACCTTGTTCCATTTGAATGAAATTATTTCAACCTTGTTCAATTTCAATGAAATTTGGTGTGACGGATTAGCCGGGTCTATTGGAATCCCTGCTCGGGTGTTACTGAAAGGCGGAAACGGAACGGAAACGGAATACGGAAACGGAAACGGAAACGGAAAACTTCACGATTTTTATTTAAAAATATAATAATTACATTGTGACGTAATAACATGCTTCTTAACCAATAACATTGCGACACGTAGTTAACAAGCTGTCTTTTATGTCTAAATGAAAATCAGCAGCACGAGACACCTGTGTACTAATCAATTACATATTATTGAGCGAAATTGATTATTACCGCGTGCATTACTTAATATTATCAGATTAAAGTATTTTTGCATTAAAATGTAATTATAAAAACTGAATGCATCTTTTTGTAGCTTCATGTGCATGTCAAAGTGTGGACCGAAGGCACCGTGATTTTTTGTATGAAGCGCTTCATACAAAATGTGCTTCGGTCCACACTTTTACATGCCAATGAAGCTACAAAAAGATGCATTCAATTCTTAATTAATGAATGTTACATGGTTACATGTATATACTCTTAATGCCAAGAAGCCGGGTATAATCGACATAATATGCATAAGCAACTGTATCGGTCATAATTAGTTTAGGCAGGAACTGTATATGAAGTTAGTATTATATGATCCCTCGGTTAGGTAACTCTGTTTAGACTTATTGACTGGTTACCCAATTATCTTGTACAGGCCCCGTTCATGCCATGCAATTATCATACTTCGATACCTCTGTATTGATTATAGCACGCACCCATCATCTTCACTTTAAAATACTTTTCATTTGAAATATGTAGTAACATTTCACATGGATTGAATTGTGACATTAATTTATAATATGAAATTCATCACCAATTATACAAACTGGCAAAAGTACATAATAACACGTAATAAAGGGTTATGGTGCAAGTTTTTTTTCATTTTTAAGCCCCAGATTTGATTTTTGTCGAGCCTTCGACTTTTGTCGAAAAAGCGAGACATAGCGATCCTACATTCCGTCGTCGTCGTCGTCGGCGGCGTCCACAAATATTCACCCTGTGGTTAAAGTTTTTGAAATTTTAATAACTTTCTTAAACTATCCTGGATTTCTACCAAACTTGGACAGAGGCTTGTTTATGATCATAAGATAGTATCCAGAAGGAAATTTTGTAAAAAAAAAATTCCAGTTTTTCCGTATTTTACTTATAAATGGACTTAGTTTTTCTGCCAGGAAACATTACATTCACTCTGTGGTTAAAGTTTTTAAAATTTTAATAACTTTCTTAAAATATCCTGGATTTGTACCAAACTTGGACAGAAGCTTGTTTATGATCATAAGATAGTATCCAGAAGTAAATTTTGTAAAATAAAAATTCCAGTTTTTCTGTATATTACTTATAAATGGACTTAGTTTTTCTGCGAGGAAACATTACATTCATTCTGTGGTTAAAGTTTTCAAAATTTTAATAACTTTCTTAAACTATCCTGGATTTGTACCAAACTTGGACAGAAGCTTGTTTATGATCATAATATAGTATCCAGAAGTAAATTTAGTAAAAAAAAAAAAAAATTTTCCGTATTTTACTTATAAATGGACTTAGTTTTTCTGCCAGGAAACATTACATTCACTCTGTGGTTAAAGTTTTTAAAATTTTAATAACTTTCTTAAACTATCCAGGAATTTTACCAAATTTGGACAGAAGCTTGTTTATGATATAAAGATTGTATCCAGGAGAAAATTTTGTAAAATATTTATTTCTGTTTTTCAGTTTTTTACGTATAAATGGACTTAACATTGCATTCACTATGTTGTGAAAGTTTTTAAAAATTTTAATAACTTTATTATTTTTATTAAGTTTGCAGAGAAGTTTCTTCATTATCAAAATAGAGTATCCAGACGATAATTTTGGAATTGATTTCATTATTTCATTGCAGGAATTTATTTACTGTGTTTCAGAGCCTATATATATATTCTACTTTTTTAATTAAAGGCTAGATCATTAAGCACTTTAAAATTTGTCTTCTTTAACATTTGTTCATTCAATAAATTTATGTTTCTACTCATTTATAAATCTATATATATATAATTGCATACTATATTAATTTTTTACAACAAAATCTTTTTTCATACATTTCAAATGTTTTATTTCATTAACTGCAAATCTATTATGTGCATTCATCTATCACACTGAAAATATAGACAACATCAAAAGTAGGCGAGACACTGGGTTCCGCGGAACCCTTACGAATTTTTATCTGAGTAATTTTAATTACATGTAAAGAAATTTGTTCTCCACAATTAACATGGTGTGTTTCGGGTAATTATAACTAATTAACGATTTGACATGCATATTGTACCATGACTGTCCGGATGTTTACTGTAAATTCAGAAATTATTGCGTGCATTTTTTATTGCGATATTGTCATTTTAGACCAAAATGCGATTTTAATTTGTGCGATATTGAGAAAAATCACGCTTCATTCATATAAAAAAAATACCAAAATGCGAATTTAAATGATTGCGATTACAATCCTATTTATCGCAATAATATAAACATCGCAATAATTTACGAATTTACAGTATTGTTCCAACACACAGGTACATTGTATGTATACAGGTAAATCGTTTGCTGACCCAAAACAGCGTGATTTCATATTTAACGCTACATTTTTAGCTCACCTGACCCGAAGGGTCAAGTGAGCTTTTCTCATCACTTGGCGTCCGTCGTCCGTCGTCGTCCGTTAACTTTTACAAAAATCTTCTCCTCTGAAACTACTAGGCCAAATTGAACCAAACTTGGCCACAAGCATAATTAGGGTATCTAGTTTAAAAATTGTGTCCGATGACCCCGCCTGCCAACCAACATGGCCGACATGGCTAAAAATAGAACATAGGGGTAAACTGCAGTTTTTGTCTTATATCTCAAAAACTAAAGCAATTAGGGCAAAACTGACATGGGGTAAAAATGTTCATCAGGTCAAGATCTACCTGTCATGAAATTTTCAGACGAATCGGTCAACTCTTTATTGGGTTATTGCCCCTGAATTGTTAATTTTTAGGAAATTTTGCAGTTTTAGGTTATTATCTTGAATATTATTATAGATAAAGACAAATTGTAAACAGCAAAAATGTTCAACAAAGTAAGATCTACAAATAAGTCAACATGACCAAAATCATTGATTGACCCCTTATAGGAGTTTTTGCCCTTTAAAGACGCCATCCAGCGTAAACCTTCCTTTAAAGGTCTTTTCCTCTCAAACCACTGGGCCAATTGAGACCAAACTTTGGTGGAATGGTCCTTGGGTGGCCCCCTTCCAAAATTATGTCTGGCATTCCCGACTTCCAACCGAGATGGTTGCTGTTACTAAAAATAGAAAAAAGGAGGGGGGGGGAGTGACTTTCAAAAATCTTCTTATATGAAACTACAAGTCCAGTTGGAACCTAAGTTGGCAGTAATAGTTCTTAGGATGTTCTCTTTCAGAAATATGTCCAATGACCCAGACTGTTAAACAAGATGGCCGCCACAGCCGAACTTAGTTTTACATAGGGCCTTATGGGAAAATTCATTGAAAATCTTCTTGTCTTAAACCACTTGACCAATTGGAACCAGACTTGGCAGCAATGGTCTTTAGATGGTCCTCTTACAGAGGTGTGTCTGATGACCCGGACTGTCAACCAAGTTGGCCGATACAACCGAACTTAGTTTAACATTGGGCCCAATAGAAAATTCATTGAAAAATCTTCTTGTCTCAAACCACTTGACATATTGGAGCCAGACTTGGCGGCATTGCTCCTTAGGAGGTCCTTTTTCAGAAATGTGTCTGATTTCGTGGACTGTGAACCAAGATGGCCCCCACAGCAGAACTTAGTTTCACATAGGACCCTATGGGAAATTCACTCAAAAATCTTCTCGTCTGAAATCACTAAGCCAATTATAATTACACTTGGTAGCAATGGTCCTTAGATGGTCCTCTTTCAGAATTTTGTGCGATGACCCGGACTGTCAACCAAGATGGCCGCCACAACTGAACTTAGTTTAACATAGGGCCCTGTAGGAAAATTCATTGAAAAATCTTCTTGTCTGAAACCGCTTGACATATTAGAGCAGGACTTGGTGGCATTGGTCCTTAGGAGGTCCTTTTTCAGAAATATGTTTGATTTCGTGGACTGTGAACCAAGATGGCCGCCACAGCAGAACTTAATTTAACATAGGACCCTTTGGGAAATTCACTTAAAAATCTTCTCGTCTGAAACCACTAAGCCAATTAGAATTAGACTTGGCAGCAATGGTCCTTATATGGTCCTCTTTCAGAATTTTGTGCGATGACCCAGACTGTCAACCAAGATGGCCACCACACCCGAACTTAGTTTAACATAGGGCCTAAGGAAAAATTCATTGAAAAATCTTCTTGTCTGGAACTACTTGACATATTGGAGCCAGACTTGGCAGCATTGGTCCTTAGGAGGTCCTCTTTCAGAAATATATCCGATCACCCGGATTGTCAACCAAGATGGCTGCCACACCGAACTTTGTTAAATATTGGACCCTATAGGAAAATTCATTTAAAAATCTTCTTGTCTGAAAACGCTTAGCCAGTTGGAACAAGATTTAGCAGAAATGGTCCTTAGATGGTTCTCTTTTAGAAATGTATCCGTTGACCTGGACTAAACCAAGATGACTGCCACAGCTGAAATTAGTTTAACATAGAATCCTATAGAAAAACAGCCAAATTGACTGCAACACTAAAATTTTTAGGTCTGCTCAAGGTGAAAAGTTAAATGCAGGTGAGCGATACAGGCTCTTTAGAGCCTCTAGTTTTTAAAGAGGCGTGTGTATAAGTGGGGGATCACAAATTTCAATGCAGAGATGAAATATAATTTCAAATGTCAGACAAGTAACATTTTAATTTATTTTAAATTAATAATTTATCTTTTTTTGGTATTTATATATTGTAAACATTTGACATATTATATCATTAATTCTATTTACCTGTATGAACGACATTTACTTTCATAATGGCAAGGACTAAACTAAACTACTATTGAAATCCTTGATAATGGTATGACAAGGTAGAAGCTGATTGGGGTGGGCGCCATCTTGAATAATTTCACGCTAATCGTAAAAAAATAACACATTTCAACCTTATTTTGAAGCAAGACCAAAGGATATACTTTATTAGTAACATCCGAGACATAAAACAATATGTCTCTGGTAATATGTCAGTATCTATAGAATGAGTCACCCCATTTTTATTATAACCACATCATCACACAAACATTTTATAATAACATCCTCGATTAAAAATAAATTATGTCTGTATGAAATGATGCCGTCCGCCATTTTGAAAAATCCCGAAAAATTCACTTTTTTTAAATCGATGTGGACGTAATTTGCCCTGAAATTAAACTGTTTTAAGTACTATACTAAATTGAGTTGCAAAGTTTGAATTTTATTTACGGAATTTCTTTATTTGTTGTACAAGTAGACATGGGTATCTGTACATTTAGCATTGAGTCAACGTGGAAATGACGAGAAAAAGTGTGTTTTTTTTACAATTCTCTAGGGACGGAATTTAATAAAAAATTAAACAGTTAGGACCAATATTGTTTGATAGAAATATGTTTGAATATTAAGGATTGATCTGCAAAAGCTAGAAAACGGGTCAGGTTAATGAGAAAATTAAACTTAATTGAAGCACCTATGCATTTTATATGGGGCAATATAATACAAAATGGCAGCTAGTATATGTCACAAAAGTCACGTGATGTCTGACTTAGTTGGATATGGGACTTGGTTGCATTGTCTGTTGTTACGTATAATCTGCACATTTGGTTTCTAGTAAAATTAACAGTCATATTTATGCTGTATTGTATTGAACAACTTGAATTATCATAGATCGCTTATGCATATCTTTATACCACGTGGTCCTCTGTACTGTAATTTCATTTTTAAAGAACTGTTCCGACTTAAGCCGAAAAACTAGCTCCGCCCGCGATATCTTCTTACTACAAGCAAAGTACACGTGGTATGCTTCTAGGTATTTGCCACCGAAAGTCTTTTGATGCTTCAATATATTTTTAACAAGGATTTGCTTGCCGTGATAAATATCTGCTCTTATCTAAATCCTTTAAAGGGACTGAAGTCGAAATGTGTTAATTGAGAATCCAATAAATCATTTATATCCCCCATGGCATAACGGTCTTCAGATAATTTTAAACTAGAAGCGGTGTTAGAATAATATATAATAAATGAAGGTAATCCATTAGAACTGTCAGATGACATGTATATTTGAGAATTTTTATACGACCGCAAAATTTTTGCTGTCGTATATTGGTTTGACGTTGGCGTCGTCGTCGTCCGAAGACATTTGGTTTTCGCACTATAACTTTCTATGAAATTTAAACACAAGGTTTATGACCACAAAAGGAAGGTTGGGATTGATTTTGGGAGTTTTGGTCCCAACAGTTTAAGAATCAGGGGCCAAAAAAGGGCCCAATAAGCATTTTTCTTGGTTTTCGCCCAATAACTCTAGTATAAGTAAATAGAAATCTATGAAATTTTAACACAAGGTTTATGACCACAAAAGGAAGGTTGGGATTGTTTTTGGGAGTTTTGGTCCCAACAGTTTAGGAATTAGGGGCTAAAAAAGGGCCCAAATAAGCATTTTTCTTGGTTTTTGCACAATAACTTTAGTATAAGTAAATAGAAATCTATGAAATTTAAACACAAGGTTTATGACCACAAAAGGAAGGTTGGGATTGATTTTTGGAGTTTTGGTCCCAACAGTTTAGGAATTAGGGGTCAAAAGGGTCCAAAATTAAACTTTGTTTGATTTCATCGAAAATTGAACTATTAGGGTTCTTTGATATGCCGAATCTAACTGTGCATTTAGATTCTTAATTTTTGGTCCCGTTTTCAAATTGGTCTACATTAAGGTCTAAAGGGTCCAAACTTAAACTTAGTTTGATTTTAACAAAAATTGAATTCTTGGGGTTCTTTGATATGCTGAATCTAAACATGTACTTAGTTTTTTTATTATGGGCCCAGTTTTCAAGTTGGTCCAAATCGGGGTCCAAAATTAAACTTTGTTTGATTTCATCGAAAATTGAACTATTGGGGTTCTTTGATATGCCGAATCTAACCGTACATTTAGATTCTTAATTTTTGGTCCCGTTTTCAAATTGGTCTACATTAAGGTCCAAAGGGTCCAAAATTAAACTTACTTTGATTTTAACAAAAATTGAATTCTTGGGGTTCTTTGATATGCTGAACCTAAACATGTACTTAGTTTTTTTATTATGGGCCCAGTTTTCAAGTTGGTCCAAATCGGGGTCCAAAATTAAACTTTGTTTGATTTCATCGAAAATTGAACTATTGGGGTTCTTTGATATGCCAAATCTAACCGTACATTTAGATTCTTAATTTTTGGTCCCGTTTTCAAATTGGTCTACATTAAGGTCCAAAGGGTCCAAAATTAAACTTACTTTGATTTTAACAAAAATTGAATTCTTGGGGTTCTTTGATATGCTGAATCTAAACATGTACTTAGTTTTTTTATTATGGGCCCAGTTTTCAAGTTGGTCCAAATTGGGGTCCAAAATTAAAGCTAAAAAAGGGGTAAATTTTTTTTTTTTTTTGGGGGGGGGGGGGGGCAATTCTCCACAGCATATTGTATTGCACAAGAAGCAAAAAATTGAATATAAATTCAAATCATATGACCAATTCTAAGTTATTTATTGTCCCCTGCCGCAACGCCGTCCGTCCGTGCTTCCGTCCGTCAGTCCACCTTGTAAGCGCTCTAGCAAATTTTTTTCTTGACCGATTTGGATAATATTTATACAGTAGCTTTAACTCAATGATACCTCAAGGGAGTTCGAAGATGAGTCATATCGAAATATTTTTGTAGGAGTTATGCCCCTTAATAACTTAGAAAATTGACAAAATTTTCATGTAAGCGCTCTAGCAAATTTATTTCTTGACCGATTTGGATAATATTTATACAGTAGCTTTAACTCAATGATACCTCAAGGGAGTTTGAAGATGAGTCATGTCGAAATATTTTTGTAGGAGATATGCCCCTTAATAACTTAGAAAATTGACAAAATTTTCATGTAAGCGCTCTAGCAAATTTATTTCTTGACCGATTTGGATAATATTTATACAGTAACTTTAACTCAATGATACCTCAAGGGAGTTCGAAGATGAGTCATGTTGAAATATTTTTGTAGGAGTTATGCCCCTTAATAACTTAGAAAATTGACAAAATTTTCATGTAAGCGTTCTAGCAAATTTATTTCTTGACCGATTTGGATAATATTTATACAGTAGCTTTAACTCAATGATACCTCAAGGGAGTTCGAAGGTGAGTCATGTCGAAATATTTTTGTAGGAGTTATGCCCCTTAATAACTTAGAAAATTGACAAAATTTTCATGTAAGCGCTCTAGCAAATTTATTTCTTGACCGATTTGGATAATATTTATACAGTAGCTTTAACTCAATAATACCTCAAGGGAGTTCGAAGGTGAGTCATGTCGAAATATTTTTGTAGGAGTTATGCCCCTTAATAACTTAGAAAATTGACAAAATGTTCATCTAAGTGTTCTAGAAAATTTATATTCTCCTTGCATTGGAATAATATTTATACACTTGGACCTAAAGGGAGGTTTTATACATAAAGTCCTATTGAAACTTATAAAATTGAAAAATACTGTCTTTAAGAGTTTGTTAGGCGGAATACTTTTGATCAAAGCATTTCTGTTTATTGAAAAGTAGTAAATGTACATTTGTATAAATTCTCAATACACATGGTAAAATAAGATTTCAACACTATACCCATATTGTATAAATGTCTTCATACCACTCATTAACTTGTAAAAAACTTTAGCAATAACCACAAATTGTTTGTCCTTCTATTCTCTCTCTTTGAGCAAATTTTGTTATGTTTCACTTGTCCAAGGGTTTCTGATGCTCTAGCGGCGGGGGACTTCGGAACGCTGTTCGATTTTTTCAGTTATTCTGTGTCAGAAACCTATTATGTGTCAAATATTTCAAGAAATTTTCAATTGCACAGTATTGCGCAATAGCAAGAAATTGATATGTGTGCCCTGTTATCAAAACTTTATTATTAACAAATTCCATTGGAAATTTGCCAGTAACTCTAGTTTAATGAACTTCATTGGAAATTTGCCAATATAAAATGTGCTGATGAAGTTTTTTTGTTTATCTCATCTAAACTCCTTTTAAATTATGTATATTTAAAATTTTCTATCCATGACTATGATGTCATTTTCTATTTTAATATGTTATGGTGTATTTAAATGAGCTGTTATGGTTGCAAAGTATAAAGAAATGGGGGGGGGGGGGTAATGAGAAATTGGGGAGGGGGTAATTTTTTTCTCATTTCATATTTCATAAATTAAAAAGAAAATTTCAAATTTTTTTTAGCAAAAAAGAAGGGGGGGGGGGGGGGGGGTTACAATAAATTTTATTGTTTTTTGTTTTTTTTTGGGAGGGGGGGGGGTCAATGTGCAACTTCATAGTGTATTGCACAAAAGCTAAAAAAAGGGGTAAATTATTTTTTTTTTTGTGGGGGGTGGGGGGCAATTCTCCACAGCATATTGTATTGCACAAGAAGCAAAAAATTGAATATAAATTGAAATCATATGACCAATTCTAAGTTCTTTGATTTCAGTTATTCTGTGTCAGAAACCTGTTATGTGTCAAATATTTGAAGAAATTTTCAATTGCACAGTATTGCGCAATAGCAAGAAATTGATATGTGTGCCCAATTTTAAATTTTAAATTGGTTATTTCTGATTTATATATAAAAACAAATAATACTGATATGGTTTGAATAGGTAAATTAAAAATTTTTAAGTTCTTAGACAACATTCATTCTGTGTCAGAAACCTATGCTGTGTCAAATATTTATTCACAATCCAAATTCAGTATTGTATCAAGCTTGAATGTTGTGTTCATAATTGCCCCAACTATTCAGGGTTCGACATCTGCGGTCGTATCTAGCTGCGCCCATCGGAGCATTTTATTTATCATTGTTACTCTAAAGATTTTTAAATAACCAATCATTCGAGACATTTTTTAAATAAAATTGCCCTCCAAGACAACGGTACTTCATTCTGCTCATATCTGCCACCAACCCCATATAGGCATGTGGGAAGAACAATTTAAAAAGTTCTTGCAAGGGTAAGTGTTAAATTTTTTTTTTAAAGTAGCGGCACATATCGACATACGAAGTTAGAACTCGATGGAAAATATACAAAACTTTCTATTATTTTTTGAAATCTAAGTTATTCCAAGTTATGATCGTACAACATGGTCAGTTGTCAAATTAAAAATGTATTTCACAAGTAATCATAGGATAATTACACGTATATTATAGTAAGCATTCAAAAGTCAAGAGTAAAATTGTGGTTTTTATATAAAAAAGGCATTTTTCTAAAATACCACGTTAAAACTATAACTGTGACAAAACTCACTGTTATTGTTTTATTGTTTTCGGAAAATATGCATAAAAATCAATTTTTTGCTAAATTTTTCCAAAAATTTAAAATGCAGGTTTAGGGCCCTATAATAAAAGTACTCATCCCCAGCCTTTTTAGACTTTGGGAAACTGTCAACTTTCTGCTTTTTCTTTAATACCAATCGGTACTAATAGCAATTTTGTCAGACAGTTTTTGTTTTAAGAAAGTAGTTTGAACTCACCTGGCCAAAAGCCCATGAGCATTGCCATCATATGGCATCCGCCGTCGTCTGCAGTCCGTTCGGTCTGATGCCATTGGTATTTGGTTTCTGGCTACAAATGTAGATCAGTATAATGTCAAATTATGAGCTATATACAAGTGTGAAAATGTGGATTTTAAAACTTGGTTAAAACAATTTGTCAAAAATCTTCCCTGAAACTACTGGGCATAATTCAATGAAAGTTTGCATGCATGGTTGTTCTTCAGGTATACCTGCAAAACAATAACAATCAATCTTATTGCCATGAAACATATATAAACAGTTTTTGACAAAGACATGTCAATGATCTGTCGACCTAGGTCAGACCCGGAAATAAATTTTTGACGTTTATCTGCCAGAGTGCAAAATATTCAATAAAGAAAATTAATTTATATATGCATGCAGCTGTTTTCGAGGTTATTGTATTTGTGGTGAGTTTGATGTTCAAGGTGAGTGATTTAGGCTCTTTCATAGCTTCTTGTTGGTTTTTTAGCTCACCTGGCCATGGATCAAGATTTAATGCCATCATAATGCATCCGTCTGCGATCACCCGTCGCTGTTGTCGTCAGTTAAGTTTTAAAAAAGAAAACAAACCTTCTCTAAAACCACTGAAACTTGTTAGACATTGTCTCTCAATCATGGGATGCTGGCTACATGTAAAATCATAGTAAAAATAGTCAACCTTTTCTGCAAATAATATGAAAACGAAGGCAACTATCAAAGTTTTCACATAGACATTTTTAACTTTATTTTTTGGTTACGTACATCTGTCACTGTGCAAAACTCCATTTCAATTGGACATCCAGATTGATTTATTGCCATTGAAATAACAATTTTTGTAAATTTTAATTGCCTTAACCATTTCAATGCAAACAAATGGAGATAAATAATCAATGTAAGGATAAAAGTTGCTCAGCTAAGAAAGGGTCGTCATTGTGCAAACTTTCATTATATTGTACTAGTAGGAGACACGTCTCCTCCCCACTTTTCAATTCTTAACTGATTATATATGGTACTCTGGGGTAAATCGTGGTTCTTGTGCCCTGCCTTTAATTAAAAAGCATAGCCTTCGGGTCTCTGTGTCTGTTCGTCCATCCGTCCGTTCTTCCTTCCCAAGTCCGGTTTACCTAAGGGTTTAAGTTTCGTTTCCACAAAGAAAGTATGTTATCATCAGCAAGCTTTATCATACATGTGCATCAAGATATGAACAAATAAAAATTTTAGGGATGGCAACGTGTACCTGAATACTCGAGTATCGCTCAGAAGGTCCGAGTATCGAGTACCAATTTTAGTACTACGATCTTTCTTTTCTTACGTAACAATAAACAGATCATACTGCCTTTTTATGCGTCTAATTGTCCAGATAATTAACTGTTTCACTGTGTACACATCACAAGTTAAATAAACAAAACTAATCAGTGTGCTGTTTATTCTTTATTTCTTTATTAACAAACCTAGACCCTTGAAATAATTTTGATCAATATTTAATCAAATGGTCATTAATTTCTTGTGATTCTAATGAGTAATAATTTACATTTTCATCGTTATAGACCACTGATGTTTTGTCACTGTACGTTTTCATAACACATTTGTTCGAAATTAAGGCCGAAAAACAAACACAGATGCAAGTTAATTTTCTGTTGGAAAAGAAAATTCTAAATATCTTTTGAAACGTTGAGAAAATTTAAAAAGGTTTTTTTTATATCAAATTATTAGAGTTTTATGCATTAAAAAATGCTACGGCGGCCTTTTTAGAGCATATTTCGTATGCAGACATGGTACGCGATACGCAACACATGCAGTATACCGTACGCAGATGCACATTTTGGAATATTTGCACAGAATAACGGTTTTCAAACTGTAATTTAAAACGTACGCTGGATTCAAGCTGTAAATTTATAGCGTATTCCGGATTCAATGGGGAGAGGTGTTATAGCCCCACACTTCCGGGCTATGTACTAATACTCTATATGCAGTCGGTAAATTCTCCCCAAATCCCTTTTTTTTCTATCGTTCTCACTTTTTTTGATATTTCTTCCTCGCTTGCAATTCGTTGATAAATAATCTTAAATGGTCATTTTTAATTCTCTTGTCCGACGATGATGTTCGTTAACATCGACTTACTGTCCGACTGTTGTTTGTTAACATCGACTGTTTTTAGCTCACCTGGCCTAAAAGTCCATGTGAGCTTTTGCCATCACTTTTCGTCCGTCGTCCGTCCGTCCGTCCGTTGTAAACTTTTCATTCAAACATCTTCTCCTCAGAAACCATTTGGCCAATGAGTGGTGTATGGAAGGTCCTCAACAAAATTTCCTCATTTAGTTCTGATTGGTCAAGAAACATGGCCACCAGAGGCAATTCTTGTTTCTGATTGGCTGATTTTCAAAAATCTTCTCCTCTGAAACGGCTGGGCAGATTAGATCGAGGCTTCATAGGAATGATATATGAAGTGTCCTCCACAAATGATCCTCATTTTATATTGATGCGATGAAAAACATGGCCACTGTTGCTAAAAATAGAACATAGGCGTAAATTGCTGTTTTTTGCTAATAACTCAAAAACCGTTACAGATATCGAAAATCTGACATGGGGTAAAATTGATCAGCATGACAAGATCTACCTACCCTGAAATTTTGAAGGAAATTCCAAAACCCATTTAGGAGTTATTGCCCTTTTTTCGTCAAATTTTCAAAATTTTAACTTTTTTTGTCATTTATCTCCAAAACTATTTGAGATAGAAGTAAAATGTAATTTGAAAAATGTTTGCCATGTTGAGATCCACCTTCCCTGAAATTTTAAAGGAAATCCCAAAGTTTGAAACTTAATAGGAATGATCTATGACATGTCCTTTACAAACGAAACCTCAATTTATTTTGATCTGACGTAAACATGGCTGTCGTAGCTAAAAATAGAATATAGGGGTGCATGTGTTGTTTTTGGCTTATAACTTAAAAACCGTTACAGATATCAAAAATCTGACATGGGGTAAAATTGATCAGCATGACAAGATCTACCTAACCTGAAATTTTGAAGGAAATACTAAAACCCATTTAGGAGTTATTGCCCTTTTTTCGTTAAATTTTGAAAATTTAACATTTTTCGTCATTTATCCCCAAAACTATTTGAGATAGAAGTGATATGTAAATTTGAAAAATGTTTGCCATGTTGAGATCTACATACCCTGAAATTTTAAAGGAAATCCCAAAACCCATTTAGGAGTTATTGCCCTTTTTTGTCAAATTTTCAAAATTTTAACATTTTTGCATTTATCTCCAAAAGTATTTGAGATAGAAGTGAAATGTAAATTGAAAAATGTTTGCCATGTTGAGATCTACCTACCCTGAAATTTTGAAGGGAATCCCAAATTCTATTTAGGAGTTATTAGTTTGTGTAATTTGAGGTCGGGTTCTGTTACATTTATTTAAGGTTCACCCTTATTCCTGGTCAATTTTGTCAACTTCCTGCCAGGACTACCACCATCAGGGAACATATTTTAACATTAAACCTTATGAAAAATAAATCTTCAACAAATTTTCCCTGAACAATTGAACCAATTGCAACAAACTTGGTCAAATAGTTGATTAATTGTCCAATGAAAACCAGACTCCAGGTGAGCGATACAGGCTCTGGTGAGCCTCTTGTTTATATATATAACTAGATGGCCTTATTTTTTTATATTACAATTGAAGAACAACTGAAGGTTGCACGTTTTTTTCTATGGAAATAATGTAATTTTTCCGTTCCCGTTTCCGTATTCCGTTTCCTTTTCTGTTCCGTTTTCGTTCTGTTTCCGCCTTTTAGTAACACCTTCCCTGCTCAATTTTTTTCGTTTGGGAGACTTACATAATCTTTGATCATAAATTTTAATTAAGTCTCCCAAACGAAGTTTGGAGACTTATTGTTTTTACTCCGTTTCTTATTATTATTATTATTGTTATTATTATTTTTATTATTAAGTCTCCCAAACGAAGTTTGGAGACTTATTGTTTTTACTCCGTTTCTTATTATTATTATTATTATTATTATTATTTTTATTATTAAGTCTCCCAAACGAAGTTTGGAGACTTATTGTTTTTACTCCGTTTCTTATTATTATTATTATTATTATTATTATTTTTATTATTAAGTCTCCCAAACGAAGTTTGGAGACTTATTGTTTTTACTCCGTTTCTTATTATTATTATTATTATTTTTCCGTCTTTTTAGCTCACCTGACCCGAAGGGTCCAGTGAGCTATTGCCATCACCTGGTGTCCGTCGGCATCCGTCCGTCGTCCGGCGTAAACTTTTAAAAAAATCTTCTCCTCTGAAACTGCTGGGCCAATATGAACCAAGCTTGGTCTGAATCATCTCCAGGGTACCTAGTTTCAAAATTGTATCCTATGAGTCCAAGGACCAAACAACATGGCCGCTGTTACTATATATAGAACATTTGGTTAATAAATTATTTATATTGGAAATTTGCCAAAAACTTTATTATTAATAAATTCCATTGGAAATTTGCCAATAACTTTAGTTTAATGAACTTCATTTGAAATTTGCCAATATAAAATGTTGCTGATGAAGCTTTTTTGTTTATCTCACCTAAACTGGTTTTAAATTATGTATATTGGAAATTTGCCAAAAACTTTATTATTAAATTTCTGATTTATATATAAAAGCAAATAATAATGATAAGGCAAGAGATACACACCAAACAGGATGTGTAAATTATTATAATAAGTATTGTGCAATAGCAAGAAATTTTCAATTGCACAGTATTGCACAGATTTGGATAAAACTTACCATGATTGTTCCTTAGGGTATCCTGCACAAAGTTTATGCTTCGATTTTTGATCCGTCGAAAAGCATGGCCACTGTTACTAAAAATAGAACATAGGGGTTAAACAACAGTTTTTCGCAAAATCTCAAAAATCATTAGGTTACGGCAAATTCTGCAGGTTGAAAGTGTTCAGCATGATGAGAGCTACCTGTGTGGTGATTTTCGTGAAAATTTGTCAACTGATGTTAGAGTTATTGCCCTTTTTTGACACTTTTGGCTTTTTTTATGTTATTATTTTAAAAATCTTCTTTTCTGAAACTACTATTCAAAATCAAATGAAACTTTAGTCGCAGAAAGCTCGACATAGGGATAGTGATCCGGCGGCGGCGGCGGCGGCGGTGGTAGCGTTAACTAACTTCTTAAAAGCTTTATATTTTAGAAGGTGGAAGACCTGGATGCTTTATATAGATGCCTTATGTTACGAAGTTTCCCTCTGTCATATGTACATTGTCCTTGACCTCATTTTCATGGTTCAGTGACTACTTGAAAAAAAAAGTTAAGATTTTTTGTAATGTTAATTTCTCTCTTATTATGAGTAATATGATAGCTATATTTGGTATGTGCGTACCTTACAAGGTCCTCATCCCGTCAGACAGTTTTCAAATGACCTCGACCCATTTCAAGGATCAGTGAACAAGGTTAAGTTTTGGTGGTCAAGTCCATATCTCAGATACTATAAGCAGTAGGTCTAGTATATTTGGTGTATGGAAGTATTGTAAGGTGTACATGTCCAACTGGCAGCTGTCATCTGACCTTGACCTCATTTTCATGGTTCAGTGGTTATAGTTAAGTTTTTGTGTTTTGGCCTGTTTTTCGAATACTGTATGCAATAGGTCTACTATATTTGGTGTATGGAAGGATTGTAAGGTGTACATGTCCAACTGGCAGGTGTCCATCTGATAGTCCAGTCAAACTAAGTTTTAACTAATTGCAACAGAAAATGTTTTAGTTCTAATCTATAGCATTAAGCCCCAAATTTACACAGAAAAAAGTCCCATAAAATTTAACTTGAGGAAAACTCAAAATCAGCATTTTTAATTTCCCATGGAAATTAACATTGGAAAGGGGAGATAACTCCACAAAAATTAGTCTTTTTGTCAGTTTTTGGTTCATTTTCTTAAAATTCATGTAAAGTATGATACTTTGATGGGGTTATAAGTTCGTATTTGACTATATTATATAATCTTCTGCTCATGAAATGTACAAAACCAAAGTGTTATGGGTATTTTTAATTTTTTTTTGCACATTTTTTATAAAAGAAATTGCAAATTTGTAGCTTTGTGACAATTTTGAAAAAATAATGTGAAAATTTGGTATTGTTTATATCTGTAAATTATTTTTGTTCAATTTTGTTTATTATCTTGAATATTATTATAGATAAAGACAAACTGTACACAGCAAAAATGTTGAACAAAGTAAGATCTACAAATAAGTCTGCATGACCAAAATAGTCAATTGATCCCTTCCTATTTCGGTATTTTTGGTTTAGTACTTCTTGTTTAATGTAAGTTTGGTTTTTGGTCTTCCAAATGTTTCGGTTTTAATGCTGCTGATGAGAGGTAACTCCTTGAAATGCGTCGTATACAGCATAGTATAAATTTACTATATTTAATATTAGTATCTTTGGATTGTTATTTTGAAACTCCTGGGATGATGCCTCTGCTGGTGGACCCTAGGTCTCCAAGGGTATTCGCCAACCCAGTCGTCAGACTTGTCTGACATGATTATTCATTGATTTGTTACAGAAATTACCAGTATTTAGCAAAGTTCAAAAATAATAGAAATACTGAAGGTTCATTCCTTGTATTGCACATGGTTGATCTCCTTAGCTGAAATTTGGCTTCCTATTTCGGTATTTTTGATTGGTACTTCTTGTTTAATGTAAGTTTGGTTTTTGGTCTTCCAAATGTTTCGATTTTAATGCTGCCTATGAGAGGTAACTCCTTGAAATGCGTCGTATACAGCATAGTATAAATTTACTATATTTAATATTAGTATCTTTGGATTGTTATTTTTATAGCAGTTTTTGCCATTGAAAGATTATTTACAAGTACACAGTTATTGTCAGTAAAATTAATGGTCTGACATATTGTCACAGATGTTTAGAACATAACTTTAAATAAATTAAATGGTAGCTGTACAAGTCAAATGAAGGGTCAAGATTCAAGGTCATTGAAAAAGTCCCTAGCAACTTATGAAAAAGTCCCTAGCAACCATGTATATTTAGATTCAGGACCCTATAATATAGCTGTACAAGTCAATATAGAGGCTCAAGGGTCAAGTCATTGAAAATATCCATAGCAATCGATGCAAAAGTCCCTAGCAACCAGATATATTTGGGTTCAGGATTCTGAAAAATGAGATGGTATACATTAAATAGCAAAAATAATCATTGATGCAAGATTTACACAAAAATAACAGGTAAACCTTATTGCGCATTTGCATATGGTGCATTAAAATACTGTATAGAAATAAAATCCATAAATTGAAAAATGAAAGAGGAGTTTAGGTCACTAGCTTGAATTCAAAATTTTTAGCGTCTTTTTTATTTTTTATTTTAAGATCAGCCTTTACCAAAAGGATGCAGTTTATCAGAGAAGAAAGCCCAGATGTATTTTCGGTCATGCATGGATAAAAACAAAACAATAGAAGAATTAGGAACCCAACCAATACTGGACCTTCTGAAGACAAATTTCACCGGATGGTCCATATTAGATAAATCTGCAGCAAATTTTGACTTACAGACCTATGTAGAAAATGTAAAATTGTTAGGAATAAATGCATTATTTTCAGTATGGGTGGGTGAAGATGACAGAAACTCATCAGCAAACATTATACAGGTAATTGTTTAAAGATTTAACACATCTGAGACTATATAATGGTCATTAATTCAAGTAACTGTAACTGTATGGTAATTAAAGTATAGATAGACTGTTACTACATAAATTACTTAATGTTGAAGCTAAGGGCAGAGGGGAATATTTTTAGGATAAGTGTTTCCTCAGCATATGTTTAATAAAGTATGTTAACTTTTTGTCCCCCAACAAAATACACTGAGGGAGATGTAAAAATGTGAATGCCTGACTGTCCTCCAGTGGACTTTGTAAGTGATCTCATAATATACATAATATTGGAACCTATGGGGAATTTGTGTAAAGGTTTTGTCAGAAACTACCAAGCCAATTGAAATGTTTTTATGTATGGACAAGCATTGGATGAACCTCTACAACATGTATCTTTTTTTGTGCCTATCAGAAATTTAAGATGGCGCCACAGCCAGACTTTGTTTAACATTGGAGCCTATGGGGAATTTTGTAAAAAGGTCTTGTCAGAAACTACTAAGCCAATTGAAATGTTTTTGATGTGTGAAAGATCATTTGATAGACCACTACAAAATGTAGGTTTTATGTGCCAATCAGAAATTCAATATGGCCACCTCAGCCATACTTGGTTTAACATTAAACTCTATTGGAAATTTGTACAAAGGTCCTCTTGTCGGAAAGTAACAAGCCAATTGAAATATTATTATGTATGAACAAGCATTGGATAAACATCTACAATAGTTATGTTGTTTTTATGTCGATCTGAAATTCAAGATGGTGGCCACAGCTGGATTAGTTTTATGGATACTATGGGGAAATTTGTAGAAAGCTCTTGTTATAAAATACTATGCCATTTGAAATGTTTTTGTTGCATGAAGATCCTTGGATAAATATCTACCACAAAAGTTATGTTTTCATGCCGATCGGAATCCAAGTTAGCTGCCACCGCTGAACTTACTTTAACATTGGACATTGGAAGAATTCTTTACATATCTTTTCTAGAAGTGGTGGGCACAGTATAACTATTCCTTACAGATCTTATGTAGAAATGCTTTGTCAGTTGTTGTCCCCTAAAATCCAGGTGAGTGATTCAGGCTCCATGGAGCCTCTGGTTTGCCATCTTTGTGAAATTTAAAAAATCTTCCCCTCTGAAACTACTAAATTTCAGCGAAACTTAGGGTATCTAGTATAAAGTTTGTTTTATTTTCTTGTCTGTTGAGAAACATGGCCGCCATAACTAAAAATAGAACATAGGTGAAAAATGCTTTTTTTAGTTCATATCTCAAAAACTAAAGCAGTTAAAGCAAAACTGACAAGAAGTAAAAATGTTTATGAGTTGAAGATCTACCTGTCATAAAACCTTCAGGCAAGTCAGTCAACCCATTTTTGATTTATTACACCCTGACTTGTTAATTTTAAGGAAATTTTGCAGATATAGATTATGAACTTAAATATCTATAATACTAAATTTACGAATTAGCCGAATAGGCGGCAAAACGCGTGGTTCAAAATAAACGATGTATGGCTCAGATTATAAAGGTTATTATCAGATTTGACAATCTGCATTTATAAATTTTAAACTGCAGTTTTGTTTATGTGCAAATGGAATTTGCATGGACTTTTCCGGTATGAATTCTCCCAACATATCCCTTAGAAGGTTCTCGAATGCATCATTTTAACACATTGATATAAATAAACAATTATGCACATATTTTAAATGTATTTTTGTTTGAAGTTACGGAAGAAGAATAAAATAAATTAAAAACATTCTCCTTCGAGTGGGATGTTTCCACTTCATGTATTCAGGATTGTTTTTTCTACCATTATGCAATTTCTCCTAACTATAAACATTATGAACTTTGAGGATTATGAAGAAGTAAGGCAAAGTTCAGAGGAATTCCTAACTTAGTTGGTTTTTGGATTGCTCGGATGTTTACTTTGCACAAAGTGATAAAACCAACCATTATCCATTTTTACATTATTTGTCGTGTGACCTGTCTAAATATATCTCTACCATACAATTCCCTGTAAGCCCTAGATAAAAATATTTTTAACAAATGGTCATCTTTATCATTAATGACGAAATTATCTCGGACATCTTTATAAACGTGGACAGCACACTCAGCCTCACACTAAAAATGCTTTTATCGTCTATTGGATTTATTTGTGAAATTAAGCCTCGCTTGCCCTGCCCATAATGACAATGAACAATTGGAACAATTATTTTCCAAAAATATGCTCTACTTAACTCACGGCATCTTTTGAAAAATTCATCCGTCACTAAGGAAATGTTTATTCATATTCTTTTTCATATTTATTCTGAATGAAAAAGGTAATGCATTATGAAATGTGTATTTAATTAAAGCTTTTTATCAAGTTCCAGTTCAGAATTTATTGTAACATAAACATATTGACAATTTATGTGGTTGTATTTTCGTCATAGATTTTGACTTTGAACCTTAAGGTCCATTTTGGTAATTCTACGTGGCATACAGTCTACTTCATCAGTGGATACATCTTCGGTAGTAACGAACAACCGTATGACAATTAGGTCACGTTGACCTACATTTCACGCTTCACTGACTTTGGTTAAAGTTTGCATTAACATCCATTTCTGGAATACTACAGCATATATAGACATGAAACTATCAGTTGATACCACCTACTTGACAGGAAAGTTTATGGGAAGCCTGCCACAACATCCACATTGAGTTCCTGTTCCACGAATGCCATGGCCGCAAAAACTTTTTAAAGTCAATATGGCCACCACAAAAAAAAAATGCTTATTTTCACGCGCTCGCGCGGGTTCAATGTCTAGTTATTATAGATAAGGACAGACTGTAACAGAAAAAATGTTCAGCAAAACAAGATCTACAAATGAGTCAGCATGACCAAAATCTTCAGTTGACCCTGTATGGGACTCTTTGCCCTTGAAAGATTATTTACATGTAAACAGTATCAGTAAAAATAATGGTCCGACATATTGTCACAGTTGAGCATAACTTGAAATAAATTAAATGGTAGCTGTACAACTAAAATGGAGAGTTAAGGGTCAAGGTCATTTAAAAAGTCCCTAGCAACCATATATATTTTGGATTAAAGACCCTATTATTTACCTGTACAAGTCAAAAAGAAAGGTCAAAAGTCATGGTCATTGAAAAAGTTCATTGCAACCATATATATTTGGGTCAGGAGCCTACAATTTACCTGTTCATGTCAAAATGGAAGTTCACGAGTCAATGCCATTGAAAAAGTCCATAGCAACTAATGAAATGTCCCTAGCAACCATATATATTTGGGTTTAGGACCCTATTATTTAGCTGTACATGTCAAAATGTTAGTCAAGAGTCAATGCCATTGAAAAAGTCCATAGCAACCGATGAAAAAGTCCCTAGCAACCATATATATTTGGGTTCATGATTCTATATTTTAGCTGTTCAAGTCAATATTTAGGTGAAAAAATGCAACAGTATACATTAAATAGCAAATATTATCATTGAAGCAAGATCTACACAGAAATGTGGCCGATTTCATGGACTGTAAACCAAGATGGCCGCCACAGCCGAACTTTGTGTAACATAGAACCCTATGGGAAATTCACTCAAAAATCTTCTTGTCTGAAACACTAAGTCAATTAGAACTAGAAATTGGTGCCATCATAAATGATGTCCATCCCTGCACTGCACAAGTCAAAAAACAATTGTGAAAAATTGGCAATTTCACAATTTCACAATTTCAGTCTGAAAATTGGAACCCTGAATCAAATTTCAAAATTGAAGACCTTATTGCACATCTACACATAGTGAAGAACAATATTATAAACAAATGAAACCACTGAAACAAAAAATGAATGAGTATTTCCAGAGACAAGCCAAAATAAGCAATTTCACCATTTTCGGTCCCAAAATTTGAGCCCTTAATAGGTTTTCCAAATTAAAAACATTTTTGCACATATACAGAAAATAAAGAACTATATTATATACAAATAAATTTGCTAAATCTACATGAAAAATGAAATACGGCAGTGACTGATTAGGATATCATACATTGATAATGTAAATACATGAAGTGAACTGTTTTTATGATGACATGTTCTACTAATTAAGTGTAAATTTACCAAGTTGGAATATCAATTTTGGAAATTGAATGGTCAGCCTAAGTCTTGTGACATTAATAGTTATTAATATCCATGGTTGCTAGATACATTTCAAAAAAAATTAAGAACTTAGAGTCTTTCAGGATAATTACTAAAATTGGAGTTATGTTTTTGGAAACATAATAAATCCAAATATTCCATTTGGAAATTTAATCATTCCCTATACAGCTGTTGCTTTTTTGTAAACAAATATGTATGGTTGCTAGGTACTTTTCCAAAAAATGAAGGTCTTAGAGTCTTTCAGGAAATTTACCAAAGTTGGAATTTAATTTTTGGGAATTGAATGGTAACTTTTCCTCTAATGATATTAATGGTTATTAATATGCATGGTTGCTAGATACATTTCCAAAAAATGAAAGTCTTAGAATCTTTCAGGAAATTTACCAAAGTTGGAATTTTAATTTTTGGAAATTGAATGGTTACCTTAACACTTGTGACATTAATGGGTATTAATATATATGGTTGCTAGATACATTTCCAAAAAATGAAGGTCTTAAAGTCTCAGGAAATTTACCAAATTTAGAATTATATCAGGATAGTTTCCTATATAACTTTTAAAAAAAGTTTCAATTTTGTATTAATCTTACAATTGAAGAAAAAATGTGATTCATCATCTAAAATATTACATTCCTTACAAAGTCTCTATTCCCTTATAATGTTTTTGTACCTCCCTGTTTCAATCAACTACTCATGATCAGAAAGTCTGAATTTTGTTATTATTTTACGTTTCTCTTTATTTTGGTGAGATAAATAGTACAAATTTTCTTTAGTTTCACTTTTTAAGTATTTATATAAATAATTCTTATTACTTTCATTCAGAGTAGATATTTTATTTTTTGCAAGTTTTTGATAATGATCTTTAACAGATAGGTTCATGTTATTATGAAACTTTGCATACTGTTAGATCATAGTACGTAGATGTGCGCATGCACCAATACTTTTTTCCATAATTTTATACCTTTTGGAAATTCTCTCTATCCCCCAATTTTTTTTGTACCGCAGTTTCTCAAACATGCCTTATCAGAGGTTAATGAAACTTTGCATACTGTTAGATCCTAGTACATAGATATCGCATGCGAAGTATATCCTGGTCCAATACTTTTTTCCATAATTTTATACCCTTTTGGACTTTGACATTCTGTCTATCCCCCAATTTTTTTATATCCGCAGTTTCTCAAACATGCCTTATCAGAAGTTAATGAAACTTTGCATACTGTTAGATCCTAGTACATATATGTGCTCGTGCGAAGAATGTCCTGTTCCAATACTTTTGAGACAATTCACCATGATAAGGATGCCCTAGTCCATTAAATTAACAGCAGTGGGGGGTATAGTTAGTGATGTCCCCTCACAGTTTTAGTTGTGATTGTTACAATGCCTTTGACCCTCTTTTGTGTGTAATTTGGGCTTAATAATAAATAAATATAATATTCTCCTCTGAAACCACTTGGATGGTCTGGTTCCCTTTCAAAATTATCTTTGGGCCCCAATCTCCAACAAATATGGCTGCAGTTACCATAAATAGAAAAATCAGTCTAAAAATATTTTAAAATCCTCTCTTATGATGACACTACTTGGCATTTGAGACCAAAATTTTGTGGAACGGTTTTTAAGTGATCCCCAATAAAATTATGTCTGAGGGTCCATATATCATAACAGTGTGGTTATCATTACTGAAAAAAAAAGAAAATCAGCCAAAAAAATATTTAAAAAACTTCTTGTGTGAAAAAAACTTGTGGAAATTAAGACCAAAGTTTGATAGAATGATCCTTACAGGATGCCCTTACAGAACTGCATCAAGCGACCAAACCAAAATATATCAGAGCTGATTTTGAAAACTGTAAAAAGAGCAGAAATGATACTTCAGTAACCAGGTTACTTTGTATGATAAAGGAACTATAATTGACAATCCAAACTACAAAAAGTGGAATTGGTCCCTTCAGATTTTAGCCTTGGGTTTGACTGCTGATACTGTTACTAAAAATAGAAAAATTGGCAAAAAACATTGAAAATATTATTTCTCCTCTGAAACGACTGGACAATTAAGACTAAACTTTAATTGAGTGGTCCTTAGGTTTCAAAATTGTTTTTATTGCTCTGGAAAGCTAAGAAATATTGCCACTGTAACTAAATATTGTCACTGTAACTATAAAAAGAAAATTCAGCTAGTAAGTGATTTTTTACCTCACCTTGCCTAAAAGGCCATGTGAGCTATTGCCATCACATGGCGTCCATCATTGTCGTCCGGTGTAAACATTCTTTCAGATCTTCTCCTCTGAAACCACTGGGACCAAACTTTGGTGAAATGATCCTTATGGTATCTAGTATGAAGTTTATGTTTTATTTTCTTAACGGTTGAAAAACATGGCCGTCATGGCTAAAAATAGAACATAGGGGGGTAAACTGCTGTTTTTGGCTTATATCTAGAAAATTAAATCATGCTCATCGGGTCAAGATCTACCTGCCAAAAAATTAACAATAAATAATATGAGGTCTTCACACTTTACGTCAAGTTATTAGTGTGAATCTTATTTTTGGTTGCTAATGCCAGATGGAACATAATACATGGTGTATATTCAAAATACTTTCTTTCTGATAATATTACATTATCTGCCAAATTGATATTCAATATACAGTCAAACCTGCTTTAAAGGGAACCTCTATATAGCAAATCACTGTCTATAAAGGGCACAGTGAAAAAGTCCCATTTATGAACAAATCATAACCTCTGTATAAAGTGCTCATAAGGGGCACTTTTTTCAGGTCCCTTGGGTGCCCATTTTAGACAGGTTTGACCTTAACTTAACTCAGTTGTAATTTGTTCAATTTGACCACACAAAGCAAGTGTGTCACAGAGTATTTTTGTAGTAAGATCACGACAGAAAAAGCGAAATTATTGTCAATACAGAGATATAATGCTGATGATTCAATTATATAATCATTTCAAAACACCACTTAAAAATAGTAAATCGAGTTGTGCAATCATAGTAAACTGTGTCTTGAGGAAAAATACGATTTTCAATAACCATCAATAAAACGCCTCCTCTTGGCGCATCGAAACAACCCCTTTCTGATTCATATGACCTTATGCACAATATTGCATCCTTTAGGTAATGTCAGAATTCAACATTGTTCTCTCTCTTTATGAATGGTTTAACTTATTCCGATGACAAAGAAAAATTAACATTGTACATGGTGTATGTATTAAACATCGTTCCAATCTTAAATAGTAGTATTAGTGATAGAAATTAACTTGAAGGGAGGGCGGGGGGGGGGGGGGGGGGGGGGGATGGGGGGGAGCTTTCTGAGTTAAAAAAAAAAAAAAAAGTGAGGAAGCACCTGAAAACTATTTTATTTTCTTTATGCACTGACAAATTATTTTTAACAGTTATATATGGTAAATAAAAACCTCTTTCAGATTATTTTTTTCACAAACTTTGCTGACCAAATTATTTTTTTTCTCAAAATTCAGCATCAAAAATTAATTTAAATTAATTTAATTATTATTATGGAAAAAAACAACCCCCCCTCCTTTCAAGTTAAATGGTCAGTCCGTTATAATGATAAGGGTGCATTTATACTTCATCAGTGACCGTCGCACAATCGACATATTGCAAGCTATGGCAAGCGGGTTTAAATAATTTCAACTCCGTAGCGATATCATTATAATATGCTTTTTATATGTATTTAATAAGAAATGAAAGTGCTTTGAATACAGCAAACTGAACTAAAAAGGATTTGGGTGACACAATTTTGCATCAATTCGCATTGCTACACTACATCTATATCATGTAGCTTGTCGCATTGCTGTTGCTTCCGGAGTATTAACCCAACAACCAAGTTGCGACAGCTTAATTGCTTATAATGTTAAGCTACAGTCGCGCCAACTTTGAGTGTCGATTTAAAATCGCCACTAAAAAAATAGAATCGATGGCGTCAAAAACTTCATATTTTCTTGATTTTCGTGAGACCATTGCGCGCCGTCGCTGATGAAATGTAAATGCACCAAGATTTTTAGCATATCGTAATTTATCACAAAACCACTGGATAAGAAGGGCTCATGATTTCCAATCACAAAAATGAAAGAAGACACTTCACCGTAAAACTGGAATATGAAAAATATTGAATGAATAACAAAAAATTCCGAGTCTGAATAAGAAATGTATATTTCAAAATCAAAATATTTAACAATATCTATGGTTCATTTGAGATTGACTATTGTTTTGGTGTTCTGAGTTGTGTAGTCAGGGCTATTTAGAGCTTGCTGCATGGTGTAGTGAGGTGACCTCTGGATGACATTTTTAGCTCACCTGACCCAAAGGGTCATGTGAGCTATTGCCATCACTTGGCCTGGCCTCCGTCGTCCGTCGTAAACTTTTAAAAAAATCTTCTCCTCTGAAACTGCAGGGCCAATATGAACCAAGCTTGGTCTGAATCATCACCAGGGTACCCAGTTTCAAAATTGTATCCGATGAGTCCAAAGACCAAACAACATGGCCGCTGTTACTATATATAGAACATAGGGGTAAATTGCTGTTTTTGGTTAATAACTCAAAAACCAGTACAGATATCGAAAATCTGACATGAGGTAAAAATGATCAACACGGCAAGATCTACCTATCCTGCAATTTTCAAGTTAATTGGAATACCCATCTTGGAGTTATTGCCCTTTTTTGTGAAATTTTCAAATTTTTTATACATTTTGTCTTATATTTTGAAAAGTATTAGAGATAGAGGTTAAGTTTTATTGCAGAAATGTTCAGCATGTCAAGATCAAGTTCCCCATACCCTCTAATTTTGTTATAAATCAGAATACCCATCTTGGAGTTATTGCCCTTTCTTTGTCAAATTTTCAACATTTTAATATATTTTGCATTATATTTCATTAACTATAAGAGATAGAAGTTAAGTTTAGATTGCAATTATGTTCAGCATGTCAAGATATACATATCCTCTAATTTTGAAGTAAATACGATTACCCATCTTGGAGTGATTGCCCTTTTTCATCCAATGTCGTCATCCGTCGTTCGTTAACTTTTACAAAAATCTTCTCTGAAACTACTGGGCCAAATTGAACCAAACTTGGCCACAAGCATCATTAGGGTATCTAGTTTAAAAAGTGTGTCTGATGACCCCGCCTCTCAACCAACATGGCCGACATGGCTAAAAATAGAACATAGGGGTAAACTGCAGTTTTTGTCTTATATCTCAAAAACTAAAGCAATTAGAGCAAAACTGACGGGGTAAAAATGTTCATCAGGTCAAGATCTACCTGCCGTGAAATTTTCAGACGAATCGGTTGGATTATTGCACCTGAATTGTTAATTTTAAGGAAATTTTGCAGTTTTAGATTATTATTTTGAATATTATTATAGATAAAGACAAATTGTAAACAGCAAAAATGTTCAACAAAGTAAGATCTACAAATAAGTCAACATGACCAAAATCATTGAATGACCCCTTATAGGAGTTTTTGCCTTTTAAAGACGGCGTCCAGCGTAAACTTTCCTTTAAAGACCTTTTTTCTCTCAAACCACTGGGCCATTTGAGACCAAAAATTTGGTGGATAGGTCCTTGGGTGGCCCCCTTCCAAAATTATGTCTGGCATCCCTGACTTCCAACCGACATGGCTGCTGTTACTTAAAGTAGAAAAAAGGGGGGGGGGTTGAATTTAAAAAATCTTCTTTTATGAAACTACAAGGCCAGTTGGAACCAAAGTTGGTAATTGTTCTAAGGAGGTTTTCTTTCAGAAATATGTCCAATGACCAAGACTGTCTACCAAGATGGCTGCCACAACCGAACTTAGTTTAACATAGGGCCCAATGGGAAAATTCATTGAAAAATCTTCTTGTCTTAAACCACTTGACCAATTGGAACCAGACTTGGCAGCAATGGTCCTTAGGTGGTCCTCTTATAGAGGTATGTCCGATGACCCGGACTGTCAACCAAGATGGCCGCCACAACCGAACTTAGTTTAACATAGGGCCCCATGGGAAAATTCATTGAAAAATCTTCTTGTCTTAAACCACTTGACCAATCGGAACCAGACTTGGCAGCAATGGTCCTTAGATGGTCCTCTTATAGAGGTGTGTCCGATGACCCGGACTGTCAACCAAGATGGCCGCCACAACCGAACTTAGTTTAACATAGGGCCCTATAGGAAAATTCATTGAAAAATCTTCTTGTCTGAAACCCCTTGACATATTGGAGCCAGACTTGGCAGAATTGGTCTTTAGGAGGTCTTTTTTCAGAAATATGTCTGATTTTTTGGACTGTGAACCAAGATGGCCCACACAGCCGAACTTAGTTTAACATAGGGCCCTATGGGAAAATTCATTGGAAAATCTTCTTGTCTTAAACCACTTGACCAATTGGAACCAGACTTGGCAGAAATGGTCCTTAGATGGTACTCCTATAGAGGTGTGTCCGATGACCTGGACTGTGAACCAAGATGGCTGCCACAGCAGACCTTAGTTTAACATAGGACCCTATGGGAAATTCACTGAAAAATCTTCTCATCTGAAACCACTAAGCCAATTAGAATTAGACTTGGTAGCAATGGTCCTTAGATGGTCATCTTTGAGAATTTTGTGCGATGACCCAGACTGTCAACCAAGATGGCCGCAAAACCCAAACTTAGTTTAACATAGGGCCATATGGAAAAATTCATTGAAAAATCTTCTCGTCTGAAACTACTTGTCATATTGGAGCCAGAATTGGCAGCATTGGTCTTTAAGAGGTCCTCTTTCAGAAATTTGTCCGATCACCCGGATTTTCAACCAAGATGGCTGCCACACCGAACTTAGTTAAATATTGGACCCTATAGGAAAATTCATTTAAAAATCTTCTTCTCTGAAACCACTTAGCCAGTTGGAACAAGACTTAGCAGAAATGGTCCTTAGATGGTTCTCTTTTAGAAATGTATCCTTTGACCTGACTGTCAACCAAGATGACTGCCACAGCTGAAATTAGTTTAACATAGAATCCTATAGAAAAACCAGCCAAATTGACTGCAACACTTAAATATTTAGGTCTGCTCAAGGTGAAAAGTTAAATCCAGGTGAGCGATACAGGCTCTTGAGAGCCTCTAGTTAGCTCACCCTGGCCAAAGGCCATGTAAGCTTGTGTCATTATTGCATCTGTCGTCCGTCCGTCAGTCTGTTACCTTTCACATTTTAATCATCTTCTCTGAAACCACTGGGCCAAATGGAATTAAACTTTGCAGGCAGCATCTATGGAAAGTCCTTTATAATAATAATAATCCAAAGATACTAATATTAGATATAGTGAATTTATACTATGCTGTATACGACGCATTTCAAGGCGTTACCTCTCATCAGTAGCATTAAAACCAAAACATTTGGAAGACCAAAAACCAAACTTATATTAAACAAGAAGTACTCAAACAAAAATACCGAAATAGGAAGCCAAATTTCAGCTAAGGAGACCTACCGTGTGCAATACAAGGAATGAACCCTTTGTATTTCTATTATTTTTGAATTTTGCTAAAGTTATAAAGTTAGCACATTTCGTCCCGATCGGATTGGTTGATACGTTGATATAGAAAATCTTCTCTGAAATGCTTAGCCAAATGGAACGAAACTTGACAGAAACCATCTATGGGAGGTTTTTTACAAAGTTTCCTCCTGTTGTTCTGAGCGGGGAAAAAACATGAATGTGTTACGGCCGAAATCACCTTTTAAATTGTGGCCAACAAACACACAAATCAATAATAAAATTTAACAAGATTTATTATATACAAGTTTACAAAAAATATTACACAAAATAAAATGTCAACTTAACTGTTCAAAACCCTATGTCTTTTCTTTGTCCGGAATTCTTCTCGTCACTGTTGCGGGAATCCAAACGTAATATTATATCCAATCAGTCACAATCTAGTATGATGTAACGTAAATAAAAGTGTGTCAAGTATGATGTTGTGTAACATAAATAAAAGTGTGTCAATCCAACAGCTGAGAACACAAGAATGTTAACGTCTGGTCTGATACTGTTCTGCTCTGCAAGTCTAACTTTCTTGTCCGTATATATATACTGTAGAACGGAAACTTCTGGAATACGGTAGAAGTTTAAATTACACAAGAATTATTACGTAAGTCAAATAGAAAGTTCTAGTCATTCCATCAGTATCTATTATCGTTCCAGTGATTTCTAAACTGCGCAATTATAACATTATTAGGTAAACAACTATAAGTATTATGTAAACATATTATACATGTTATAAGGCTACGCAAAACAAATTAGGCCAAGATAAATAAATATAATAATTACAATATCATAACAAATGTGATTATAGATAAAGACAAACTGCACACAGCAAGATCAACTAGTACACAAAAGATAACAGGTGAGCGATTCAGGCTCTTGCGAGCCTCTTGTCACATTTCAATCTTCTTCTCCAAAACTGCATAGCCAATTGCAACCATACTTGGGAATGTTCATTGGATGGTCCTCTACAAACTTTATGTTTTTGGTTCTGATCGAAAATTCAACTTGGCTGCCAGGGCCATTTATGCACTCTGATTGGCTGAAATTTAAAAAATTGTCTTCTCTGAAACTACAAAAGCAGTTGAATTGTTATATCCTTACATGGTCATCTACAATTTTATGTTTTTTGTGCTGATCTGAAATCCAAGATGGCCGCCACCACGGCTGTCAATCGTCGTCGTCGTCATTAACATTTCAGATTTCGATCATTTCCTCTGAAAATACTGGGCCAATTGGAACCAAACTTTGCAGGGATGATGTACTAGAGCTCCTGTGCAAAGATTCCTCATTTCATATTGATCTGGTGAAAAACATGGCCACCATGGGCAATTCTTGTTTCTGATTGGCTGAAATTTGAAAAATCATCTCCTCTGAAACTACAAGTGCAAATGACTTCTAACTTGATACAATGGATGTTTGTGAGGTTTTCTACAAACATTCTTCATTTCAACTTGATCCGGCAAAAAACATGGCTGCCATGGGCAATCTTGTTTCTGATTGACTGAAATTTTAAAAATCATCTCGTCTGAAACTACAAGTGCAAATGATTTGTAGGTTGATACAATTGATGTTTCTGAGGTCCTGTACAAATATTCCTCATTTCGTCTTGATCGGCAAAAAACATGGCTGCCATGGGCAATTCTATTTTTCTGATTGGCTAATGTAGTGCAAATCATTTGTTACTTGATACAATGGATGTTTGTGAGGTCTTCTACAAAGATTCTACATTTCAACTTGATCTAGCATAAAACATGGCTGCCATGGGCAATTCTTTTTTTCTGATTGCCTGATATTTTAAAAATCATCTCCTCAGAAACTACAAGTGCAAATGATTTATAAGTTGATACAAAAGATTGCTCATTTCATCCGGATTGGACAACAAACATGGCCACAATGGGCAATTGTTGTTTCTGATTTTTCAAAAATCTTCTCCTCTGAAACTGCTAGGCCAAATGGAACAAAACTTGACAGGATGCATATATGGGGGGTCCTTTATAAAGTTTCCTTATTTCGTTCCGATTTATGGCCATAATGGGCAGTTCTTGTTTGTGATTGGCTGATATAAAAAAATCTTCCCCTCTGAAATCACTTGTCCAAATGGAACAAAACTTGACAGGAAGCATCTATGGGCGTTTGTTTACAAAGTTCTTTATTTCATTCTGATCGGGCAACGAATATGGCCACTATGAAAAATTCTTATTTCTCATATCTGATTAAAAAAAAAAAATTCTGTGGAACTACTGGACCAAATGGAACGAAACTTGACAGGAAGCATCTATTGGAGGTCCTTTATAAAGATTGCTCATTTCGTCCCGATCGGACAACAAACATGGCAGCCATGGGCAATTGTTGTTTCTGATTGGCTGAGTTTTCAAAAATCTTCTCCTCTGAAACTGCCAGGCCAAATGGAACAAAACTTGACAGGAAGAATATATGGGGGGTCCTTTATAAAGTTTCCTCATTTTGTTCCGATTGGACTAGAAATACGGCCAGAATGGGCAGTTCTTGTTTCTGATTGGCTAATATAAAAAAATCTCTGAAATCGCTTGTCCAAATGGAAAGAAACTTCACAGGAAGCATCTATGGGAAGTTCTTTACAAACTTTCCTCATTTTGTCGTGATCGGACTACAAATATGGCCTTTATGGACAGTTCTTGTTTTTATACTCCCGTCAAAATTTTGACGGTACGTATGATGGTAAACAAATGTCCGGCGTCCGTCTGTCCGTCTTCGTGCCGTCAGTCGTGCCGTCAGTCCTTCAGTCCTTTTCTTGTCATCGCAACTCCTCTCAAACCACACAACAGAATTTCATGAAACCTTTTTAGGTAATAAGGACATACCATGTAGTTGTCCATATCGACAGGAAAGTGCGATTCAATTTTTTTTCTAGGAGTTACGCCCCTTTGAACTTATTTACTTTAATGTACTACTGCAACAGTTTGTCATCGCAACTCCTCTCAAACCACACAACAGAATTTCATGAAACCTTTTCAGATAATAAGGACATACTACGTAGATGTGCATATCGACAGGAAATTACGATTAAATTTTTTTCCCAGGAGTTACGCCCCTTTGAACTTATTTGCATCACTATACTATTACTGTTGACTCCTCTCCCTTGGAATTTAAATTTCCCAACATGCTGCCATTCAAATTAGGATAAGTATGTGCAGGTAAGCATTTGATTTTGTTCATTTTACTTGTGAAGTGAGATTTGTTTCTCCAGTGACAATATGAAGACGTGGGGTATGTGAGCGTGCTCACAAAGGTTCTTTAATTAATTGGTATGTCTTTGTTTACCTTTCCTGTTTATGCACAACATTATACACATGTATTAGATAACTTATGATTTCAGATTGACCAGTCAGGACTTGGTCTACCAGAACGGGACTACTACTTGAATAAATCCATTACAGAAGACAAGGTAACACAGACAATTTTTTTAATGGAAAAAATCTAGTTGTTACTCTAGCACAAATGACAAAATTTACCCAGCTCAAAAAGGATAATTCATTACCTTTCATTAATTCATTAATAAATTTAAATTGAAAATCTGTTAATTCCGAAGTAACCTTTTATTTATGACTCCATAACTAAATATAAAGAATTACAATAGCACCATGTGAGGATTGTATCATCCAAATGAGTTTCTGAAATTTTGCACATTTTTAGGCACGTTAGGTTCAAGGGTTACTTAGTTTGTGTCATTTGAAACTCCAACCTGGCATTTATGAAATTTTGCACAGCTAGATTAAAAACATTGAACGAATGTGCAACCCATTTAAGTCAATTGAATTAAAGCCATTATTACAATTGAAAAGAGAAACTTGGGGAAAACTGCAATTCCTTAGATACAAATGTCTCAAATAATTGTAATCGCAGGGTCAAGAACCCCACCCCCCGAAACAAAAACAAAAAAACAAAAACACAAAAACAAAACACAAAAACAAAAACACAAAAACAAAACACAAAAACAAAAACACAAAAACAAAACAAGGACCACAAAAACAAAAACAAAAACAAAAACAAAACAAGGACCACAAGATTTTTTAGCTCACCTGTCGTGGCCTAAAAGACCATTTAAGCTATTGCCATCACTTGGAATACGTCGTCCGTCGTCGTAGTCGTAAACATGCCTTTAAAGATCTTCTTCTCTGAAACCACTGGGCCAATTGGAAAAAACTTTGCAGCAATGATTCTTAGGTGGTCCTGTTTCAGAATTGTATCCAATGACCCGGCCTGTCATCCAAGATGGCCGCCAGAGCCGAACATAGTTTAACATAGGATTCTATGGGAAATTTACTGAAAGATCTTCTTGTCTGAAACCACTTGGCCAATTGGAACAGAACTTAGCAGCAAATGGTCCTCATTCAGAATTATATCCAATTACCCCGTACATAATCCACGAAATTACTGAGCCAATTGGATTTAAAGTTGGCAGCATTGGTCCTTAGATTGTTCTCTTTCATAATTGTGTCTGATCACCAGGATTGTCAACCAAGATTGTCGCCACAGCCAAATTAAGTTTAATGTAGGACCCTATGGGAAAATTCATTTAAAAATCTTCTTGTCTGAAACCACTTAACTAGTTGGAAAAAAACTTAGCAGTAATGTTCCTTAGATTGTTCTCTTTTAGAAATGTGTCCATTGACCTGCACTGTCAACCAAGATGACTGCCACAGCTGAAATTAGTATCATAGAACTCTAAAGAAAAACCAGCCAAACTGACTGCATCACTTAAATTTTTAGTCCTGCTCAAGGTGAAAAGGGGGCCTCGGTAGTGTATATTTACAAATGGCTGTTGAATGAAAGTATAAATTGTAGTTGTGGATCTAGGCAATTTACAAAGACGTGTTCCAATAAAAAATTAAAAACCAATTGGTCAGAGAACAATTGAAGGTCTTTCCACCTCAATTGCAGATTTGTTGATAACAAAAATGAGGTTTAAAATGTAATTGTTGGTTTTTGAGCATAGCTAAGCTTTCAGCGATTGCAAAAATATATGGTTCTATGTACTTTTGATTGAAATAAAGGAGGTATTATGCTATTTCCCGTATTACAAATATCACTTCTGGTTTGATATGATAGGTAATTTCACAATTGTTAAAAAAATATATGGACTGCTAGTTTGAATAACTAAGAAAAATGTTTATTTCTGGTTAACTTAATGTTTGTGATGAATTATACTGTTTTGCACTATAAACACCAAAAACGTCATTAATGTGACTTTATAAATTGACTATTCTAGACGTTTTCATGGGCTGTAACATTGTCACGTTAATTAACTTTCCAATATATTCAAAACGTCTAAAAACGTCTACAGAATTAATAACGTTGCCAGAAATGACGTCATCAAAAGTAGTTTCTGAATTTCACGCTTTCAATAACTTTGTTTTAAAAATCTGAAAAAAACCTTATAAAGTATGAAAAAATGCAAAAGACGTAATATAGGTCATGACCTTGACCTTTGACCTTGTGACCTTTTTTCAAGGTCATTGGTCGCTGAGGTCATTGCAGAAGACCCCATGCCATTATTATGTACCATCGTCAAGTTATAAACGAAAAACCTTAAGTTGGAACGTTCTAGGCGCAATTACTCCCAAAAGATGACGTCATACAACTTTAACTTAAATGTAACAAAGTTGCGCATCAATGTCCGAAACATTTCCAACATTACATTTCCTTGGCTATCCACAACCATTTCAGAGGAGTGGTGATAACAAGCAAATGTCAAATAGTAGAACTTGACCTTGACCTTTGACCTTGATGCCAATTTGAAGGTTATTAATCCCTGATGTCAGAACAAAAGACCCCATGCCTTTATCATGTACCATTATTGAGAAATAAATGAAAAACCGAAAATTTAAATGTTCTGGGGGCAATTACGCTTATAAAATGACGTCATACAACTTTTATGCAAATATAACAAAGCTAGGTCTCAACGTCCTTAACATTTTCTCCATTTCATTTTATCAGCTATCTTTTACCGTTTCAGAGGAGAAGCGATAACAAGCAAAAGTCAAAATTTAGAACTTGACCTTGACCTTTGACCTTGACCTCATTTTACTTGTTAGGGGCCGTGGACCCTCAATACAAAGTTTCATGTTGATATCTCAACCCTAAATAACAATTTGTATGATACACCAAAAGTGAAAATTGTTTGAAGGGAAATAACTCCTATGAAATGTCGTCAGATCCTTTCCGACCAAATGGAACAAATTTGCGCACAGATACACTGAAGACATTGCAAAAGATTTTAGGTCGATATCTTTTACGGTTCCAGAGAAATAAAGATAACAAGAAAAGGACGGGGAGGGGAGATAACTCCTATAAAAAAAGTGTTTGGTTACACAGGGTCAATGGTGAAATCGTAATCACTGTACGATATCATGGGTCAAAAATCCTTTCGATATGTCAAGTAACAAAAAAACATCTCAGATGGGAGAAGAAAAAAAAAATAATAATAATCAGAACAAAAGCAAAAGGTCTTTCCACGGAAAGTGGAAAGACCTAATAATGAAGAAAAAAAATGGGTTTTTACTGCATTTACCATTTGCTTTGCCAAATTTAAATTAGAAAATGGAAAAATTTTTGAGAACATCCAGTATCTCTCAGAACTCTTCCCCACCCTCAACTGGACTTAGTTTAACATAGGACCCAATGGGAAAATTAATAAAAAATCTTATGGGAAATTCATTTAAGAATCTTCTCGTCTGAAACCACTTGGCAGCAATAGTCCTTAGATGGTCCTCTTTCAGAATTGTGTCTGATGACCCAGACTGTCAACCAAGATGGCCACCACAGCCGAACATAGTTTAACATAGGACCCTACTGGAAAATTCATTTATAAAATCTTATCTGAATCTACAGAGCCAAACATAGTTTGGATGCAATAGGTAAATCCAGACCAAAGTTTTGTAGAATGGCCATAGGTATATCCTTCTCAACCTTGTCTCAGAAGTTGTTGACCAACTGATCTAATGATCCATACTCTATAGGTAGGCAGACAAGTCTGTTTCTCATTTTATTTTGACTACTCGATTTAAAGCTTCTCCTCTGAAACCACTTAGCCAATTCAAACAAAATTTGGCAGCAATTGTCCACAGGTGTTCCTCTTTCAGAAATGTATCTAATGACCCTGCCCACCATGCAAGATGTCTGCCAGAGCCAATCTTATTTGGCATAGGACATTATCGGAAAATTCACTGAAAGACATTCTTGTCTGAAACTGCTTTGCCAATTGGAACCAAAGTTGGCAGCAATGGTCCTTAGGCGGTCCTCTTTCAGAATTACATCCAATGAACCTACCCACCATCCATAGGTGTTTTTCTTTCAGAATTGTATCTAATGGCCCAGATTGCCTCTAAGATGGCCAGCAAAGGCATTATCTAGGACCCTATTGGAAAATTTAATTTAAAATCTCGAAAAAGATTGTATAGATAGATACCCTTAATGGGGTCTATAAAATGTATTATACTGGCAGAAAAAGACAATACGCAGAAAATGCCATGATGGCCACCAGAGCCAAACATAGTTTAACATAAGACCCTTTTGGAATATTCACCTAAAAACTCTTCTTATCTGAAACCATTGGGGAATTTGACAAGTTGACAGCAATGTTCAAGACTGCCAACCAGCATGGACATAGCCAACAATTTAATTCTGCTTTGTCTGCAAATGATATCCAGGTGAGCAATACAGGCTCCTGGGAGCTTCTTGTTGTGTATTAGTCAACTCCCCTTTTTAGCTCACCTGGCCTAAAAGGTTTCTGCCATCACCATCGCTGGTGTAAACTTTTCCTTTCAAGATCTTCTCTGTCCTTGGGTGGCCCCCTTCGAAAATATGTTGTGACTGAAAATAGAAAAAAGGGGGGATGAATTTAAAAAATCGTCTATTTAAGGTCTCGTTATACACTTCCAGGTCAAGTGGCCACTGAGCACCATAGTTCTTTAAAAAGTTGAACTTTGAAGTAAACTTGTTTGAGTTAATTAATACAATACCATTATGGTAAAAGTAACATTTAAGGGATTAAATGAAAGCTGAGAATATTTGTTTTACAGAAATAACTCCCACTTTCCACCCATGAGTAGGAATTTATGGTACAGGAAGTAATAACATGACTAATGTCCATCCCTTTTCTCAGTTTGTCTCCAAAATTAAACACACAGTGATTATAGAAACTTTGCCTTCAGACTTATTTTGGGAAAAAAGTAAACAATGATTGTATCATATTTAGAGTTTTAAAATCTGCTATTCTTTTGCTCAATCTAATTAAAAACCGATCTCTCATCGCTCCCATTTTCTGATATGTTGCGTGGGAGATCTAACGAAACCCGCTTTGAGGTCACATGTGAGTGACCTCATAGGTGTGTCCTGTTCGACCAATGAAATTGCGGCTTCGGCGATCTTGGAAGTTGATCGTGTGGTAAAGGGATGTAACTCATTTTATAAACAAAGAAATCGTCAGTCCCCAGAATTCATTCAGATCTTCTTTAACGATTAGATCTAAAGGAAAACTTTTTTGATTGGCTTATTGATAGGAAGTCAACTCATTTGCATATCATTATAAATTCATAAGTTCCTGTTCACTCACATGTGACCTCAAAGTAGGTTTCGTTAGATCTCCCACGCGACATATCAGAAAACGGAAGCGATGAGAGATCGATTTTTTATTAGATTGTCTTTTGCTTTGCAATGAGGTATGTCTCATTCAGAACTTTACACCTATATGTTCAGGCTGACAGTTTGAAATTTGGCCAAAACTTGCAGGAATATGTTAATGAAGGTCATAGGGTATACGAGACTGTAACTACAGGCCAATTGGAACCAGACTTGGCAGCAATGGTCCTTAGATGGCCCTCTTTCAGAAATGTGTCCGATGACCAAAACGATCAATCAAGATGACCGCCACAGCTGATCATAGTTTAACATTGCACCCTATGGAAAATTCATTAAACAATCTTTCCCAATTGGAATCCAACTTAGCAGCAATGGTCTTTAGATGGTCCTCTTTCAGAATTATAGCCGCCGACCTAGCCTGTCAATCAAAAACATTGCCACCAAAGATGAACTTAGTTTAACATAGGACCCTATGCCAAAATTTAATTTGCAGATCAATACCTTAAACTTGCCCATTTAGTACCAGACTAATGGCTGCAATGGTCCTCTTTTAGAAATGTGTTTGATAACCTTGAATGTCAACTAAGATGGCCACCACATCCTAACTTTGTTTAACATTGTACCTGTTGGAAAATCAGCCACAGCTAACTTCTACACTTAAATTTTCAGTCCTGCTGAAGGTGGACAAGTTAAATCCAGGTGAGCAATACAGGTTCTTGAGAGCTGCTAGTTCATATGACCAGTTGAAAGTTTTGACAGCAAAATGTTGTTCTTCCCAAAAGGTTCAATAAAACTTACACTTTGTCCGTCTATATCTGATGAATGGTTTAATTTAATCAAAATGTTAATCATTTACAGAGAAACAAAATCCTATGTGTTAAAATATTTTCAACTTTCAACAGGTATGATATTTACTATTAGAACATGTGAGTTGACCTTAAGTTAATTTATTGACCAGTTTAGGGCACATAAGAATTGCAAAAAAGTAGAACATACAAATGTTCAGATTTGATAAGTTTTAAATAGCAAAAAAGTGAGTAATATTTAGGAATATAAACCTTTACCAGAAGTTGATTTCAAATTGTTTTATATTGTGTATTACACAATCTTTAGTTTATAATACAATATAGGTGTTAAAAGCATATCTGAAGTACCTAACAGAAGTTGGAGTGTTGTTAGGAGGGGATGAAAATGATACACGACAACAAATGATGGATGTTATAGAATTTGAGGGAAGAATAGCCAAAGTAAGTTTTATGTACACACAATATTCTTGTTTATCATTGATGAATTCAAATTTGGTATGTTTACTTTTAAATATGAGTCTAAAGTGCTAATAAATTCTGCCTCTTTACCTGTCATTTGATCTGGATTGACCTCAATAGCCGCTGTTGTAATACATATTCTCACATAAATATCATTTTGGTAGCATTGTTAAAACCTAGCTATTATTAAGTGATGAAGAAAAGCTGACAATTATGATAGCTAGAAGGATATACATGTATACCGTCTGTTGTCCGTTAACTTTTACAAAAATCTTCTCCTCTGAAACTGGAACCAAACTTGGCCACCAGCATCATTATGGTATCTAGTATAAAAAATATATCCGATGACCTGCCTGCCAACCAACATGGCCGAAATAGCTAAAATTGGACATAGGGGTAATCTGCAGTTTTTAATTGGGTTTTCCTCTGGAAAAATCCGGTTATTGAATTTGAGAATTCGGGCCATCATGTCCGGCCTATAACTTTCTTGTCTTAAGACCTATACCTTAGATCTATGGTATGTGGATATATCACCTCAAGAGATGTGTCTTGTTTCAAAAATTATGACCTTGACCCTTGACCTTAGGGTGAATAAATAGGTCATTTTAGATCATCATCGTGTCCAGCCTGTAAGACCTAGGCCTTGGATTTTTGGTGTGTAGGTAGGTTATCTCAAGATGATGTGTCACATACCAAGAATATTGACCTTGACCGTTGACCTCAAGCTCAATAAATAGGTCATTTTTGTAACATATTTGTCTAAAAACCTAGGCCTTGGATCTTTGGTGTGTAGGTACAGGTTACCTCAAAACGATGTTTCACATTTCATATTGGCCTTGACCCTTGACCTCAAGGTCAATAAATTGGTCATTTTTGTAACTTTTTTGCCTCAAAACCTAGGCCTTGGATATTTGTTGTGTACATAGTATTCCTCAAGATGATGTGTTGCATATTAAGAATGTTGACCTTGAACTTTGACCTCAAAGTCAATAAATTGCTCATCATGTCCAGCCTGTAACTTTTTTGTCTTAAAACCTAAATCTTAGATCTTTGATGTATGGGTAGTGTACTAAAGATGTTGACATCTGACCTTGACCCTTGACTTCTTTGTTGGAGAAAAGTTACTCAGTAAAAATGAAATAGAAGGAAAACCCGGTTTGCTGTCGCTCAGACAGCTCTCTTGTTGTCTTATATCTCAAAACTAAAGCATTTAGAGCAAAACTGACTCAGGGTAAAAATGTTCATCAGGTGAAGATCTACCTGCCATGAAATTTTCAGACGAATCGGTCAACCCTTTATCGGGTTATTGCTCCTGAATTGTTAATTTTAAGGAAAGTTTGCAGTTTTAGGTTATTATCATGAATATTATTATAGATAAAGACAAACTGTAAAAAGGCAAAAACTTTCATCAAAGTGAGATTTACAAATAAGTCATTACCAAAATCATTGATTGACCCCTTATAGGAGTTTTTGCCCTTTGAAGATGGTGTCCTGTGTAGACTTTCCTTTAAAGATCTTCTAATCTGAAACCACTGTGCCAATTGATACCAAACTTAGGTGGAATGGTCCTTGGGTGGCCCCATTCCAAAATTATGTCTGGCATCCCGGACTTCTAACCGACATGGCGGCTGTTGCTAAAAATAGAAAAAAGGGGGGTGAATTGAAAAAATCTATGAAACTGCAAGGCCAATTGGAACCAATCTTGGCTATTATAATCCTTATGAGGTTCTCTTTCAGAATTATGTCCGATGATCCGGACTGTTAACCAAGATGGACGCCACAGCAGAACTTAGTTTAACATAGGGCCCTATTGGAAAATTCATTGAAAAATCTTCTTGTCTGAAACCACTTGACCAATTGGAACCAGATTTGGCAGCATTGGTCCTTTGATGGTCCTCTTTTAGAATTATGTCCAATGACCCCGACTGTCAACCAAGATGGCCACCCTCAACAGATCTTGCTTAACATAGGGCCCTATGGGAAAATTCATTGAAAAATCTTCTTGTCTGAAACCAATTGACCAATTGGAACCAGACTTGGCAGCAATGGTTCTTAGGAGGTCCTCTTTCAGAAATGTGTCCGATTTTGTGGACTTTGAACCAAGATGGCCCCCACAGTCGAACTTAGTTTAACATAGGGCCCTATGGAAAAATCCATTGAAAAATCTGCTTGTCTGAAACACTTGACCAATTGGAACCAGACTTGGCAGCAATGGTCCTTAGGAGGTCCTCTTTCAGAAATATGTCTGATGACCTGGACTGACAACCAAAATGGCTGCCACAACCGAACTTAGTTTAACATAGGGCCCTATGGAAAAATTCATTGAAAAATCTGCTTGTCTGAAACTACTTGACCAATTGGAACCAGACTTGGCAGCAATGGTCCTTAGGAGGTCCTCTTTCAGAAATATGTCTGATGACCTGGACTGACAACCAAAATGGATGCCACAACCAAAATTTGTTTAATAGGGGACCCTATCGAAAATTCATTGAAAAATCTTCTTGTCTGAAACCACTTACCAATTGTAACCAGACTTGGCAGCAATGGTCCTTAGGAGGTCCCCTTTTAGAAGTGTGTCTGATCACCCGGATTGTCAACCAAGATGGCCGCCACAGCCGAAATTTAGTTTAATATAGGACACTATGGGAAAATTCATTTAAAAATCTTATTGTCTGAAACCACTTAGCCAGTTGGAACAAGACTTAGCAGTAATGGTCCTTAGATGGTTCTCTTTTAGAAATGTGTCTATTGACTTGGACTGTCAACTAAGATGGCTACCACAGTCGAACTTAGTTTAACATAGAACCCTATGGAAAAACCATCCAAATTGACTGATACACTTAAATTTTTAGTCCTGTTCAAGGTGAAAAGTTGCATCCAGGTGAACGATACAGGCTCTTGAGAGCCTCTAGTTTAGCTCACTTGGCATCCATCATCTGTTGTCCGTTGTAAACTTTTCACATTTTCATCATCTCCTCTGAAACCACTGGTCCAAATGGAATTAAAGTTGGCAGGAAGTATCTATGTAAGGTCCTTTATAAAATTTGCTCATTTCGTCGCGATCGGACAACAAACATGGCCGCCATGGGCAAGTGTTCTTTCTGATTGAGTTTTCAAAAAAATCTTCTGAAACTGCTTGGCAAATGGAACAAAACTTGACAGGAAGCATACATGGGAGGTCCTTTATAAAAAGTCCTGATTTCTTTCCATCGGACTACAAATATGGAGGTAATGGGCAGTTCTTGTTTCTGATTAGCTGATATAAAAAAATCTTCTCCTCTGAAATCTCTTGGCTAAATGGAACAAAACTTGATAGGAAGCATCTATGGGAGGTTGGTTACAAAGTTTCCTTATTTCGTCCTTGGCTGCGATGGAAAATTCTTGTTTTTCATTGGTTGATTACAAATTTTTCTCATTTTGTCCTGATCTGACTACAAATATGTCCACCATGGACAGTTCTTGTTTCTTATTGGCTGATATAAAAAACTCTACTTATCTGAAATTGCTTGGCCAAATGGAACGAAACTTAATAGGAAGCATAAATGGGAGATCCTTTATAAAGTTTCCTCATTTCGTCCCGATCACACTACAGATATGGCAGCCATGGGGCAGTTCTTGTTTCTGATTGGCCGATATAAAAAATCTTCTCCAAAATCGCTGGGCCAAATGGAACGAAACTTGACATCTATGGGAGGTTCTTTATAAGATTTCCTCATTTTGTCCTGATCGGGTAAAAAACATGGCCACCATAGAAAATTCTTGTTTCTCATTGGTTGATTTAAAAAAAAAAAAAATTTCTGTGGAACTGCTTGGCCAAATGGAATGAAACCTGACAAGAAGCATCTGTGGAAGGTTTTTACAAAGTTTTCTCATTTTGTCCAGATCATGCGACAAACATGGCCACCATGGGCAATTCTTGTTTATGCCAGGTGAGTGATACAGGCTCAGCCGTCTGAGCCTCTAGTTTTTGAGATGAAGGAATGTACAATTTTTTAGATCACATAGGAAATCCATGTGAGTTATTGCCATCACTTTGTGTCCGTCGTCCATCCGTCGTCGTTGTCATCATCGTCGTCTTCATCATCGTCGTCGTTGTTAACTTTTCAGATTTTGATCATCTCCTCTGAAACTAATGGGCCAATTGGAACCAGACTTTGCAGGAATGATGTACTAAAAGTTCTCTATGAAAATCCTCATTTCATTTTGATTGGACGAAAAACATGGGCAATTCTTGTTTCTGATTGGCTGAAACTTAAAAAAGCATCACCTCTGAAACTACAAGTACAAAATGATTTGTAAGTTAATAGGAAAAATAATAGAAATACTAAGGGTTCATTCCATGTATTGCTCATGGTAGATCTCCTTAGCTGAAATTTGGCTTCCTATTTCGGTATTTTTGGTTGAGTACTTCTTGTTTAATATAAGTTTAGTTTTTGGTCTTCCAAATGTTTTGGTTTTAATTCTGCTGATGAGAGGTATCTTTTTGCGCCGTATACAGCATAGTATAAATTTACTATATCTAATATTAGTATCTTTGGATTGTTGTTTTTAATACAAATGATGTTTGTGAGGTCGTGTAGAAAAATTCCTCATTTTGTATTGATTGGGCGAAAAACATGGCCGCCATGGACAATTCTTGTTTCTGATTGGCTGAAATTTGAAAAATCATCTCCTCTGAAACTACAAGTGCAAATTATTTGTAACTTGATACAATGGATGTTCGTGAGAAATTTGAATAAAATTAACCAATACTAAAAAATACATAAATTTAATGAAATATGTACAAAAATTTACAATTTTCACCAATATAGAAAGTTATTTCCTTTAAGTTGTCTATTTTTACTACCATGGGTTTTATCAGATACTGTAATTCAGGCAATGTACACCATACAACGGATGTGCATACTCAGTTTCTGTAATTCAAGCTAGTCCACCAGCTTCGACACACTCCCGAATACGTCAGTTACGTCATACAGCACTAACTACCAAAATACTGATAACAGAAATACAGGAAACTGAAAAACTGCACTAACTGAAATACTGCCTTTACTGAACTACTGGACTACTGTACTACTGGGACCTATGAAATACAATAATCTCATAGCTAGCCTATTGTAAAAAATATCTTGAGCACCTTAAATTAATTACTTCACTTGTCAATTCAACATATTCAAATATATGTATTATACTCCGTACACAAGTTGGTACAAACATGAATAAAATTTCAATATTCTACTCCGTGCTCATGTTTTACATATTCTACTACTCCGTGCATGTGCGGCTTGCACAAAATACTCATAAATATAGACTAGTCCTTTAAGCGACGTGATAAATTTGAGAAAATATTCCGAGCATACAACACTCATTACACCGCGCAAACTTTATCATACTGTGTGCATTTGAAAGCACCAAAATACATACTCAAACTAAACAAAACTTCAATTTGTACGTGTTCAACAAATATTTATTTGTAAAATGGTCAAAAGTTAATTATGTTACACAAAGGTTTCAACGGAATGATGCCTGACAGTTTTAGCACTGTATAATATTAAATTAAATAAATAAAACTGTAACTTACCATAGAAAGCCAGCGTCATGTCCACTGTATGTAAAATTTTCAGACATCTCTCTAGACAAAAAGACTTGTTGTGTCTACTGGTGACAATCATTAACTGATGTCATAGTAGAATGTAATTTAAAAGGAAAGTTTTCGTTACAGTCCGATAATTAAGGTATTGTAAAGGACATTTAAAGGCCGATCGATAAATAAAACACACAGTAATAAACCAGTTTGAAATCGAAAAAATACATTAAAAAAATGGTTTTGACAACACCTCCCCTCTTAAAGAAGTATGTAGTACTTGAAAATAAAATAAAATACATACAAACAGTGACTTCAATCTAAAACCAATGCAATTACCATTCAGTGGAACATGACCGGACAGTACCCGATCCCCATACAAGAGTCCAAAATAGTTCAACTAAACCGACTCAAGAAAGCGAACCAAACGATACGTTACCTGAAGATAAATTTAGTATAATTCACAAAATACCAACAACTTGGTAAGCAAGGATTCTTTGCTCCACAGAGAACAAATCAGGTCACACTAAAATATGGATAAACCTGCCCACAACATCACGGCTTCATAACACCTGAATTAAACTATGAATAAACAGCAATTCTTAACTATATCCTACTTAAATAGTCAGCCCCAACACTTGACTTTCCACTTACAGCCATTATTTTAAACATGTAGGGTTGTAATGCCAACGCCCATCTCATGATTCTAGCATTTGTTACCTTTTTGGAATTTAAATACGTTAGTGGTTTATGGTGTGTTTCCAGCAAGAATTCGCATCCATATAAATACCTTTGAAACTTGATTATGGCCCATACAATTGGCAAACATTCCCTTTCAGCTGTAGCATATGCAGCTTTGCTAGCCTTTAGTTTCCTACTAGCATATGCCACTGGCATGTTTATACCACCTTCATCCTGCATTAAAACTGTACCTATTCCTCTGTCGGAGACATCCGTCGCCAGTCTTAGATATATCAGGAAGTTTCAGTATAGGAAACTTGACTAGAGCATTTCTCAATGACTGAAATGCATTTTCCTGGGCACTGTCCCATCGAACTACATTTGGCTCACCTTTTTTAGCTCACCTGGCCCAAAGGGCCAAGTGAACTCTTCTCATCACTTGGCGTCCGTCGTCCGGCGTCGTCCGGCGTTGTCGTTAACATTTTACATTTTGAACTTCTTCTAGAGAACCACTGAATGGAATGAAACCAAACATGGCATGAATGTTCCTTATGAGGTGCTGACCAAGTGTTGTTACTTTGTAGCCGATCCATCATCCAAGATGGCCGCCAGCGGGGAACTTAGTTTAACATAGGACCCTATGGGAAATGCATACAAATGACTTCTTTTAGAGAACCACTTAATGGAATGAAACTAAATCTGGCATGAATGAACCCTTATAAGGTGCTGACCAAGTGTTGTTACTTTTTAGCCGATCCATCATCCAGGATGGCCACCAGAGGGAGACTTAGTTTAACATAGGACCCTATGGGAAATGCATGCAAATGACTTCTTTTAGAGAACCATTGAATAGAATGAAACCAAACATGGCATGAATGTTCCTTATGAGGTGCTGACCAAGTGTTGTTACTTTGTAGACGATCCATAATCCAAGATGGCCGCCAGCGGGGAACTTAGTTTAACATAGAACCCTATGGGAAATGCATACAAATGACTTCTTTTAGTGACCCACTTAATGGAATGAAACCAAACATGGCATGAATATTCCTTATGAAGTGCTGACCAATTGTTGTTACTTTGTAGCTGATCCATCAGCCAAGATGGCCGCCAGCGGGGAACTTAGTTTAACATAGGACCCTATGGGAAATGCATACAAATGACTTGTTTTAGAGAACCACTGAATGGAATGTAACAAAACATAGCATGAATGTTCCTTATGAGGTGCTGACCAAGTGTTGTTACTTTGTTGCCGATCCATCATCCAAGATGTTTAGAAGTCTATCAGAAAATTGTAAAAAAAATACTGAATGGTCACAACTTGACCACATATTCAAAAATAATAATGATAAGATGTCTTCAGTAGCTATTGTAAGACTACACTAAGATGACCTGTTTTTAATTTTAAATACTGTGTCAAATTAAACCAAACTTGGTCTCAATCATTATATAATTTTACATAATTTCCAAAATCACATTAGATACAGGTGAGTGACACAGGCTCTTGAGAGCCTCTAGTTTGTTAAGTCTGTAAGCGGTAACGAAAGTACAGAGAAGTTTGGAATGAACTTCCTGTAGAAACCAACTTGTCCAAGAAATGACCTTACCTGCTTTTTATACGCCGTCAAAATTTAAAAATAAAGTATAACTTCAAGTGATAAAATCAATACTTACGTTTTCCGGATTTTCTATAAACTAGATTTTAACAAAGGCCGCCCTTCACGATCCGATGTTTCTTTATCAATTTGAAAAGACAATTACATGCGGATTGATAAAAAATCAGAATATTATGGATCGTGATTGGTGGCCCAAGTAAAAATTGTTAATATGTATGCAAAATTGCAGAAAAATCGATGTTTTCCATAACAGTACCCGATTTTAGACTGCTATTGGTTTTTGCTGTGTAAGTAATAACATGGGAAAACATCATATCAATAAAAGAAACATGTCTAACTATCTTTTGGCGAGAAATGAAAATCCATGGTTGAATTTCAAAATCTGACAAAAAAAAAAAAAAACAGGGCCGTTTTGGATATTTCGTGAACCTTCTCCTTTGTAGAAAGGACTTCTTGTCAGAAAAATACTAAGCAAATTGAAATGTTTTTGTTACATGAAGATCCTTAGATAAATGTCTGCTACAAAAGTTATGTTTTTGTGCCGATTGCAATCCAAGCTAGCTGCCACAACTGGACTTAGTTTAACATTGGACACTGGAAGAATTCTTTACATATCTTATCTAGAAGTGCTGGGCACTGTAGAACAATTCCTTACAGATCTTATCCAGAAGCACTTTGTCAGTCGTGGTCACATAAAATCCAGGTGAGCGATTCAGGCTCCATGGAGCCTGTGGTTTAAACTGAAATGGCCAGTGTCCCAGTCCACAGTTTCCACTCGCTTGTGGAGCTTTTCTTTTCCTTACATCTCTGAACTGCCCTATCATCTGCTTGGCCAATACTTTTTTGAATTCCAGTTGAGATAGTTTAATTTCTGTATTGGTCCAAGAAACTTTCCTGTTATTTGGAGATTCCTGCATACATTTCAGAGCATTTACCGTGGTAAGATCAAAACAAAACCAGAACAAATACTTGTACCATTTCCTGGCTTTTCTGCAGGTCGAGTACTGCAACCTTTTTTGGTAGTTTAGTCTAAACATATTTTATTGTATAAAACCATTAGATTAGACACAAGTTTTTCAACTTAGAGCCGTCTTCTCTGTAATAGGCATGAATATACATAATATTTATAATACACATTACATAAATTTATAATTTTCTAATAGGTATGAAGGCATGAAAAGTATTTGAATTAATAACAGTAATATTTGTATTTTGAACAAGAAAATAATAGAAGGTAATAGAACATCTCAATGGATAATCGACTTTTTAATTTTGTTTAAATCGAACACACCGGTCTATAGTTTGAGGGCAAAGATTTATCTCCACTTTTGAATAAAGAAATAACATGTGCGATTTTCCACTGGTCTGGGAATATTTTATCTCGTAATGATCTATTAAATAATAAACATAATGGTTTTGAAATTTGATTTCTGACCGCAAGTAACATTCTGTTGCTTATGATATCAGGCCCCACTGCTTTTATTACATTAAGTGTTGAAGTTATATCTGGCACATCTTGTTCACTAACTACAATCATTGACAGAAGATCAACACAACGATCGTTAAAGACAGGTAAATCCTTTTTTGGTCAGCCAAATCAACCCCCAAACATGTATTTGTTGTACAACTCCGACACAACTGGAGCGGGGACATCTTGAATTGTGCCATCTTTTTTCACCTTTTTTCGCCCTCGAACGGTTCTTGTCTGAGTGGGATTACAGTTTGTACTTATATATAGGTAACTATTTTTTTGTCCTCCAAGCAGTTTCCACTAGATTTCCCTTTTGCATTGTTTTTTAGCTCACCTGGCCAAAGGCCATGTGAGCTTTTGCCATCACTTTTCGTCCGTCGTCCGTCGCGCCGTCCGTCCGTCCGTCGTGCCGTCCGTCCGTCCGTCCGTCCGTCGTAAACTTTTCATTCAAAAATCTTCTCCTCTGAAACCGCTGGGCCGATTGGTTTGAAACTTAATAGGAATGATCTATGACATGTCCTCCACAAACGATCCTCATTTTATATTGATCCGATGAAAAACATGGCCACTGTTGCTAAAAATAGAACATAGGGGTAAATTGCTGTTTTTTGCTAATAACTCAAAAACCGTTACAGATATCGAAAATCTGACATGGGGTAAAATTGATCAGCATGACAAGATCTACCTACCCTGAAATTTTGAAGAAAATTCCAAAACCCATTTAGGAGTTATTGCCCTTTTTTCGTCAAATTTTCAAAATTTTAACATTCAAAAATCTTCTCCTGAAACCGCTGGGCCGATTGGTTTGAAACTTAATAGGAATGATCTATGACATGTCCTCTACAAACGATCCTCAATTTATTTTGATCTGACGTAAAACATGGCTGTCGTAGCTAAAAATAGAATATAGGGGTGGATGTGTTGTTTTTGGCTTATAACTTAAAAACCGTTACAGATATCGAAAATCTGACATGGGGTAAAATTGATCAGCATGACGAGATCTACCTACCCTGAAATTTTGAAGGAAATTCCACAACCCGTTTAGGAGTTATTGCCCTTTTTTCGTCAAATTTTCAAAAATTTAACATTTTTCGTCATTTATCTCCAAAACTATTTGAGATAGAAGTGAAATGTAAATTTATAAAATGTTTGCTATGTTGAGATCTACCTACCCTGACATTTTAAAGGAAATCCCAAAACCCATTTAGGAGTTGTTGCCCTTTTTTGGTCAAATTTTCAAAATTTTTTCATTCAAAAATCTTCTCCTCTGAAACCGCTGGGCCGATTGGTTTGAAACTTAATAGGAATGATCTATGACATGTCCTCTACAAACGATCCTCAATTTATTTTGATCTGACGTAAAACATGGCTGTCGTAGCTAAAAATAGAATATAGGGGTGGATGTGTTGTTTTTGGCTTTTAACTTAAAAACCGTTACAGATATCGAAAATCTGACATGGGGTAAAATTGATCAGCATGACGAGATCTACCTAACCTGAAATTTTGGAAGGAAATCCCAAAACCCATTTAGGAGTTATTGCCTTTTTTTCGTCAAATTTTCAAAATTTAACATTTTTCGTCATTTATCTCCCAAACTATTTGAGATAGAAGTGAAATGTAAATGTGAAAAATGTTTGCCATGTTGAGATCTACATACCCTGAAAAAATTTTAAAGGAAATCCCAAAACCCATTTAGGAGTTATTGCCCTTTTTTTTGTCAAATTTTTAAAATTTTAACATTTTTGCATTTATCTCCAAAACTATTTGAGATAGATGTGAAATCTAAATTGAAAAATGTTTGCCATGTTGAGATCTACATACCCTGAAATTTTGAAAGGATTCCCAAATTCTATTTAGGAGTTATTGGTTTGTGTAATTTGAGGTCGGGTTCTGTTACATTTATTTAAGGTTCACCCTTATTCCTGGTCAATTTTATCAACTTCCTGCCAGGACTACCACCATCAGGGAACATATTTTAACATTAAACCTTATGAAAAATAAATCTTCAACAAATTTTCCCTGGACAATTGAACCAATTGCAACAAACTTGGTCAAATAGTTGATTAATTGTCCAATGAAAAGCAGACTCCAGGTGAGCGATACAGGCTCTGGTGAGCCTCTTGTTTATTTTTGCTCCCATTATAGCTTCAGGCATTCCCCGGCGGTTGATTCGAACAGTACTACAACAATATATCCCTTCTTGCAAAAGTTGTTCGGACAAATCTGGATTCGAAAAAAATTGTCCATGTACAGTAGATTATCAATTTCTCGAACTCGCATCGGTAGTTCGAGCCATCGAAGTCCAGAGAGAAATTTTAGTTTTGAACCAACAATAAATTTAAAATTTAATTTACATCCTTTTTATCTATCCGATTAAAACAACATCCACTCGTCAAATCTTGATGTGGAAATAATAATTTAAGAATAAATCACCCATAAACATAAAGGTGACAATTAAACACCTTCTTGTCATTAATGATGTGACCTCTGGTTTTTCACACTTACTTGTCATATACACCAATTAAAAATTATGTTCGAGTTACTGAGAGTAAATTACATCGTATTACTTTTGTATGTACCAGAAAATTAGTTCGAGAATTCGAGAAATTGGTGTTCGAAAAATCGAGAGTTAATTTACATAGACATAATGAAAAAAATGACCGGACTTTCGTAAAGGGTAGAGAAATCCATGGTGTTATAGCAACCCGAGTTCAAGCCTCCAAGATTCTACTGTATATTACATGATATTTGCCGACCAGATTTCTTTACAAGTCTTTCACCACTCTTGAACCCAGACCTTCCTCACTTCATACTCCGGCTACACATTCTGTATAAATTTTGAATTAGCAGGGCTCACCATACTTGAAAATAACAGAGAGTCTCCCTCAGGGTAGCAACAGGGAGACTTCAGGGCATGACAGGGAGACTTCCAAGTCTACCAGGGAGACTGTGTTTTTTCCCCCAATTCATCGCCTGTCGAGTAAATACCTGTTATTTTGTGTCTTATAGTGTATACTATACATTCCTTTATTGTGTTTTATCCTGTATTGTTTGAGATTTTATCTACATAAAAAAAATATAAAAAAATGAAATTATGCAGTGGTGCTCCGAACTTGGAAGAAAATTTCTGTTACAGCGAAAATATTTGTACCTTTTGACACAACTTATTTATTATTGCCATTTTATTTTTTAATATTTATTGGTAAATAATCTTTACTATTATTTTTTCTCAAACATACTCTTAAAATCCTCCCATTCACCTTGCTTGAACACCTTAATAATCAATACATGTATTGACAAAATTTCCATTTGTGCATAGAGATGTCAAAATCCGCTAAATTTATTTTTAAATAAGGTCCACATATTGTTAGCGGTCGGTAAAAAACACCGTGACCAATGAAAAATCACGAGAATGCCGATTGACGCCATTTTCTAGCTTACTTTTTGTTGTTTTTTTCACCTTCCCCTTTGATCTCCAAGAAAACAAAAAATGGCGGCTCAAAATTTCTAATGAAAATAACGGTCTTCAGACGCAGCTGATTACGTACGTTGTTCGGAGGCGCCTTACTTAAAAACACAGGGCGACGCATTTGTCGCTCTGGAGCCGATGACAGGGCGACATTGGCGAGAATTAGGCGACTTAATCGCCCAAATCACCCGGTTTGGTGACCCCTGATTAGTGAACATATTCATTGGGTGGGGAGGCACGTTCCCAAACATTGATCCCAAATTTTGTTGGTTTTGCTGGGAGGTACTGTTAAAAAGACAAGCGGCTGTTGAAAGCAATCATAACTTCATCAATAGATTGCTCCTTATGTGGCCTGTAGTTTTCTAAGCATGTTCTTGTTAGCGTATCCAATACAAGCCTTATATGGCAAAGCTTGTCATGTCCTGGTTGTCCTCTTGGAGCATTGTTGGTGGTATCATTCATGTGAAAATATTTTGATATTCTTTCAAATCTGGTTCTTGTCATGATGGTTTGGTTGCTAGGGAATTACGTGCATACTCATTTGTTTCTTAGACTAATTTTTTTGACGAGTGCAAAAGGAAAGAATTTGTGAAAGAAATCTATTTCTTTCTTTTTCTTTTCAAGATTGAAAGCTGCCCAAAACAATCCCAAAAACTGTGTGACTGGGGGTTTATTCAAATTATAAGTCTAAGTGTCGTTATCTAACTCTGGTTGCTCATCCTCGGAAGACTAGATATCCAGGTCCGATCAACTAATGTCACTCGCGACACTTCTAACATCACTTTCAACAATATCCGAGTAATGACATTTTCATGATTAAGTCCATTTCTCTGTAGCTATAATACCTATATCCAGTGTATATGGTCTGTAGATACTTCTTGGCAAGTAGGTGTCAGTCCGACACCTAACCTTGACCACAATTTTAGGCTTGAGTGATTCTCATCCAGTTTTTACAAACAAGTCCATATCTAAACAAATCTTATAAATTTGTGTAGATCCACCATTTTTGGACTATAAATAGTTTTTGGTGGGAACATATCAGTCTGAGACCTGTCAGCTGACCTTTGACACAGTTTTAGACTAGAATGACATGCATAGAAGATTCCAAAAAATTCTCTTTGATAAGATCATGAGAACGGTTGTATACAATTGAGAATAATCATTATTGTCCAATGCAGTCATTTGATGATTTCCTTTTTGCATTCAAAATTCTAAAACCCACAATGTCACATTCCCTTTCTTAATTTGTCATATGTATGCTGCATGTTAATCCTCTTCAGTGGTGATATTCTCACTTATTGTTATTTATTTAATTCAGTTAGTATAAATAACAGTATTGAACACATGTTTTTTCTTTCATATTTGATGTGATCATTTCCCAGTGTTGACATATATTCTATAATTAATGTCCTATTTAAATTTATACATTATTTAAAGTTATTTTTCCATTTTTATGTTTATCAGATGACTTAATATGAATCTGGCATCTGAATCTAATTTTTATCACAAAATTACAAAACTATACTATTGCAATTTTTTTTCTTCAACTTCTTGAAAAGTAAGAAAGAGTTTTCTCCCTTTGACAGAAATTTCTCTTTGTTTTGCACTGAAAATGCTAATCTGATCATTTGAGGGTAATCTCACATTACAATAAACCAGTACTGTCTTGTCTCAGTAGTGAGAAATGAGGAATTTAAAAAAATTGTTTTTCTTTCACCAAAAGATTACTGTACCAAGAGAGGAGAGAAGAGATGAAGAAATGATTTATCACAGAATTACTATACAAAAACTTCAGGATAATTCTACTTTTGTAAGTATAATTACAGAATTACTATACAAAAACTTATTGGCACATATATATTTCAAAACATAACACTTATTTACACAAACAAAAAATATAGAAAAGATAAAACATTTAATTTTCATAAACACTGTCACAAAGTCATTCATCACAATGACAGCAAAACATAATACATCTATACCAAAACTACTACATACAACCCGTAGACAAATAATATCCGTCACACATAATCCAAAAGATTGAAAAGTACAGCAATCAGAATACATGAATCCTAGCCTTATTAATATCTTGATTCAAACTTCCCTCACTTTGCACGGACTAATCTATACCTTAATCACCTTCACAGATGTTAATAGTTCACCCGAATTCCACATATAAATTTAAACAACTGGATAGGCCATTAAAAGATACAACAAAGGCAAAACAAAAAAATGTGTTGAAATAAGCGTTTTATCTCCAATCTGACAGATCCTGGCAGTACACATAAAACTTTAGCAATTAACGATAAATAGAAAATTGACCTGTGATTGAAATAAAAACAAGAATGAGCAAGGTTTTAAGAGGTCGTAACAATGTATGACATTGTTGTATAAGAAATAAAAACATTCATTCAAAAATAAAAGAGGAGTTTACAATTTTAGAGTATGACTTCTGTGGGCCCCACAAATTGAAAATCGACATTCTAAACCCTTATTGTGCATCTGCATATGGTGTATACTGTAAAGAAAAGCAATTCATAAATTGAACTAGAATTTGACAGTGTTCCCCACATCTTATTACACATGTGCATATGGTATATGACAAAACTGTTAAGAAACAGAATGCAGAAAGTAAAGATTGAAAGAGGAGTTCAGGTCACAAGCTTAAATTCAGAATTTTAAAATTTGACCTCTGTAAACTCTTAAGAGTATGAAAAGCAAAATTCTTAAACCTTATTGTGCATCTTCACATGGGGTATTGAAATACACAGAAGTAAAATGATAAATTGAAAAATGGAAGAGGAGTTTAGGTGAATACTAAAAAAATGCATTGATTCTAAAATAAATGACCAGTTACCATACTTATTCTAATTTATCAACACTGAAAAAGACCTATTTTTTTGGAAAATCGTAAAACAATAAGAGTTTTAGTCTTTCCGTCATCATTGCAGTCTTCACAAAGTTCGTTGGTTTGTTGGACAATTCCGACGAGATTGGGATCAGTCTGCCTGAATTTTCAATTTTCCTCCAAAATGGTCAGAATGTAGCATTTATTATACCCCCCTGCAAACACAGTATTTGGTTTTTTAGCTCACCTGGCTATTGCCAGGGTAAGCTTTTGCCATCACTTGGCGTTTGTCGTCCGTCCGTCGTACGTCCGTCCGTCGTTAGCTTTTCATTCAAACATCTTCTCCTCAGAAACCATTTGGCCAATTCCAACCAACTTTGCATGAGTGGTGTATGGAAGGTCCTCAACAAAGTTTCCTCATTTAGTTCTGATTGGTCAAGAAACATGGCCACCAGAGGCAATTCTTGTTTCTGATTGGCTGATTTTCAAAAATTTTCTCTGAAACCGCTTGGCCGATTGGTTTGAAACTTAATAGGAATGATCTATGACATGTCCTCTACAAACGATCCTCAATTTATTTTGATCTGACGTAAAACGTGGCTGTCGTAGCTAAAAATAGAATATAGGGGTGCATGTGTTGTTTTTGGCTTATAACTTAAAAACCGTTACAGATATCAAAAATCTGACATGGGGTAAAATTGATCAGCATGACAAGATCTACCTACCCTGAAATTTTGAAGGAAATCCCAAAACCCATTTAGGAGTTATTGCCCTATTTTGTCAAATTTTCAAAATTTAACAGCTTTCGTCATTTATCTCCAAAACTATTTGAGATAGAAGTGAAATGTACATCTGAAAAATATTTGCCATGTTGAGGTCTATCTACCCTGAAATTTTAAAGGAAATCCCAAAACCCATTTAGGAGTTATTGCCCTTTTTTGTCAAATAAATTTTCCCTGAACAATTGAACCAATTGCAACAAACATGGTCAAATAGTTGATTAATTGTCCAATGAAAACCAGACTCCAGGTGAGCGATACAGGCTCTGGTGACCCTCTAGTTTGGGGGGTATATAGGAATTGTCCTTCCGTCTGTCTGTCTTTGTCCATGTACATTGTAAGCGCAACTCCTTCTAAACAGTTCAATGGATTTTGATGAGACTTTATGAAGGTTGGACTTCATATTTAGAAGTGCATGAAACAATATAATTATCACCGGTTGCTTGCAAAGGGTTTTATATGTTTAAAGCTTATAAGTGCAACTCCTAAACCGTTCAATTCATTTTGATGAAACTTTATATGAAGGTTGGGTATCATGTGTAGATGTTTATGATGCAAGATAATTATCGCTGGATGCTTGCAAAGGGAGATAATCAAACTTAAGGGTTTTACAAATTTAAATCTTGTCAGCATAACTCCTTAACCGTTCAATGAATTTTGATGAAAAGTTATATGAAGGTTGGGCAGCATATGTAGATATACATGAAAGAAGACCATTATCGCCGGTTGCTTCCAAAAGGAGATAACCCAACTTGTAGGTTTAAAGTTTGTAAGCGTAACTCCTAGTATTGCAAATGGGGTATCACTCAGTGAGGTCACTCACAGTTCTAGTTATTCATGCATTGTGATGGTCTTTCATCAACCATTCAGCTTATCCATTAGTTGAATTTCTGGTTAAAGATATCCGTTCTAAATGGAATAGTATAAATGTCTCCAAATTTGTTCAATGATCAATTATTCATTTGCACAATGGTAGATTTGAAGTAAATTTATTATATGGTAGTGCAGTTTCAGAAACCCTGTGAAGACTCAAAATAACAACAAGGCATAGGAAAATGAGGTTAGGGCGAAAAATTTAGCAGCAGCGCTGCAGATCAGCACTTCAGTACTATGTTTGTGATCACATGGAAGATTATAAACCTTTTATGTTAGATGGGTTTGTTTCTATTGTTAATAATACTACTCCTCAGCCTATTAAGATTTTACGGGACACTGGAGCTTCTCAGACTTTGTTGTTAGAAGGTGTGTTGCCTTTGTCCGAGGAGACGTCCGTTGGTGCCTCCATTTTGTTACGAAGTGTGGAGTTAGGTTGTATAGATGTTCCCCTCCATCGTATTTATTTGAAGTCAGATTTAATTACTGGACCAGTTGTTGTGGGTGTTCATCCTACTCTCCCTGTAGAGGGTGTTTCATTATTGCTAGGAAATGATCTAGCTAGAAAGAAAGTGGTTGCTGAACCAATTGTTACAAGTGAACCGGTGGTGGATGTTAAATCACCTGAAGATGATGCTGAACTGTATCCAGCTTATGTTGTTACTAGGGCAATGGCAAGAAAACAACAAGATGAGGATTTACAAGAAAGCCAGTATGATTATATGGACCTTTCTGACTCATTCTTTGCCGACATTGAAGGTCCCGGTAGCTCAGAAAAGGCCATAAGACCACGTGGTACTAACAAGCATGTAATTATGCCATGGCCAGACATGAACAGCCATTCATTAGACAAAAGAACATTTAGGGAAGAACAGAATAAAGACCCTGAGGTTCTTCAGCTCTGCAAGAGGGCTCTACCCCAAGAAGAAGCAGACAAAGTGGCCGAATGTTACTATCATCAAGACGGCATTTTGATTAGGAAGTGGAGCCCCCCTGATGCTATCCCAGAGGAGGAATGGAGAGTGGTATACCAAGTGGTGGTGCCTAAAGTCTATAGGCAAGAAATTATTGGTCTTGCCCATGACACCCCCTTGGCTGGACATTTAGGTATAAGGAAGACTTGCCTTAAGATATTACAACATTTCTACTGGCCCAAACTTAGAAATGATGTCACAGAATACTGCAAATCATGCCATATGGGGCAAGCCGCGCAATTGTTTTCCTGTTACAGAAGTCATGAAATAATAGGCTGCCATTAAGTCTGTACGTTTCGTTGACACATGGGAGATGGCTCAAAACGATCGCCATACACTGGCACATATCCAGTTAAATTTTTGGGGTTTGAAGTCAGTCTACTTTTTCCGTAATTTGAGAAATCACGAGCCATGGTAAAAAAGTCTCCTTCCGCAAAGTAAAATGTACCTCTTTCATGCTCTCCATGTAGAATAAATTTTTCTTGGTTTTATTTATTTAATCCTTTCAATATTTCTATGTCAAATGCCTCAGGTAAATACAATTTTAAAACAATACTAGTTATTCAGTTATCATGGTTCGTTTTGTTACAGTAGGTCCATATATCGTGGTGCAATTATAATTTTTTTTATGGACTTCTTTTGTATCCCTCAGGTCAAAGTTCATTGCAGGTCTTGAGCCATATATGCCAGGTTGTTGGCAAGCCTAACCAGAAAATACCACCAGCACCACTTCTGCCAATTCCAGCCTTTGAAGAACCTTTCAGCCGAGTACTTATTGATTGCATTGGACCTTTACCAAAGACCAAGACTGGAAATGCTTATTTATTAACGATCATGTGTACATCCACTCGCTTTCCTGAGGCTATTCCCTTAAGGAATATCAAGACACCAACTATTGTCAAAGCTCTTATCAAATTTTTCACATTAGTAGGACTTCCTAAGTCTATACAGTCCGACCAGGGTTCAAATTTTATGTCAGGTTTATTTCAGCAGGTCGTTTACCAGTTAGGGATTGCTCAGTATAGATCAAGTGCTTATCATCCAGAATCTCAAGGTGCCTTAGAACGTTTTCATCAAACATTGGACATGATTAGGACTTTTTGTCTTCAATTTGATAGGGAATGGGATGATGGTGTTCACTTTCTACTTTTTGCGGTCCGAGAGGCTGTTCAAGAATCCCTTAGTTTTTTCCCCTTTGAGTTAGTGTTTGGTCATACTGCAAGGGGACCTTTGAAATTGGGTAAGGAAAAATGGCTTACTGAACGCACTGACTTGAATCTTCTAGACTATGTATCTAGATTTAAAGAAAAATTGTATATTGCTTGTCAAATTGCTCAGAAAAACTTAAAAACTGTACAGAATAAGATGGTATGATAAAGATGCCAGGGACAGAGTTTTTGAGCCTGGTGATAAGGTACTTGTATTTTTGCCAGTCCCTGGGCATCCTTTACAGGCTAAATACTGTGGTCCTTATACAATTGACAGTAAAATCAATGATTTGAATTATATTGTAAAAACTCCAGGTCGGCGTAAACAAATTAGAGTGTGTCACATTAATATGTTAAAACCATATTTTGAGCGTACTAATGAAGGTGAGAGTAAACCAGTTGCCACTTAAGCCATGGTTAAATTGGAGAACGATCATGACAAACCAGACATAATTGAACCATCTTTTGATTCCAAGACTATGAAACAAACTGTTAGATTGAAAAATTCTGAAATTTTGTCAAATTTAGACTCAAAACTTGCACATCTGACTTTCGATCGCAGAGAAAAATTGAAAACTTTGGTATTTTCTTTTAAAAATCTTTTTCCAGATGTGCCAAACAAAACCACTGCTGTTTGTCATGATGTTGATGTAGGCGATGCTTCTCCAATTAAGCAACTTCCTTACCGGCTAAATCCACTTATACTTGATGTTATGAGACAAGAAATTAGATATATGCTTGACAATGATATTATTGAGCCGAGTAACAGTGAGTGGAGCTCTCTTTGTCTCCTTGTGCCGAAACCAGATAAAACCTTTCGTTTTGTTACTGATTTCAGGAAAGTAAACTCAGTTTCAAAATCTGACTCCTATCCGATTCCAAGGATAGACGATTGCATTGATAACATTGGACAAGCAAAATTCGTAAGCAAATTTGATTTATTGAAAGGTTACTGGCAGGTCCCCTTGACACCGAGAGCTCGTGAAATATCAGCTTTTGTCACACCAGACGGCTTATTTCAATATACTGTCATGCCGTTTGGTATGAAAAATGCTCCAGCTACATTTCAAAGAATGATCAATAATGTAATAAAAGATTTAGACTGTTGTTATGCTTATATTGATGATCTTATTGTATGTAGTGATAGATGGGAAGAGCATTTAACACATTTATGTGATACTTTTGAAAGATTGTCACAATCAAATTTGACTGTTATTCTTAGTAAAAGTGAATTTTGTAAGGCCACTGTTGATTATTTAGGGCACACAGTTGGCCCAGGTCAAGTGAAACCTATTATGGCTAAAGTGGATGCAATTACCAATTTTCCTCCTCCTACAAATAAAAAACAACTTATGAGATATTTAGGCATGATTGGATTTTACAGAAAATTTTGTTAAAATTTTGCTACTGTTGTTCAACCATTGACTCATCTTTTACGGAAAGATTCTAAATTCATCTGGAGTGATAATTGTCAAAACGCTTTTGAAAAAAGCAAATCACTTTTAATTAACAGTCCCGTTCTTATCACTCCAGACTTTAAAAAGCAATTCAAACTTGCCGTTGATGCAAGTGATGTAGGAGTTGGAGCCGTTTTATATCAAGAAACAGATGATAATGTTGAGAAACCTATATCATATTTTTCCAAGAAATTAGATAAACATCAGAAAAATTATTCCATTATTGAAAAAGAATGTTTTGCACTGTTGTCTGCACTTCAACATTTTGATGTACTTGTATATTTAAATCCCACTATGCATCCTATTCTGGTTTATACTGATCATAATCCTCTCACCTTCATACATAAAATGAGAAACAAGAACCAGAGGTTGACTAGGTGGAGTTTATTGTTACAGGAATATGATATTATTGTAAAACATATTAAAGGTAAAGATAATGTAATAGCAGATGCTTTATCTAGATCTTATTAAAACACTGTATACATACTATATATTTTTGTATATATTGTTCATGAAGTTCTCGTTACACTCAAACTTCTTTTAAGGGGGGAGGTGTTATGATATTGTAATTATTATGTTTATTTATCTTGGCCTAATTTGTTTTGTGTGGCCTTATAACATGTATAATATTCTTACATAATACTTATAGTTGTTTACCAAATAACGTTATAACGGCGCAGTTTAGAAATCACTGGAACAATAATAGATACTGATGGAATGACTAGAACTTTCTGTTTGACTTACGTAATAATTCTGGTGTAATTCAAACTTCTACCGTATTCCAGAAGTTTCCGTTCTAGAGTATATATATGGACAAGAAAGTTGGACTTTCAGAGCAGAAGATATCGGACCAGACAATAACATTCTTGTGTTCTCAGCTGTTGGATTGACACACTTTTATTTCCGTTACATCATACTAGATTGTGACTGATTGGATATAATATTCCGTTTGGATTTCCGCAACAGTGACGAGAAGAATTCCGGATTAAGAAAAGACGAAGGATTTTGAACAGTTAAGTTGACATTTTAGTTCGTGTAATATTTTTTGTAAACTTGTGTATAATAAATCTTGTTAAATTTTATTATTGATTTGTGTCTTTTATTGGCTACAATTTAAAGGTGATTTCGGCCGTAACAGTGTAAACACATATTTAGACTAATTTGTCTCAGAATCACAAGTATGTGTTGTTATTTGTACAGTTATTATTATGCAGGTAACTTGTATAGTTTAAATTTTAGATATTTTTATAAAGTACATTGTACTACCTCCATGGTATTACCATGCCTTAAGCCACATTTTTTTCACAAAAAAGTCACAGATACAATGTAATAACTTCACTAAAAATCTCAACCCCTTAGACATGTTACAACTAAGTAAATAACGTGAATGCGTATGTGACGTCAAGTTGTGCATCTAACGTCATTTCTACTTTGATGAAGAAATAAAAAATATCCAGGAAGTGTAGATGGTCTTCATTGTCCTTTAAAAAAATATTGATACTTTTTTTATTAAATGTATTTGCAATTTTTCTGTTCTCTCGAATTCGCTTTTAGGAATTAATTTGTACCTCTTCGGTATTTTTTCGGTATTTGAATATTGAGAATCAAATTGAATCGATTGAAATTGTGCGTATTATCAACATACAGACCGACCAAGGTTAGCCTAATTTTATGAGCTCATATGACATGATGCATTGAGAATGTATATTTAGTTTTATTTTTTCCATTTTGGTTAATAATTAGGCGAAACAAAATTTAATTTTAGTTCTTTGGATTTTATGGTAAATATAAGTGCGAGAGAGGAAAAAGTAAAAAAAAATTCTTGCTGAGTAGTTTTTTTTTCCAAGCGAAGATCAAACTTAAGTGTGACCCAAGTATTGTTAAAAAGGGAAGAAAATCAAATTTTTACAAAATTTTAGGAGCAGGCAAAAAAAATTTCCTTTTAATTTATTGAAAAATGAAGAATAAGAGTTTTGAGCATTTATTTCTAGATGAAGTGACAAAAAATTGTAGCTGCGAAATCCATGCAAAGACCTATAAAACAATTTGGTTTAATTTGGCCTAATTTGTTAATGATTTAACGGCGAATATTTCAGTCATAAAAGACATTATCAGCTCCTGCTGTTTGAAAAATGTTTCCAGGCATCAGCTATCCTTACGGATCTTTACATTCCTGCTTATCTCTTGCATGCAAGTAGTTTTTGGTTAAACATGTTAATTTTGTGATAAAGACAATATCCTCTAAATTTAATGAAGTTTGAAATAAAAAATGGTGCTTTCAAATTATGTGGAGTTTGTTCACTTGACGCACATTAATTTTTAAAAAAAAATTTGTTAAGCTTGACCGAAGTGTAACGCACTTTGAATTTGGAAAATATAAGGAATAAGTAGTAACTCGACAAAATATATCAAAGATATGTATTTCTTATACACAATGTATCTTCATTCCATATAGCATGGTGGATAAAAGAAAAATGTAGGTTTTAAACGCAAGAAACTTTTGAATGCTTAATATTTTATGGGACTATAAGAATACAGTGGCAATAAAAATCATCCGTCGACTACATGAAAATCAAACACCGTCATTCAACAATTAATAGATAAAATCTGCAACTCCTTAAAGAAAGTTAAACAAAATATAAATAAATGCATAGAATGGTAACTAAATAAATAAATAGAAATAAAAAATAATAAAAACATTAAATTGAAAAAATGTATATCAGATTTGCTGTTCGTCCTGTAATTATTATGTGCAATACATAAACGTTATTGAACGCTGAACGTCATGACGTTTCCTGAAGAAAAATCACCAAAATTAGTAACTTGATGTTATCTTCAGCAGCAGATACCACGAAATCGAGCATGGGGACCCCCAGATATTTTTATATTATCAGAAAGCCTGTGGATGAAGCAATATAATGTTAGTTTTTCACGAAACTGTATGATTAACATCTATAGATTTTATAGACGCTTCAAGCAAAAGTTTCGAAAATTTGACATTTTCTCTCCCGGTATATATCCTATGTTAAAAATTAATTTCAGAACACATTTTCAAAGGGTTATAGCAAATAAATAAGCATGGGTACCCCCCTTTTTTATTAGCTCACCTGACCCAAAGGGTCAAGTGAGCTTTTCTCATCACTTGGCGTCCTTCGTCCGTCGTCCGTCGTCGTTCGTTAACTTTTACAAAAATCTTCTCCTCTGAAACGACAAAGCCAAATTGAACAAAACTTGGCCACAAGCATCATTATCTAGTTTAAAAAATATGTCCGATGACCCCGCCTGCCAACCAACATGGCTGACATGGCTAAAAATAGAACATAGGGGTAAACTGCAGTTTTTGTCTTATATCTCAAAAACTGAAGCAATTAGAGCAAAACTGACATGGGGTAAAAATGTTCATCAGGTGAAGATCTACATGTCATGAAATTTTCAGACGAATCGGTCAACCCTTTGTTGGGTTATTGCCCCTGAATTGTTAATTTTAAGGAAATTTTGCAGTTTTAGGTTATTATCTTGAATATTATTATTATATTATTATAGATAAAGACAAATTGTAATCAGCAAAAATGTTCTACAAAGTAAGATCTACAAATAATTCAACATCACCAAAATCATTGATTGACCCCTTATAGGAGTTTTTGCCCTTTAAAGGCGGCATCCAGCGTAAACTTTACCTTACTTTAAAGATCTTTCACACTCAAACCACTAGGCCAATTGAAACCAAACTTTGGTGGAATGGTCCTTGGGTGGCCCCTTTCCAAACTTTGTTCTGGCATCCCCAACTTCCAACCGAGATGGCTGCTGTTACTAAAAATAGAAAAAAAAGGGGGGGTGACTTTCAAAAATATTCTTATATGAAACTACAAGTCCAGTTGGAACCAAAGTTGGCAGTAATAGTTCGTAGGAGGTTCTCTTTCAGAAATATGTCCAATGACCCGGACTGTTAACCAAGATGGCCGCCACAGACGAAATTAGTTTAACAAAGGGCCCTATGGGAAAATTCATTGATCAATTGGAACCAGACTTGGCAGCAATGGTCCTAAGATGGTCCTCTTACAGAGGTGTGTACGATGACCCGGACTGTCAACCGAGATGGCCGCCACAACCGAACTTAGTTTAACATAGGGTCCTATAGGAAAATTCATTGAAAAATCATCTTGTCTGAAACCACTTGACATATTGGAGCCAGACTTGGCAGCCTCTTTCAGAGATGTGTCCGATTTCGTGGACTGTGAACCAAGATGGCTGCCACAGCAGGACTTAGTTTAACATAGGACCCTATGGGAAATTCACTCAAAAATCTTCTCGTCTGAAACCACTAAGCCAATTAGAATTAGACTTGGTAGCAATGGTCCTTAGATGGTCTTCTTTCAGAATTTTGTGCGATGACCCAGACTGTCAACCAAGATGGCCGCCACAACCGGACTTAGTTTAACATAGGGCCCTATAGGAAAATTCATTGAAAAATCTTCTTGTCTGAAATCACTTGACATATTGGAGCAGGACTTGGTGGCATTGGTCCTTAGGAGGTCCTTTTTCAGAATTATGTCTGATTTCGTGGACTGTCAACCAAGATGGCCGCCACAACCGAACTTAGTTTAACATAGGGCCCTATAGGAAAATTCATTGAAAAATCTTCTTGTCTGAAATCACTTGACATATTGGAGCAGGACTTGGTGGCATTGGTCCTTAGGAGGTCCTTTTTCAGAATTATGTCTGATTTCGTGGACTGTCAACCAAGATGGCCGCCACAGCAGAACTTAGTTTAACATAGGACCCTATGGGAAATTCACTCAAAAATCTTCTCGTCTGAACTAAGGCAATTAGAATTAGACTTGGTAGCAGTGGTCCTTAGATGGTCCTCTTTCAGAATTTTGTGCGATGACCCAGACTGTCAACCAAGATGGCTGCCACACCCGTACTTAGTTTAACATAGGGCCCTATGGAAAAATTCATTGAAAAATCTTCTTGTCTGAAACCACTTGACATATTGGAGCCAGACTTGGCGGCATTGGTCCTTAGGAGTTCCTCTTTCAGAAATTGTCCGATCACCTGGATTGTCAACCAAGATGGCTGCCACACCGAACTTTGTTAGATATTGGACCCTATAGGAAAATTCATTTAAAAATCTTCTTGTCTGAAACTGTTCAGCCAGTTGGAACAAGACTTAGCAGAAATGGTCCTTAGATCGTTCTCTTTTAGAAATGTATCCGTTGACCTGGACTAAACCAAGATGATTGCCACAGCTGAAATTAGTTTAACATAGAATCCTATAGAAAAACCAGCCAAATTGACTGCAACACTTAAATTTTTAGGTCTGCTCAAGGTGTAAAGTTAAATCCAGATGAGCGATACAGGCTCTTGAGAGCCTCTAGTTTCATATTCCATTGTATTTCGATTAGCTTTACATACAGACAAAAAAATGAGAAAACTGTAGGATACTTTCAGTTACTTCGCCTTGACCTTAAAACAACTTTACAATATTTGTGTTGGACGACTCAATAAAGTTAATTAGCCAACAAAAGATTGTATTATAATTCTAAGGTTTAGACTTTCAAAATGCGAAACATCCATTTTATGAACTGAGGTGTCCAGACAATAGATAGATGGTTTAAATTGTTTAGAAGGACAAACACTCAATAATGACTGAAAGTAATTAACTTACTTAAGAAGTTAAAATTACTGACTGTCACCACCTGATAACAACGATTGTAACTTTGGCAAATTTGAAAGTGTCGAAAAATAAGAGTTATAAAAAAATTCAATTTTCCTTGAATATTCAAAAGTGTCAAAAATTAGGGCATCAAATAATTAGAGCTATTAAGTTAGTCACAAGCTGGAAGTTTGGCCCGAAGTTTAGAAATTCAAAATTCTGAAAACTTATTTTGCATCTACATATAGATGCAACCATTCTGTTTAGAAATTAAATTTATAGACCCAAAAGTGAAGGAGGACTTGAAATCACCAGAAAGTTTGATGGACGGGCAGAATAAATCATAAAATCCCCAAACTGTCTTTTAAAGTGTAGAAATAAAATCTTCTCCACTGAAACAACTTAGTCAATTGAGATCCACACTTTGATGAATGCTCCTTAGGTGGTTGCCTTTCAAAATTGTGTTCAGGGCACTACACCTCTGACCTATATGGCTGCCATCAGTAAAAGAAAAATCACCAAAAAGAAATTTTCAAAAATCATCTTATGAAACAACTGGGCCAGTTGAGATCAAATTTTGATGGAATAGTCTTTATATGGCCTCTTTTTAAAACTGTACCTAGTGTTTACTCCTCTGACCAATATGGCCATCGTTACTAAAAATCAACAAAAATATTATCCTCTTTAACGAGTGAGATCAAACTTTGACTAGTTCTAAAAATTTTGTCCGTGGTCAGGATTTTAGAGAAATATGGTTACTGTTATGTAAAAAAACAAGAAGCAATGATATCACGCTTTGTTTTTAGCTCACCTGACCCAAAGGGTCATGTGAGATATTGTGATAACTTTGCATCCATCGTTGTTGTTGTCTATAAACTTTTCACATTTTAATATTCTTCTCTGAAACCACTTACCCAATTGGAACAAAACTTGGCAGGAATGTTCATTGGGTGGTACTTTACAAAATTTGAGTTTTTGGTGCTGATCGGAAATGCAACATGGTTGCCAGGGCCAATAATGTGTTCTGATTGGCTGAAATTTCAAAAATCTTCTTCTGAGAAACTGCTTGGCAGATTGAATTGTGATATTGTGGGAATGTTCCTTAGATGGTCCTCTACATTGCTCTACTAATTTTGATTTTTTGGTGCAGATCCGAAATCCAAATTGGCTGCCACCGTGGAACATAGTTTAACAGAAAATGCTATGGGAAATACATACAAACAGCTTCTTCTCAGAAACTGTTTCATACATTTAAACCAAATCATGCACAAATGATACCAGGATGGTCCTCTTCCAATTTTGAGTTTTTGGTGCCAGTCTGAAATCCAAGATGCCTCCACCGTGGAACATAGTTTAACACAGAACCCTATGGGAAATACATACAAACAGCTTCTTCTCAGAAACAGTCCCACACATTTAAGGTAAGGTTTGCGGTCACAGGGAGATAACTCGAATTGAAAAGTTGCATAAAGTTCTGATCACTTGAGCGTTAATCCGGTGAATTTTAACAACATTGAAAAAGCGTGTTGCGTATGATTATCATCTGACAAAATGTCAACAGATATTAGCATTGAATCGAATCACATGTTTAATGATTAAAAATCAAAACGTTTCTCTATTGCTTGGAATGCATTCGGGAACTATATAAATGTCAATTTAAGCAAAGTGTTTTGCCAAAAACAGTTGAAAGTCTACACAACTGCCAAAGCGTGTATCTATGTGTTGAATATTGTTGACCAACGTTGATGTGGGACTCCGGGATATTTTTTCAAACGACAAAGTTTCATGTTAATGGACGACTTCATCATTGCCGATGCTTTGAATTATTAGATATTTCAGTAACTGATCCTCTTTAACATGGTCAGAAATTATGAGGATTCAGTGAATAAATCAGTATTAGAGTCGCAAGTTGCTACAAGATTCAAACAATGAACTCATGGAGGTAATAAATCCTGATCATTCCACGAATTGAAAATCTAACCTTTAACAGTTCAAGTACAGATTTTGAATACCTATGTATATACATTAGTTCAATAAAAATGTCCTTTGATTTTCTGGTCTTCATCTACTTGAGCCCCTACTCTTGTACTGTAGAACTATGATTTGGTAGGGATATGGTTAGCTGAGGGAAGGGTTTCTTCATGCAGGTCAGAGCGTATTACATTTATAATTTGATGTTTTTTCCTTATTTCTATTTAGAATATAAAAAGGGAAAACTATGCAGTATTTTTCATACATAACAAAAAAAAAACAAAAACAAAAACAAAAACAAAACAAAAAACACACATGCCATGCATGAAGCATGTTTTATAGTTGAATATACATTGCGCCACGTTGCAAGTTAAACAGATCCAACACAATACTTGCGTAGTACTTTGTTTTACTGCACTCAAATTTAAACTTGATCTAGATACTATCAAAATAAGTCTTCCATATGAATTTCATCAAAATCCGAAAATGAACTTAGCCATGAGAGCGCTTACAATGGTGACGAACGGACAGATGGACGGATGCCCGGCATTTCTATGTCCCACATTGCGTTCCGTCGGAGGATAAAAATTATACCCTGAAAACAGATGTCATTGATTTATTTTCTTACAAAATGTGAAAAATACTTTATTTATGTGTTTAAGAGGGGTTAATATAGTGTTATGATATTTTGATTATTATATTTATTTATCTTGGCCTAATTTGTTTTGTGTGGCCTTATAACATGTATAATATGCTTACATAATACTTATAGTTGTGTTTACCAAATAATGTTATAACTGCAGTTTAGAAATCACTGGAACAATCATAGATACTGATGGAATGATTTCTATTTGACTTACATAATAATTCTGGAATGATCATAATATACGATGTGTAATTCAAATTTCTACCGTATTCTAGAAGTTTCCGTTCTAGAGTGTTCTAGAGATTTCTGTGACAACTATATATATACAGACACTAAAGTTAGACTTTCAGATCAGACATTAACATTCTTGTGTTCTCAGATGTTGAATTGAGACTTTTATTTACGTTACATACATCATACTAGATTGTGACTTATTGGACATAATATTCTGTTTGGATTCCCGCAACAGTGAAGAGAAGAATTCCGGATAAAGAAAAGACAAAAAGATAGGACATATATTTTAACAGTTAAGAGGCCGTAACAATAGCAACCGTTTCGATGGAAATGAGATAGGGGACATATGAATTTTATTATTTTATTATGATGGAAATATTTAAATCTATGCGCTTTAAATTTTTCATGAAATCATGGGATCTGGAAACAGGACATTTTCACCATTTAGTTGCCATGGCAACGTCTCTATTTTAGGAAGGAAATGTTAAAATGTTGTGTTTTCGTGAGCGGGGTATATAGTATTCATTGTGTCCGTCCGTCCATCCGGTCTACCTTTGTGTCCGCAATTCCTCCAAAACTACTGAATGGAATTTGATGAAAATTTCAGAGAATCTTCATCTCATGATGGTTTTGTGCGCCTTCTATTTTAGAATTTGATCGGACCAATTTTTGGAGTTTCCCATAGAAAAACATGGACTTTGACTTTCAGTGTGATAGGGGGTACCATGTTGCCATCTGCAACTCCTCCTAAACCACTGTATGGAATTTGATGAAACTTTCAGAGGATCTTTATTACATGATGCCATAGTGCACCTCCTTTTAGATTTTGATCTGATGAATATTTGGGGTTACCCATACCAAAACATGGACTTTGACATTCTTTGTGATAGGGGTACCATAAATTATTTCTTGAAAATAGTAAAATAAATACACTGTGACAAAACTACCAAAATTCCAATTTTTGAGCTGTTCTTACAAAAAACTGGATGGGCGATTTTCTAAAAAATGCCACGAAATAAGAGAGGTTCCCCCAGTGAACAAATAAATATTTCACATTACTACAATATTATAATGATAAAAATCCAGGGAGAGTGCAAACCTTACCTTAAACAAAATAATGCACGAATGATACTAGGGTGGTCCTCTACCAATTTTGAGTTTTTGATGCTGAACCGAAATCCAAGATGATCGCTGTGGAACATTGTTTAACATAGAACCCTATGGAAAATACATACAAACAGCTTCTTCTCAGCAACTGTCTCAAATATTAAAACCAAATCATGCAGGAATGTTACTAGGATGGTCCTGTACTAATTTTGAGTTTTTGGTGCCAATCTGAAATCCAAGATGTCCAACAACTGTGAAACATAGTTTTACATAGAACCCCCAAACATCTTCTCAGAAACCGTTTCACACATTTAAACAAAATCAGGCACAAATGATTCTAGGGTGGTCCTCTCCTGATTTAGAGGTTTTGGTGCTAATCCGAAATCCAAGATGACGACCACCACAGAACATATTTTAACATAGAACCATATGGGAAATTCACTTTTATGTTTGAATGGAAAACTAAGTCCAGGTGAGCGATAGAGACTTCACTGTTACTCGGACAACTTTAATATGTTAACTCAGATTTTGGGAACACATTATTAGCATTCTTGGACCCATTGTCCTAACTTGTTCATCTATTCATCCATTAGAGTTGCCATTTCATCAAATTCCATGAGCTGACTTAAATGATTACAACCTGCAATGGAATCTAGATATACATATAATTATCTAGTTTGCCTTTGGACTAAGTGATAATATTGAATTTATTTTGTCTATTTTCAGTTGAACTGGACAAAAGTTTTTAACAAACTGTTTTCAGCAGTCAATATAACATTGACACCAGCAGAACCAATGGTATCCTATGCTCCTAAATTCTTAAATGAAATGTCTGACTTGGTGGAGGCTTATATGAAAACTGAAACAGGAAGAAGGTTTGATATTATAAAATTATAAACTAGAAGACAATTTTTCAGAGAACCATTGCAAGGTCTTTCCCATGTAAATATATGATCTTATCTTTTATCCTAAGTATATATATATATATAAAAAAATCCAACATATCCTATATATATATATATATATATATAATCAAAGTCTCTCAAAATGAGGTAAATAACAAAAACTCTATTGTAAAATCTGGAGCTTTCGACCAGTCAAGCCGGCCTTCTTCAGCGGAACTTTATTAGTGGTATGGTTACAACATTTAATCCTCACAATGAATATACGTACAATAACTTAACGTCACTGACAGAAAAAAAGACCGGGATGAGACGTCAACCTTTTGTGTTGATTCCGTACGGCTTGTATGTGCGTAGTTTTTCAATCCAAAGTTGTTCAATTGTTTGCCGGTAAATGTCATTTCCGCATATTTTTTCTAACGCAACAACTTCAAAATCATCTACTGAGTGTCCATTACTGTTGAAATGTAGTGCAACTGGATCGGGTTTTTGTCTACGAATAAGCGATAAATTCAAAAGGTGCCGTTGGTAAAGAGTGTCGCCAGTTTCTCCTACATATACAAATTTGTCGCAGTTCTTACAGAAAATTGCGTATACAATATTGGCTGTCTTACAGTTTATGTAATTCTTAACATTAAACGTTTTTCCTTCAAAATTGGTAAACGAGTAAGTGTTGCGCATAAAAGGACATAACGCACAGTTTTGTCTACAAGGTTCACATTTATTGGGCTGTTTAAAATACATTGAATTGTGTTTCTTGTGTACCAAGATGTCTTTAAGATTTTTGTCTCTTCTAAACGCCAAAATCGGTGGTTTGTCAAAAACTTGTTTCATTTTCTCGGATTTGTATAAAATATCCATATTTTGTTTCACAATTCGGCGGACGCTCGGTAATCCTTTTGAATACGTTAATACTAAAGGCACGCGGTCAGTATTAGATTCTTTCGTTCGGTATTTCAGAAGATCGTTCCTATTTAAATTGTCCACTTTGCATAGTTCATTTTCAACAGATTTATTAGAGAACAACAATTTTTCTTTTGACGGAAAACATTATCTCCAGACAGAAGGGACTGCCATCGGCTCACATCTAGGAATGAATTATGCCTCCACTTTTTTAGGATCATGGGAACGCACTTTGCTTCTAAAATCGGAAGTTAAACCTTTTGCATACTTTCGTTTTGTGGATGACGTATGGGGATTATGGACAGAGGAACTCGACAAACTTACGGAATTTCACCGGATAGCGAATTCGATACATCCGCGCATCCAAGTGGACTTACGACACTCTTGTGAAAAATTGGAATTTTTGGACGTTTTAACTGTAATAGAAAACGGAATGATCAAAACGGATTTATATACAAAACCTACAGATAAACACTTGTATCTACATTCTAGTTCGTCTCACCCTAATTACATGAAAACATCAATACCTTATGGCCTAGGAGTGAGGGTTAAACGCATCTGTTCTGAAGAATCCGCATACCGAATTCAACGAAAAGAAATAAAGAAACAGCTTTGCAATCGCGGCTACACTAATAAATCTGTTGAAAATGAACTATGCAAAGTGGACAATTTAAATAGGAACGATCTTCTGAAATACCGAACGAAAGAATCTAATACTGACCGCGTGCCTTTAGTATTAACGTATTCAAAAGGATTACCGAGCGTCCGCCGAATTGTGAAACAAAATATGGATATTTTATACAAATCCGAGAAAATGAAACAAGTTTTTGACAAACCACCGATTTTGGCGTTTAGAAGAGACAAAAATCTTAAAGACATCTTGGTACACAAGAAACACAATTCAATGTATTTTAAACAGCCCAATAAATGTGAACCTTGTAGACAAAACTGTGCGTTATGTCCTTTTATGCGCAACACTTACTCGTTTACCAATTTTGAAGGAAAAACGTTTAATGTTAAGAATTACATAAACTGTAAGACAGCCAATATTGTATACGCAATTTTCTGTAAGAACTGCGACAAATTTGTATATGTAGGAGAAACTGGCGACACTCTTTACCAACGGCACCTTTTGAATTTATCGCTTATTCGTAGACAAAAACCCGATCCAGTTGCACTACATTTCAACAGTAATGGACACTCAGTAGATGATTTTGAAGTTGTTGCGTTAGAAAAAATATGCGGAAATGACATTTACCGGCAAACAATTGAACAACTTTGGATTGAAAAACTACGCACATACAAGCCGTACGGAATCAACACAAAAGGTTGACGTCTCATCCCGGTCTTTTTTTCTGTCAGTGACGTTAAGTTATTGTACGTATATTCATTGTGAGGATTAAATGTTGTAACCATACCACTAATAAAGTTCCGCTGAAGAAGGCCGGCTTGACTGGTCGAAAGCTCCGGATTTTACAATAGAGTTTTTGTTATATATATATATATATATATATATATATATAAATAAAAACTATAAAACGTAATTCTGGACGTTTCAGTCGGTCGCCGGCTTTCCTCAGCGGAATTTATTATGAGAGTAACTCTTGGTAACAACATAGATGCGTACATGTAACAATAGAGAGAATAAATTACGTTACAGTAGAATATTATATATAAAATCCAACATATCCAGAATTAATCGTCGTATTTCACACTAGTACTTTCATGTTTCAAGTAACAATCTTGAACATACAACTTGCATAACGTAACTATGTTATTGTAGTTAAGTAACGTCATATTATAGATAATTAAAGGGAGTTAAATCGTAAAGTTTCAATTATCCAACGTCATACAATTGAAAATGAATATTTAGAGTTAAGTTTAGATTTAAATTTATCAATGAAATATTTTTCCGTTAATTCCCGTTTGATTTCACAGTCAACATTTAGTTTATAAAACGGGAAAATTTAAAAAAAAAAAAACTAGCACACTCATCTAAATGTTTGCTGAGGGAAATCTTCCTGTACTGTGGCTGCCTTATTTGTTGTCGATGGACTCTCACACATTCTGTTAGGTTCCCTGTTTGCCCTATGTAAATTTCCTGACAACCGCTGCATTTGATGCAGTAAATCATATTTCTGGTTTTGCAAGTCATATCCGCATTGGCGAAAAGATGTTTTCCATTTGGAATTTCCATTTCTTCTCCTTCATGTAGGTATGAACATGTGCCACATTGGGAATCCAGGCATTTTTCGACTTTATGTTTTTTGTTTTCTTCATTTTCCTTAAATCGAGCTCTTGTTAGTAAGTGTTTAAGGTTCTGAGGTTGGCGATTACTTTGAATAATTGATTCCGCATTAATCAGTCCTCTCATTTTAGCGTCCTGTCTCAGAATTGGCGGTTTAGCTTTTGCAACTTGCATAATATTTTGGTTACGGGGATTGTGTGTTTGGACAAATGAAACTTTGTCATTTGTTTCCTCTTGTTGTTCTTTGACCCATTTTTCATCTTACAAATTACACAAAAATAAGTCTCATTAAAAAATTAGCTTGATATACATGTATTATAATTCCAAGAATTCCAAGATACTGATATTTTAGAAGATTTACTTTCATTTGATTGTGAGAAAGATACCTCTCTAAAAAGAAATAAAGAAGACAAAGTGTTAAATAACCATGACAAATATTTATTAGATTTGTGTGTCTCCTCAAGACTAAGAATTTTAAATGGATATATTGGTGATTCCCTAGGGTTTCAAACATGTTTTACTCCTAATGAATGTATCTCAATTGATTATGCAATTGTGAGTAAGAGCCTCCTGCCTTCAGCTACCTTTTTCTGCACTTCCTCATTGAATTATTTATCAAATCACATACAAATATATTTTAATCTTCAGTGTGATAAAAATTTATCTATAGATGCAAATAAGCAGAAAAGTGATAAACTAGAGAAATTTTATTCATATAAATGTACAGATAGGTCAAAGGAAATGCTGTCAGAAACATTGTGCAGTGATGAAATAAGAAATGAAATATTAGATTTTGAGATGCAAGAATTTCTAAAGGAAAAAGGTGATATAAATATGGCAACAAAGACAATAACTAACATTTTTGAGAGACTAAGTAAAAAAGTATGTTTTTTGAAGAAGTCAAATTTTAAAAAGTCAAATAGAATTAAAAAACCATGGTGTGACAAGGAAGTTAAAAATCTTAAGTCTAAGGTAAATAATTTAGAGAAAAAATTACAGAAAAGTCCTTTTGACAGGGAAATAAGACATAATTATTTTTGCTCAACCAAGTTACTAAATAAAACCTGTAAAAGGAAAAAGCACCAATATCAGCAAAAAATTATCAATGAATTTCAATAAAAATAATACTAAAGAGTTTGCCACACTATTTTACCATGGCATGCCACTATACATCAAGTTTTAATCGTGGTGCTACGGTAGTCTGTCAGTTCAACACAATAGAATATCGTGGCAGATTGTGGTAACGTTTGTTTCTGGTAATACACATTATTATGATTGGTCTTCTCCTAGAGAAAAAATCTCCATAATTTATCATCAAGTAATAAATAATCAATATGTTTACCCTCTCTTTTAAACAAACCAAGTTTTATAGTATTTTGTGTCTCGAGAAACTTTAAACTGACGTTTCATGCTGGTAAAAACAATGTAAATAATTAATCGTGTTATAAATTAACAGTAAATTTGCTTTAATTCCAATCCTTCTCCTAGGGATTAATTAAGTCTCCCAAACGAAGTTATTGTTCCGTTTCTCTGTTATTATGTCGCCCCGAACGTAGTCACGGGACGACATATTGTTATTCTTCCGTTTCTTTGTTATTATGTCGCCCCGAACGTAGTCACGGGACGACATATTGTTATTCTTCCGTTTCTTTGTTATTATTATTATTATTCTTTCTTTCCAATGATTTTTGTCCGGCTTAGTTCTCGGAGATGCCGTGATAGAATTGAATGAAACTTGGCAGAAAGTTAGATCACTATGTGAAGGTGTGCAATCAATACTTTTTTTTTTCGCCCCGAACGTAGTCACGGGACGACATATTGTTATTCTTCCGTTTCTTTGTTATTATTATTATGTCGCCCCGAACGTAGTCACGGGACGACATATTGTTATTCTTCCGTTTCTTTGTTATTATTATTATTCTTTCTTTCCAATGATTTTTGTCCGGCTTAGTTCTCGGAGATGCCTGGATAGAATTGAATGAAACTTGGCAGAAAGTAAGATCACTATGTGAAGGTGTGCAATCAATACTTTTTTTTTTAAATGGCCACCATTTTCAAGATGGCTGCCAGGGGCGACATCTGCTATTGCTCGCAATTGCAATTCTAGTTATTATGTCGCCCCGAACGTAGTCACGGGACGACATATTGTTATTCTTCCGTTTCTTTGTTATTATTCTTTCTTTCCAATGATTTTTGTCCGGCTTAGTTCTCGGAGATGCCTTGATAGAATTGAATGAAACTTGGCAGAAAGTTAGATCACTATGTGAAGGTGTGCAATCAAAACTTTTTTTTTCAAAATGGCCGCCATTCATAGATCGGTAATTTAACACGTTTATATCTCAAAAACTTAACATGGATAGAATTGAATGCAACTTGGCAGAAAGTAAGATCACTATGTGAAGGTGTGCAATCAATACTTTTTTTTCGAAATGGCCGCCATTTTCTAGATGGCTGCCAGGGGCGACATCTGCTATTGCTCGCAATTGCAATTCTAGTTATTATTCTTTCTTTCCAATGATTTTTGTCCGGCTTAGTTCTCGGAGATGCCTGGATAGAATTGAATGAAACTTGGCAGAAAGTAAGATCACTATGTGAAGGTGTGCAATCAATACTTTTTTTTTCGAAATGGCCGCCATTTTCAAGATGGCTGCCAGGGGCGACATCTGCTATTGCTCGCAATTGCAATTCTAGTTATTCTTTCTTTCTTTCTTTCTTCCAATGATTTTTGTCCGGCTTAGTTCTCGGAGATGCCTGGATAGAATTGAATGAAACTTGGCAGAAAGTAAGATCACTATGTGAAGGTGTGCAATCAATACTTTTTTTTTTCGAAATGGCTGCCATTTTCAAGATGGCCGCCATTCAAAGATCGGTACCCTCCAAAAATTTAAAACGTTTATATCTCAAAAACTGTACGATAGAATTTCATTAAACTTCGTAGGTTTGTAAAGTACAATTAGAAGAACAAACTGATGAAAAAAAATGGCGATCGGTTGGAGACGTTTGGCGGCCATTTTGAAAAATTCTTCTTTTTCTTTCTTGCGCCGCCAACTTTGTCCGGAGCACTTTTGTACTTTATACATGACTGATTTCAATCAAATTTTGCACAATGATAGTACCCCATGAGATGTTGGTCCTAACCATTTTTCAAGTGTAGGGGTGCCCCAGGGGCAGTGCCATGCCCCTTCAAATACCTCAAAAATTGATATTTTTTGAAAAGGTCAAAAATAGTTTACATTCCTACCCTATAACCATATATATTATTACTGCTTATGATAAGACGAAGGATTTGGTACCTAAGGGGGGTCTGAGGGGGCCCCAGGGGCAGTGCCACGCCCCTTCAAATACCTCAAAAATTGATATTTTTTGAATAGCTCTAAAATAGTTTACATTCCTACCCTATAACCATATATATTATTACTGCTTATGATAAGACAAAGGCTTTGGTACCTAAGGGGGTATGAGGGGGTCCCAGGGGCAGTGCCACGCCCCTTCAAATACCTGGAAAATTGATATTTTTTGAATGGGTCAAAAATTGTTTACATTCCTACCCTATAACAATATATATTATTACTGCTTATGATAAGACGAAGGATTTGGTACAATAAGGGGGTCTGAGGGGGTCATGCCCCACCCCCTCAAATGAGAAAAGACTGAATATCTTCAAAACCATTGAGATCCCCACCCTATAATTATATATATTATTACTGCTTATGATAAGACGAAAGATTTGGTACCTAAGGGGGGTCTGATGGGGTAATGCCCCGCCCCCCTCAATTGACAAAATACTTAAGATCTTGGAAAACCATTGAGATCCCCACCCTATAACCATATATATTATTACTCCTTATGACAAGACGAAGCATTCGGTAAATTTCAAGCATTTATATTTAAAAAACTGTATGATAGAATTTTATGAAACTTGGCACATTTGTAAAGTACAATTAGAAGAAGAAACAGAGATGGCTGCCAGGGGCGACATCTGCTATTGCTCACTATTGCAATTCTCGTTATTCTTTCTTTCTTTCTTCCAATGATTTATGTCCGGCTTAGTTCTCAGAGATGCCTGGATAGAATGGAATGAAACTTGGCAGAAAGTAAGATCACTATGTGAAGTTTTGCAATCAATACTTTTTTTTTCTCGAAATGGCCGCCATTTTCAAGATGGCTGCCAGGGGCGACATCTGCTATTGCGAAAGTCGGCAACATATTGTTGTTCTTCCGGTTCTTTGTTATTATGTCGCCACGACGAGTCAACGACATATTGTTATGTCGTCCCGACGAAAGTCGGTGACATATTGTTATTCTTCCGTTTCTTTGTTGTTATTCTTTCTTCCAATGATTTATGTCTGGCTTAGTTCTCGGAGATGCCTGGATAGAATTGAATGAAACTTGGCAGAATGTAAGATCACTATGTGAAGGTGTGCAATCAATACTTTTTTTCGAAATGGCCACCATTTTCCAGATGGCCGTCATTCAAAGATCGGTACCCTCCGAAAATTTAAAACTTTATATCTCAAAAACTGTATGATAGAATTTCATTAAACTTCGTAGGTTTGTAAGAGAACAAACTGATGAAAAAAAATCGCAATTGTTTGGCGGCCATTTTGAAAAATGATGTTAAAATGGCGAAAAACTTAACATTGTCTGATTTAAGCAAAACTCGCAGATGCCTTGATAGAATTGAATCAAACTTTTGTAAAGTACAATTAGAAGAACAAACTGATGAAAAAAAATCGCAATCGGTTGGAGACATTTGGCGGCCATTTTGAAAAATGATGTTAAAATGGCGAAAAACTTAACATTATCTGATTTAAGCAAAACTCGGAGATGCCTTAATAGAATTGAATGAAACTTGGCAGAAAGTTAGATCACTATGTGAAGGTGTGCAATCAATACTTTTTTTTCCCAAATGCCCGCCATTTTAAGATGGCTGCCAGGGGTGACATCTGCTATTGCTCGCAATTGCAATTCTAGTTCTTCTTTTTTCTCGCACCGCCAACTTTGTCCGGGCACTTTTGTACTTTAACCGATTTCAATCAAATTTTGCACAATGATAGTACCCCATGAGATGTTGGTCCTAACCATTTTTTCAAGAACAGGGGGGCCCCAGGGGCAGTGCCACGCCTCTTCAAATACCTCAAAAATTGATATTTTTTGAATAGATCAAAAATAGTTTACATTCCTACCCTATAACCATATATATTATTACTACTTATGATAAGACAAAGGATTTGGTAGCGAAGGGGGGTCTGAGGGGGTCATGCCCCACCCCCCTCAAATGACAAAATACTTTATATCTTGAAAACCATTGAGATCCCCACCCTTTAACCATATATATTATTACTTCTGATGATTAGAAGACTCCAGTACTATAGGGGGGTCTGAGGGGGGTCATACCTCACCCCCTCAAATGACAAAAGACTTAATATCTTGAAAACCATTGAGATCCCCACCCTATAACCATATATATTATTACTGCTTATGATAAGACGAAGGATTTGGTACCTAAGGGGGGTTTGAGGGGGTCTTGCCCCACCCCCCTCAAATGAGAAAATACTTTATATCTTGAAAACCATTGAGATCCCCACCCTATAACCATATTTATTATTACTCCTGATGATTAGATGAAGTCTTCGGTACTATAGGGGGGTCTGAGGGGGGTCATGCCCCACCCCCTTAAATGACAAAAGACTTAATATCTTGAAAACCATTGAGATCCCCACCCTATAACCATATATATTATTACTCCTTTTGACAAGACGAAGCATTTGGTATCACATGGGGGTCTGAGGGGGTCATGCCCCGCCCCCTCAATTGACAAAATACTTAATATCTTGGAAAACCATTGAGATCCCTACTCTATAACCATATATATTATTACTCCTTATGACGAAACGAAGCATTAGGTATCATTGGGGGTCTGATGGGGTCATGTCCCACCCCCTTCAAATGTCAAAACCCTTAATATTTTGAAAACCCTTGAGATCCCCACCCTATAACTATATATATTATTACTCTTAATGAAAAGACAAAACATATGGTACCATTTAAGTTTCAGTTTATCTTTTAATAATATGTGGGAATTATATTTGGGAAACTTCGTTTGGGAGACTTAGTAACAGTTCATTGTTTCAATTATTACTTGTTATTATTATTAAGTCTCCCAAACGAAGTGTGGAGACTTATTGTTTTTACTCCGTTTCTTATTTTTCTGTTTTTTTTTTTCTTCCGCTTTCCATTCCAACTTGTCCGACGCAGATCTCAAACACGACTCAACGGAATGACATGAAACTTACTGGGGTGATAGACCCCATTGCCTAGTTGTGCAGGAATGTTTAAAATTTTCAAAATGGCCCCCATTTTCAAGATGGTGGCCAAAAACCGAAAACCTTCGACCTCAATTTTCTCAAAAACTGCCCGGCAGAATTTCACCAAACTTAATATAAATGTTCAGTAGCATGAGTGGAAACTTTTTATTCAAGAAAAACAGAAACGATATGTTGGCCATTTTCAAAATGGCCACCAATAGTGGAAAAAAGTGAACTTGCTTGGATTTCAACGATTTTTGGTTAATATAGTAAACATGATATCCCGAGTTGAATGGCGATAACACAAATGTTCTACCGGCAGCCATTTTCAAAATGGCCACCATTTTCCCGCTAAATTTTTAACATTCAATTTCAATGCAATTTGGCACAAAGGGTTAACATGATATCTCGAGTTGAATGGCGTTAAAGAAAATGTTTTACGGGCAGTTATTTTCAAAATGGCTGCCATTTTCCCGCCAAAAAAAGTGAACTTGATTGGATTTCAACGATTTTAGGTTTATTCAGTAAACATGATATGCTTAGTTGAATGGCGATAACGCAAATGTTCAACGGGTAGCAATTTTCAAAATGGCCGACATTTTCCCGCCATATTTCAACATTCTTCAATTTCAATGCAATTTGGTATAAAGGGTAAACATGATATCGCGAGTTGACTGGAGTTAAAGAAAATGTTTAATGGGCAGCCCTTTTCAAAATGGACGCCATTTTCCCAACAAATATCAACCTTGTTCCATTTCAATGAAATTATTTCAACCTTGTTCAATTTCAATGAAATTTGGTGTAAGGGTTAGCCGGGTCTAGTGGAACCCCTGCTCAATTTTTAACCGGATTTTCTTAAGAAAAAAATGGGTTATTAATTTGGTGATGTACGGCGGGCGGACGGACGGGCGGCTGCCAAACAGTGTCCGTGCAATAACTTATGAACTGTTCAACCAAAGCTTTTCAAATTTTAATATGTTGTTACTGATGACAAAATGGAGGTCAAGTTCGATTTTGACGATTTTTACTTTCACTGTTCAAGAGTTATGGTTCTTGAAAGATTGAAAAATGGCTTTTCCAGTGGTGTCCGTGTGATAACTTATGAACTGTTCAACCAAAGCTTTTCAAATTTCAATATGTTGTTACTGATGACAAAATAGAGGTCAAGTTCGATATTGACGATTTTCACTTTCACCTTTCAGGAGTTATGGTTCTTGAAAGATTGAAAAATGGCTTTCCCAGTGGTGTCCGTGTGATAACTTATGAACTGTTCAACCAAAGCTTTTCAAATTTTAATATGTTGTTACTGATGACAAAATGGAGGTCAAGTTCGATATGGACAATTTTCACTTTCACCGTTCAAGAGTTATGGTTCTTGAAAGATTGAAAAATGGCTTTTCCAGTGGTGTCCGTGTGATAACTTATGAACTGTTCAACCAAAGCTTTTCAAATTTTAATATGTTGTTACTGATGACAAAATGGAGGTCAAGTTCGATATTGACGATTTTCACTTTCACCGTTCAGGAGTTATGGTTCTTGAAAGATTGAAAAATGGCTTTCCCAGTGGTGTCCGTGTGATAACTTATGAACTGTTCAACCAAAGCTTTTCAAATTTTAATATGTTGTTACTGATGACAAAATGGAGGTCAAGTTCTATATTGACGATTTCCACTTTCACCGTTCCGATATTGACGATTTTCACTTTCACCGTTCAAGAGTTATGGTTTTAAAAAATTGAAAAAAGGCAGTTCAAGTCGTCATTTCCATGCAAAGGTCATTTGTTGTTGTCAAGTTATTACTTTTCTTGTGGCATATTTGTGGCCCTTCATACAGCAGAAAATGAGATATCATTTCCATTCAGGAAAATCTGGTTTGCTGTCATTCGACAGCCTCTTGTTTTCGTTTAATTTGGAAGACTTCATGATCTTTGATCATAAATTTTAATTATGTCGCCCCGACGAAAGTCGGCGGCATATTGTTATTGTTCCGTTTCTCTGTTATTATGTCGCCCCGACGAAAGTCGGCGACATATTGTTATTGTTCCATTTCTCTGTTATTATTCTTTCTTCCAATGATTTTTGTCCGCTTAGTTCTCGGAGATTCCTGGATAGAATTGAATGAAACTTGGCAGAAAGTAAGATCACTATGTGAAGGTGTGCAATAAATACTTTTTTTTTCGAAATGGCCGTCTGTACCCTCCGAAAATTTAAAACGTTTATATCTCAAAAACTGTACGATAGAATTTCATTAAACTTCGTAGGCTTGTAAAGTACAATTAGAAGAACAAACTGATGAAAAAAAATCGCGATCGGTTGGAGATGTTTGGCGGCCATTTTTAAAAATTCTTCTTCTTTCTCGCGCCGCCAACTTTGTCCGGAGCACTTTTGTACTTTATACTTGACCGATTTCAATCAAATTTTGCACAATGATAGTACCCCATGAGATGTTGGTCCTAATCATTTTTCAAGTGTAGCGGGGCCCCAGGGGCAGTGCCACGCCCCTTCAAATACCTCATAAATTGATATTTTTTGAATAGCTCTAAAATAGTTTACATTCCTACCCTATAACCATATATATTATTACTGCTTATGATAAGACAAAGGCTTTGGTACCTAAGGGGGGTATGAGGGGGTCCCAGGGGCAGTGCCACGCCCCTTCAAATACCTGGAAAATTGATATTTTTTGAATGGGTCAAAAATTGTTTACATTCCTACCCTATAACAATATATATTATTACTGCTTATAATAAGACGAAGGATTTGGTACCTAAGGGGGTCTGAGGGGGTCATGCCCCACCCCCTCAAATGACAAAAGACTGAATATCTTCAAAACCATTGAGATCCCCACCCTATAACCATATATATTATTACTGCTTATGATAAGATGAAAGATTTGGTACCTAAGGGGGGTCTGAGGGGGTCATGCCCCACCCCCCTTAAATGACAAAAGACTTAATATCTTGAAAACCATTGAGATCCCCACCCTATAACCATATATATTATTACTTCTTATGACAAGACGAAGCATTTGGTATCACATGGGGGTCTGAGGGGGTAATGCCCTGCCCCCCTCAATTGACAAAATACTTAATCTCTTGGAAAACCATTGAGATCCCCACCCTATAACCATATATATTATTACTCCTTATGACAAGACGAAGCATTTGGTAAATTTCAAGCATTTATATTTAAAAAACTGTATGATAGAATTTTATGAAACTTGGTATGTTTGTAAAGTACAATTAGAAGAAGAAACAGAGATGGCTACCAGGGGCGACATCTGCTATTGCTCGCAATTGCAATTCTAGTTATGTTCTTCCAATGATTTTTGTCCGGCTTAGTTCTCGGAGATGCCTGGATAGAATTGAATGAAACTTGGCAGAAAGTAAGATCACTATGTGAAGGTGTGCACTCAATACATTTTTTTTTAAATGGCCGCCATTTTCAAGATGGCCGCCATTCAAAGATCGGTACCCTCCGAAAATTTAAAACGTTTATATCTCAAAAACTGTACGATAGAATTTCATTAAACTTCGTAGGTTTGTAAAGTACAATTAGAAGAACAAACTGATGAAAAAAAATCGTGATTGGTTGGAGACGTTTGGCGGCCATTTTGAAAAGTTCTTCTTTTTCTTTCTTGCGCTGCCAACTTTGTCCGGAGCACTTTTGTACTTTATACTTGACCAATTTCAATCAAATTTTGCACAATGATAGTACCCCATGAGGTGTTGGTCCTAATCATTTTTCAAGTGTAGGGGGGCCCCAGGGGCAGTGCCATGCCCCTTCAGATACCTCAAAAATTGATATTTTTTGAATAGGTCAAAAATAGTTTACATTCCTACCCTATAACCATATATATTATTACTGCTTATGATAAGACAAAGGATTTGGTACCTAAGGGGGGTCTGAGGGGGTCCCAGGGGCAGTGCCACGCCCCTTCAAATACCTGAAAAATTGATATTTTTTGAATAGGTCAAAAATATTTTACATTCCTACCCTATAACAATATATATTATTACTGCTTATGATAAGACGAAGGATTTTGTACCCGCCCACCTCAAATGACAAAATACTTTATATCTTGAAAACCATTGAGATCCCCACCCCCCTCAATTGACAAAATACTTAATATCTTGGAAAACCATTGAGATCACGACCCTATAACCATATATATTATTACTCCTTATGACAAGACGAAGCATTTGGTACCAATGGTCCTGACTTGGTACAGGCATTTCAAAGGAAATGAGATTTTAATACATTGTACTTCTAAAATGATCAAAAGTTATAACCTCCATTACACCACACAATATTAGAAAGACATTGCCTGTATCAAAAGACAAAATTTATATATTTTAATCAATATACATGTTGGAAAACTGAAAAATAATACTCATAAAATAGTCATTGATATTGCATGAATGTGCAAATATGACAACTGTGTGATTTATGTTTCAGTTTATCTTTTAATAATATGTGGCAGTTATGTTTGGGAAACTTCGTTTGGGAGACTTAGTAACAGTTCACTGTTACAATTATTACTTGTTTCCTGTGAAATTGGAAGTTTTTTACTTTTGTTTGACATCAGTATCAGCATAAATAAATGAGTCTTCCTGCAGAGAATGATTAACAATAATCTTGACCACATGGTATATATTGTTTGAAGTAACAGTTCAAGGTATTACCCACTTTAATTTTTACATCAGAGGACCGTCAGGGCCTCGGGTGTATTGCCATCGCCTAAATTTCCCGCTTATTTGCATATATGCATATATTTAAATTAGTTTTGGAATGATAGCCGACCTATAAAAATTATAGACCCACGGACATTATATAGTGCAAAATAAAATTCCTTATCACTTCTTTTAAATTCATGTTTTCAATGAATACTCAGATTTTTTTTTTTTAAATCCAAATTTATAATATGAAAATGTTTTGTTGTTAGAAATATTAGTATATTAATCAAACAATCTTTAATATCAATGACGTACCGAAAAATTCTTGTTGCGGATGAATATATATATATATATATATATTTTTGAACTAGAACTGTATGCTATGAACTACTGTTTGGATATATATATGTAGACAAGATTGTCAATGCATGAATAATGCTGTTATCATTCCCAATGCATCTATACTAGTCATTACAATGTTAATGCCCTTTTTGCTAAGCCGATGGGGGCAGTCAATGTTACCGTTGTCTGTCTGTATGTAAATCTCTGTTCATCATGAAAGTGATTTCCGTTTTATAATATTAATATGGCTCAACTGAATGTTATTAAATATATAAACAATGTTTATTATCACCAAAAAAAAAAAAAAAAAAAACAGATAAATTTAAAATTTGGATTGTGTCCCTCTTATCATTATAGTTATATTTCCATTTATATGTGGAAATATTTTTACTATCTTAATAATATTTCGAACTCTTATTTGCCACAGACAAATGTTAAACAAAACACTATTTATTTTAAAGTGCTCATTCCCACAAAAAAAAATAATCAAACGCAAAATTGAATGGTGATTCTTTCACTATTCTAGAGACGTGCATGTCCCATTGTATATGCTATGCGATGTGATGAACTTTTTGAAGTTTGATAAATGATTAATTTTTATGAATAATGTATATATGTTAGTCCAATGTATATATTTATAGTTTTTTGCATTTTTTACGATTAATAATAGGTATAGATAGTCTATTGAACTGTATTAAATGGAAATAGCATGAATTCAATGGATAATACAATAATAAATCCAAATGTTTATATATACCAGTTATCACATTTTTTAAAGTTATCTAATGGTCAATCCAAAGTTTGATTGTAACACATGTGATCCTTTTAATCCATTTTAGAATATTAAGAGACTATACAAATGCTAGCTCAGCATACAGATAAATGATTTGAAAACATAACAGATATGCTAAATAAATAATAAAATGCTCAATTCTGTTCATATAATATAGTCCTACATTTGAAAGTCATTATAACTGTATGCTTAGCATACATATAACTGGATTAAATCAAATATATGGGATCATGTAAAATGTTTCTCGTTAAATGTGATATAAAAAAATGTATTTTGGTATATGTGAATATTTTAAGGAATATCAAATAGAAATTTACTACATATTATAGGAAAAGAGAGGTTCACGAAGGGTTAGAATGGCTCTAAATTGGTCAAGCGATTACAAATTTCAAATAGAAATACTTGTGATAATTCTATTAAGACTAAAATATACTATTTTGGCACCTACTATTAAATATCTTGAAGCTATGACCCCATAATTATACATTATTTGTATTTTTGGTCAATTTTGTCTGAAATTTATATGTTTTGGCATAATTAACCATGGGTGCCATACAATTCCGAAAAGTTTTTATTTTGATGAATTCTTTATCAAATTTTGAGTCTTTTGGTTACAAAATATTTTGGATTGTAGATGGTGGCCAAATTTTCCTAAAGCTTTCATGTCTGAAAATTGCACCAAATCATTATATTTGGACAAAATGGGCCTAATTTGGAGAATGTAATGTACTATTATGAAAGAACTGATTTATTGAGCGTTAATACATTTGAAATCGACCAATTTACGAACCAAATTGTGAACTATTTGGAGTTTAATTGTAAGATTTATATTTTAGACCGTTTTGGGCTATAAATAAACTGTGTCCTTTGAATAAGTGATATCACAATAACCATAATACTAAGTACCTGTTAGAAAATAGCACTTTTACAGTACATTGTTAAAGATGAATACATTCCAACAATGACCAATATTAATGATGTAATATGAGATTATATATATACTGTTTTATATTGTTACATATATAAATGAAAATTGAAACCAAACTGTTGTCATTATTAAAAAAAAAGAAACGAAAAGGGAGGTATGATTGGTAATCAGACACAGAAACAAAATGATGAAAAAGAAATAAAGCTAACCATACAACATCTTTACACTCAGAAAAAAACTATACTAAAATCAGTTAGAAATAGCCATGAAATGACAAATATTAAACAATATAAATCAGAAAACTAATGGCCACATCAATGTACAAACAGAAAATCAAAAGATATACACCAAAGAATTACAAGCCCTGTTTTACAGGCCTCTAAGGACCGACGCATTCATATTGTAGTTGTGATCTATATGTATGGTGCAAAATCATCTCATTGCTACTATCCATCCATAGCACTTGAGATCACCCCAACTATTGGTGGGGTTAAGTTGCTCAGGCTTTAGTTTTCTATGTTGTTTCTAGTGTACTCTTATTTGTCTTTTTCAGTTTTAGACATAATATTATCGATATATGAGTTTACTGTTCATGTGGTATCTTTCACCCAAATATTACAATTTATCTGTTTTAATATGATTGTCTTGACCTCTTTCTCATAATTCAGTGACTAGTCAAAAAAATATTTGCTATGTTGATTCTCTGTCATAAGTAATAAGCTAAAGATTTTTGCAAGTGTGCAACTTTACGGTCATAATGCCAATCTAGCAGTTCTCATTTGACCACGTCAACATTTCATGGATAATTCACAAAGATAAGTTTCTTACTATAACACAGTATCTCAGATATGATAGCAAATTATATTATGTGTACTATATTGTAAGGTGAACATCTGTCTGGCAGGCAATCTAATTAAAAACCGATCTCTCATCGCTCCCGTTTTCTGATATGTCACGTGGGAGATCTAACGAAATCCGCTTTGAGGTCACATGTGAGTGAACTGGAACTTATGAATTTATAATGTCATGCAAATGAGTTGACTTCCTATCAATAAGCCAATCAAAAAAGTTTATGAATTCTGGGGACTGACGATTTCTTCGTTAATAAAATGAGTTACATCCCTTTACCACACGATCAACTTACAAGATCGCAAAAGCCGCAATTTCATTGTTCGAACAGGACACACCTACGAGGTCACTCACATGTGACCTCAAAGTGGGTTTCGTTAGATCTCCCAGGCGACATATCAGAAAACGGTGAGCGATGAGAGATCGATTTTTAATTAGATTGTCTGGCAGGTACTATATAAACACCTGTCATTTATCTATAATCCAACATAACTTGAGGTCCTCTGATGTTCAGTACTTCAGTACTTTGATTATACCTTTAACAAGGAAGGCGTGGTATCGATGATTTGTAACATGAATTTAGAGGTGTCAAATTATGTAGCTGTGACAAGACCTGTGGTAGGAAAATATGACAGTGATGATGTTGGATATATGTTCCAAAATGCTCCGTCATAATATTTCATGTATCAGTACCTCTGCTGATTTGTGACTACCACCAGATCGACAAATGATGTTTGTGAGGTCTTCTATAAAGATTTGTCATTTCGACTTGGTCCAGCAAAAAACATGGCCACATGTTTCTGATTGATTGGAACATTAAAAATCACCTCCTCTGAAACCACAAGTGCAACTGATTTGTAACTTTGTACAAATGATGTTAATGAAGTCCTCTACAAATGTTCCTCATTTTATCTTGATTGGTTGAAAAACATTGTCGGCATGGGTTGTTACTAAAAGGCGGAAACGGAATACGGAAATGGAAAACTTCACGATTTTTATTTAAAAATATAATAATTACATTGTGACGTAATAACAAGCTTCTTAACCAATAAAATTGCGACACGTAGTTAACAAGCTGTCTTTTATGTCTAAATGAAAATCAGCAGCACGAGACACCTGTGTACTAATCAATTACATATTATTGAGCGACATTGATTATTACCGCATGCATTACTTAATATTATCAGATTAAAGTATTTTTGCACTAAAATGTAATTATAAAAACTGAATGCATCTTTTTGTAGCTTCATGTGCATGCCAAAGTGTGGACCGAAGGCACCGTGATTTTTTGTATGAAGCGCTTCCGCGCTTCATACAAAATGTGCTTCAGTCCACACTTTTACACGCCAATGAAGCTACAAAAAGATGCATTCAATTCTTAATAAATGAATGTTACATCATTACATGTATATACTCTTAATGCTAAGAAGCCGGGTATAATCGACATAATATGGGACTTGGTTGCATTGTCTGTTGTTACGTATAATCTGCACTTTTGGTTTTTAGTAAAATTAACAGTCATATTTATGCTGTATTGTATTGAACAACTTGAATTAAATGCATTATCATATGCATATCTTTATACCACGTGGTCCTCTGTACTGTAATTTCATTTTTAAAGAACTGTTCCGACTTAAGCCGGAAAAACTAGCTCCGCCCGCGATATCTTCTTACTACAAGCAAAATACACGTGGTATGCTTCTATGCTAATATATTTTTAACAAGGATTTGCTTGCCGTGATAAATACCTGGTCTTATCTAAATCCTTTAAAGGGACTGAAGTCGAAATGTGTTAATTGAGAATCCAATAAATCATTTATATCCCCCATGGCATAACGGTCCTAAGATAATTTTAAACTAGAAGCGGTATTAGAGTAATATATAATAAATGAAGATAATCCATTAGAACTGTCAGATGACATGTATGTTTGAGAATTTTTTTATCATTGTTACTTTTTTTTAAATAACCAATCATTCGAGACATTTTTTAAATAAAATTGCCCTCCAAGACAACGGTACTTCATTCTGCTCATATCTGCCACCGACCCCATATAGGCATGTGGGAAGAACAATTTAAAAAATTCTTGCAAGGGTAAGTATTAAATTTTTTTTAAAGTAGCGGCACATATCGACATACGAAGTTAGAACTCGATGGAAAATATACAAAACTTTCTATTATTTTTTGAAATCTAAGTTATTCATAAGATCATAAGATAATTACACATATATTATAGTAAGCATTCAAAAGTCAAGAATAAAATTGTGGTTTTTATATAAAAAAGGCATTTTTCTAAAATACCACGTTAAAACTATAACTGTGACAAAACTCACTGTTATTGTTTTATTGTTTTCGGAAAATATGCATAAAAATCAATGTTTTGCTAAAGTTTTCCAAAAATTTAAAATGCAGGTTTAGAGCCCTATAATAAAAGTACTCATCCCATGCCTTTTTAGACTTTGGGAAACTCTGTCAACTTTCTGCTTTTTCTTTAATACCAGTCGGTACTAATAACAATTTTGTCAGACAGTTTTTGTTTTAAGAAAGCAGTTTGAGCTCACCTGGCCAAAAGCCCATGAGCATTGCCATCATTTGGCATCCGCCGTCGTCTGCGGTCCGTTCGGTCTGATGCCATTGGTATTTGGTTTCTGGCTACAAATGTAGATCAGTATAATGTCAAATTATGAGCTATATACAAGTGTGAAAATGTGGATTTTAAAACTTGGTTAAAACAATTTGTCAAAAATCTTCCCTGAAACTACTGGGCATAATTCAATGAAAGTTTGCATGCATGGTTGTTCTTTAGGTATACCTGCAAAACAATAACAATCAATTGTATTGCCATGAAACATATATAAACAGTTTGTGACAAAGACATGTCAATGATCTGTCGATCTAGGTCAGACCCTGAAATAAATTTTTGACGTTTATTTGCCAGAGCGCAAAATATTCAATAAAGAAAATTAATTTATATATGCATGCAGCTGTTTTCAAGGTTATTGTATTTATGGTGAGTTTGATGTTCAAGGTGACTGATTTAGGCTCTTTCATAGCTTCTTGTTGGTTTTTTAGCTCACCTGGCCATGGATCAAGATTTAATGCCACCATAATGCATCCATCTGCGATCACCCGTCGCCGTCGTCGTCAGTTAAGTTTTAAAAAAGAAAACAAACCTTCTCTGAAACCACTGAAACTTGTTAGACATTGTCTCTCCATCATGGGATGCTGGCTACATATAAAATCATAGTAAAAATAGTCAACCTTTTCTGCAAATAATTTGAAAACGAAGGCAACTATCAAAGTTTTCACATAGACATTTTTAACTTTATTTCTTGGTTATGTAGATCTGTCGTTGTGCAAAACTCCCTTTCAATTGGACATCCAGATTGATTTATTGCCATTGAAATAACAATTTTTGTAAATTTTAATTGCCTTAATCATTTCAATGCAAACAAATGGAGATAAATAATCAATGTAAGGATAAAAGTTGCTCAGCTAAGAAAGGGTCGTCATTGTGCAAAATTTCATTATATTGTACTAGTAGGAGACACGACTCCTCCCCACCTTTCAATTCTTAACTGTTTATATATGGTACTCTGGGATAAATCGTGGTTCTTATGCCCTGCCTTTAATTAAAAAGCATAGCCTTCGGGTCTCTGTGTCTGTTCGTCCGTCCGTCCGTTCTTCCTTCCCAAGTCCGGTTTACCTACGGGTTTAAGTTTTGTTTCCGCAAAGAAAGTATGTTATCATCTACAAGCTTTATGATACGTGTGCATCAAGATATGAACAAATAAAAATTTTAGGGATGGCAACGAGTACCCGAATACTCGAGTATCACTCGGAAGGTCCGAGTATCGAGTGCCAATTTTAGTACTACGATCTTTCTTTTTTTAAATATTTCTTTCTGAAAACTGTTATAAAATTTGTTACGTAACAATAAACAGATCATACTGACTTTTTATGCGTCTAATTGTCAAGATAATTAACTGTTTTAATGTGTACACATCACAAGTTAAATAAACAAAACTAATCAGTGTGCTGTTTATTCTTTATTTCATAATTTGATAATTAACAAACCTAGATCCTTGAAATAATTTTGAGCAATATTTAATCAAATGGTCATTAATTTCTTGTGATTCTCATTAGTAATAATTTACATTTTCAACGTTATAGGTCACTGATGTTTGGTCACTGTACGTTTTCATAACACATTTTGTTCGAAATTAAGGCCGAAAAACAAACACAGATGCAAGTTAGTATTCTGTTGGAAAAGAAAATTCTAAATATCTTTTGAACCGTTGAGAAAATTTAAAAAGGTTTTTTTTATATCAAATTATTAGAGTTTTATGCATTAAAAAATGCTACGGCTGCAAAGATATTATTTTGCCGCACATCTACGTTCATTGAAACTGTGCAGTTTATGTAAATTATTTACCATTAAATTTTCAAAGTTAGTAAACATTGAAAGGGCTATTGTTTTATGCGAGTATTTGAGTACTTGCCGAGTATTAGTAACTTATGAGTATCCGAGTAGCATTTTTCATCTATTTTGCCATCCCTAAAAAATTTATAATAAAATTCCACCCTTACACCAACTTCATGCGTCACTGACCTCCAAAAAAGGGGGATAATTTAAAGTTTAACTAAAGGTTTAAATTTCTTTTTGTCCCCGGCCGCTTTTTCGCTGTCGGCTTTCCTTCCGTCCGTACGTCCGTTCGGAATTGATTTCCGGGGCATAACTTGAGAACATCTTAATGGGATTTCATGAAACTTGGACAGTAGATAGGTTATAAGGTAAGGAAGACCCCTATAGATTTTGGTGTCAGTAGGTCAAAGGTGAAGGTCACAAAGACTTAATGAAATTGAAAATTGAAGCGAAAAGGGGGTTTCTGAGGCATAACTTTTGACCGCTTTCATAAAATTTCATGAAAATTACACGGTTGATAGCTTACGCCAAACAACCTTTGTTCCATTTTGAAGACGTGTGGAATTTTAACACGCCTAGTTTGAAGACGTGCGGATACGAAAAATGTAGGTAAACTAAGGAAGCAAATTGGACATCTGCAGTTGCAAATATTTTGCCCATCAATAGTCAAAGTTTTATAGTTTCAGCCATTCACTTTTAAATGGCGCTAATTGTATTTTCAGCAATTCAGCAGTTTTTGCAAACATAGTGCACAAAAAGTAGCAATCAAAAGTGAAAATAAAACCAAGCCTGTGACTGACACTTGAGGCTATAACCCCTCTTTTCGTAAGCTGGATTCGGGGGCCTCTTTAGAGCGTATTTCGTTACGCAACACATGCAGTATACCGTACGCAGATGCAAATTTTGGAATATTTGCACAAAATAACGGTTTTCAAACAGTAATTTAAAACATACGCTGGATTCAAGCTGTAAATTTATAGCGTATTCCGGATTCAAGGGGAGAGGGGAGTTATAGCCCCACACTTCCGGGCTATGTACAAATACTCTATATGCAGTCGGTAAATTCTCCCCAAATCCCTTATTTTTCTATCATCCTCACTTTTTTTGATATTTCTTCCTCGCTTGCAATTCGTTGATAAATAATCTTAAATGGTCATTTTTAATTCTCTTGTCCGACGATGATGTTCATTAACATCGATTCACTGTCCGACTGTTGTCATCGTTAACATCGACATTTTTTGATATATAACTAGGTGGCCTTATTCTTTTTTATATTACAATTGAAGAACAACTGAAGGTTGCATGTTTTTTTTTATGGAAATAATGCAATTTTTCCGTTCCCGTTTCCGTATTCAGTTTCCGTTTCCGTTCCATTTCTGCCTTTTAGTAACACCCGTCGGCATGGGCAGTTCTTCTTTCTGATTGGCTATAACTTGAAAAATCATCTCCTCTAAAACTACAAGTGGAGATGATTGTAACTTGATACAAGTGATTTTTTTGAGATCTTCTACCAAGATCCCTCTTTTTGACTTGATCTGGCAAAAATCGTGGCTGCCATGGGTTATTCTTGTTACTGATTAACTGAAACTTTAAAAATCTTCTGTTCTGAAACTATAAGTGCAAATGATTTGTAACTTGGTACAAATGATTGTTGTGAAGTCCTCCACAAAGTGTCCTCAAATCTTCTTCATATGGCTAAATCATTGCCATTGGCAATTTTTGTTTCCAAATTGAACAAATCCAAAGCTTTGTTAATTGGTACAAAGAGTACAAATATACCTAAGGAGCATTCCAAAAAACGTAATCCATTAGACAGACAAAACCCGGGAAGACAAATAAACAACCACACACACAGCAAATAAACATTGAAAACTAAAAAACAATGAACAACACGAACTCCTATAAAAACCAGGAGTGAACTCAGGTATTCCGGAAGGGTAAGCAGTTCCTACTCCGTATATGGCACCCGTCTTGAAGTTCAAAAAAGTCAATACGGTGGTAGTCACAAATCAGTGGAGGTACATGAAATGTTACTACAGTGGGAACAGGTCCAACAAATGATGTGTTTGAGTTTTCTACAAAGATTTATCATTTCATCTTCAAAGGGCAAAATAGACAGGCTAGTCTTTAAATGAGATTTTTTGGGCTGTTTGTAAACCAGATGAGCGATACAGGCTCCTCTTGTCAGAAACTACTACTTGAATTGATTTGTTGCACGAATGATCCTTGGATGAACCTCTACAAATTATGTTTTTATGCCGATCAGAAAATTCAAGTTGGCTGCCACAGCCGGACGAAGTTTAACATTGAACACTATTGGAAATTTGTACAAATGTCCTTTTGTCAGAAACTACCAAGCCAATTGAAATATTTTTATGTATGAACAAGCATTGAATGAACCTCTACAAATTTAGGTTTTTGTGCCGATCGGAAATTCAGTATGGCCGCCACAACCAGACTAAGTTTAAAACATTGAACGCTATTGGGAATTTGTCAAAAAGTCTTCTGGTCAGAAACTACCAAGCCAATTAAAATATCTTTATGTATTAACAAGCATTGGATAAACCTCTACAATATTTTTTTTTATGCCAATCTGAAATTCAAGATGGTCGCCACAGCCGGAATTCTTTTACATTGGACCCTAATGGGAAATTTGTACAAAGGTCTTCTTGTCAGAAAATACTAAGCCAATTGAAATGTTTTTGTTGCATGAAGATGACCTCGGATAAATGTCTACTACAAATGTTTTTGTGCCGATCAAAATTCAAGCTAGCTGCCACAGCTGGACTTAGTTTAACAGTTTTAACATTGGACACTGGATGAATTCTTTACACATCTTATCTAGAAGTGCTAGCACTGTAGAACAATTCCTTACAGATCTAGATCTAGAAGTGCTTTATCAGTCCTGGTCACCTAAAATCCAGGTGAGCGATTCAGGCTCCATTGGGCATCTGGTTTGTTGTGCTTGTGGTTGTTCATATGTCTTCCTGGGTTTTTCTGTCTAATGGATTGTGTTTATTGGTTAATGGTATATTTGTCCTCTTTAACATTATCTTCAATCAAATACAATTGAGTAGTTTATTTTTCCAAAATAGTTTGGATGTGTGTCTTAAATAAGGCAGACTCACACATGTTCGGGGAAAATATCATCTTCACCTTGAAATACACTTCCTATGTACTTCTTAAATAGAAAAAATGTCAACATATATGTAGTTTTATAATATATTATGTCGAATGTAATGTTGTTTTTGCCGAGGATAGTAAGAACAGAATTTAACGCAAAGATTCATTCTGAAATTGTTGTATGAATAATAATAATTTTTAAATCTTATTCTTGGATATTTTATAAGACTTAGTCAATGAAACCCACCCCTTCAGTTGAAATGGTTGCTCCACAGTCCCGTGCTATGAGAATGTTGTTATTACAACAAGCAGATAATAATTAATATGTTTTTTTCAAGGTAATAATTAAAAATTGGCCAGGTGATTAGATTGATGAACATTTTCAAAAGCTCTCCTTTTAAGAACCATACAAATATTTCAAAAAGATGTCTTATTGTACCTAAAGATATAATAATATATTCACTATTATGACCCATCTTCATTCTCTCTCTTTAATCTTATTAGCTCACCTGACACAAAGGGTCATGTGAGCTATTGTCAGCACTTGGCATCCGTCATCCACAATCCACATTTTAATATTCTCCTCAGAAACCGCTGTGCCAAATTTAGGTGGAATGGTCCTTGGGTGGTCCCCTTCCAAAATTGTGTCCGGTGTCCCCAATCTTCGACCAAGCTATGCTTTTACACCCTTTACAAGAAAAAAAGATGTGGCATGAGTGCCAATTAGACAACCCTCCATCCAAGACCCAAAGTAATCAATAAGGCATACAACATAGAGCCTTTAAGTTGGCACACACCGAGCAGCGAGCTTTAAAGGGCCTCAAAATGACCAGTGTAAAACAATTCAGACGGGAAACCAACGGCCTTATTATTTGTACAAAACGATAAATAAGGAACACATATGAGCTTCACCAACAAGCAACAACCACTGAACATAAAAATACTTATCAAAGGTACCAGGCTTATTAATTATCTGTGCCAGATGCGCTTTTCATTTATAAAAGACTCATCAGTGATGCTCAAATCAAAATAATTTAAAAGGCCAAATCAAGTAAAAAGTTGAAGAGCATTGAGGACCCCAAAATTCTGAAATGTAATGCCAAATACGATAAGGTTATCTGTGCCTGGTTGTAGAAAATCCTTAGTATTTTGAATAATTCATAGTTTTTAAACGGTAAATACTATAAAAATGACAATTTCAATATTTTATGTCAACACAGAAAGTGTTGACTACTCGGCTGGTGATACCCTCAGGGATGAAATTCCAACAACAGTAACATTGACCCAGTGGTTGTAAATATATATATATATATATATACAGCACCTTGTAAATACTGTTTCGTACAGCGATATATATAGAAACTAGAAAATCATCTTATATATATATATATATATTTATCATGCAGTTACCAATTTGCTCATAATATCTCTGCAATCATCTTACATGCATGCAGTTTGCTCGGAACAACTCTGCAAGCATCTTGCATGCATGCGGTTTCCTCGCAAAAACTCTGCAAGCATCTTGAATGCAAAAACTCTGAAAGCATCTTCCATGCATGCAGTTTGCTTGCAAAAAATCTGTGAGCATCTTGCATGCAAGCAGTTTGCTTACAAAAAATCTGCAAGCATCTTGCATGCATGCAGTTTGCTTGCAGAAATCTCTGCAAGCATCTGCATACATGCAGTGAGCATCTTGCAATAAAAAATTCGGAAAGTTTGCTTGCATCATGCATGCAGCATGCTACCAGCATGCAAACGGCAAACATGCAGTTTGGTTTGGGAAGTTTAACATACAACCCTATAGAAAAACCAGCCAAATTGACTGCAACACTTAAATTTTTAGTCCAGCTCAAGGTGAAGACTTAAATTCAGGTGAGCGATACAGGCTCTTGAGAGCGTCTAGTTTTGAAGTAAATGGCGACAGGTCAACAAATAATTATGGACATTCACTGCACCTAAGCTGTAACGAAAAGATATATTGACACTGAAATTCTCAGAAACGTACTTTACCTAAAAAAGAAAAATGATTAACATGTAGGTAACCAGTGCACTACACTGTGAATAAATAAATGATCATTATGATAAATACAGGTGAAGCAATGGACACATGTTTTTACTGAAGTGTGTCTTGCACTTAAAAGTAACATTTGGCAAAATTATTGATACCGCAGACGCCCAGAATAAACAATGATACATTTTATGTATTGATTGGAGAAAAGGAATTTCTTTGGCTGAGAACTGAAAATTCTGACAGTGAAGTTTTGATGTTTTGTACTGGATCCGAGAGACTTCATCCTTTTTAGCTCACCTGACCCGAAGGGTCATGTGAGCTATTGCTATCACTTGGCGTCCGTCGTCCGTCCGTCGTCCGTCGTCCGTTAACTTTTTCAAACATTAACTCCTCCAACACCATAAGTCCAACTGCAACCAAACTTGGTACAGTTATTAATTGGTATGGGTGCTACAAATCTATTATTTGGATTTTTGATTCGTATAAAAACATGGCCGTCATGGCTAAAAATAGAACATAGGGGTAAATCGCAGTTTTTTGCAAATAAGTCAGAAACGGTCACAGATATCAAAATTTTGGCATAGGGTAAAAGTGATCAGCACCTCAAGATCTACCTGCCCTGAAATTTTGAAGAAGATCCAACCACTCATTTCAGAGTTATCACCCTTTTTTTTGACATTTTTGGCTTTTTTTTATGTTATTATTTCAAAAATCTTCTCCTCTGAAACTACTGAATGGATTTGGATAAAACTTAGCATGATTGTTCCTTAGGGTATCCTGCACAAAGTTTATGCTTCGATTTTTGATCCATCGAAAAACATGGCCACTGTTACTAAAAATAGAACATAGGGGTCAAACAACAGTTTTTCGCAAATATCTCAAAAATCATTAGGTTATGGCAAATTCTAGCAGGTTGAAAGTGTTCAGCATGATGAGAGCTACCTGTGTGCTTATTTTCGTGAAAATCTGTCAACTGATGTTAGAGTTATTGCCCTTTTTTGACATTTTTGGGTTTTTTTTATGTTATTATTTCAAAAATCTTCTCCTCTGAAACTACTGAATGGATTTGGATAAAACTTAGCATGATTGTTCCTTAGGATATCCTGCACAAAATTTATGCTTCGATTTTTGATCCGTCGAAAAACATGGCCACTGTTACTAAAAATAGAACATAGGGGTCAAACAACAGTTTTTCGCAAGTATCTAAAAAATCATTAGGTTAAGGCAAACTCTGACAGGTTGAAAGTGTTCAGCATGATGAGAGCTACCTGAGTGCTGATTTTCTTGAAAATCTGTATACTGATGTTAGAGTTATTGCCCTTTTTTTTTGACATTTTTGGCTTTTTTTTATGTTATTATTTCAAAAATCTTCTCCTCTGAAACTACTGAATGGATTTGAATAAAACTTAGCATGATTGTTCCTTAGGGTATCCTGCACAAAGTTTATGCTTCGATTTTTGATCCGTCGAAAAACATGGCCACTGTTACTAAAAATAGAACATAGGGGTCAAACAACAGTTTTTCGCAAATATCTCAAAAATCATTAGGTTACGCCAAATTCTGCAGGTTGAAAGTGTTCAGCATGATGAGAGCTACCTGCGTGCTGATTTTTGTGAAAATCTGTCCACTGATGTTAGAGTTATTGCCCTTTTTTGACATTTTTGGGTTTTTTTTATGTTATTATTTCAAAAATCTTCTTCTCTAAAACTATTATTCAAAATCAAATGAAACTTGGTAAGATTGTTCCTTAGGGTATTCTGCAAAAAGCTAATGCTTGGATTTTTGATTGGTCAAAAAACATGTCCGCCCTTACTAAAAATAGAACATAGGGGTCAAAATGCTGTTTTTTGCTATTCTTTCCTGAATTATAGAAATAAAATGAAGATGAAAGCTACTTTCAAGGCAAACATGGTATCCCGAGTTGATTGGTGATGATGAAAGTTTGTTTTGGATGGCCATTTTTAAAATGGCTGCCATTTTCCCGCCATTTTTTACACTTTCTCGGATTTCAACAATATTTGGTTTTTAAAGTAAACATGGTATCCTTAGTGAATGGTGATGATGAGAATGTTGTATAACAATGATTAAACTTCATAATATGTGAGCTTTTAATTGCCATCACTTGGTGTCTGTCATAATCGTTGTTAACAAATTTTCAAACATCTTCTCCTCTGAAACTACTTGGGGGAATTTGATGAAACTTAGCATGATTGTTCCTGCAATATTTCCTTTTCAAGTACAATAAAAAGCCTTAACCCACAATTTTTACATAACTTCTTTCAAACATTTTAGAAACGAAGACAACATATTGACCAAAAGATTTATACTTGTATTTGAAGATTAATTAAAGCTTGTATTTTGTATTATGAATCATCAGATTGACCATGACTGTATCTTAATCAAGCGTAGGGAGAACTCATGCCCATTTCTTTCCAGAGGTTCTTAAAGGTTTTTAAAGGTATTTTCAGCATTTTACATGACCTTTAATACTCAGTTTAGTTTACAACAAACATTAATATATTAATTTAGTTTATAGTGCATTGTTTACCAGGTGAGCGATTCAGGCTCTTGAGAGCCTCTTGTCTATTTAAATCCTTTCTGAGACGGTACCTTCTATAATAAAAGTAATCTAACCAATCAGACTTCACTCTGCTGTTCATGTCCTTCACCTTACAATATATTTATATATAAACAATACACCTTACTGAAGACTTATCACCAGGTCACTGGAATGTTTATTGCATCAGCTGATTACAACTGTTTATTGAAACTGATTTGACAATATGTTGTGACTGCCTTCTTAAAAATTGACATCCCCCATAAAGATTCTATTCATTAATCCAATAAAAAGCATACTTCAGGCAAACATGACAAACATTACAGAGTTTCACTCAAAATTTTTGGGTCTTTGCATTGTTTCATGCAAAATAAAAATCTGCCACAACCAATCAAAGATATTTTCAGCTATGGGGTTAGTATTTAGGTAAGAAGGTAATCCATGTGAAATTAAACACAATTATTTTAAGTTATGATGATTGTTTGACTTCTTGGTATAAGCCTCCTTTAGATAGGAGCACCACCAATTAAGGTGTTGGATAATAATCACTTGTATTGTATGTACAGCACATCTCATTATCGTTTTAAAATTTATTTTAAAAGAAAAGAATGTTTAGGAATAGCTTAACATTTGTAAAATGTTAAATCATAATTCTTAAAATATAAAATATTGTGATATTCAAAATTAAGTTGTTTTTTTTTTTAAATGTTAAAAAAAAAGAAATCTTAGCTTATTACATTTTTATTTATTTAACTTTGAATGATAAATAGCCTCATAAAATACTACTGGTGTTGAAAGGTAAAATATGAAATTAATTTATATAAAATCTAAAAGTTTTGTATTACCCCAAATCCACTAATCAATAAACTTGATTATTATGTTTAATTTAGGCATATTGACTTTATCTCTAAATAAGAGAGAAATAGTATATATTGACTCGTTGTCTGTCTGCCTTGCCACTGGCCATGGGCTGTGGTGATGAAGTTTTGAACTTTATTACTTTTTTGAAATTTGTTCGTTGTTTAGAATGTAATCATTTGCTTCAATTAGTTACATTTCTTTGTTTCAAATGTAATCGTGAGGTCACCTGCATCATAATGTACTTTTGCGTGTCTTTGTTTACAAACAAATATTTGAACGAGCATTGCGCTTGCCCACAGTTATGTAGCTATAAAAATATTCCAAAATCCAGAGTGTGTTGGGCTAGCTTGTATTAGCAAAAGAAGCTCTTTAATCACCGTCTCAGTCTGTTGAATAAACATAAAATTCTGTTCTGTCGAATTACATATCTTAGATAGAATTTTTATTATTATAGTAGATCTTGGATAGAATTAACATATTATAGATCTTGGATAGAATTAACATAATATAGATTTTGGATAGAATTTACAAAACATAGGACTTGGATAGAATTTACATAATTAAGTAGATCTTGGACAGAATTTACACAACAGTATGGATCTTGGATAGAATGAACATAATATAGGTCTTGATTAGAATTTACATATAACTATATAGTTCTTAGATATTGTAGAACCATAACTATAGATCTTGAATAGAAAGAGAGGAAAAAGGGATCAGACACAAAATAAATTCCACAGTTAAGTTTGATTGCAAACTTTAAATGCTGATCATGCTAAAAAACAAAATTTTTGGAATCCCGTGAACACGTCATGATCTTTTTGACAAGTGTACTTCATTATTATCAGATAAATTTAGTAAGATTTCAAAGGACCACCATCGTCAGTGCTTTATGCAATTTGATTTCTGGAAAACACAATTTGAGATCTGTATATTACACGTTATTTTGTAAAACATAATAGTGTACTCACTTCAACTTTTCCTCAACATGTTGCAGTTGAATTGGGTCAAACATAATTGTGTCCTCACTCCAACTCTTCACCTGTCAACATGTTCCAGTCGTATGTTGATGTGCTTAGTGATTTGCATTGATTTTACAGTAATCATTGAAATTAACCATAAGCTCCTTTCATTACAGAACAGTTCAGAACTATTTGATAGTACATGTGTTAAAGACAATGGCTAATTACCTGTCTCGACCATTCAGAGATGCTAGGAAGATTCTAACAGAGGCATTATCAGGTAAAATTCTCGGGTTCTATAAAAAAAGATCATATGATAAACGGCACTGCCTGATAATTGCGCCCCTTGAATTCAAAAATTAGAAAGTAATCAAATACTTACTCTCAAAACTGAATGTTGAACAGTCACAATGTGGTGATTGTATTACTAAATTAAAGACAATGCTTATTATGTGGCAGGAAAAAATAAAACAATGTCCAACAAACCCAATTTATTTAAAATTAGTTCTCTGTACTTGCTCCTTATTTTCGTTCGGTTGTTTATATGTTGCGTGTGGGAGATCTAACTACAGCCACTTGAGGGTCATGTCTAGGATCAAATTTGCTGTAGCCAATCAGCGATGCAAGTAATTCATAAGGCCGGTTCTACACCACCCCCCACTTTTCGGTAGAAATTCTGCATCTTGCCCCCAACTCCGAAAATGAAATGCAAACGAACCGTGTTTCAGTTGAGTACTAGACAAATAATAATCATGGCTTTGGAAGTCACTATGGGTGATTATGTTAATCCCCTAGTTTCTAACAACAAAGAGGAACTGGATAGAGTTGCGGCAAACAATAAACCGGTCATTTTCTCATTTGACCCCAAAAATCCTGAGAAATTAATTCGCGATATTGACTTTATCAACGACAACGCCTTTGAGGAAAAGGTGCGTGAACAGAACCGGGACGCTTTGAAATGGAAGGACTTGCCTACAGGAGTCATTTACAGAATTTTGGGAGGTGGTGGAAGTGGATGGTGGGTATTGTAAAAGTAGAATACTCACACTGAAAAACAGAGAAGGAGAAACATTTAGGGTCTGGGCTTGTACCGGACTGAACAAAGAGAAAGAAACTTTGGAAGGCGACCTTGTCAGGAAGTAAGAAGCAAATCAGGGTGGGGTTAAGGGGGTTACAAAATCCAAAAAAAATGCATTGGAAATTGTTTTCATTATACACCTCGAGTGTAGCGATGAGGCGTTTTTTTTGCGGCACATGCGGAATCAAGTAATTTTTTTAATTGTACACTACGGTCAGAACTATGTGTAATGCTGATTTTTTTCCCACTGGCTCTAGGATGTTATTGTTTTGCAGCATTGCTAACTATCTTTGTGACGTCGTCTTGTTTGGATTATATAGCGATGAATGGAGAAGACTGGAAGATATTTTGTACAATGATGGATGATTTTAGAAACTGCTTAAGGAATGCGTATCCTAGGGATCAAGAATTGCACTGGACAAAACTCTAGCGCTTTGCTGGACAATCAGCAAAGATATTGGAATGTGAAAAAGAAAGGAAAAACCTTGCACAGAAACGAAATAAGCAGAAAGAAAGGGAAATGTTCAATCGAAAATTGCTGAAAGGTTACCAAGAACAGGAAGATGATGATACAACAGAATTACAACCTGATTTACAAAATCTGTGTCACTAGGATTAAAAATCTACAGAAGAAAATTTATCACACAAGGCGAAATGTACTTTTCTATACATTTGGACAAGGACATTCTATTTTTGTTTTGAAACAAAATTTGAAGCTACACAAGGATGAGATGTAGTCCTACTTTTCATAGAATGGAATTGTATATTCCATTAGGTATTAGCTCACCTGGCAAAGCCATGTGAGCTAATGCCATCACTTTGGGTCCGTTGTCGTCGTCGTTAACATTTCAGGTTTTGATCATCTCCTCTGAAACTACTGTGCAAATTGGAATCAATCTTTGCAGGAATGATGTACTAAAGGTCCTCTATGAAAATTCCTCATTTCATTTTGATTGGACGAAAAACATGGCCGCCATGGGAAATTCTTGTTTCTGATTGGCTGAAACTTAAAAATTCATCTCCTCTGAAACTACAAGTGCAAATGATTTGTAACTTGATACAATGGATGTTTGTGAGGTCTTCTACAAACGTTCCTCATTAGGGCCTCCCCCCCCCCAATGGGACATGGCGGCCGCCCTATAGTAATAAGTCTTGTCCATGTGTCCGTCGTGCGTGCCGTCTGTCGTGCTGTTTTTCCGTCCGTCCGTCCGTCCGGATTAGGATACATTGTTTGTCCGGCTATCTACTCCTCCTACAGTTTTGGAGATACAGCTTTAATATTTTGTAAGATGTTCATATACACAATGAAGGTGTGCATGGCCAAAGGAATTTGATTTCTTTTAAATATTCTGAAAATGATAGGTAGTTGGACTTAGTCATTTTTTGGTACTAGCTGCATAAGGAGATCATGGTTTGTTCGGCTATCTCCTTCTACAGTTTTGGAGATACAACTTTAATATTTTGTAGGATGTTCATACACATAATGAAGGTGTGCATGGCAACAGGATTTTGATTATTTCCAAATAATCTGAAAATGACAGGTAGTTGGACTTAGTAATTTTTTTGGTACTAGCTGCATAAAGAGATGACAGTTTGTCTAGCTATCTCCTCCTACGGATTTGGAGATACATCTTTAATATTTTATAGAATGTTCATACATAAAATGGAGGTGTGCATGGCCACAGGATATTGATTTCTTTTAAATATTCTGAAAATGACAGGTGCTTGGACTTAGTCATTTTTGCAAGCTGCTTAAAGAGATCATGGTTTGTCGGGCTGTCTCCTCCTACAGTTTTGGAGATACAACTTTAATATGTTGTAGGATGTCTCTTGAAAGTTGAAACCTGTTGGCTAGACATGCAGCCCTGAATAAACATAAGAATACATTTTTGTAAAACATATCATCATACATAGTGTTGAATTTATAATTTCCTGTGGTCAGGCGGGGGCATCATTTGTTTTTTTTAGCTCACCTGACCTGAAAGGTCAAGTGAGCTTTTTCATCACTTGGCGTCCATCGTCCGTCGTTGTCGTCGTTGTCGTCTTCGTCTGTTAACTTTACAAAAATCTTCTCCTCTGAAACCACTCGGCCAAATGTAACCAAACTTGGCCACAATCATCATTGGGGTATCTAGTTTAAAAAATATGTCCGACCACCCCGCCTACCAATCAACATGGCCGCCATGGCTAAAAATAGAACATAGGGGTAAACTGCAGTTTTTGTCTAATATATCAAAAGCTAAAGCAATTAGAGCAAAACTGACATGGGGTAAAAATGTTCATCAGGTCAAGATCTACCTGTCATGAAATTTTCAGACGAATCAGTCAACCCTTTGTTTGGCTATTGCCCCTGAATTGTTAATTTTAAGGAAATTTTGCAGTTTTAGGTTATTATCTTGAATATTATTATAGATAAAGACAAATTGTAAACAGCAAAAATGTTCAACAAAGTAAGATCTACAAATAAGTCAAAATGACCAAAATCAATGATTAACCCCTTATAGGAGTTTTTGCCCTTTAAAGATGGCATCCAGCGTAAACCTTCCTTTAAAGATCTGTTTCTCTCAAACCACTGGGCCAATTGAGACCAAACTTTGGTGGAATGTTACTTGGGTGGACCCCTTCCGAAATGGCATCCCCGACTTCCAACTGACATAGCTGCTGTTACTAAAAATAGAAAAAAAGGTAATAAGGTAATTTTTAGTGTTTGCCATATATGGAAGTTGTTTTTGGGACAAAAATTTATTTCAATAAATTTTGAATTAATTTAAATAATCCATATTTTACTGTTTTTAGCTCACCTGGCCCATTTTTGTCATCACTTGGTATGAAGCATCTATGGAAGGACCTTTATAAACTTTATAAAGTTTGCACTTTTTTCACAAATTTCAAAAATCTCCTCTGAAACTCCAAAGCCAAATGAACTGAAACTTGGTATGAAGCATCTATGGAAGGACCTTTGTAAAGTTTGCATAGTTCATTCCAGTCAGACAACTAATATGGTCGCCATGATGAATTTTTATTTCTGATTGGTCAAAATTTCAAAACTAAAATTTTCTGAAACCGCAAAGCCAAGTGAGCTGTTACTTGGTATGAAGCATCTGTGGAAGAACATTTATAAAGTCTGCATATTTCGTCCTGGTCGTACACAGCTAATATGGCGGCCATGATGAAGGTCCATTACAATTTTCTCTTGAAATAAAACGATTGATTGTGGGACTGTCAGGTGAGCGACACAGGTTCAATTCTCTTGAGCCTCTTGTTTTTATTTTTGTTTAAAATAGATTATTTGCAATTGTTGTATTATCATGCTTAATACTGATTGAAGAGATATTGAAATAGTGTTAAATTATATGCATATCACATTATAAGTGGGGGCCTCGGTGGCTGAGTGGTCTAGGTAGTTCGTCATAACTACTAATGATCACTAGCCTGTCAACACTGCGGTTGTGAGTTCAAATCTCACCTGTGGCGGGGTGTGTTCAACTCCCACCTTAATTGACAAGGATTGCCAATTTTCCTACCGAAGGTTGGTGGTTTTCTCCGGGTACTCCGGCTTCCTCCACCAATAAAAACTGGCCCCGCGAAATAGCCAAATGTGCTGAAAACGGCGTTAAACCCCAACTAAACTAAACATTATAAGTGTGAATATTTAGGAATTGTGGCTTTTGTGAGCTACCGTTAATTGTTAGTAGTTATTTTAATTTACCAATTCCAAAAATTAAATACATTCTTTCTTACAAATATTTACTTTTCTGTATACATATACAATGTTTTGTGAATGTAGCACAATATACAATGTCCTATAATACAGGCAGGTGTGAAATTATCATTCGTTGTATTGAAATAATTTTGTATATATCGGTAGTAGTGGTCCTTCGGTGGTCCTCTTTTCAGAATTGTATCCAATGACCCCGCCTGCCATCCAAGATGCCGAGTTTTGTTTAACATAGGATCCAATGGGACAGTTCATTTAAAAATTTTCTTGTCTGAAACCACTTGGCCAATTGTGACCACACTTGGTAGGAACGGTCCTTACATGGTCCTCTTTCAGAAGTGTGTCCAATGACGACTCTTGCAGTACTGTATTTAGATTCAGGACCCTATAATATAGCTGTTCAAGTCAATATGGAGGTTCAAGGGTCAAGGTCATTGAAAAAATATATAGCAACCGATGGAAAAGTCCCTAGCAACCAGATATTTTTGAGTTCAGGACCCTACAATTTACCTCTTCAAGTCAAAATGGAAGGTCAAGAGTCAGTGCCATTGAAAAAGTCCAGATCAACTTATGAAAAAGTCCCTAGCAACCATATATATTTGGATTCAGGATTCTATATTTAATCTGTACAAGTCAATATTAAGGGGAAAAATGTGACGGTATATATTAAATAGGAAAAATAATCATTGATGCAAGATTTACACAAAAAATAACAGCTGAGTGATTCATACTCTTGGGAGCCTCTTGTTAAGTTTCCTGTACCTAGGTAAATTCAGTGATTCAAATAATGTTACACCTGATTGGTCAAAAGGTATATGCATCTGTGAAAAGACACTGAATTTTAAAGACGAGTCAAAGATTTCCAGTTCTTCACTTTTGAACAAGTATAATTACCTATTTCTTCCGTAAATACTCATATTTTTAACTTTCCTGCACCTGGGTAAATTCAATGAGTAAAATAATGTTACGCCTGATTGGTCAAAATGCATGTGCATTGGTGAAAAGACACTGAATCTTAAAAACGAATTGGAAGATTTTCCAGTTCTTGATTTATTGCACAAGTCTTATAGTACCTATTTCTTCCGTAAATACTCTATTTTTAAGTTTCCTTTAACTAGGTAAATTCAGTGAGTTAAATAATGTTACGCCTGATTGGTCAAAAGGTATGTGCATTTGTAAACAGAGCAATTTGATTGATCTAAAAGCAGTGGAAGATGAGTCCTCATGCAGTGGGAGATGAGCATGTCCTACATTTCATGCTTGATTCCTTGAGATACTGGTTAAATTTTTGCTTTTTGTATATTTTTAAAGAACATATGGTAATTTCAGAACTACAGTCATCTTATTTAGATGTAGTATGCATATCTTACAGAGGAATTCTCTAGTTCTTTCCAATTTCCTAACTTCTCCCAGTCATTCTTAAAAATCTTGAGTTATGAATAAGAACTGTAGTTGCATTTTTTTTTACAACTTCTATTTATCATGGCCTGACTTTTATTGTCGAGCCTTCGACTTTTGGCGAAAAAGCGAGACATAGCGATCCTACATTCCGTCGTCGTCGTCGTCGTCGTCGGCGGCGTCCACAAATATTCACCCTGTGGTTAAAGTTTTTGAAATTTTAATAACTTTCTTAAACTATCCTGGATTTCTACCAAACTTGGACAGAGGCTTGTTTATGATCATAAGATAGTATCCAGAAGGAAATTTTGTAAAAAAAAAATTCCAGTTTTTCCGTATTTTACTTATAAATGGACTTAGTTTTTCTGCCAGGAAACATTACATTCACTCTGTGGTTAAAGTTTTTAAAATTTTAATAACTTTCTTAAAATATCCTGGATTTGTACCAAACTTGGACAGAAGCTTGTTTATGATCATAAGATAGTATCCAGAAGTAAATTTTGTAAAATAAAAATTCCAGTTTTTCTGTATATTACTTATAAATGGACTTAGTTTTTCTGCCAGGAAACATTACATTCATTCTGTGGTTAAAGTTTTCAAAATTTTAATAACTTTCTTAAACTATCCTGGATTTGTACCAAACTTGGACAGAAGCTTGTTTATGATCATAATATAGTATCCAGAAGTAAATTTAGTAAAAAAAAAAAAAAATTTCCGTATTTTACTTATAAATGGACTTAGTTTTTCTGCCAGGAAACATTACATTCACTCTGTGGTTAAAGTTTTTAAAATTTGACAGTAAGGAATACATTTGTTACCTATTCCCAATTTTCTATTCATTATAGATAATGGAACCATCACAGACTTATGCATGAAAGTCCTTTTTTAAAACTAACATATTTTATTCTCTAATTTTTTATTCTTTCAGGTTCATTGCAAATGGCACATCCACAAATTCTTTACTAGTTTTATTTAAGGCAACTCAATTCCTGATAAATAACATCTCGCAATAATACATTTTTAATTTATATTCATATTTATGTCACCTGGCCTTAAACATCTTATTCTAATTCACTCTAAATGTAGTTTATGAGAAAAAAATGCAAATTTCCTATAACCCACAATTTTCTTATTTGTACATATATTCTACTTTTTTAATTAAAGGCTAGATCATTAAGCACTTTAAAATTTGTCTTCTTTAACATTTGTTCATTCAATAAATTTATGTTTCTACTCATTTATAAATCTATATATATATAATTGCATACTATATTAATTTTTTACAACAAAATCTTTTTTCATACATTTCAAATGTTTTATTTCATTAACTGCAAATCTATTATGTGCATTCACCTATCACACTGAAAATATAGACAACATCAAAAGTAGGCGAGACACTGGGTTCCGCGGAACCCTTACGAATTTTCTAATTATCAAACAAGTTGCAATTTTAACATTGAGTTAGGATTTGTCCTCTTGACAAAACTCTCATTTTGTAAATTATTTTTTATGCAGGTGTAAGTGGTGGTGATGAACTATGGAGGTATTGTATATCGGATACAGACAGCGTTTTAGGCTTTGCATTGGGAGCCATGTTTGTCAAGGAGGCATTTAATGGTCACAGCAAGGACAAGGCAAGTAACATTTACCTGACAATTATTTTTGGGCTTTTATAGGGAGTCATATTAAGGTATATGAATCAGGGGTATAATGTTTTTGAACTGTCTCTTTTTCAATTTGTCTATCAACAGCTACTGGGTTGTCTGTATCCTGCCTTCTTTTTATACCCTCTGCAAAAGAACTTTTGGGGGTATATGGGTTTCAGTCTGTCTGTCCGTCCATCCGTCTGTCTGAAATAATGTATGCAACTCCTCCTACATTTCCTGTAGGATTCTCATGAAACTTTCTAATTTGTTAGATCACTCTATGGAGATAGAAGAAATGTAAAAGATATGGCTGTTTGGACTTAGGCATTTTTTTAACAAAACTTTGTTCCATGTGTTGTCCGCAACTCCTCCTACATAATTACTTGCATAGGCATTTTTTAACAAAACTTCATTCCATGCCTTGTATATGATTCTCATGAAACTTTATGGAGTGTTAGATCACATTATGGAGATGTGCATATTGTCAGGATTTTCTGTTTGGGCGAGTACATTGAAAAATATGATTATTTGAACTTAAGGCTATGGCCAGGGTGAGCTTTTGCCATCACTTTGCGTCCGTCGTCCGTCCGTCGTCCGTCTGTCCGTCGTCCGTCCGACGTCTGTCCGTCGTTAGCTTTTCATTCAAACATCTTCTCCTCAGAAACCGTTTGGCCAATTCCAACCAAACTTTGCATGAGTGGTGTATGGAAGGTCCTCAACAAAGTTTCCTCATTTAGTTCTGATTGGTCAAGAAACATGGCCACCAGAGGCAATTCTTGTTTCTGATTGGCTGATTTTCAAAAATTTTCTCCTCTGAAACCACTGGGCCGATTGGTTTGAAACTTAATAGGAATGATCTATGACATGTCCTCTACAAACGATCCTCAATTTATTTTGATCTGACATAAAACATGGCCGTCGTAGCTAAAAATAGAATATAGGGGTGCATGTGTTGTTTTTGGCTTATAACTTAAAAACCGTTACAGATATCAAAAATCTGACATGGTGCAAAATTGATCAGCCTGACAAGATCTACCTACCCTGAAATTTTGAAGGAAATCCCAAAACCCATTTAGGAGTTATTGCCCTTTTTTCGTCAAATTTTCAAAATTTAACATTTTTCGTCATTTATCTCCAAAACTATTTGAGATAGAAGTAAAATGTAAATTTAAAAAATGTTTGCCATGTTGAGGTCTACATACCCTGAAATTTTAAAGGAAATCCCAAAACCGATTTAGGAGTTGTTGCCCTTTTTTGTCAAATTTTCAAATTTTTTCATTCAAAAATCTTCTCCTCTGAAACCGCTGGGGCGATTGGTTTGAAACTTGATAGGAATGATCTATGACATATCCTCTACAAACGATCTTCAATTTATTTTGATATGACATAAAACATGGCTGTCGTAGCTAAAAATAGAATATAGGGGTGCATGTGTTGTTTTTGGCTTATAACTTAAAAACCGTTACAGATATCAAAAATCTGACATGGGGTAAAATTGATCAGCATGACAAGATCTACCTACCCTGAAATTTTGAAGGAAATCCCAAAACCCATTTAGGAGTTATTGCCCTTTTTTCGTCAAATTTTCAAAATTTAACATTATTCGTCATTTATCTCCAAAACTATTTGAGATAGAAGTGAAATGTAAATCTGAAATATATTTGCCATGTTGAGGTCTACCTACCCTGAAATTTTAAAGGAAATCCCAAAACCCATTTCGGAGTTATTGCCCTTTTTTGTCAAATAAATTTTCCCTGAACAATTGAACCAATTGCAACAAACTTGGTCAAATAGTTGATTAATTGTCCAATGAAAACCAGACTCCAGGTGAGCGATACAGGCTCTGGTGAGCCTCTAGTTTTTCCTTTATTTTTGTTCTAGAAATTTATCGTCTTTGTACCTTAAATATTTGTTTTAATGTTACAATCAAAACAGTTGCAAACTTAAAAAGACACTCTATGTTGTTGACAAAATATTGCACTTGCAGACATATTTTATTTTTAATGGAAGTATACACTTGTTTTCTCAATGCCTATGCAATATATTTTCCAAAAAAATGAAAGTATGATTCAAAGTTTGAACTGTTGAAGAAACTACCTTCTAATTATTAAACATGTCTTTTGTTAAGTAACCGCAGTAAAAATTACCGGCTGTCACCATTGTCAAAATGATCATAACTTTGATCATGATTGGGAAGTGTCGAAAAAGAAGGGTCATAAAAAAAAATCAGTTTTCCTTGAATTTTCAAGGTGCACATTTGTTAAATGTTTCCAGACTAAGTCTGTATAATCTTTCTTTTTGAAGTTAGGTTCAAGACCCCCATTGTATGCTTAGGCCAGACTTTTTTAGCTCTGGCCTAAGCAGTGACCTGGCCAAAGGACATGTGAGCTTTTGTCATCACTTGGTGTCCTTCGTCCGTCCGTTAACTTTTCACATTTTAATCTTCTCTAAAACCACTGGGCCAATGGAAGCATCTATATAAGGTCCTTTATTAAGATTGCTCATTTCATCCTGATCGGACGAGACATGGACACCATGGGTAATTGTTGTTTCTGATTGGCTGAGTTTTAAAAAATCTTCTCCTCTGAAACTGCTTGGCCAAATTGAACAAAACTTGACAGGAAGCATATATGGGAGGTCCTTTATAAAGTTTCCCCATTTCGTCACAATCAGACTACAAATATGGCTGCCATGGCAGTTCTTGTTTCTGATTGGTTGATATAAAAAAATCTTCTCTGAAATCGCTTGGCCAAATGGAACGAAACTTGACAGAAAGCATCTATGGGAGGTTCTTTATAATATTTTCTCATTTCATCCTGATCGGGCAAAAATTATGGCCGCCATAGGCAATTCTTGTTTCTGATTGGTTGATTTAAAAAAAAAATTTCTCTTAAACTGCTTGGCTAAATAGAGCCAAACTTAACAGAAAGTGTCTGTGACATATAACAAAAGTCTGCAGAACCGCAGAATTGCTTGAAACCAAACATGGTCTGAATGGTTCCTCTTGAAGGTGCTCACCAAGTGTTGTTACTCTGGTGCCAATCCCGAATTCAAAATGGCCTTCAGCAGAGCACTTAGATTAACATAAGACCCTATAGGAAATACATACAAAAATCTTCTGGAGAACCGTCAAATTTTGGAATATGCTGACCTGTAAGGAGAAGGACCTTGATGAAGAAAAATTTGGTTCCTACAAGGCTTACCACACCTAAACATTTCAAAGTTAACATATATGAATGCTAACCATTTACTGAATTATCAACCTTATTCATAAACTTGATTTTATACAATACCTTGTATCTTACAAAATATTCACTTTCAAGCATTGATCTACATTTATTCACTTTCCTTTGTTTTCCATATTTTTAATACATTCATGTCCAAACAATATACCTTTATCTTTTTGCAGTTTTCTGGTACAAAATATTTATCTTTAAGCTTGTTATATTATTGTCTTTCAATGGTTTCTCTATTAGCTGTTTCAGCTAATAGAGCCATAGCCTCATCAATGTTAGGACCAAACTCTTTAAGTCGATGTCTACTTCATCTAGCACTCTATCTAGAGAACAATCAACATCATGATAGACTTCTTCCTCAAACACAATATCATCCTCAAAAACATCTGAGAGTTCTAGCGTTACAGCTGGATTAGTCTCTTGTGACAAAGTTTCTTTCATCTTTGTTTTGGTTTGCAATTTACTTTGCTTTTTGCCAACAACCTTGTCTTGCAGCTGAAGAATGTTCACTGCTAATAAAATGGATCACAAAATATCTCAATAAATTTGATGCACTGTATATTAGCAATCATCTCCGTTTGGGCATTTTCCATACTGGAAAATTTGTCCAAAACATCTTTAAATGTTGCTCTATCGTTACTTTCACTTCTGGAATTTCCGGTCATGCGCAAACCACTACTTTCACTTTCAGTACGTCTGGTCATTCGGATCAATTGTGCAATTGAGTCTTTACGATTCCTAGTAATACTATTGTCGTTGTTGTTACTATCTGGATTTGACACAGTCTCCGATACTCCCCCAGTCTTTAACTGATACAATTCACATAAAATTTACGGTAAATCCATAAAAAAAAGGACAAATATACCTAAGGAGCAATAAAAAAATGTAATCCATTGGACAGACAAACCTGGGAAGACAATTGAACAAGCACAACAAATAAACACGTAAGACTAAAAAAAAATGAACAACACGAAAATTTTTTCAAGATCGCGTCAAAATTATGTTGAAATAACGTTGGTAGCGTGATACAGTGGGAACAGACTATACATGTGTTATCAAGTTCCGGTAAATAAACCTTATGTACTTATCTGAACTATCTGTTGATTATCAAGCACTTCCAGTTAATTGTTGGTATTTCTTTCACCCAATATCTCACCAAGATCCTGGTTCCGATGCATTTTAACATGTCATCTAAAAGCAGACGGTTCAAAATTATTGATGACATCGTTTAGCACATTTTCATAGGCTGCCAAGGAATCAACAACTTCACACTCTCAATACAAATATTATTAAAGTCTCAGTAAAATATTTTATCCTCCATAACGAAATGATAGACAAAATTATAATTTGTTATGCAAGACATTTGGTAGATTGTTTTTAATTCACGAAATCACATCACTCGGCTCACCTCGGCCGATAATGTTCCCCCCTCTAGATGGAGAGTAGCGGAGTCGGCTGAAGTTTGCCGATTGGAAATCACATGCACGAAATGACCGGAAGTGGAGAGTAAAAAAGCGAATACAAATCATTTCGGCACAAGGTCAAATCTGAACCTTGTCAATTCGACTCCAGTATTTAGTCAGATCGGCGCCTAAATATTTAATATTGCACTGTGTCAGGATGATTTATTACCCAACTAATTAGGTGCATGTCAAATTTGAAATTACTGTTAAAACATGATATTATATAATTATTAGATAAACAGTCATAGGCAACCATCATGGTGTCAAAACAATGGTAAATATTTCTTTGTTATATATCACCCAAACCAGAGAGTCATGTCGTTTATGGTAATTTTTCAGCTAAGGTGTACACAAAAGTTTCAGGCAGGCTTGGATTTTAGCTTGCATCAAACTATGTGAACTATAAAATAAGTAAAACCAAAACAAACACAAAAGTCTTTTATTATTTTCTTTGATCATGATTAGTTATGATAATGATCTTATCCATTCTTGATTAATTATTTTATCAAAGATTCATTAATTATAATTTACTATGAATATAAAACTGATTACACAATTGAAAATGATAGATTTATAACCAAGACAATTTGGACGGTTTCTCATTGTCTGGTTACAAGAAAGGTTGGGGAATCTAGATGATAGATAAAATCCACATTCTCGCACAATTTAAAGTCTAATACCCACTATATAACATTTATTTATATCAGCACTTAAAGATTCAATATATCCAACAAATTCACAAAGTAGGACTGCAACAAATTAACATATACATTCAAAATCCTAATATGAGAAGTGTCTCTGGTGTGTGTCTCTAGTGAGTCTTACAGTAAAAAATGTTTTTCTTATATATCAGTATTGTGTTATCTAATATTTAGTAACTGTCTGACGACATACAATTAACATACAGTTTAGCTAATATGTATTAATATTTATGACACAACAATTGATAGGAACAAAGTTAAATGTGACTTAAGGCCAAATCTAAAAGTCTTTGTTATGCAATCATACATGGACATGTATGTGTTAGATTACATATTACACCTTCCTCAATCCAGATTAACATTACACAATTAAAACATAATGAATATAATTTCCAAAAATCAATATATGTCAATACCTAAAATAATTTACTTCTACTCCATAAACAATATTTAAACATTTTCTTAATTTGAATATTCATATCCCAAATATACTGGTTATACTCTCCCCATTGTTCCCAAAAAGATTGCTCCTGCAATCTGACAGTGTATGCAATAATTCACAACTAAATAAGTAAAATGACAATAATTTTTTATACTACCAGTATTTATATCTACATAAATTTTGCTGAAATACAACAAGTGTTAAAAAAAACCAAAAGAACTAGGGGATGCTCTGGTATAGATTGTCAACATTGGGGAAGTTACAGCAAGTTCACCAATGTAGACATTGTCCTACCCTCACATAAGCAATGAGCTCATTGTTATACTTCATGAAGTATAGATATAGGCCTTTAATTTAGTGGGTAGGGGGATTGATGATTGCAACATATCAATTACATATCTGAAAAACTATAAGCTGAAATAATGATATAATTAAAAGCTGAAATAAAAGCCATTAAAACCAGGGAAAAAAACAATAAGGTAAGATCAATCTGAAACAGACACAATTATAATCATGTTTGAAGTGCAATAGTAATAATATAATAAGCTGATAGATAACAAAAATATCACATTCAAGTAGAATTGTAAAAGAACTTTAGCATCAGTTAAAACAAAAGAATTACAAATGCAATTTACTTAAATATATATACACATAAGCTTAAACAAGGCAAAATTCTGAAGGGAAAAAAAAATGTTCATGTTACATCGCGTAATGGAATACCTATAATTCTTATGCATTCTATTTTTGATATTTAATAAATGCCACACAAAGTTACAACACTATTTGGTTCATGAGTTCAATTCAGTTTCAAGTATTTAAATATATCCACAAGGTCCTAGAATGAAAACTTCCAAACTGGAATCGATTAAGTCATGCCATGATCTAACAGTAACAAAAGCGCTGAACCACTACTAGTTACACCAACATCTTACGTTGTACCAAGTTCTAGTAACACCAACATCCAACATTGTACCATGTACCAGTAACACCAACATCCAACAATGTACCATTTACCAGTAACATCTACATCCAACGTTTTACCATGTACCAGTAACACCTACATCCAACGTTGTACCATGTACCAGTAACACCTACATCAACGTTGTACCATGTACCAGTAACACCTACATCAACGTTGTACCATGTACCAGTAACACCTACATCAACGTTGTACCATGTACCAGTAACACCTACATCAACGTTGTACCATGTACCAGTAACACTGACAGTTAATGTTGTACCATTAATAGTGAAATCAACCTAAATCATAATCAAATATGACACCTTTATAAACATGAATTAGTTAAATCAAAATATTAAAATTAAGGGGATTTCTTTATCATGGGAATGCTCATATTGGCTCTACATACTTAAGGATTGTCGTGGGATCAATGAAAATAATGGAGAAAAATAATGTTTTATGAAATTAATCTACTCTGCCTTATTCTTTGAACAAAATTTGTAAAAACCTCTTAACTTGAGTTGTGAGACAGAACAAAAAAAATTTTTTTTTCTTTTTTGTGTTTTGCTTTGATATGTCAGAACTCGACTATTTCTCAAATGATGGCTAATGCTTGTTTAAATAGCAATCATTTTATATTTCTCCTTACATTTCCAATGAAATATGGTAATACTGAAAGTTGAATGGTTAAAAATGTACATCAGTAGCTGTGTCGTCTACCTGCAATTTAAGGAACTGAGCAGTGAAAACTACTAATGTGATTGGGTCACATCATACTGTCCAGCAGGTTTCAACTCGCAGACACTCTAACTACCAATATAAGTGTACTAACCACGACTTCAGATTGATAGACACTCTTCATGTGAAATGCATGGAAAATAAGGGAAGCAGTCAATGTAAAGTCAACTTATTTTACTGGTAACATGCATAAAAATGCTTTTCATACATTTCTTCAAAGTCAAGTCATAACCCTGGGGGACATTCTTCCATGGGTATCCATTTGGGATCGTACAGGTGTTTCTGCTTATAATGGCTATAACATGTGGGGATACCTTCTTCTATTCTGAAATGGGATATGTGAGATCCTGACACAAATGAACCACCAGATTCCTGTACTGGTCTATCACCTAGAAGGTATAAAATGCTTTGGAAATAGGTTTCTCCCTTAAAATACTTAATTGTAGGAATGCATATTGATCCTCAGTATTTGCTTTGTGTAACGGGGTGTATGGGGTAATTTGGTTATTTCTTAAAAGTGTTCTTAAGTAGAACCTATTGTTCTCATATTTCACTGCTTGAACCGGAAACTTTTCCCATTTAAGGACTGGTCTGGTAGTTACTTCCCTTTTTTCAGCCTTGTCAATTGAGTTTATGGTTTCTTTTTGATCTGCTGAATGAAAAAATTTATGCTTGTTTTTGTGGAGGGGTCTTTTTCTTCGCTTTCCACTTTGGGTCCTGCTTTCATGAAAATTTCTTCTCATCAGTTCTGGGACTTGATGCTTATGCAACCATTCAGTTCCTGAGATATTTTTCAGTTTAATTCTATAACAGAGCATTTTATTCACCCAAGCTGATGATAAAATCTTTTCAACATCATCTTGCTTTATTGAGTCTTTATTTGTATGATCAGCTTGGGAAGTTCTTCCTACAGCCTGATTCTGGGATTTCTGGGAAGATTTTGGTTGAGCATCAATTTGTGATGAAGTATGTGCTTTGTTAACAGGTTGTTGCATGTTTTCAGCAGAAATGTCATCATGAACAGCATCATCATCAGAATCATCTTCATCATCGTTCAAAAGATAATCTGGACGGTCTGTTACACTGTTGTATACTTTCAGCCTACCAGCATTTACAAAAGCTTTTAAGAGTTTATTATCCCTATCTCTCCTTAACTTGTAGATGGGATGTGGTCCAAGTTGAGTGATAGTATATGGGCCTGTCCATCGTTTGATTAATTTTGGTGACTGTCCTTTTGGGGTTGTTGGGCAGTGTAACCATACTTTATCCCCTGGTAAAAACTTTGGTTCCTTCGCCTTCTTGTCATGCTGGGTTTTGTATTTCTCCTGAGCAGTCTTGATGTTTTCTGCAGCAATTTTTCTTGTAATGTTCAGTGTAATGATGTTTTATTTGTAGCAATTCACATAAAGCCGATACCAATTTGGACAGAAAATTCTGACCACGATCTGAGACGATGGTACGAGGAGCTCCATATCTTGATATTATTTCCTCAAAAAAACAGTAGCTATTTCTGTGGCCTCTTGTGATTTCAAAGGGAAGGCTTCACACCATTTGGATCCACTATCTACCACTAAAAGAAGATACCTGTACTTCTCTGGAGTCAGGGGAAGTTTCAAAATATCCATGTGCCATCTTGCAAACATTTCTTCAATTGGCATTGGCTGAAGTGGAATTGGATGGCGATGTGTGTCCCGCTTAGATTGTTGGCATAGCTCACAAGTCTTAACAAAGGTGCAAATATCAGTGTACATATTTGGCCAATAATATTTTTGTCTGATGGCATCATACGTTCTCTCTTTACCCTGATGGCAACCAATAATGTTGTCATGGTAAGCCTCCAGAACTTCCTTCCTTAATGGTCTTGGAATGGCTAGCTGTTTCACATTATTTTGGCCCTTAGGTAACTTTTTGGAGCGAGTATTCAGGAAGTGGTACAGTATTTCATCCTCTATTTCATAATGGTGGGCTTTTGTCTGTCTTGTGGCACCTCTCCATATAACTTATAATGAAATATTGGAACATAATCTGGACATTGTCTCTGCAAATGACAGAATGTGTTCCTTTGCCTAAGATGGTCAGGATCTATTTGGGAATCTAACAAAGCTGACTCTTCATCAGTAATGCTAGATAGCATTGACCATGTTGACTTCTCTTGTTTATCATCCCAAACATATTCAAAGGTGACTGCATTGAAGTTTTTGTTAGTTTGTAATGAAGCAACGGATTTCTGTTTTTCTGAGTATGGAAATATAGCTGGGGTTGGAGATTGATATTCTCTTCTTGACAGAGCATCTGCATTGTTGATTTTTCCTGGACGATGGATAATTTCAAAGTTGTAGCCTTGAAGGTCAAGAGCCCATCGACCAAGTCTGTCTTGTGCATTTTGATGGAGTCTAACCAATGAACTGTGATGTTGTCACTGTAGACCTTAAATTTGTTAGCTGCCAAATAAGGTTTGAACTGGATAATGGCTTCTTTTAATGCAAGGCCCTCTTTTTCATTTATATGCCATTTCTTCTCATTGGGGTGTAAATTTCTTCCGCCATAAGCCACAACATGTTCCAGTTTGGTTACAGGATCGAACTGACCAAGAATATACCCTATGGCAAAATCAGAGGCATCTACAGATAGGACAAATGGCTTGTTGAAATCGGGAAATATCAAAATCGGTGCTGAAACTAGTTTTTGCTTAAGAGTTTCAAAAGCTGATTGGCAGTCTGGTGTCCAGAAGAATATTTGGTCCTTACATGTTAACTGAGTTAATGGCCTAGCTATTTTTGCATAATCCTGAACAAACTTTCTGTAGTAATTACAGAGACCAAGAAAACTTCTAACTTGTTTGACATTTTTGGGGACAGGATAGGTTTGAACAGCAGATGTTTTTTTCTGGGTCAACTTTTATACCTTCTTTTGACAAAATATGGCCTAAATAATGAACTTCTTCTTTAGCAAAATGGCATTTTGAAGGGTTTAGTGTTAAATTTGCTTGTTTCAATTTATCAAAAACCAACTGTAAGTGTTTTAAATGTTCTTTAAAATTTTTGCTAAAAATAAGAATATCATCAATGTATACCAGAGCTATTTTCCAGTTTAGGTCTCTTAGGACTTTAGTCATGAGCATCTGGTATGCCATTGGTGCATTCGTTAAACCAAAACTTAATCGTTTAAATTGGTATAAACCTTGGTGGGTTACAAATGCTGTCTTGTGTTTTGTTTCAGGGTCTAAGGGTATTTGGAAAAATCCACTCATAAGGTCAAGTACTGTGAAAACTGAAGATTTGGAATCAGCAACTGTGTCAAAAACATCATCAATTCTAGGAATAGGAAATGGTGTAGGCACAGTGACTTTTTATTCAACTTCCTATAATCAATGGCAAATCTATATTGTTTGTTTCCATCCTTATCTTTTGACTTTTTGGCTACCAATACAATGGGACTGGACCATTCAGATGTGGAGGGTTCAATGATATCATTTTCCAACATTTCAATGATTTGCCTTTCAGTTTCCCGTCTTAAATCAGGGGATTGTCTAGGTGCAGACCGGACTGGTGCTGCAGCACCGGTATCTATTGTATGATACTGCAAGTTAGTTTTCCCTAGTTCTGACATATCTTTTGCAAACAAATTCCTGTTTCTAGAAATTAAATCGATTAATGCTGCCTTTTGATCTGCTCTCAAATTTTTATTTATTTTTATTCCTAACTGAGAAATTTGTTCTGGATCACAATTTTGACTAGTTTTGCCCTCTGTATTATTTTCATCTAAAGCAAAAATGCAGTTACTATCAATTTCATAAGCTTTGGCGATATTTATATTTTTCTTGAGTTTTACAACCATACTTATTGGATTTAATACTCTGTACCTTGCTTTGCTATCATGCAGTTTAACTAAAATTTTTGAACCAACAATACTTTTGACATTATTTGATGTTTTAGGTTCTATCAGCACTGAACTTAATCTTTTATTTCTGACCAAAACTTTAACTGGAATGTTCATTTCTGAATGAGGGGGAATATTTACAGGAATTATAGTTTTTACCTGTCCATAATGTTCTTCAGTTTCTAAAATATTTAACGGAACATCTAACAATTGTCTTGAATTGACAAAGTATTACTCATAAAATCAATATTTGCTTTATGCAAAGATAGAAAATCTAAACCTAAAATAACATTGTAAGCTAAATGTTCTAAAATAAGCATTTCTTGAAATATTATCAACTCATTTATGTTTAATTTTACTTCTACTTTACCATAAACAGGAAAATTTTCACCACAAGCAGTTACAATATTATGATTTGCTTCTTTCTGAATTTTGACATTTTTTAAGCATTTTTGGAAACATAATAATGAAATGCAAGAAATCGACGCACCAGTGTCTAAGAGGGCTGATATTGGCTTTGAACCAATTTGAATTGGAATAATATTCTCGTTTAATGGGGCTATAAGAGCCAAGAAAGGATTAGGATTCTTAGGTCCAGACATTTTGAGCCTTTAAAATGAGGGATATCCAAAAATTATACTCAAGACCTTAACAATAACTAAATTAAAAAGTATTGGTGTCATATAAGATCATAAAAATTGGATGACTCACCTCTGCATACTCAGGAATCATGTATCTTCCTATTGGAGATATGCTGGCTCTGGTCTATCTTTCAAATCCTACATCACTTCCTTGGTACCAGGAAAGCCGGATTCTCCGCCACGATATAACCAATGCAACAGGGACGGTTTCTCATTGTCTGAACATCTAACAATTGTCTTGAATTGGTTACAAGAAAGGTTGGGGAATCTAGATGATAGATAAAATCCACATTCTCGCACAATTTAATGTCTAATACCCACTATATAACATTTATTTATATCAGCACTTAAAGATTCAATATATCCAACAAATTCACAAAGTAGGACTGCAACAAATTAACATATACATTCAAAATCCTAATATGAGAAGTGTCTCTAGTGAGTCTTACAGTAAAAAATGTTTTTCTTATATATCAGTATTGTGTTATCTAATATTTAGTAACTGTCTGACGACATACAATTAACATACAGTTTAGCTAATATGTATTAATATTTATGACACAACAATTGATAGGAACAAAGTTAAATGTGACTTAAGGCCAAATCTAAAAGTCTTTGTTATGCAATCATACATGTACATGTATGTGTTAGATTATATATTACACCTTCCTTAATCCAGATTAACATTACACAATTAAAACAATGAATATAATTTCCAAAAATCAATATATGTCAATACCTAAAATAATTTACTTCTACTCCATAAACAATATTTAAACATTTTCTTAATTTGAATATTCATATCCCAAATATACTGGTTATACTTTAATTGTTTTAAAAACATTGTCTAACTTCAGTTTTATATTAAAATATTACAGAAATGATATAATGTGTTAATTATTATTTTGTTATAAATTTATATTAATATACAATAGTATGTTTTGCCGAAATGACTATTGATAAGTCCCAAACTGATTATTTATCGTTTCCGAATCGGCCATTTAACGGTCCCAAAATTACCATTAGTACTGGTACTGAATTGACCAGATGCTTTATAATATAACTTATGGTCTTGAAGATCCTTATTTTTTTTAATTAAAGCTCTATCTCAGATTCATTACTGAACTTGCAAGTACAAAATCTCCACTATTTTCCATATTCCAGGCTTAAACTTTTTCAAGTTCCACAAATTTCCATACATAATTATTTTAGGAAAATGTTTTCCATGTTTCTTCTCAGATTTCTGTCGACATAAAAAAAATCTCTCCACATAGATCTGTGGAGTCTTCACATAGATCTGAGGAGAATTTCTCGTAATTTGATGAACACGAAGAAAAGTCCATAATATTCCAAAAATACACATTATTCCATGGGAATCTATGGAAATTTACAAAAAGCATGGAGATTTCATGTGCAGGCCTATGGCCTTTACACTAGAAAGTCCCCATTCAAAACTGTTTTCATCTTGGTACAAATTGGGTGAAAAACAAACATTTTGATGTTTTATTGTAAGACCAATAAAGACTAAATTCCTGACAAAAAAACTGATGAGAAGTCAAAAGACAAATTGATGAATTTTACAAAAAAAGCTGTTATATGAAGCGAGGTTTTCATACAGTAGATCAGTTTCTGTGACATGTTTGAACATACAATTTTTTAAGTCCAAACTTATAGTTGACTTATATACCACTGAACTGCAGTCTTATTCACTTATAGGCCACTTATTAGGCTTAATTATCAGTGATACATAATCATGTTTAAGTGGTATAAGTGAAATTATAATATAAGCCATTTATAAGTTTAAAAAATGTTTCTTTATAATTTCACTTATACTTATAAAGATTGATAGTTCACTTATACTTATAAAGACTGATAGTTCACTTACCCAGTGAAAACCTCGACATATAAGTCACTTATAGGTCATTTAGAAGTTACCAATAAGTCAAGTATAAGTTGGTGTTAGTTATTTTCGTAAGGGATGTTATTCAACATGTAAGTCAGTAAGGGTAAGCAAAGGCTTAACAGTCATCTCTTGTTTAAGTGTCCACACTCCAGAAGAAAACTAAGTAAATATACCAAAAAATTTGTTTGAAAAAATCTTAAAAAATTGTGTGTTACTCAGGCCAGCCTGTGTTTGTAAAACTCTTGGGCGTCAGCATTTTTTCCCTTAATCATGTTAATTTCAGAACAAATTTTTTTTTTCGTTTCGTTCAAAAATCTGTAAAATGTATTACCATAATCAATTATAGTTATCTCCTCAACAGGGCGATGATTCAGGCAAAGAAATCGCCTTGTAGTGTTTCACTTCGCCCAAACTCTCATCAAAAGCAAAGTTGTCAAGTCGCCTAAACTCGTGATATCACAAATATGACAGTAGTTTATGAAAAGTCAATGTTACCTATGTTACAGACTCACCAAGTTGTCTTCATCTGTCGGGCGCCCTGCTCGAACTCGCTGTGAATCAAGAATTAAAATTTCCGCTTCCTGCGGGTCAGACTAAAAACCAAACTACGGAACATGCTAATATACGGAACTTAACAAACTCCCCTTCTTTCTTTTGAAGGAACTAACTATTCAATAATGTTGTCAATAAACGGTAGATGTTCAATTCCTATGAACAAATTAATATAATCCACATAGTCTATGTACACTATTTACAAATCTGGCTTTAGAAAGTTACTCATCCAAACACCTGTTCCCTAAGACACCATCTTGAAGTGCCCTGAGCAGGTTATGGCATGAAGCTCCTTTTTTTGTCAAGCAATCGGCAAGTTGATGTTTTGTTTCAATCCATTTGACCGATACTATTTGGTGCATTTGAATTAATTCTCGAATGCTGCTAATTTCAAGCCTAAGCCTTTTTTCGGATACTTGTTTTGTTGATTTAATGGCATCCCACAATGAATAACAGTCCGTTAGGCAAGTTATTGGCAGTTGAGTTGGATCAGCTTTACCATACATAAGCTTTGTATACAGTGAAGCTATAAAAATACCACTGTCAATAGCATCAGCCATAGCCAGGGTTTCCGCTGCTAGTGTGCTTCTTGCCACTCTTCTTATTCTTTTTGACTGTCAAGTTATAGGCGAGAAAAGTCCATTTTCACCAACAAGCACAATGAAATGTCCTCCTTGTGTGTCTCCGTCAGATAAATTACCAAGGGAAGAATCACTAAATACTACAAGTCTAATTGCATTATCATTTCCAAGTTTTGTGAATTTCAAAGTGACAGTTTCAGATTTAAGATTCTTGATTATTTTGTTTGCTTCATTTAAAGTTTGTACGTTTGCCTTTTTAAGAGATGATGCAAGGTTTGATGCATCAAATATCACATCTGGTCGACTTTGTCTTGCAATCCAAAGTATTTGTCCAATTGTAGATTGTAAAAGTTCTCTTTCTTCTTTGGTAAGAAGTTCTTTGTCTCCAATACGACTTTTTTCAATAGAAATAAACTTGAGACTATTTTGATAAGTGTTTTGTCTTAAATGCAAGTCATTTTCATGTTTTGATAGTTCTATTCCAACATATGGGAATGACCCATTTTCCTCTATTTCTTCTTTTCCAACACAAAATGTTGATCTTATACTATTTATAACTTTCTCTTCAAATCCTTCTACCCTGCCTTTATTGTTTTTCCAGAAAAATACAGCTGGGTCAACCTTGGATACACTGACTTTGCATTGTTCAAGAACTTCTTTTACTCTATTATACCTACTAAGAGAGGCATCTGACAGACCATAAACACATTTGCGAAGTTTCCAGATAATATCTTTGCACTGAGCTTCTATTGGTGGTTTAACATATATCTTTCTGTTTATTTCAGCTCCTTGTAAAAAAACAGTTTTGATGTCCATTGTGCGTGTTTTCCAACCTCTTTGAGCTAGAATAGCTAGGACTAATCTTAAAGAATCCGTTCCACAAGTGGGTGAATCTGTCTGTATCTCATCTCTGTTGAATTCTTCGAACCCTCTTGCAACTAATCTAGCCTTATGTATGGTTCCTTCTGAGGTGTCCTTTAAAGTACATATCCATCTCGTAGAAATACACTTTTGACCAGTATTTGTGCATTCTTCATAAACACTGTTGTTTTTCAATGAAATTAGTTCTTTAAGATTGTTTAGCTTCCCTGAACGATACATCATCAAAAATCATAACACTATCGTCATCAGAACTAGGAAGTTCTACTTCTGTAGCAACATTTTCTAATTCCTTTAACTTACTCATGTCAACTGAAATTTCTGCTCCTTTAAGTGTGATAGCTTCCAAGTATTGCAAGTTAAACCAGTTTTTATTACTATCTGTCGCCTTTCCAGCGCGTCCAGTAACCTTTGCAACACACTGTTCACCACTTTCAGCATTTTTATCTTTCACTGTTTGTCCTGTTTTCATGTCTGCAAGTTTAGGTCGTTCTGTTTCTGCTATTGAATTTTCTACTTGTTCTTCATTATTTGCATTTTCGGCTTGTCCTTCATTATTTGCATTTTCGTCTTGTCCTTCATTATTATCATTTTCAATTGTTTCAACATTACTATCACTATCATTTTCATTATCAGTGTCACTGTCACAATAATTTACAAATTTGTTTTCCTGAACTGGCATTGCCTTAGAAATATTCCTCTTTGCTTCTTTTTCTTGTTCAAAATTACCAGTATTTTTGTTTTCTTCTGTTTCAGATATTGTTGATACCTTCGTTAATCTGCACTGATGCACTCTTACAAGCATACCACCATGTCTTACAAAAACAACAGCTCCATCCTGTCCAATCACAACGACAGGCCCTTTCCACTCTTTGTTATCTGGTCTTTTATAGTAAACTTTATTACCTTTCTGGTAAATAATACCACTCGGACGAGTTTGTTTTCTTAATGCTCTGTGAATTCTTTCAGAACATTCACTTCTGGTGAAAGCTGTTCTAGCTGAATGCAAGGTCTCAATATGTTTTCCAACAATTTCACTCATGGTGGTATCCTCAAGGGCAGGCAGCTTATCTGTTAAAATACTAGGTAGGTTTGGATTGCGTCCATAAACTAACTGGTATGGACTATACCCATGTTCATTATCTAAAGCATTCTTTGCCATGAGAGCCCAACTTAAAGCTATGTCCCAGTCACAATTATTATCTGCTTTCAATTTGAGTAAGGTGTCTGTAAGAGTTTGATTATGTCTTTCTAGAAGCCCATTACTCCAAGGACTATAAGCTGCAGTAGTTTTCACTTCAATGTTAAAGTTCTCTGCCATATCTCGTACTTCATCATTGTTGAATTCACTGCCATTATCACTGTAAAGACGTCTTGGTGAACCATGTATTGAAATCCAAGATTCCAAAAATTTCTTAACAAATTCTGATCCTTTTTTTGTTTTCATTATATTCCCTGCACTAAAGCATGTAAATTCATCAATTATATGAAGATACCATACATTGTGTTCTAGTTCATGCAGATCAACCGCTACTGTTTCATTAAACTCTGTTGCCAATGGCAGTCCAACCACAGGTTTAGAACTTTGTCTTTTGTTGGTCATACAAATGTCACAATTTTCACAAACAGATCGTAAAATATCTATTGTATAAGCATTGTTCATTCCAGCCTTATTTAGAAGTTTGGTTAAACGGTTAAATGTTGCATGTCCGAATTGTTTGTGTACTTTAACCAATGTCTTACGTTTCTCTGCTGTACTCATGTCATCTGTGATATCAAGTACATTCTCCTCTATGTTAACATTTACATTTTGTATTTCAGGTTTTGTTTTCACAATATTTATGCAATAATGTCCACTAGATGTGAACTCTAATTCCACTGGTTTGTTAAACATGATTGCCCTATCATTCTTTAAGTCCAGTACAGTACCAGCCTTCAATGATGCCTTACTGAGTAACAAAGGGATATCAGCTTTTAATTTCAGTTTCAATTTTGTAATTGATACTTCCTATCTGAGCAGGTATAGTGGCACGCATAAAAGAGTTAACTACTTTTCCATCACCAAACTTAAACGCTCTACTACTTGTCTCTGTAGTAATGTCCCCAGTTCTCTCTAAAAGCTGTTTAAACCAATTCTCCCCACACACAGTACGAGTACATGCAGTGTCTATGATTGCTGAACATGCTGATTCAAGTACAAATATTTCACTGACAGGTGGCTGCTCTATTCTGAAAAGTGTTATATTGCAAATCTCTACAATTTCACTTTCAGACTCAACAAAATTAACAGAATTTACTTTGTCAGGACAGTCCTTGGCCCAATGAAAAACACTCTGGCAGATAGCACATTTTGTTCTTTTTCCAAACTTGTTTAAAGGATTAGTGCCCTTTTCTCTTGATTTACCCCCTTTATTTTGTTGTGTATAATATACCGGTTCTTGTTTTATTGTTATACTTGGAACATTACCAGTAATTTCTGAAGGTCCAGACATTCGTTGCAATGCTGACTTCATAGAGGTATATTTAACATCACTAGATGCTGTTAAGGCTAATTGTTTGTCTCTGGAAGACAGGCCAGCATTATCTAATAGTTTGAAAGCAAGGACAGCTTCTGGGAGTGTCATATCATATTTTTTAGATTTGCTATATCTTTTGTCGAATTCAATAATGTAGTCTGACATTGACAAATTTTCAGTTTTTACAAAAGTATCAAAATTTTTGTAAGCTTCGTATGCTTTGTCCTTATCATCTTGTAAGAACGCCTTGTCCAATTGTGTTATCAGTTTGGCCATGCCGTCTTCCTTGGCCAGATCGGCAGCCGGGACATCCATAGCCACTTCCCGTGCATTTCCCGTAAGTGTAAGTGAAACAGCAAGTGCTTGTTTGTCAACTTTCAAATCAGTTACTAATTGCCAAACTGAAATTTCATTCTTCCATGTTTCGTAAGTCATTGACCTCGGGTCAAACGTCGGCGGATTCTTAAAACTTGTTGCCATTATGATCGCTATGTTCTGCTACCATGAAAAGTCAATGTTACCTATGTTACAGACTCACCAAGTTGTCTTCATCTGTCCGGCGCCCTGCTCGAACTCGCTGTAAATCAAGAATTACAATTTCCGCTTCCTGCGGGTCAGACTAAAAACCAAACTATGGAACATGCTAATATACGGAATTTAACAGTTTATTTTAAGGAAACTCTGACTCGTGTAATGAAAAGTTCTACCGCCATTTTTTTAATCAATAATCCAAGGGAAATTATCCAATAAGAAAAATATGGATAAACTCAGCCCGCTGAAAACTCCAACCTCGGACAGGAATAACAATAATTTAGACGACCCGGACCGTAGTGACAATGACAAAAACAATGAGAAAGATACTGTGAATGAAGTAATGATTAAATTTCTTTAAAAAAAACAACATTAAAAACATTAGAATAAGACTAACTCTTAAAAAAAAGCATAATCATAGTGCCAATTGGTGCTTTGGAATATCGCGTAATGACTTCTCACTATCTCTCTCCACTTCTCCTTGTAATCTTCAGAGAGAGAAGTCACTTCTCATCATCCTGAAGTAGGCAGAGCCCTGTTATCTTCTTTGAAAAAAAATATCCGACAACAATGATTTACAGATCATGCATACCACCAAGCAAAAAAAAAAAAAAAAAGGTCCCCAGCACCAAATTTTTAAAAAAAGGCCTGAGAACCAATTTTTTTTAGCTCACCTATGTGAGCTTTTGTCACTTGGCGTCCATCGTCTTTCGACCGTACGTCTGTAAACTTTTACATTTGCATCTTCTCCTCTGAAACCCCTGGACCTATTAAACTGGAACTTGGATTTCTATGGAAGGTCCTTTACAAAGTTTGCATAACTCATTCTGGTCCATGAAACAAAATGGCCACCATGAACATTTACATGTTTTGATTGGTCAAAACTTAAAACAACTTCTCCTCTGAAACCGTAAAGCCAAATGAACAGATTTATGATATGGAACATCTGTGGAAGGTCCTTTACAAAATTTGCATAAATCATCCTGGTCTGTGAAACAAAATGGCTGCCATGAGCATTTTCATGTTCTGATTGGTCGAAATTTAAAACGTCTTCTCCTCTGAAACCGTAAAGCCAAATGAACTGATTTTTGGTATGGAGCATCTATGGAAGGCCCTTTACAAAGTTTGCATAAATCATCCCGGTCCATGAAACAAAATGGGCGCCAGAAACCTTTATATGTTCTGAAATTTGAAACTTCTCCTCTGAAACCGTTTGGCCAATGAACTTATAAATGGTATGAAGCATTTATATAAGATCATTTACAAAGTTTCCAGAAATCAATCTAGTCTGTCAAATCAAATCAAAAGTTTGTGACTACAAGGTGAGCGATACAGGCTCAGCCTACTGAGCCTCTTGTTTTTTCATGGCCGTAGTTAAATTCAGTGTAGAAATTTAACAAAAAAATGCCCAGATGTTGCAATGTCATTGTTGTGGTGGTTTTAGTTCAAAGATCTATCATTATTGACTTTTCCAGTTGCTCATTCTCTTGTATAAAACTTTGGGCTCCAAAAGCCATATTGTTCCTCATTTTAGAATGCCCTGTTAAAAACCATTTGCAGGAGAAGAGGTGGAAGAAGGATACTAATCTGTCAGATGGAAATGAAAATAACAATCCAAAGATACTAATATTGGTTGTCCAATATTAGTATCTTTGGATTGTTATTTTGAAACTCCTGGGATGATGCCTCTGCTGGTGGACCCTAGGTCCCCGAGGGTATTTGCCAACCCAGTCGTCAGACTTGTCTGACATGATTATTCATTGATTTGTTACAGAAATTACCAGTATTTAGCAAAATTCAAAAATAATAGAAATACTAAGGGTTCATTCCTTGTATTGCACATGGTAGATCTCCTTAGCTGAAATTTGGCTTCCTATTTCGGTATTTTTGGTTGAGTACTTCTTGTTTAATATAAGTTTGGTTTTTGGTCTTCCAAATGTTTTGGTTTTAATGCTGCTGATGAGAGAACTCCTTGAAATGTGTCGTATACAGCATAGTATAAATTTACTATATCTAATATTAGTATCTTTGGATTGTTATTTTAGGGATAATATCATCTTCATCATCTTAAACACTTTTCTATACACATGGAAAAAATGCTGATATATTTTGACCACTCTCCAAAGTGCTAAGATAACGTTCAACTCTGAAAAAACTGACTTAAATGGTGCTTCGATTGATTGGTATGTCATTGTTGACCTTTCTTGTTATCCATTTTGTTGTTTATTAATGATCAATTTTAGCAAGTTATCAGTTCACTCTGGGTTCAGTTTAAACATGTTTCCAGTTTACACAGGGTTCAGTGTAGACAGATTTTATATATTTAAATTTACATGATAATGAATTTATGTATTAAATGACTAGTACTGGATAAGTAAAAATTTAAACTTCAAACTAGAGTTTATCAGAGATATATCTCCAAAATTTCAGTGTTTTCTTCTGTGGTTGTACTTTGGTATTTGGGGATGTATTATATTCTAAAAATTTCAGGCAGAAGCTATGATTTCAGAAGTAAAAGCAGCGTTTATCAACAATCTGCCAAATCTCAATTGGATGGATGGATCTACAAGGAAAGCAGCTATTGACAAGGTAGTATGTCTTGGTTAAATGGTAATACATATTTATCGTAATTTTCGTTCTCTGACTCTGCAACAAATGTTGAGAAAGATGAGATATATATATAGGTATCACGAGTTTCATTTGTCAAATTTGCAAAATTGGAGACTTCTTGTTTTTGCCCCGTTTCTTATTATTATGTCCCCCCCATATGTAGTCGGGACGACATATTGTTGTTATTCTGTTTCTTTGATTTTTTAGCTCACCTGTCCGTGGTTCGTCTGTCGTCCATCCGTCGTCCGTCGTAAACTTTAAAAAAAATCTTCTACTCTGAAAACTGTGAACCAATTACAGCCATACTTAGTCTTAATGATCCTTAGGGTATCTGGAATAAAGTTTGTGTTTTATTTTTTTGTCCGTCTAGAAACATTGCCACAATTGCTAAAAATAAAGCATATTAGGTGGTAAACTTCAGTTATTGGCTTATATCTCAATAACTAAAGCATTTAGATCAAAACTGACTGGGGTAAAAATGTTCATCAGGTGAAGATCTACCTGCTATGAAATTTTCAGACAAATCGGTCAACCCTTTGTTGGGTTATTGCCCCTGAATTTTTAATTTTAAGGAAATTTTGCAGTTTTAGGTTATCTTGAATATTATTATAGATAAGGACAAACTGTAAACAACAAAATGTTCAGCAAAGTAAGATCTACAAATAATTTTTGCCTTTTAAAGACAACTTTTCACATTTTTTTTGTCATCTTTTAAAAATCTTCTCCTCTGAAACTACAGAATCAATTTCAGCCAAACTTAGTTTGAAAGATCCTTAGGGTATCTAGTATAAATTGTATGTTTTATGATTGTCCATCGAGAAATATGACTGCCAAAAATAGAACATAGGTGAAAAATGCACTTTTTGGTTCATACCTCAAAAACTAAAGCAGTTGGAGCAAACTGACAAGTAGTGAAAATGTTTATGAAGTCAAGATCTACCTGCAATGAAGTTTTCAGACGAATCGGTCAACCCATTTTCTGGTTATTGCCCCTGAATTGTTAATTGTCCCCCGCCGCAACGCGATGCGGGGGATATGGTAATGCCGGGCGTCCGTCCGTCCGTCCGTGCTTCCGTCCGTCCGTCCGTCCACCTTGTAAGCGCTCTAGCAAATTTATTTCTTGACCGATTTGGATAATATTTATACAGTAGCTTTAACTCAATAATACCTCAAGGGAGTTCGAAGATGGGTCATGTCGAAATATTTTTGTAGGAGTTATGTCCCTTAATAACTTAGAAAATTGACAAAATTTTCATGTAAGCGCTCTAGCAAATTTATTTCTTGATCGATTTGGATAATATTTATACAGTAGCTTTAACTCAATGATACCTCAAGGGAGTTCGAAGATGAGTCATGTTGAAATATTTTTGTAGGAGTTATGCCCCTTAATAACTTAGAAAATTGACAAAATTTTCATGTAAGCGCTCTAGCAAATTTATTTCTTGACTGATTTGGATAATATTTATACAGTAGCTTTAACTCAATGATACCTCAAGGGAGTTCGAAGATGAGTCATGTCAAAATATTTTTGTAAGAGTTATGCCCCTTAATAACTTAGAAAATTGACGAAATTTTCATGTAAGCGCTCTAGCAAATTTATTTCTTGACCGTTTTGGATAATATTTATACAGTAGCTTTAACTCAATGATACCTCCAGGGAGTTCGAAGATGAGTCATGTCGAAATATTTTTGTAGGAGTTATGTTCCTTAATAACTTTGACAATTGACAAAATGTTCATCTAAGTGTTCTAGAAAATTTATATTCTCCTTGCATTGGAATAATATTTATACACTTGGACCTAAAGGGAGGTTTTATACATAAACTCCTATCGAAACTTATAAAATTGAAAAATACTGTCTTTAAGAGTTTGTTAGGCGGAATACTTTTGATCAAAGCATTTCTGTTTATTGAAAAGGAGTAAATGTACATTTGTATAAATTCTCAATACACATTGTAAAATAAGATTTCAACACTATACCCATATTGTATAAATGTCTTCATACCACTCATTAACTTGTAAAAAACTTTAGCAATAACCACAAATTGTTTGTCCTTCTATTCTCTCTCTTTGAGAAAATTTTGTTATGTTTCACTTGTCCAAGGGTTTCTGATGCTCCAGTGGCGGGGGACTTCGGAACGCTGTTCGATTATTTTAAGGAAATTAATGTTCTGACAGATGTTTAGAGCATAACTTGAAATAAATTAAATTGTAGCTGTACAAGTAAAATGGAGGGTCAAAGGTCAAGGTAATTGAAAAAATCCATAGCAACTGATGAAAAAGTCCCTAGCAATGTATGAAAAAGGCCCTAGCAACCAGATTAGGTTAAGGACCCTATAATATAGCTGTACGAGTCAATATGGTGGTTCAAGGGTCAAGGTTATTGAAAAAATCCATAGCAACCGATGGAAAAGTCTGTATCAACAAGATACATTTGGGTTCAGGACCTACAATTTACCTGTTCAAGTCAAAATGGAAGGTCAAGAGTCAATGCCATTGAAAAAGTCCATAGCAACCAATGAAAAAGTCCCTAGTAACCATATCTATTTTGGTTCAGGATTCTTTATTTTGGCTATACAGGTCAATAATAAGAATGCAAACAACAGTTTCGTATAAAATTCCAGTGATTTTTCCCTAAATATATTATGTCATAGGTATGGAATTCCCTCTATTTATAAGTTCTAGATATTGATTTCTGATTGTTTTTTGGTTTCATTATTTAAATTAGAGTCTTGGCTTTATTTTAAGTTTAAAAAAATGCATGAAATGTAAAAAAAGTAATTTTTTTCAGAAAAGTTTTATTAATGGGAGACTACTCTAAAAACATCCAAAAATAGGGTAGGTGAAAGCACATCATTTTTATATCACTTCATGTAGCAATTTTAAAAGGCGGCGAATGTACCCTGAAACTACATGTGCTGAAACAAGTTGAATGTGTACTTTGGAAAACACATATACTCAGTTCTCTAAATTACGCAGGAATCCTTGCTAGGATGCTCTGAGGTTGGTCTGTTTTTGAAATATTTGAAGGGGGGAGGCCTATTTTTTGTCAGTTATCTTTCTGTAATGGTAAGAGTTTGGAAGGGAATTCCTTAAAAATACTTATATACAGTGAAAGCTTGAAGAAATATGTTTTATTTGATATATGGTTGTCTATGGGTATATGATACAGCCAATCGCCCAGCTATCAATCTTTTGAGTATGTTCCTTCAATTCATGACGTCATGAAAAGTACAGAGAAAAACTGTTGTGTGCACTCTAAGAAGAAAATTGTGATGGTATACATTAAATAGCAAAAATAATCTACACCATGTATAACAGGTGACCGATTCAGGCTCTTGGGAGCCTCTTGTTTTTTTTTTTTAGCTCACCTGGCCTAAAAGGCCATGTGAGCTTTTCTCATCACTTGGCGTCAGTCGTTTTCTGTCGTCCGTCGTCTGTCGTCGTTAACAATTTTTCAAACATCTTCTCCTCTGAAACTACTGAATGGATTTGGATAAAACTTAGCATGATTGTTCCTTAGGGTATCCTGCACAAAGTTTGTGCTTCGATTTTTGATCCGTCGAAAAACATGGCCACTGTTACTAAAAATAGAACGTAGGGGTCAAACAACAGTTTTTCGCAAGTATCTCAAAAAATCATTAGGTTACGGCAAATTCTGCACGTTGAAAGTGTTCAGCATAATGAGAGCTACCTGTGTGCTGATTTTCATGAAAATCTGTCAACTGATGTTAGAGTTATTGCCCTTTTTTGACATTTTTGACCTTTTTTTATGTTATTATTTCAAAAATCTTCTCTGAAACTATTGAATGGATTTGGATAAAACTTAGCATGATTGTTCCTTAGGGTCTCCTGCACAAAGTTTGTGCTTCGATTTTTGATCCGTCGAAAAAAATGGCCACTGTTACTAGAAATAGAACATAGGGGTCAAACAATAGTTTTTCGCAAATATCTCAAAAATCATTAGGTTACGGCAAATTCTGCAGGTTGAAAGTGTTTAGCATGATGAGAGCTACCTGTGTGCTGATTTTCGTGAAAATCTGTCAACTGATGTTAGAGTTATTGGCCTTTTTTGACATTTTTGTCTTTTTTTTATGTTATTATTTCAAAAATCTTCTTCTCTGAAACTACTATTCAAAATCATATGAAACTTGGTAAAATTGTTCCTTAGGGTATCCTGCAAAAAGTTAATGCTTGGATTTTTGATTGGTCGAAAAACATGTCCGCCCTTACTAAAAATAAAACATAGGGGTCAAAATGCTGTTTTTTGCTATTTTTTCCTGAATTTTAGAAATAAAATGAAGATAAAAGCTACTTTCAAGGCAAACATGGTATCCCGAGTTGAATGGTGATGATAAAAGTTTGTTTTGGACGGCCATTTTTAAACTGGCTGCCATTTTCTTGCCATTTTTTACACTTTCTCGGATTTCAACAATATTTGGTTTTTATACGACCGCAAAATTTTTGCGGTCGTATATTGGTATGATGTTGGCGGCGTCGTCGTCGTCGTCTTCGTCGTCGTCGTCGTCCGTCGTCAGCGTCGTCGTCCGAAGACATTTGGTTTTCGCACTATAACTTTAGTATAAGTTAATAAAAATCTATGAAATTTAAACACAAGGTTTATGACCACAAAAGGAAGGTTGGGATTGATTTTGGCAGTTTTGGTCCCAACAGTTTAAGAATCAGGGGCCAAAAAAGGGCCCAATAAGCATTTTTCTTGGTTTTCGCACAATAACTCTAGTATAAGTGAATAGAAATCTATGAAATTTTAACACAAGGTTTATGACCACAAAAGGAAAGTTGGGATTGTTTTTGGGAGTTTTGGTCCCAACAGTTTAGGAATTAAGGGCTAAAAAAGGGCCCAAATAAGCATTTTTCTTGGTTTTTGCACAATAACTCTAGTATAAGTAAATAGAAATCTATGAAATTTTAACACAAGGTTTATGACCACAAAAGGAAGGTTGGGATTGTTTTTGGGAGTTTTGGTCCCAACAGTTTAGGAATTAGGGGCCAAAAGGGTCCAAAATTAAACTTTGTTTGATTTCATCGAAAATTGAAATATTGGGGTTCTTTGATATGCCGAATCTAATCGTGTATTTAGATTCTTAATTTTTGGTTCCGTTTTCAAATTGGTCTACATTAAGGTCCAAAGGGTCCAAAATTAAACTTAGTTTGATTTTAACAAAAATTGAATTCTTTGGGTTCTTTGATATGCTGAATCTAAACATGTACTTAGTTTTTTTTATTATGGGCCCAGTTTTCAAGTTGGTCCAAATCGGGGTCCAAAATTAAATTTTGTTTGATTTCATCGAAAATTGAACTTATGGGGTTCTTTGATATGCCGAATCTAACCGTGCATTTAGATTCTTAATTTTTGGTCCCGTTTTCAAATTGGTCTACATTAAGGTCCAAAGGGTCCAAAATTAAACTTAGTTTGATTTTAACAAAAATTGAATTCTTGGGGTTCTTTGATATGCTGAATCTAAACATGTACTTAGTTTTTTTATTATGGGCCCAGTTTTCAAGTTGGTCCAAATCAGGGTCCAAAATTAAACTTTTTGATTTCAATGAAAATTGAACTATTGGGGTTCTTTGATATGCCGAATCTAACTGTGCATTTAGATTCTTAATTTTTGGTCCCGTTTTCAAATTGGTCTACATTAAGGTCCAAAGGGTCCAAAATTAAACTTAGTTTGATTTTAACAAAAATTGAATTCTTGGGGTTCTTTGATATGCTGAATCTAAACATGTACTTAGTTTTTAGCTCACCTGGACCAAAGGTCCATGTGAGCTTTTACCATCACTTGGCGTCCGTCGTCGTCGTCGTCTGTTAACAATTTTTCAAACGTTAACTTGTCCGACACCATAAGTCCAATTGCAACCAAACTTGGTACATTTGTTTAGTGGCATTATGTGTACAAAAGTATCGTTTGGATTTTTGATTCGTAAAAAAACATGGCCGCCATGGCTAAAAATAGAACATAGGGGTAAATTGCAGTTTTTTGCAAATAACTCAAAAACCATAACAGATATCAAAATTCTGGCATAGGGTAAAAGTGTGCAGCACCTCAAGATCTACCTGCCCTGAAATTTTGAAGAAGATCCAACGACCCATGTAGGAGTTATTGCCCTTTTTCTGCATTTTTTCCAAATTTTGCACTTATTAACCTCAATATCTTGGATACTATAAAGGAAATTTGAAAAATTTAAATTTCATATTGTTAGGCACACAAAGATCTACAAAATTTGTAACAGGATCGAAGTTGTAGGTTCGTTCCTTTTAGGAGTTATTCCCCTTAGATCGTCAAAATTGACCATTTTTGCAGTCTTTATTCATTGTAATAAAATCGTTAACTCCTCTTACACCATAAGTTTAATTGCAACCAAACTTAGTGTAGTTGTTCCTTGGCATGAGTGCTACTAAACTGTCGTTTGGATTTTTGATTTGTAAAAAAACATGGCTGCCATGGCTAAAAATAGAACATAGGGGTAAATTGCAGTTTTTTGCAAATAACTCAAAAATGGTGACAGATATCAAAATTCTGATGGGAAGCTAAAGTGTTCAACACCTCAAGATCTACCTGCTTTGAAATTTTGAAGAAGATGTAACCACCCATGTAGGAGTTATTGCGCTTTTTCTTGATTTTTTTTTTAAATTTGTACTTGAAAGACTCCCTTAAAGCTTAAGGACCAGGTGAGCGATTCAGGCTCCTGGGAGCCTCTTGTTTTATTATGAGCCCAGTTTTCAAGTTGGTCCAAATCGGGGTCCAAAATTAAAGCTAAAAAAGGGGTAAATTATTTTTTTTTTTTGGGGGGGGGGGCAATTCTCCACAGCATATTGTATTGCACAAGAAGCAAAAATTTGAATATAAATTCAAATCATATGACCAATTCTAAGTTCTTTATTTCAGTTATTCTGTGTCAGAAACCTATTATGTGTCAAATATTTCAAGACATTTTCAATTGCACAGTATTGCGCAATAGCAAGAAATTGATATGTGTGCCCTGATATCAAAACTTTATTATTAACAAATTCCATTGGAAATTTGCCAATAACTCTAGTTTAATGAACTTCATTGGAAATTTGCCAATATAAAATGTGCTAATGAAGCTTTTTTGTTTATCTCATCTAAACTGCTTTTAAATTATGTATATTTAAAATTTGCCATCCATGACTATGATGTCATTTTCTATTTTAATATGTTATGTTGTATTTAAATGGGCTGTTATGGTTGCAAAGTATAAAGAAATGGGGGGGGGGGGGGGGTGTTTGAAAACAAAATTTTCGGGGGGGGGGGGGAGGTAAATGAGAAATTGGAGAGGGGTAATTTTTTTCTCATTTCATATTTCATAAATTAAAAAGAAAATTTCCATTTTTTTTTTAGCAAAAAAAGGGGGGGTACAATAAATTTTATTGTTTTTTGTTTTATTTTGGGAGGGGGGGGTCAATGTGCAACTTGATAGTGTATTGCACAAAAGCTAAAAAAAGGGGTAAATTATTTTTTTTTTGGGGGGGGGGCAATTCTCCACAGCATATTGTATTGCACAAGAAGCAAAAAATTGAATATAAATTCAAATCATATGACCAATTCTTAGTTCTTTGATTTCAGTTATTCTGTGTCAGAAACCTATTATGTGTCAAATATTTGAAGAAATTTTCAATTGCACAGTATTGCGCAATAGCAAGAAATTGATATGTGTGCCCTGTTATCAAAACTTTATTATTAACAAATTCCATTGGAAATTTGCCAATAACTCTAGTTTAATGAACTTCATTGGAAATTTGTCAATATAAAATGTGCTGATTAAGCTTTTTTGTTTATCTCATCTAAACTGCTTTTAAATTATGTATATTTAAAATTTGCCGTCCATGACTATGATGTCATTTTCTATTTTAATATGTTATGGTGTATTTAAATGGGCTGTTATGGTTGCAAAGTATCAAGAAATGGGGGGGGGGGGGGGGGGGGGGGTTGAAAACAAAATTAGGGGGGGGGGGGGGGGTAAATGAGAAATTGGGGAGGGGCAATTTTTTTCTCATTTCATATTTCATAAATTAATAAAAGAAAATTTCAAATTTTTTTTAGCAAAAAAAGGGGGGGGTACAATAAATTTTATTGTTTTTTGGTTTTTTTTTTTTGGGGAGGGGGGGGTCAATGTGCAACTTCATAGTGTATTGCACAAAAACTAACAAAAGGGGTAATTTATTATTTTTTTTGGGGGGGGGGGGGGCAATTATCCACAGCATATTATATTGCACAAGAAGCAAAAAATTGAATATAAATTCAAATCATATGACCAATTCTAAGTTCTTTGATTTCAGTTATTCTGTGTCAGAAACCTATTATGTGTCAAATATTTCAAGAAATTTTCAATTGCACAGTATTGCGCAATAGCAAGAAATTGATATGTGTGCCCAATTTTAAATTTTAAATTGGTTATTTCTGATTTATATATAAAAACAAATAATACTGATATGGTTTGAATAGGTAAATTAAAAATTTTTAAGTTCTTAGACAACATTCATTCTGTGTCAGAAACCTATGCTGTGTCAAATATTTATTCACAATCCAAATTCAGTATTGTATCAAGCTTGAATGTTGTGTTCATAATTGCCCCAACTATTCAGGGTTCGACATCTGCGGTCGTATTTAGCTGCGCCCAGCGGAGCATTTTATTAAAGTAAACATGGTATCCTTAGTGAATGGTGATGATGAGAATGTTGTATAACAATGATTAAACTTCATAATATGTGAGCTTTTAATTGCCATCACTTGGTGTCTGTCATCATTGTTGTTAACAAATTGTCAAACATCTTCTCCTCTGAAACTACTAGAGGGATTTGGATGAAATTTAGCATCATCGTTCCTGCAATATTTCCTTTTCAAGTACAATAAAAAGCCTTAACCCACAATTTTTACATAACGTCTTTCAAACATTTTAAAAACGAAGACAACCTATAGACCAAAAGATTTATACTTGTATTTGAAGATGAATTAAAGCTTGTATTTTGTATTGTGAATCATCAGATTGACCATGACTGTATCTTAATCAAGCGTAGGGAGAACTCGTGCCCATTTCTTTCCAGAGGTTCTTGAAAGGCTTTTAAAGGTATTTTCAGCATTTTACTTGACCTTTAATACTCAGTTGAACTATTGGGGTTCTTTGATATGCCGAATCTAACCGTGTATTTAGATTCTTAATTTTTGGTCCCGTTTTCAAATTGGTCTACATTAAGGTCCAAAGGGTCCAAAATTAAACTTAGTTTGATTTTAACAAAAATTGAATTCTTGGGGTTCTTTGATATCCTGAATCTAAACATGTACTTAGTTTTTAGCTCACCTGGCTATGGCCAGGGTGAGCTTTTGCCATCACTTTGCGTCCGTCGTCCGTCCGTCGTCAGTCCGTCGTTAGCTTTTCATTCAAACATCTTCTCCTCAGAAACCATTTGGCCAATTCCAACCAAACTTTGCATGAGTGGTGTATGGAAGGTCCTCAACAAAGTTTCCTCTTTTAGTTCTGATTGGTCAAGAAACATGGCCACCAGAGGCAATTCTTGTTTCTGATTGGCTGATTTTCAAAAATCTTCTCCTCTGAAACCACTGGGCCGATTGGTTTGAAACTTAATAGGAATGATCTATGACATGTCCTCTACAAACGATCCTCAATTTATTTTGATCTGACATAAAACATGGCCGTCGTAGCTAAAAATAGAATATAGGGGTGCATGTGTTGTTTTTGGCTTATAACTTAAAAACCGTTACAGATATCAAAAATCTGACAGGGGTAAAATTGATCAGCATGACAAGATCTACCTACCCTGAAATTTTGAAGGAAATCCCAAAACCCATTTAGGAGTTATTGCCCTTTTTTCGTCAAATTTTCAAAATTTAACATTTTTCGTCATTTATTTCCAAAACTATTTGAGATAGAAGTGAAATGTAAATTTGAAAAATGTTTGCCATGTTGAGGTCTACATACCCTGAAATTTTAAAGGAAATCCCAAAACCGATTTAGGAGTTGTTGCCCTTTTTTGTCAAATTTTCAAAATTTTTTCATTCAAAAATCTTCTCCTCTGAAACCGCTGGGGCGATTGGTTTGAAACTTGATAGGAATGATCTATGACATATCCTCTACAAACGATCCTCAATTTATTTTGATCTGACATAAAACATGGCTGTCGTAGCTAAAAATAGAATATAGGGGTGCATGTGTTGTTTTTGGCTTATAACTTAAAAACCGTTACAGATATCAAAAATCTGACGGGGTAAAATTGATCAGCATGACAAGATCTACCTACCCTGAAATTTTGAAGGAAATCCCAAAACCCGTTTAGGAGTTATTGCCCTTTTTTCGTCAAATTTTCAAAATTTAACAGTTTTCGTCATTTATCTCCAAAACTATTTGAGATAGAAGTGAAATGTAAATCTGAAAAATATTTGCCATGTTGAGTTCTACCTACCCTGAAATTTTAAAGGAAATCCCAAAACCCATTTCGGAGTTATTGCCCTTTTTGTCAAATAAATTTTCCCTGAACAATTGAACCAATTGCAACAAACTTGGTCAAATAGTTGATTAATTGTCCAATGAAAACCAGATTCCAGGTGAGCGATACAGGCTCTGGTGAGCCTCTAGTTTGATTATGGGCCCAGTATTCAAGTTGGTCCAAATCGGGGTCCAAAATTAAACTTTGTTTGATTTCAACAAAAATTGAATATATGGGGTTCTTCGATATGCTGAATCTAACCATGTATTTAGATTTTAGATATTTGGGCCCGGTTATCAAATTGGTCCACATTGAGGTTTAAAGGGTCCAAAATTGAACTTTATGTGATTTCATCAAAAATTGAACTATTGGGGTTCTTTGATATGCCGAATCTAACCGTGTATTTAGATTCTTAATTTTTGGTCCCGTTTTCAAATTGGTCTACATTAAGGTCCAAAGGGTCCAAAATTAAACTTAGTTTGATTTTAACAAAAATTTAATTCTTGGGGTTCTTTGATATGCTGAATCTAAACATGTACTTAGTTTTTTGATTATGGGCCCAGTTTTCAAGTTGGTCCAAATTGGGGTCCAAACTTGGGGTTCTTTGATATGCTGAATCTAACTGTGTATTTAGAATATTGGATTTTGTGCCTTGTGTTTAAATTTATCCACATTGAGACAATTACTTGTGTTCAAGTGTATGGATCTCTCTGAAATTGTACTGCAAGGTACCATAACACAAAGGGAAGGCTGGGATTGATTTTGGGGGTAACTGCCTCAAAATTTTAGGAATTAAAGGCCAAAAAGGGGCAAAAAACAAGCATTTTTCTAGTTTCAGGACAATAATTTGTGTGTAAGTGTATGGATCTTTATGAAATTGTACTACAAGGTACCATACCACAAAGGGAAGACTGGGATTGAGATTGGGGGTGATGAATCATAAGGGGGTTCAAAAAATTTGGGGGAGGGATTTTTTTTTTCCTTTTTTTCCTTTTTTTTTCTTTAAAATTTAAAATTTGAAATTGGTTATTTCTGATTTATATATAAAAGCAAATAATACTGAAATGGTTTGAATAGGTAAATTAAAAATTTTTAAGTTCTTAGACCACATTCATTCTGTGTCAGAAACCTATGCTGTGTCAAATATTTATTCACAATCCAAATTCAGTGCTGTATCAAGCTTGAATGTTGTGTTCATACTTGCCCCAACTGTTCAGGGTTCGACCTCTGCGGTCGTATCAAGCTGCGCCCAGCGGAGCATTTTATTATTTTATATTTTCTTCCTTGTGGAAAGCCATTGAAACAATCAAACCACTCCAACTAGGCAAATTTCCACAATAATGGTGGCAGTCGTGCTTACTTATGCTTGAAATTTTTATTTTTCCAAAGTTTATCATTCTGGATAATTTTGTGAAAAGGGAATTTGGGTTTAAATTTTTGAAAAACAGCTGATATTTTTGCAAGATTTTTGTTTTGTTTCTATGGAACCTACACAGTAGTGAAATCTACAGGTTTCTTGGTAGTTTTTATGAAACTGACATAGTAGTGAAGTCTACAGGTTTGTGTTAATTTTAGGAAACCTACATAGTAGTGAAGTCTACAGGTTTGTGTTAATTTTAGGAAACCTATAAAGTAGTGAAGTCTGCAGGTTTGTAGTAATTTTTATGAAGCCTACATGGTGAATTCTACAGGTTTCTGTTATATTAATAGTAGTTAGGCCCACAAAGTAGTGAAAGCTACGGGTAAAATTTAAGTAGTAAATTCCTACCAAGCAGTGAAGTCTGCAGGTTAGTATTGGTGATTTGAAGATTTTTTTTTTTTTGGACTTGGATATATCAACAATAAATTTGTTCATTGCAATGGAAAATAATATTCGCCCGGGTCCATTTACTTGTTCTATGGTGAATAATTTTGGTACTTCACAAGCAAATCTAATGGAGGCCGCGTAGGTACAGAGGATATCACTGATGTTATGATATTGTATTATTATATTTATTTTGATATGATATTGTAATTATTATATTATTCATATTTAATATGTTTACATAATACTTATAGTTGTTTACCAAATAATGTTATAACTGCGCAGTTTAGAAATCACTGGAACAATAATAGATACTGATGGAATGATTAGATCTTTCTATTTGACTTACGTAATAATTCTGGTGTAATTCAAACTTCTACCGTATTCCAGAAGTTTCCATTCTACAGTATATATACGGACAAGAGAGTTAGACTTTCAGAGCAGAAAAGTATCGGACCAGACTTTAACATTCTTGTGTTCTCAGCTGTTGGATTGACACACTTTTATTTACGTTTCACACATCATACTTGACACACTTTTATTTACGTTACATCATACTAGATTGTGACTGATTGGATATAATATTCCGTTTGGATTCCAGCAACAGTGACGAGAAGAATTCCTGACAAAGAAAAGACAGGATTTTGAACAGTTAAGTTGACATTTTATTTTGTGTAATATTTTTGTAAACTTGTATATAATAAATCTTGTTAAATTTTATTATTGATTTGTGTCTTTTGTTGGCTACAATTTAAAAGGTGATTTCGGCCGTAACAAAAATTGGGGGCTCGTCTCGGGATAACGTTAATATCTTATTAAATTTTTTCAGTATTTTTATTAGAATTAGCCAACAAAATTCTACAAAATGGCATTTGATGCTGGTAAATTTTTGAAAACGCCAGACCTGGAAGGGTTTGATAAATTAAAGAAAGAAGAATTAGTGTTGCTTGCTAAACATCTAAAAATAGATTTTAGAGCATCTATGAGAAAACAATTATAAAAAATTTGGTAATAGACAATTTAGTCGACTTAGAAATTTTTGGTGAAGAGGCTCTTGACCTCAAGGTCGAAAATGTTGATGCTTTCAAATTAAAACAGCTTAAATTAGAACATGAACTTAAATTAAAACAATTTTTGTATATATTGTTCATGCGAAGTTCTCGTTACCCTCCAACTTCTTTTAAGGGGGGAGGTGTTATGATATTGTATTATTATATTTATTTTGATATGATATTGTAATTATTATATTATTTATCTTGGCCTCATATGTTTTGTGTAGCCTTATAACATGTATAATATGTTTACATAATACTTATAGTTGTTTACCAAATAATGTTATAACTGCGCAGTTTAGAAATCACTGGAACAATAATAGATACTGATGGAATGATTAGAACTTTCTATTTGACTTACGTAATAATTCTGGTGTAATTCAAACTTCTACCGTATTCCAGAAGTTTCCGTTCTACAGTATATATACGGACAAGAGAGTTAGACTTTCAGAGCAGAAAAGTATCGGACCAGACATTAACATTCTTGTGTTCTCAGCTGTTGGATTGACACACTTTTATTTACGTTTCACACATCATACTTGACACACATTTATTTACGTTACAACATACTAGATTGTGACTGATTGGATATAATATTCCGTTTGGATTCCCGCAACAGTGACGAGAAGAATTCCGGACAAAGAAAAGACATAAGATTTTGAACAGTTAAGTTGACATTTTATTTTGTGTAATATTTTTGTAAACTTGTATATAATAAATCTTGTTAAATTTTATTATTGATTTGTGTCTTTTGTTGGCTACAATTTAAAAGGTGATTTCGGCCGTAACACTGAGCAGACTCATTTTTCTGGAACATATAGTAGTAGAGAAAGCTGAAGGTGAATGAATGGTAAACAGTCGGGTAACTGGAAGTCTCTCTTTGGCCAAAATGTGATCACTCTCTGATCAGTAACCTTGCGCGTGGAACGGACTATTTCGTGCACTTTGCGACGTCGAATCTGTGGCATACGGAAGTCGACACACCTTGTTCAGTGAGCTATATCATTGGTTCTGTCCATCGGATTCTTTCTAAATTTTGACAACCCATTCCAAGCATTCAGTTTGACCATTCTCTGAAATTTTTGTATGATTTAGATATTTAATTTCTCTTGAGGAACCATTTCTTGACCAATTTTCGAGTGCAAAAAATTGACTGGAGCAGTTCGAATGGCGTGTAAATAAATTTGGTACAAAAAAATGTTTTCTCACGAATCACTATGATTTTTTGCACATCAAATCTGGGGCATATTTTCAACATTTTCTGATATATTTAGATGAGATTCTCGAAAAAACAAAAAGTGTACCAAATTTAAAATTAGGTCCCCTCAAAAAGCTTTTTTTATTTGAATACATCCATTAGTTTATTTTATTATTATTATTACTATTTTGCAATATACCAAAAAAAACACAAATGAAAATTCAGTGTATAAACAAAGAAAATAACACTTTTATATTGCATCTTTAACAGGTTTTTTCTGTCCAAGTAATTGCAAGTCTCGGTCCCGGGTATGATCTTGACAGGTGTTGACAGCTACGGCGCTTTCTTTTAACATTGGGGTACATAAATCGCCCAGGCCGCACCTAAAATACTGCTGGAAATTTGCTTCCGCGAGTAAGTAAATCAATTTGCACTTTTCGTAATATTCGTAAACATACTCAACTTTTGGTTATAAAATGGAAATGATAAATTAATCAGATGATTGTAATATAAGGGTAAGAAGTTAGGATGAAACGGATCTGCTACTATCAAAGTTTGTGCGACTGACCGATTTCAACTCATTAAGATCCACTGTATTGCTAACAAATGTGTTGTCTTGGTGAGGAAACATTCATATATCTGTGTTCTCAAATTTATAACTTTACCTCTTCTCTAATCACAGAAATATTAAGAATTTTCATGTCTTACGATAAATTGCACATGCAGGTGCGATAAAATGTAACGTCTTACATTACGAGTAGTTCCCCTTACAACACAAAACATAGTCAGGGATATTTACTGTATTGCATTTGAAAATTTATGTAGGCATATAGATTTACCCTTATCAATCCTTATGTCACAATCTTGGTTAATTTTTAACAGTAAGGTCAATTTCTCAGACACTATGGTATAGCGGTGATACTTGGTCAGTTGATAAGATATTGGGTAGTGCAACTAGGTTCACTTTTAATTAGGTCATCTTAACCTACATGTCCATTTCTCAGAAACTACACAGGGTATAGCAATGATATTAGGGCCAGTGGATAGATATCGTGTTACGTGGTAATACAACAGGGTTCATGATTAATTAGGTCACTTTTACCTTCATTTTCTGTTTGAGTGAATTACTTGCGTTTTTGTATTTAGGTCCATTCAAATTACGAGAGGGGCATCCTGTGTGTCATAAACACAGTTTCAAGTTTCATTTTGTGTTGTTTGAAGTCTGTTTTCTTCACCGACAATTTAATCATTTTTCTAAACATGGTTTAATACAAACATGTACTTAAGTAGTTTCAGATTTATTGTGTTAATAGTATGACAGACGAGTATAAAACTGTTTGTGATTAAAATGTTGATGCCCAAAAATAATAATTCACTTCTTTGCAATTCCCTTTCTTGCACATTACACTTCATAGGTTCTGTAAATCCAAGTTATATTACATTTTTATTAAGCATATATACTTCATCCACTGTGTATTTACTCCACCTAGACAATATCATTTCATACTTTTTTATGATTGTATCAGTTGTTAATTCAAAGCCCAAAATAGTATCTGCACTGCAAACTAGATTGTTAAAATTCAAAAATAGTTTGTCAGATGCATAACTAGTATGGGAAAGACTTTACTCTACTGCAACTGGTCCCTGGAGCTGTATCCAAGCAGGTCTGCTCTTTTTGAAAGTCTGTCACTGGACATTGAAAGATTCCAGTTGATCTGGCCAGCTGAGGTAGATGTTTTAATTTAAGAGAGATGTAATTTCACTATTTTCTTTATGGGGGGTTTGCTCTAAATGCTTTTGTTTTTGAAATATAAGACAAAATCTGCAGTTTACCCCTATGTTCTATTTTAGCCATGCCGGCCATATTGGTTGGCAGGCGGAGTCATCTGACATATTTTTTAAACTAGATATCCTAATGTGATTGTGGCCAAGTTTGGTTCAATTTGGCCCGGTAGTGTCAGAAGAGAAGATTTTTGTAAAAGTTAATGGACGACGACGGATGCAAAGTGATGAGAAAAGCTCACTTGACCCTTTGGGTCAGGTGAGCTAAAAGTGACTTCGATCATACCTAGGGAAAAGTCACTGAGTAAAATCGTGGATGAAAAATCAATTTCATAAAATCATAAATTTATTGTTATTTCAATAACTTAATTTGTATGATATTTTGGATCGCTATATTCATATAAAGATATTTAAAATGTCATCTTTCAGAAAGTTAATTTTTTTGTAAAAAATAATTCAATGCCTTCATGTTTATTTTGTTTACACTGTAATTAATGTATTCTTCCTGAATAGAGACCCAGTTGTTTATTTAGTACTGGTTATTATTTCATAAATGTCCTACAAGCCATGAAAATTGAAAAGGAAAGGGGTAATTTATACTTAGCTGAAATTATTTTTGGTTATGAGTACTTCTTGTTTAAAATAAGTTTGGTTTTTGGTCTTCCAAATGTTTCGGTTTTAATGCTGCTGATGAGAGGTAACTCCTTGAAATGTGTCGTATATAGCATAGTATAAATTTACTATATCTAATATTAGTATCTTTGGATTGTTATTTATTTATAAAATGAAGCCACTTGATTGCTATTGTCATAATGTCTATGCACAGAAATATATGTTCATTTTTTTTTATTAAAATAGTTAAGAATACAAGTAAACATCAACATATGGTTCGCCTGAAACTTTACCTGGTAAATTCCATGTCCCATTGAACAAATATCAAAACGAAAACAAAACAATGAGTGCTATAAAATTATTCCCCTATTGTGGGGTGGATGGATTAGATAAGCTTAAGGCCAGAGACCACAATTATTTCAACGAGTTGACCTGGATTGATTGTGGTCTCTGGCGTATTAGGGATAGAAGGAATTATCTGATTCAAAAAAAAATTGTGAATATCAAAAACAGTTTATTTTAAGTGTTTCCACCAAGTTTCATGACAATCTGTCAACATTTCTAGAATTTATGCCTATATGTATACTTCATGGTACAGCTGTCATATACAGTACTATTCACTTGAGAAATTCATTCTATCTATTCCTATCACAGAAATACAATATAATTTACTTTATAATACCAGTCTTTTGCACTAGAAATGTAGAACAAAGCAGAATTTTGCATAGTTTATACCCTAGGGTACAAAATCTTGGTTTTCAGTATTACAGTGCACTATGATAAAAAAAGATAATATATTCATTTATGAAAGTTTAATGGTAAATTTTCTCAATGATATCACCTTCCTAAGATATTTTGCTTACTTTTTTAATCAAAACAAAAACAAAAATATGTATGCATGACAATGCAATTAAAAAAAATCAAGGCTCAAACTGGCAAAAAGCAAATCTGTAATAGTGTGGTTTTTCACTTCAGTTAGAATTTTCACATAATTCAAAAAAAAAATTGATTCAAATGATTTGGTTGGTATTTTTTGTCATTTAAATGATGCATTTATTTAAATCAACAAGAAAATGTGACAAAAATGGGTCTTTGCACCCAAAAGGTTCAGACTATATACATCTGTGCATTAATTCAGCTCACATATTTTCTCAGAAAAACAATACAAATAGCACTTTTATTGAAGGATTGAGAGCCAAACTATAGATCAAAAATATATATGTGTCATTAAAATATTACTTATAAATATAACTTGCACACTTTTATACATTTTAATGTTTTATACACTTAAAGTGGCATGTTAGTGATAAAAATATTGTGTTTTCCATGGTGATTTACCTGCCGCAGCTATAACTGCATGATAAATTCTGTTATATTTCTATCCTCAGACCAAATGAAAACTTTATATTGAAAATAATAGCTCAAGAATGATTCATCCAAACTTGTTGCATTCAGATAAATGCATAAAAGTTGATTTTACCTACATGTTGTAGCTTCAATGGAGTCGGTTATAGGCCTTGGGCTCAATTTCTATGTTTGCACTGAAAATTGAGTTTGTTTAAAATAATGGGAAAATGAATAGGTATTGATAAAACAAGCTTTCTATGACATAATCAGAGCAAAATGAGTTATGAGTTTACTTTTTATGCCTCACAAAGCATGTTTTCATGTTTTTCACCTCTTAGACCACCATTATTTCATAGTGCATTTTTATATTAGCATTAATTCAAATTAAAAAAATTGCACCGGCTCAAACTTTATAATCTTTCTTTTATTCAAGGTACACTCATTACTGGAAAAAAAATATCAAAATTATAGAAAATTGTACCATTGCAAATTCAAGAAAATCCCCAAAATGTCTTTAAGGGATATAGTTATCATTCACATAGCCCCTAACATCCTGGCCTCAGTTGTTCAAAAGTTAAGCACAACTTTCAGTTTCAGATTTTCACTTCCTCGATTATGCCGGAGAACTGAAAATTTTCTGATGGGTTAATCGGATCCAAAGAATTTCTGAATTTACTGTGGCTGCAAAGTGTTAGATTACACTTCCAAGTATACATTATGTAAATAAGAAATAAAATTTCCTTTGAAATATGACAAAGGGATATAATATTTATAGCAGAATAGAGTTATAATGCAGCTCCATTGAGTTATTCAACTAAGTTCTAGTTGCAAATGGAAAGAACCTAATTCCTATACAATATGAAACAATATTTTAATAATAAATTTATTAACTCATTAACTATAAATTATAATATTTAAAACTTCAAAGCTTTTGCTGTTCTATTAGAATTATTTGGGTTTTTTGCACCAAGTTATTTATGTATGTTTGGCCTTCAAAACTTTTGCATCAATATTCCATGAACATGTGTCTTATATATAAAAATTTATGTAGTTTGGTACATGATTATTTCTTCGAGAGTCTAAATGGGATATATATAGATAGTAAACTACACCCATAAATTATAGAAAATAAGAATGGAAAAAATAATCCCAAAATATTTTGAATAGAAGGAAATAGAACTATTTTTTAAGAATTGAGAATGATTGTGTAATACTAAATAATGGATTTATATTTGTTTAATGCCGTGTGGGCGACATTTAAGCCATATCATGACGTCGGAGAACTGGTTAGTAATATTAAATAAATATGGAGAAATATGGGCCAACATGTTTAATGAATACAGAAGAAGTATACCAGATCCACTCTCATTTACTATGCAGTATGTGTACAGTTCTGTATTAATGGTACATATATATATTACATAACCATATCAGAGCTTATCACACAATTCTATACTAAAACTACTTGTTTTTTTTTTTTAATCTCTTCTGATGGGACATTGTCTTTTTTAGACAACTACTGGCATGGGATAAATATTTTTTTTCTTAGACCATGGTCATGGGACATGTATTTTATTTTTCTTGGTAAATGAGGTTGTACCGGTCCCATACCAGTATATACTTATTGACTGAGTAAGAGGGGAATAGTAAGTTTATTGTCCCGAGGAACAACTATTGCCCCGAGGCAACGCCGAGGGGCAATAGTTGTTCAGAGGGACAATAAACTTACTATTCCCCGACTACTCAGTCAGTAAGTGTTTTATTATACCGAAAGAAACACAAGAGATAATTAAGGCAAAATTTAAGTCATGTGTACGTACCCGAGATGCATGATCGAGTGACAGAGTCCATTATTTTTTTTTAAATTCATGTTCTCACCATGACATATCCCTTTTTCTAAATACTTTGAAGACGTACCGGAACATCTCGGGATTCAGCATTGACGATAACCTATAACGCGGGAGCTTCCGAACGGGTCGGCTAAAACCTCCCAGCCAATCCCGTGCCCGGGATTAAAAATCCGCGAAACAACGTAACTTGAAGAGGGAAAATAGTTTTTTGAGGGAAAATAGTTTGGAAACTATTGACCGGTGACCGGGGAAAATAGTTAAATCACTGAAAATGTTAAAAATAGTGAAATTATTGTGCATGTATTTATTATAGAAAAATATATCTAAGGTATAATAATAATAAATATTGCCTGGTCCCTTAGTTAGCTCACTGGTGGCAAAGCTGGCTTGTCATTGAGAGGTTCCTGGTTCGATCCCTGGCAGTGAAAACTGGAATTTTGTAGTCTCATGCTCTAGCTCCCGTTACATTTGTCCCTATTAGTTATATCTAAGAAAATTTGCTGAACTTTAAAATTAACAAGTATGTGTTCCATGCGAGTATTTGAGAAACAAAAGTTTGGGGAATAACAACACTCTGAGGTATCGTGATATTTTAAATATTCAACTGTTCAAATATTTTTGTTGATACAGAAATTTGTTTCTTGAATGCAGTGAATGTGACTTTTTCCAAGAAGAAAAATATTAAGAGTTTTCTGATAGATCTTTGCTTATCACTAAAAATAGCTACATCATGATGCATCAGCTGCGGTCATAATCAAACAGCATGTCATGTGTGAATGGCATCAAAGCAACTCAGGAAGTTTTATTCGTCGGAGTCCTTACATTTCATTCCACCTTGTTCCATTGCCGGAATATTTAGTACAGTTATATGAAAATAGTTGTAAAAAACTTACAAATACCACTGATAAAAGAAGTTAGCAGAGGTTCTTTTAAAGAATAAAAATGCTTTTGCTAAGAGTAAAACAGATTTAGGCACATGTTCTTTGCTAGAACACAAAATTGAAACAGCAAGTGCAGCTCCTGTAAGACAGCCATTAAGGCGTACACCTCAAAACTTTGAAGGGATTGAAGAAAAGTATTTAAAAGATCAATTGGAATAAGGTGTTATAAGACCCTCTAAATCTGCATGGGCTTCTGGAGTTGTTCTTGTTAGAAAAAATGATGGTTCGGTAAAATGGTGTTTGGATTATTGTAAATTGAATGAGGTTACAGTCAAAGATGCTTACCCTTTACCTAAAATTTCCATGTGTCTCGATTGTTTGGCGACTCCAAAGTATATTTTCAGTCTGTGATCTCCAATCTGGGTACTGTCAGCTCAAAACGTCTGGGGATGATTGTTCTAAAACAGCTTTTATTACAAAGTATGGCTTGTATGAATATGTGGAAATGCCATTTGGTCTCTGTAATGCCCCTAGTGCATTCCAGTGGTGCATGGAGTTAATTTTTCGTGGTTTGCAGTGGAATACACTTGATATATATAGATGACATAATCAAATTTTAGTTCAAATTTAAATGAACATTTCCAGAGATTAGATGAAGTCCTTTGAAGATTCGAAAATTCAGGGATAATATTAAAACCATCCAAGTGTGATTTTTTGAAGGATGAAGTATTATATTTAGGCCATGTTGTCTCAAAAGACAGAGTTCATCCTAATCCGAAGGTTATTGAATCAGTTAAGAACTGGGTTGTTCCAAGTAATGTCAAAGGTGTTCAGAGGTTTTTAGGCTTATGCAATTTCTGTATGCAATTTGTCTTTAAATTCAGTGAGGTAGCATCACCATTAAGTAAGTTAAATCAAAAGGATGTGACTTTTGATTGGAACGTAGAGTGTCAGTCAGCATTTGAGAAGTTAAAATTAGCCCTTACTGAAGCTCTGATATTGTCTCATCCTATACCTAATAGACAGTTTATTCTTGATACAGATACATCAAATGTAGGCATCAGTGCGGTTTTGTCACAGGTCCACGATAATAAGGAAAAAGTTATAGCTTAAAGGTCCAAAAAGCTTGATAAGCATCAACAAAGATAAAGTGTTACCTGTCATGAATTATTGACTGTTGTAACATTTATACATCAGTACCGCCAATATCTTCTGATCAGAAGTACCTTTCACGTACTGATAATGGGTCCCTTAAGTGGTTATTCGGGTTCAAAGATCCTCAAGGTGAGGTCGCAAGGTGGTTGGAAAGTCTTAATATAATTTTGAGATTCAACACAGGCCAGGAGTTAAACACCAAAATGTCTCATAAAGATGTTGATCAGCCACTTTGTTTACATTAAAATCAGGGTAGTTTTAGTGAGGATTGTGATGATTGTAAGTCATTGACAGATGAGTGGTCAGATTTTAAAACTAATGTTGATAATGTATTAAATATTGGTAATAATGCCTTAGTTAAGTTACTAGAAGTCAAGATCCAAATGTTATACAATCAAATTGGTTTGAAGGGTAAAGTTCTAAAGACATTGGTACGTATCAAAGAGAAGATCAAGATTTGCAATATATTCATCAGTGGATAGATAATAATACTTTACCAAACAAGATGTTATTATGTCTCCTAGTCCTTCTGTTCGGAAATATTGGTTGAATTTTAAGCTCTTAGATAGAAAAATTGGGGTTTTATATACCAGAAACGGTTATCACCAAACCAAAAGGTTTCATTTCAACTTCTAGTACCAAAGGTTTTACAAAAAGAAATTATTATTAGCTGTCACAATGCTTTGTATGCAGCTCATTTTGGAATAAATAAAACTTGAAGAAAGTTAAACAGTTTTCCTTGGTATAAAATGAATGAGGATATTAAGGCTCATGTTAAGAGTTGTTATGTATGTAACAGAAATAAAAAAATTTGTGTAAAAAACAAAAAGCAGCTTTACAAACTTATGTTGTGGGATAAATAATTATGATTTCAATCTAAAATCTCAAATGATAAATCCAAGTACTATTCTCAAAAATTAACCTGCATCATGTCAGTGATTTCACATAAAAATCATAGAAGCCAAAATCAGGACAAAAATAACGGACATTAAAAATAGATCACAAGAATTCCGTATTCCGGAATGTCACGGCCTTCACCATTACAAGACATGCGGAAATACAGATTAAATAATTTCTAGCAGTGAAAAATAGATTGCAGTTTAGTAAATTAGTGCCAAACAATTAGCCAAAAACTCTTAAACAGGTCAGGAAAACAGAAAAACGTCTGACGGGGCAGTCAAATTCAACCTGCCTAATTTGTTTTCCAAGTGACCGTTGTCAACCAACAAACGTCAAAGCATGGGATATTTAGTGCTAAAACATCAAATTTCGCTGAATCTAAATTACTAGTATTTATGCTGTCAACAATGCAGATGAATAAAACATGTACAATATTTATTGTTGATACATATCACAAATTTCTTATTTTCTATAAAAATGCCACAACTATTTACAAAAATAGGTTTTTCCCAACAAAAGGTAAATAACTTTATGATTGTAAAATGGAAATTTAAAAATATTCCTGTAAAAGCGTTAAATACTCTTAGAGAAGCTTTTCAATTTGAGATCTATCTTAGTACCAACAAACATGGCAATTTACTAGCAATATTTACAACAAGCTTGAATATTATTATAGAAAAAGACAAACTGTATACAGCAAAAATGTTCAGCAAAGTAAGGTCTACAAATAAGTCAGCATGACCAAAATCGTCAATTGACCCATTATAGGAGTTTTTGCCCTTGAAAGATTATTTACATGTAAACAGAAAATAATGGTCCGAAATTGTCAAAGATGTTTAGGGCATTACTTGAAATAAATTAAATGGTAGCTGTACAAGTAAAGTGGAGCGTCAAGGGTCAAGGTCATTGAAAAATTCCATACCAACCAATGAAAAGTTCCTAGCAACCATATATATTTGGGGTAAGGATCTTATAATTTACTGGTACAAGTCAAAAGGAAAGGTCAAGGTCATTGAAAAAACTCCAAACCGATGAAAAAGTCCCTAGCAACCATATCTATTTTGGTTCAGGATTCTATATTTTAGCTGTACATGTCAATATTAAGAAGAAAATTGCGACGCAAGAGCTACCATTACACAAAAGATAACAGCTGAGCAATTCAGGCTCTTTGGAGCCTCTTGTTAAATAACAAATTCAAAAGGAATCCCGCAGAACCCAGTGCCACATCTGCATTACGCTTTTTTTAGGTCACCTGGCTATTGCCAGGGTGAGCTTTTGCCATGACTTGGCGTCCGTCGTCCATCGTCCGTCGTCCGTCGTTAGCTTTTCATTCAAACATCTTCTCCTCAGAAACCATTAGGCCAATTCCAACCAAACTTTGCATCATTGGTGTATGGAGGGTCCTCAACAAAGTTTCCTCATTTAGTTCTGATTGGTCAAGCAACATGGCCACCAGAGGCAATTCTTGTTTCTGATTGGCTGATTTTCAAAAATCTTCTCCTCTGAAACCGGTGGGCCGATTGGTTTGAAACTTAATAGGAATGATCTGTGACATGTCCTCTACAAACGATCCTCAATTTATTTTGATCTGACGTAAAACGTGGCTGTCGTAGCTAAAAATAGAATATAGGGGTGCATGTGTTGTTTTTGGCTTATAACTTAAAAACCGTTACAGATATCAAAAATCTGACATGGGGTAAAATTGATCAGCATGACAAGATCTACCTACCCTGAAATTTTGAAGGAAATCCCAAAACCCATTTAGGAGTTATTGCCCTTTTTTTGTCAAATTTTTAAAATTTAACAGTTTTCGTCATTTATCTCCAAAACTATTTGAGATAGAAGTGAAATGTACATCTGAAAAATGTTTGCCATGTTGAGGTCTACCTACCCTGAAATTTTAAAGGAAATCCCAAAACCCATTTAGGAGTTATTGCCCTTTTTTGTCAAATAAATTTTCCCTGAACAATTGAACCAATTGCAACAAACTTGGTCAAATATCTGATTAATTGTCCAATGAAAACCAGACTCTAGGTGAGCGATACAGGCTCTGGTGAGCCTCTAGTTCATTTTTAGCTCACCTGACCAAAGGCCATGTGAGCTTTTGTTATCACTTGGTGTCCATTGTCCGTTCGTTGTCCATAAACTTTTCACATTTTAATCTTCCCTGAAACCACCAGACCAAATGGAATTAAATTTAGCAGGAAGCATCTATGTAAGGTCCTTTATAAAGATTGCTCATTTCGTCCTGATCGGACAAGAAACATGGCCGGCATGGGCAATTGTTGTTTCTGATTGGCTGAGTTTTCAAAAATCTTCTCTGAAACTGCTTGACCAAATGGAACAAAACTTGACAGGAAGCATATATGGGAGATCCTTTATAAAATTTCCTCATTTCGTCCCGATCGGACTACTGCCAAATGGAATGAAACCTGACAGGAAGCATATATGGGAGGTCCTTTATAAAGTTTCCTCCTTTTGTCCTGATCGGAATACAAATATGGCCGCCATGAGTAGTTCTTGTTTCTGATTGGCTGATATAAAAAAAATCTTCTCCTCTGAAGTCACTTGGACAAATGGAACGAAACTTGACAGAAAGCATCTAATTGGTAGGTTTTTTACCAACTTTCCTCATTTCGTCCTGATCAGGCAACAGACATGGCTGTCATGGGCAGTTCTTGTCTTTCATTGGTTGATAATCTTCTTCTTTGAAACCTCTTGGCCAAAGGGAACGAGACTTGACAGGAAGCATCTGTCTTAGGTTTCACAAAGTTTCCTCATTTTGTCCAGTTCAGGCGATGCAGCGTTTCTTGTTTCTGATTGGTTGATGGCCTTCAGCAGAGGACTTAGTTTAACATAAGACCCTATGCGAAATACATGCAAAAATCTTCTGGAGAACTGCCAAATTTTAGAATATACTGACCTACAAGTTACATAAGGACCTTGATGAAGGAAATTTTGGATCCTACAAGGCTTACCACACTTCATAATGATAGGGAGAAGTGACTTCTCTCTTTGAGGTACATCAATAAAAATGGCTTTTATGCCAGGGGAGCGATGCAGGCTCAGCCCTCTGAGCCTCTACTTTTTAGCTTTTCTCATCACTTGGCGTCCGTCGTCCGGCGTCGTCGTTAACATTTTACATTTTGAACTTCTTCTAGAGAACCACTGAATGGAATGAAACCAAACATGGCATGAATGTTCCTTATGAGGTGCTGACCAAGTGTTGTTACTTTGTAGCCCATCCATCATCCAAGATGGCCGGCAAGCGGGGAACTTAGTTTAACATAGGACCCTATGGGAAATGCATACAAATGACTTCTTTTAGAGAACCACTGAATGGAATGAAACTAAATCTGGCATGAATGAACCCTTATAAGGTGCTGACCAAGTGTTGTTACTTTTTAGCCGATCCATCATCCAAGATGGCCGCCAGAGGGGGACTTAGTTTAACATAGGACCCTATGGGAAATGCATACAAATGACTTCTTTTAGAGAACCGTTGAATGGAATGAAACCAAACATGGCATGAATGTTCCGTATGAGGTGCTGACCAAGAGTTGTTACTTTGTAGCCGATCCATAATACAAGATGGCCGCCAGCGGGGAAATTAGTTTAACATAGGATCCTATGGGAAATGCATACAAATGACTTCTTTTAGAGAACCACTGAATGGAATGAAAATAAATCTGGCATGAATGTTCCTTATGAGGTGCTGACCAAGTGTTGTTACTTTGTAGCCGATCCATCATCCAAGATGGCCGCCAGAGGGGGCCTTAGTTTAACATAGAACCCTATGGGAAATGCATACAAATGACTTCTTTTAGTGACCCACTTAATGGAATGAAACCAAACATGGCATGAATATTCCTTATGAAGTGCTGACCAAGTGTTGTTACTTTGTAGCTGATCCATCATCCAAGATGGCCACCAGCGGGGAACTTAGTTTAACATAGGACCCTATGGGAAATGCATACAAATGACTTCTTTTAGAGAACCACTGAATGGAATGAAACTAAATCTGGCATGAATGTTCCTTATGAGAATGGAAATGGGGAATGTATCAAAGAGACAACAACCCAACTAAAGGGCAGAATACAGCTCAAGGCTACCAAGGGTCAAGGGTCTTCAACGCAGCGAGAAAGTCCCCGACCCAGAGGTGGGCTTCAACTGGCCCCTAAACAACAATGTTTACTATACTATACATTTGTAAATTTTCATTTCTTTTTAACAGGCTAATGCAGTAATAGATATGATTGGATTCCCTGCTTATATCAATAATAAAACTCGTCTGGATAAAGAATATAGTGGGGTAAGACCTATTATACCTTCATAATTTGAAATTGTAGAAGTAATGATAATATCTACAAACATTACAAGTGTCTATAATGAATGGATATCTAAACTATCTGATGTAATATTCATTTAATAGAAAACCACAGGTCATGAAACAGGAAGCCTGACCATGGACTATAGTGGTGTTTGGAGAATGTCACGCCCCCTGTGTTGCTAAAGACCCCTTCTATAGTGTTAAAAAGAGTAGGCTAATGGCCGCTACGGAAGTCTTAATTATCTGACCCTACCAAACCATCCTTTTACAGTGGCAGTCAAAATTGGTTATACTTTGTGTCCCCTCCCACCCCTGTTTGAATTGTTTAATATATTGAACTGCTTCTCTTCCTGAAGAAGCATGAAATATTTGCCACTGAATGTTAAGCAATAATCTGTCAATCAAAACCATGAAATTTGATATTCTTGAAACCTTTGGTTTTTTGCCAAAACCACTTTAGTAACTGAATGCATAAAATTACCTTTAGAGATCACTAGCCTCAGTGATGAAATAAGTCTAGGATTAGTATGTTATTGGGTAAGTACAAAAACTTGGATCTTTGAAAGTACTTGAAATGAAGAAGTTCGTAGTACTGGAGTTCTTTATTTGAATGTCATGAAACCTGGAAATGTTTTGATTTAATTTAGGTTTTATCATCTTTCTTCAACAGTCGGGCCCATCTTTGTTGATAAATGGAGAAAATCACTCCTTGTATTCCACATGTGGTACTACATCTGGTTTACATTTTCTAAAAAGCATGTGGTACTATGTCTGGTTTACAATTCCTCAAAAAACATGTGGTACTCATCTGGTTTACATTTGCTAAAAACCAAGTGGTGCTACGTCTGGTTGATATTTCCTAAAAAGCATGTGGTACTACGTCTAGTTTACATTTGCTAAAAAGCTGCAGCTGAACATCAGAAAACAAATACCAAAACAAGAAAACAGTAGAAGTCTGTAAATTCCAAATCCAAAGTCATCATGAGAATGGAACATAAACATATGCCACAAGGATACATATATAACTTAAAGAATAACAAAAATATAACTAATTTTTAAGTCTATAAACAAAACAAAAATAGAACAAAGTTGCGGTCTTTCAAAAATGTAAATTTTGCCTTGAAAGTACTTGAAAGATCGATTTTAATCATGAAAAATGTGTATGAAATTTTCATCATGAAAAATGTGTATGAAAACTGATCTTCTCTTTGTAATTGGTATGGTGTACTCGCTTTAGAATTATTCGTGTTATCCCCTAGCCAACAAAGTTGCAAGGGGATATAGTAACGCTATCGTCCATCCATCCGTAACACACTAGACTCAACATCCTACAAGGGATTTTGACAAAACTTGGCACATACTTAGTCCTTATGAATATCTAGAACCACATTGATTTTCAAGGTCAAAGTTCAAGGTCACAGTGGAACTTATAAATTCTTTACACCCTTGTGAACACTCTAGAATCAACAGCCTTCAATGGATTTTTAGTCCTGCTCAAGATGAAAAGTTAAATCCAGGTGAGCGATACAGGCTCTAAAACAATTGTGCCATTTGGAATAAAACTTTACAGCAATGGTCCTTAGTTTTCCTCTTTCAGAATTATATCCGATGAGACAACCCAACCTGTCATCCAAGATGGCTGCCAAAGCCGAACATAGTTTAACATAGGACCTAATGGGAAAAATCACTGAAAGATCTTCTTGTTTGAAACTAGTGAGCCAGTCGGCTTGACAGCAATGTTCCAGGCTGCCTGTCAAGATGGACATAGTCCAGGTGAGTGATACAGGCTTCTGGGAGCCTCTAGTTGATGGTTAGATTACAAAAATATTTTATAAATCTTTCTCATGTCTGTTCAAAACTTCATATCAAAATGGGTGAAATTTAACTAGGAATATGTCTATTACAGTTGTTTATAAAAAGTGATGAATACTTTTGGAACAATATAAGGAACTTATATTTTCTACAGAAGAAGGAATTAGGAAAACTGAGAAAAGCACCAGAAACTAATTCGTAAGTCGTAAATATTGTTGAGTTGATAACTTTTCATTATTTTGTAGGATCTTTTACTAAAATAATTTCTGACTTAATGTTTTCAGGTATTATCATCATAAATACTATATTGATCCTTTTGTCCCATTTTTAGCCCAGCTGTCCTAAAAGCACGTGAGCTTTTGCCATCACTTGGCCTCCTCTGTCCGTCTTAAACTTTTTCAAAGATCTTCTACTCTGAAACCACAGCCATACTTAGTCCGAATAATCTAGAATAAGGCTTATGTTTTATTTTCTTGTCCCTCAAGAAACATGGCCGCTAGACCCAATATAATTGTCAATTGACATTGACCTCAATTTCATGCTTTAGTGACTTTGTTTACTTTTTATGCCACATTGACCAGGCGAAGGGGGCATTAAGTGTTACCCTTGACTGTCCATCGATTTTGGTTTCTGCACTCTTAATTTAGTTCGCCCCATCCAAATTTTATGAAATTCATACACAATGCTAATAACCACAACACACAGACAGAGTTCCTACCGTAAAAGGCCATGTATAGTCCGCAGTTGTGTAAAATCCACACCCCTGTTTTGGCCCTTAAGGTCTAAAAAAAGATAGTTCGGGTGTATAATACGCATCTACTTTTAAACTATTTCCTGGAGCAACGGATGTGTGAAAATGACTTAGATATTGACAAAAAGTCGGCAATATCATTGACAAAATCTTGGATCAAGATCGTTTTCTTTTTCAATAGATCGTAATTTTTATATTTATAAATAAGTCTGAAAATGAAGTTTTTCAATCATCTCGACATAAAATGTAACGATTTATTCAAATTCTTCTTTTAAAGGGTAAAAAAAAACTAATCTTTAAGTTCGATGACACCAAAAATCGTCTGCTATTAACGTTTGGAAAATAAAATGTCATAATCAAAAACAGACTCAAAGAAGAATTGTTTGACTTTTTAGCTCACTTGGCTATTGCCAGGGTGAGCTTTTGCCATCACTTGGCATCCGTTGTCCGTCCGTCGATAGCTTTTCATTCAAATATCTTCTCCTCAGAAACCATTTGGCCAATTCCAACCAAACTTTGCATGAGTGGTGTATGGAAGGTCCTCAACAAAATTTCCTTATTTAGTTCTGATTGGTCAAGAAACATGGCCACCAGAGGAAATTCTTGTTTCTGATTGGCTGATTTTCAAAAATCTTCTCCTCTGAAACCACTAGTCCGATTGGTTTGAAAATTAATATGAATGATCTATGACATGTCCTCTACAAATGTTCCTCAATTTATTTTGATCTGACATAAAGCATGGCTAAGGTAGTTAAAAATAGAATATAGGGGTGCATGTGTTGTTTTTGGCTTATAACTTAAAAACTGTTACAGATATAAAAAATCTGACATGGGGTAAAATTGATCAGCATGACAAGATCTACATAACCTGAAATTTTGAAGGAAATCCCAAAACCCATTTAGGAGTTATTGCCCTATTTTGTCAAATTTTCAAAATTTAACATTTTTCGTCATTTATCTCCAAAACTATTTGAGATAGAAGTGAAATGTAAGTTTGAAAAATGTTTGCCATGTTGAGATCTACCTACCCTGAAATTTTTAAGGGAATCCCAAATTCTATTTAGGAGTTATTGGTTTGTGTAACTTTAGGTCGGGTTCTGTTACATTTATTTAAGGTTCACCCTTATTCCTGGTCAATTTTATCAACTTCCTGCCAGGACTACCACCATCAGGGGACATATTTTAACATTAAACCTTATGAAAAATAAATCTTCAACAAATTTTCCCTGAACAATTGAACCAATTGCAACAAACTTGGTCAAATAGTTGATTAATTGTCCAATGACAACCAGACTCCAGGTGAGTGATACAGGCTCTGGTGAGCCTCTAGTTTTGTCAAATTTTCAAAATTTTAACATTTTTGCATTTATCTCCAAAACTATTTGAGATAGAAGTGAAATATAAATTGAAAAATGTTTGCCATTTTGAGATCTACCTACCCTGAAATTTTGAAGGGAATCCCAAATTCTATTTAGGAGTTATTGGTTTGTGTAACTTTAGGTCGGGTTCTGTTACATTTATTTAAGGTTCACCCTTATTCCTGGTCAATTTTATCAACTTCCTGCCAGGACTACCACCATCAGGGGACATATTTTAACATTAAACCTTATGAAAAATAAATCTTCAACAAATTTTCCCTGAACAATTGAACTAATTGCAACAAACTTAGTCAAATAGTTGATTAATTGTCCAATGAAACTCCAGGTGAGTGATACAGGCTCTGGTGAGCCTCTTGTTTAAAATCACATTAAATCTATTATCATCAAACATGTTTGTTTAATTATTACTTTTTAGCTCACCTGTCCTAAAAGGACATGTGAGCTTTTGCCATCACTTGGCGTCCGTCGGTCTTCCATCGTCCTTTGTCCGTCCGTCTGTAAACTTTTACATTTTCATCTTCTCCTCTGAAACCCCTGGACCTATTGAACTGAAACTTGGCTTGAAGCTTCTATGGAAGGTCCTTTAGAAAGTTTGCATAAATCATCCCGGTCCGTCAAACAAAAGGGCCGCCATGAGCATTTACATGTTCTGATTGGTCGAAATTTAAAACTTCTTCTCCTCTGAAACCGTAAAGCCAAATGAACTGATTTTTATTATGGAGCATCTATAGAAGGTCCATTACAAAGTTTGCATAAATCATCCCGGTCCCTAAAACAAAATGGCCACTATGAACATTTACATTTTCTGATTGGTCGAAATTTAAAACTTCTTCTCTCTTGAAACAGTAAAGCAAAATGAACTGATTTTTGGTATGGAGCATCTATGGAAGGTCCTTTACAAAATTTGCATAAATCATCCCGGTCCATGAAACAAAATGGCCGCCATCAGCATTACATGTTCTGATTGGTTGAAATTTAAAACTTCTTCTCCTCTGAAACCGTAAAGCCAAATGAACTAAATTTTGGTATATAGCATCTATGAGAGGTCCTTTACAAACTTTGCATAAATTATCATAGTCTGTGAAACAAAATCGCCACCAGAAGCCTTTATATGTTCTCATTGGTCAAATTTTTAAATTCTTCCCCTCTGAAACTGTTTGGCCAAATGAACTTATACTTAGTATGAAGCATCTATGGAAAGTCATTTACAAAGTTTCCAGAAATCAATCTAGTCCATCAAATCAGATCAAAAGTTTGTGACTCCCACGTGAGCAATACAGGCTCAGCCCTCTGAGCCTCTTGTATGTATTTGATATTGATTTTAATAGTCTCTGGCTTTGAACGACTATTGACAAGATTATTGAATTTTCACAACTTTACAAAGCGTAATAAGCCTCTGCAGACGACACCCGCCAGACCCTCAACTTACCTGTTATACTTTCATATATGATTATTTTATTGACTCGCAAATTAAGAATGTTATACCATATAAAATCACATGATAACATACCAATCAATATTTTTCAAATTAAAAGGTAAAACACAAGGGTAGAAAGTATTTATTACTTTTGAATACGAAAATACAGCCGGCTGTTCCATCAATTAAACATATAAATGGCGGATGTTTTCACAAAAATCAATATACATGGCCTTTTATGGTATTTGGGTTATTTACCGTCTTAGAGTTATGCCCCTTTGTAACTTGGAAAATTGCAAAGTTTTTCGTTTCCGCTCTCTAACTTAAGTTTGCCTCATCCTAATTTTATGAAACTCTTACACAATGCTAACAACCACAACAAGCAGAATTTGGGTTGTGAGTCAATTACCGTTACTCAGCTTGGACAGGGGAATTCTTATCCTCATTATATGTCCTTTTCTCAGCAACTGTAATACCTAAACCTTCTTTATTTGGTCCATAGATAGTTCTTGTGGGGTTTATGCCAGTCTGACACTTGTCACCTAACCTTGACCTGATTTCACGCTTTAATCACATCTTCACATTTTCACAAGTAAGTCCATTTCTCAGCAAGTGGAATATGTAGACCAACAATGTTTGGTTTGAAGATGTTTTTTGGTGGGTTTTTAACAATCTGAGACCTTGTAACTGACATTTTTGTCTTGAGTGACCTTATGTGATCTGTCGCCCATCATCCGTCATCTGTAAACTTTTCATCTTCTACTCTGAAACTGTTTCGTGGATTGTAACCAAACTTAGTAGGAATGATGTATGGAAGGACCAGTACAACAATCCACCATTGGTTCCGGTTGCATGAACAACATGGCCGCCAGAGGCCATCTTTGATTTTTATTGGCCGATTTTCCAAAATCCTCTCCTCTGAAACTACAATATGAAATGTTTTGAAAGTTTGCTGGATTGATGACAACTATACCCTCTACAAACGATCCACTTTTGGTTGACTTTTATGTCTTGCTCAAGAACTAGTGGGCAGATTGTAACCAAAGTTGACAGAAATTATGTATGGAAGGGCCGCTAACAACTTTATACCTTTGGTTCCGGTTGAATGAACAACATGGTTGCCAGAGGCGATCTTTGATTTTTATTGGCCAATTTTAAAAAAATGTTCTCCTCTGAAACTACAGTATAAAATGTTTTGAAACTTTGCAGGATTGGTGACAAATATACCACCGACAAACGATACACTTTTTCTTAATGATTGCAGGATTGGTGACAAATATACCCCTGACAAACGATCCACTTTTTCTTGAGATTCATCCACTCAACATAATTCCTTGCTGCTGTTCAAAGTTTACATTGAATCATATGAGAAAGGGTTTGTTTTTTCATTTACTCAGGAAGTAATAGGTAGATTTTAACCAAAGTTGGCAGGAATTATTTATGGAAGGACCTCTACAAACTTTCAACCATTGGTTCCAGTTGAACAATATGGCTGCCAGACGCCATCTTTGGTTTTGATTGGCCAATTTTCAAAACTCTTCTCCTCTGAAACTACATGATGAAATGTTATGAAAACTTGACATGAAGCATATATGGGGGGTCCTTTATAAAGTATCCTTATTTCGTCCTGATTGGACTACAAATATGGCCACAATGGGCAGTTCTTCTTTCTGATTGGCTGATATAAAAAAAATTTCTCCTCTGAAATCGCTTAGCCAAATGTAACGAAAATTTACAGGAAGCATCTATGGGAGGTTCTTTACAAAATTTCTTCATTTCGTTTCGATCAGACTACAAATATGGCTGCCATGGGCATTTCTTGTTTCTGATTGGCTGATATAAAAAAATCTTTTCCTCTGAAATCGCTTGGCCAAATGGAACGAAATTTGACAGGAAGCATCTATGGGAGGTTCTTTGCAAACTTTCATCATATTGTACCGATCAGGCAACGAACATGGCCACCATTAGGAATTCTTGTATCTCATTGGTTGATAAAAAAAAATTTATCTTCCCTGGAATTGCTTGGACAAATGGAACGAAATTTGACAGGAAGCATCATTGGGAGGTTCTTTACAAACTTTCCTCATATTGTCCCGATCAGGCAACAAACATGGCCGCCATTGGGAATTCTTGTATCTAATTGATTGATTTAAAAAAATTTATTTTCCCTGGAATTGCTAGGACAAATGGAACGAAATTTGACAGGAAGCATCATTTGGAGGTTCTTTACAAACTTTCCTCATATCGTATAAAGTTTGCCGCAATATACTTTTCTGGTGCAGACATGACCTTGTTTTCATTGTTGACTAACTTCATAAACATCAATGTAAAATCTGTGTCCAAGTTTCGTGGTTAAATCCATTTATCAGCAACTGTAATATCTGGGCCTACCATGTTTGGTCTATAGATAGTATTAATGGGTACTCGCACCTGGCTTGGGACTTTGACGTCAATTTCATGCTTTAGTCACATTTTCGTGGTCTCATCAACTATAATACCTAGACCCACCATATTTGGTCAATAGATAGTTCTTAGTGGGTACATGTCGGTATGACACCTGCCTTTTGACCTTGACTGCAATTTCATGCTTGAGTGACTTGTTTCAGGTTTTGGGATAATGTCCATTTTTCAGCAATTACAGTTGATCTATAGATAGTCCTTGGTGGGTACATGGCTGTCTGAGACCTTCACCTGAATTTCACACTTAAGTCACATTTGAACACCTCCACTAAGATTTCGAATATTGACACTAAAACTTGACTGTTGCTAAAAGCTGAGCCTTAATACACATTGAACACTTACTGAAAATAATATCCTGGTTTCCATACCACGGAATGTACATCGATTTTGAGGGGGGAAAAACTCAATGTAGCAGGAAAAAAAGGAATACATTCACTCTAATTGATCTTCCATAACAAAGAGCAAATCTGTGATAAAATTCAATTTGAAATTATACACAACTAAAGTTACAATATTTCTGCCACTGCTTTCCAGCACTTTGATTTTAAGCCTTGTGGATACAAAAGAGCTTACATTTTATAATGGCCTAATAAAAGCCAGGTGAATGATACAGGCTCAGGTGAGCCTCTAGTTTAGTGTGTCCACTCTGTGGTCACGTACACGCTAATTGTAGTTATACCCCATGCAACGAAGTTGCAGAAGGTATAATGTTTTTGACCCATCCATCCGTTTGTCCATCTGTCTGTCCATCAGTCCTGTTTTAACACATTTTAACCATTTTAGTCTTTATATATTCCTATATAAAATAATGGATTTTTCCCAATTTCCAGTTTTTTAAACCTACTATACTTTCATCCATGAACCACACAACAGAATTTCATGAAACTAGTTAATAAGGACATACTATGTAGATTTGCATATCAGCAGGAGATTTTGATTCAATTTTTTTGTAGGAGTTATGCGCCTTTGAACTTAGAATTTTTACCATAATATACTACTGCAACAGTTTCTGAGCGCAACTCCTCTGAAACCACTCACAATTTTGTAGTTAATAAAGACATTCTATGTAGAAGTGTTTATCGACAGGAGATTTAGATTCAATTTTTAGTCCCCTACCGGCAATGCCGAAGGGGAATTTAGGTTTGCACTCTGTCCATCCATCCGCCAGTCCGCCAAATCAGTTTCCAGCACTTTTTTCAGTTGTGCTTGAAGACATTGATTTGATATTTGGTATATAGTTTTATCATAACCAGGTACAGATAAATTTTGAATTTTGTTCCAGTATGATGATTTTTTGCAGAGTAAAATGGTCCTTGGACTTAGAAAATTCACACAAAATCAGTTTTACACACTTATTTTTTGTCATGCTTGAAGATATTAATTTGATATTTCGTTTATAGTTTTACCATGACAAGTTACAGATCAAATTTGAATTTTGTTCTGGTCTGTTGATTTTTTGCAGAGTTATGTATGATTTGTGGCAAATTCATGCAAATATTCAGTTTTCCACACTTTTTTCATCATGCTTAATAATCAGTTTTCCACTGTTTGTCATGCTAAATAATTAGTTTTACACACTTATTTTTGTCATGTTGAAGATATTGATTTGATATTTGGTTTATAGTTTTACCAAGAAAAGTTACAGATCAAATTTGAATTTTGTTCTGGTCTGTTGAATTTTTACAGAGTTATGTATGATTCACGGTAAATTCATGCAAATATTCAGTTTTCCACACTTTTTTCATCATGCTTAATAATCAGTTTTCCACTATTTGTCATGCTTAATAATTAGTTTTCCACGCTTTTTTCGTCATGCTTGAGGATATTGATTTGATTTTTGGTTTATAGTTTTACAATGACAAGTTACAGATCAAGTTCAAATTTCGTTCTGTTTGGATCATTATTTTGCAAGAACCTGTATGTGCAATCTAATTAAAAACCGATCTCTCATCGCTCCCGTTTTCTGATATGTCGCGTGGGAGATCTAACGAAATCCGCTTTCAGGTCACATGTGAGTAAACTGGAACTTATGAATTTATAATGACATGCAAATGAGTTGACTTCCTATCAGTAAGCCAATCAAAAAAATTTATGAATTCTGGGGACTGACGATTTCTTCGTTAATAAAATGAGTTACATCCCTTTACCACACGATCAACTTACAAGATCGCCTAAGCCGCAATTTCATTGGTCGACCAGGACACACCTACGAGGTCACTCACATGTGACCTCAAAGTGGGTTTTGTTAGATCTCCCACGCGACATATCAGAAAACGGGAGCGATGAGAGATCGGTTTTTAATTAGATTGCTGTATGTGGAATTAAAAAATTCATGCAAATAATCCGTTTTCTGTACTATTTTTGTAATGCTTGAAGATATTGACTTGATATTTGGTATATAGTTGTATCATAACATGTTACAGTTTGAATGTCATTCTGTTCGAATGATTTTTCTGCAGAGTTATGGTTAGTGGACTTCATACAAATAATCAATTTTCCACACTTTGTCACTACGTCTTGATTTCTGATTCACATACTTAAAGAGATTTTGCATGTTTTCTCATAGCTCAAGCAATACTTTTAGAATGTTTATTTTTTCTAGGAATTTTGACCATAATATACTACTGCAACAGTTTGTGAGCGCAACTCCTCTGAAACCACACACCCAACAGTTTTTCTAGAAACTTTGTAGGTAATGAGGACATCTATGTAGATGTGCCAAGTTGACTTTTGAAGGAGTTATGACTGTTTGAAATTACAGTGATAATTTGGTAGTTTCCGGCTTGGCCACTATATATCGTAGTCGTGACAAAGACTGTGGCCACTATTTGCCATGCTATTTTACCGTGGCATGCCACTATATATCGACTTTTAATTGTGGTGCTACCATGGCCGGTCAGTCCAACACGAGAGAATATCGTGTCAGATCATGGTAACATTTGTTTCGGGCAATACACATTATTATGATCGGTCTTCCCCTGAATTTTCTTACCAGCCTTATTAAAAATTAAAACTTTTGTCTTCTTAATACTGACCTTCAAGCACCAATCCTCACAAAAGTTATAAACAGACAGCTTCGCGAGTTTGTGAATCTTTTTTCCGAATAAATTGTTTTAATAAATTTCTAAGTATCAGTGTACTTTTCAAAAATCAAAATAAAATGATATGCATATGGTTTTAATTAGTATTATGAATATTGCTTCAATATCTTTTTTGTGTATTTTCTACTAACTAATATCTTCGGGTATATATTGTATGGGGTGATGTTTAATGCAGAACACCCTAGGGCATTCAAAATTAACAACATTCATTACATATAGCATTGGCTCCCGGTTACATGTAATAAAGATAAAGTTATTTGGCACCTCACTTTATGGTTTTGTTTTTTCATTCAACAAGTTTATTGTTACAGTAGGGCTCCCTGAAAGCAAGTTTATTATGACCTCCATATGTATTCACACAACAGACACAATATGTCAAATACTTAGCTTGATTTAAATATTTTAATTAACTATGTATAAAAAATAAAAGGAATTAGTTGAAGACGAAAACAATAGTTCCAAAACAGTATAGAGAAAATTCAAATCCAAAAATCACCCAAAGATGTGAAGCCAAAAAAAAAATCTTCAAACATAAAATAACTGAAATTTATCTGTTTAAAATGTACTATTTGGAAGTATACTTTGTCGATCAAATGAACTTATTTTTCCCTTTTTTGAACAATTTGCGATCGTTCTTGAATGTTTTTCTTGCATTATAGTTGTTTTAAACAGCAATTTTTTAGTATCAATTTTGTGGCCAGAACTGAAATACAATCATGTGAGCGAGTGGGAGATTTTTTTTATGTCATTGAAATAATCTGCGAAACAGTTCTTCTAGTGGATTATAGGCAATCATTTTGACAAATTTGTCTCTTGTGCCGTATAGAGGTCGTAGAAAACTTCCCTGTACTTGAGGTGTATGTTCTTATATTTTTACAGTTATGGTGAATTTGGTGAATGAATGAATGTCTAAAAGGAAATCATGCATTAACTATAAACCTTGCACTGACCTTGAAAACAATTATACTTAAATTGATTAACCCTTTCCAGACGTATGATGCCTCAATGCATCATGGCCCCTTCCAGCCATTTGTATGCCCCTAATCCTCTCCACTGATATCTGGATACACCTTTTTGGTCTTGATTGCAAGACAAACATTATAGCTACACAAGCAGTAACATTTTGGACCCAGATCCACCTGTATGAATCAACAGTACCATGCAGAACAGCCTTGGTGCCATCATTTGTCACAAAGGGTGAATTAAGAGGGAGGGGTGGGCTGCCTTTTGGGCCCCAAATGGAATATTGTGGTTTGGGAAAATTTTACAAATGAGCTGTACAGGAACAGCAAGGGTCATTTAATACCTCAGTGTGTGTGAAATATTTTTAAAAATTTTTTGGAACTTTTGAGCACCCTAAACAGTGCAAAAATGCCCATAATCGCACTTTTGGCCTCCAAGGACTTCTATACATCGATCCTACAACACAATTTTACTTAGTTTTACCTCTTGATAGTAATTAATGGAAAGATGGCATCCAACTCTCAACACATCATGCATTACTAGGTATGTGGGGCATTCACTTTGGTTTCCATGGCAGCGGGAACTTCCCAAAATCAGCAAAAATAGGCATATTTCTGGTGGGGAGGGCTTTTTTTCCAACCACACTCCCCCTCCACCCACCATCCCACCCCCCATCTTCCCTACCTCTTGTGTAATGCACTGGTAAAATTTCATTCACAAATTCTGCCTCATTTGCATATTACAAACGAAAGTTTGCAAAGTCTTGAAAACAGACAATTTCTGAAAATTAATTCAGGGTTGAAAGTGTTAAAACCAATCAAGCGGTCATTTGAGCTAACGCTCATACTTAATCATGAAGAAAGGGATTATCATTCTCTTACATACACTAAATTGATGTAAAGCTTTAATTTGATCTTTGATGAATCTCATTTGATTAAACAGAATGTTCAAAATTCATGCCTCGGAACATCAAGGAATAAATTAAACACTTGTCACATTTTACTTTGATGCATTGGCTTGGGATAAAAACTCGAATAAATGAAATTGTATAAATAAGCAAACTGTGAAATAATAATGAGAAATCTCTTTTGGTATAAAAGTCCTTCCGTTTCTTTTTCAGTCAGTTTATGATTATGACAGACAACAACGCTGACACTCAAAAATTGATATTCAATACACAAAGATAATTTACTCATCAAATCAAAGACAGGTCAATAAAATAATGTTCATTAACTACAAAAGTCAATATTCATATGTACATGGTACAAAAAAAATGCACTTCCGGTACAGATATGGAAAGATTTCCAAAAATGGTCTAACTTGATGGCTTAAACTGTTTATCTTGATCCCTTCGAGTTCAACCTGTCAAGGTTTAACTGTATAGTATATTCGATTAAATACACTGTATATGTCAGTTTTGTGGAAAGTAATGATATTATCATGATTAAATACACCGTATATGTCAGTTTTGTAGAAAGTAATGATATTATCATGATTAAATACACTGTATATGTCAGTTTTGTGGAAAGTAATGATATTATGATTAAATACACCACTGTATATATCAGTTTTGTGGAAAGTAATGATATTATGATTAAATACACCACTGTATATGTCAGTTTTGTGGAAATTACGGATATTATCATGATTAAGGTCAATAAATAACTTAAAGTGTCCACAGAGCGACACTCATGAAATATTTACTTGCAAGTCAAACATAGATGCTTTTCCGCAGAATCATAAATTGCTGAAATAAATAATGAGAATTAAAAGATACTAAAGTGGTATAGTTGTTTTATCATTAGTACATCTCCTTAAAACATAATTCATGTTATATCTTTCAGGACCTTTTTTATCCAACAGTATAAGAGAAAATTGTTTTGTCACAATATATCACATTCCAAGGAAAATTCTAACAGTAAAAATCAAATTTAGAGTTAAAGTATGACTTTTTTTGTATGTTTATAGGTGGGGTATGTCACCTCCTACAGTAAATGCTTACTACACACCATCCAAGAACCAGATAGTTTTCCCTGCTGGAATATTGCAAGCCCCATTTTATGATCAGGAATTCCCAAAGTAAGTTCTATGTAATTATTTATGATCAGGAATTCCCAAAGTAAGTTTTGTGTAATTATGATCAGCAATTCCCAAAGTAAGTTCTGTGTAATTATTTATGATCAACAATTCCCAAAGTAAGTTCTGTGTAATTATTTATGATCAACAATTCCCAAAGTAAGTTCTGTGTAATTATTTATGATCAACAATTCCCAAAGTAAGTTCTGTGTAATTATTTATGATCAACAATTCCCAAAGTAAGTTCTGTGTAATTATTTATGATCAACAATTCCCAAAGTAAGTTCTGTGTAATTATTTATGATCAGGAATTCCCATGGCTTTGCCATTCATTGTGATAGGGGGTTCCAGTATGCCATCCGCAACTCCTCCTAAACCACTAAATGGAATTTGATGAAACTTTAAAAAGAGAATCTTTTTTACATGATGCTCTAAAACCTCCTGTTTTAGATTTTGATCTGACCAACATTTGGGGTTTTCCATACCAAAACATGGACCTTGCCATTCCTTGTGATAGGGGGTACCAGTATGCCATCCTCAACTCCTCCTAAACCACTAAAAGGAATTCCATGAGACTTTCAGAGAATCTTTATCACATGATGCCATAGTGCACCTTGTATTTTAGATTTTGAACTGACCAACTTTTTGGGTTTTCCATAGCTAAATAAAAGAGTCTTTTATCTTGCAAGTAGTATTGCTCACAGCTTTTTAAAAATTTCATCTCACTGCTGTTGGAGTTTTCCTATCCAAAATATTGACATTTCCTTTCATGTATCTTATGTAAGGTGGGGGTATCAAGTAGTGAGCTTTGCTCACAGTATTTCTAGTTTATGATCAGGAATTCCCAAAGTAAGTTCTGTGTAATTATTTATGATCAGGAATTCCTAAAGTAAGTTCTGTGTAATTATTTATGATCAGGAATTCCTAAAGTAAGTTCTGTGTAATTATTTATGTTCAGGAATCCCAAAGTAAGTCATTTTAAAACTATAAAGTCCATACATGGTCAATAAGAGTCATCATTCTTCATGTTTGGTCAGATCTGTGTTTAAAGGACATCCAAGTTACTAGAAATAATGTCCATATACAGAGGTTTATTCTACAAGTTTAACTTTATAGCAAGCACTGTAGGAGCATATGCAGTTTTTATGGGGGCAGCCATTATGCAATCCAAAGTGAATTTATTTGTTAAAGCGAATATGGCCATATCATGTGCATTGTGGTACATACTAAGGCTAGAAAAAGTTTTGTTTGCCAGAAACGGAAGTAAGCAATCCTGAAATGGGCAGCAAATTTATTTAAAAAAATGAAAATGAAATACAAATAAATCCAATACATGCTTAAGATTTTTTAAATATTAATCTGGTCAGTTGTATGAGCATTTTCTAATTAATGATATTCTTTACAAAACCCTTTGTATACAGCTGTGACGTTGGACACAAGATCTGCGATCTTTGAAATCTACCATTACTCCATCAGTTCTGTATTTTTTTTAAATAAAATTTCATGCAACAATTTTTGAATATATATACTTTCCTTTTCTAATAATGTTGTAGGTAAATTAAATTCTTTAATTTCAAAAATCGCAACAGAAGTGGAGCTGCTGCAGAAAATTTTTTGAAATTGTTGCCGACAAAATCGTTAATATATTTGAAAATGTTGGAATTGATGAACTGAATATTAAGCTGGTTATAGATTTTATATGTAGAAGCTGTAATCTCAATTATCATTTCCTAAGATATTCTATTTAGAAAACCTCAAATCCTTTTCAATCTGAAGCAGGTCAAAATTATTAACATTTTACATGAGTTATTACCCTTTGCCCAGAATGTAATGTTGAAACACCTTTTGTTTTGTCTTATTATATTTTTGAAATAGGCCTATATTTGTCTAAAGAAAAAAATAAGTAAGAAATAGTAGAAATTAAGTATCTCCAAGCTTACATTGGCTTACGTACATAAGCATGGTCTAGAATTTTGCATGAAATGGTTTTTATCCGTCGTCCGTCGGAGTCTGTAGACATTTGGTTTTCGCACTATAAATGTAGTATAAGTTAATAGAAATCTACGAAATTTAAACACAAGGTTTATGACCACAAAAGGAAGGTTGGGATTGTTTTTGGGAGTTTTGGTCCCAAAAGTTTAAGAATTAGGGGCCAAAAAAGGGTCCAATAAGCATTTTTCTTGGTTTTCGCACAATAAGTCTAGTATAAGTAAATAGAAATCTATGAAATTTTAACACAAGGTTTATGATCATTTTTTGGAGTTTTGATCCCAACAGTTTAGGAATTAGGGGCTAAAAAAGGGCCCAAATAAGCATTTTTCTTGGTTTTTGCACAATAACTGTAGTATAAATAAATAGAAATCTATGATATTAGCTTGGTGGGCTAAGGAAGGTAATCCAAACACATTCCAAACACATTTAAAGTAAAATATTGTGTATGATTCAATTATGTATAAAGAAATGTTGATTGTTTTTGGGGTGATTTATAGCTGTCAATTTATTTTTAGAACTTACTATGAATTAATATTAATTTTAGCCATATGTCATTTTTTATTTTATTATGGGCCCAGTTTTCAAGTTGGTCCAAATCGGGGTCCAAGATTAAAGCTAAAAAAGGGGTAAATTTTTTTTTTTTTTTGGGGGGGGGGGAATTCTCCACAGCATATTGTATTGCACAAGAAGCAAAAAATTGAATATAAATTCAAATCATATGACCAATTCTAAGTTCTGTATTTCAGTTATTCTGTGTCAGAAACCTATTATGTGTCAAATATTTGAAGAAATCTTCAATTGCACAGTATTGTGCAATAGCAAGAAATTGATATGTGTGCTCTGCTATCAAAACCTTATTATTAACAAATTCCATGACTATGATGTCATTTTCTATTTTAATATGTTATGGTGTATTTAAATGGGCTGTTATGGTTGCAAAGTATAAAGAAATTGGGGGGGGGGGGGGGGGGGTTGAAAACAAAATTTAGAGGGGGGGGGGGGGGGGGGTAAATGAGAAATTGGGGAGGGGGTAATTTTTTTCTCATTTCATATTTCATAAATTAAAAAGAAAATTTCAAATTTTTTTAGCAAAAAAAGGGGGGGGGAGGGTTACAATAAATTTTATTGTTTTTTGGTTTTTTTTGGGAGGGGGGGGGGGGGGGGGGGGGGGTCAATGTGCGACTTCATAGTGTATTGCACAAAAGCTAAAAAAAGGGGTAAATTATTATTTTTTTTTTTGGGGGGGGGGGGGGCAATTCTCCACAGCATATTGTATTGCACAAGAAGCAAAAAATTGAATATAAATTCAAATCATATGACCAATTCTAAGTTCTTTGATTTCAGTTATTCTGTGTCAGAAACCTATTATGTGTCAAATATTTGAAGAAATTTTCAATTGCACAGTATTGCGCAATACCAAGAAATTGATATGTGTGCCCAATTTTAAATTTTAAATTGGTTATTTCTGATTTATATATAAAAACAAATAATACTGATATGGTTTGAATAGGTAAATTAAAAAATTTTAAGTTCTTAGACAACATTCATTCTGTGTCAGAAACCTATGCTGTGTCAAATATTTATTCACAATCCAAATTCAGTATTGTATCAAGCTTGAATGTTGTGTTCATAATTGCCCCAACTATTCAGGGTTCGACATCTGCGGTTGTATCTAGCTGCGCCCAGCGGAGCATTTTATTCTGGTGTTGAATCCTCTTTTTAAACAATGTATCCCTTGATAACATAACCACCACACATGATTCACTGAAGGTTTAATGGATAAAAAGAAACAGATTTTAAAAAAAAAAACATAAATTATTTAAGAAGTTATGCCTGCAAATTTAAAACTTATATTATTTATGTGGAAGAAACCCTTTATCACATGTAAATCATAGACATGTTGATGCCATCTTAAACCACCAACACAAGTAAGTAAATAAAAAAAAACATTTAAACTTTTTCCATATTTTCTCCAGTGGTTTTCTCAAAACACAGAATGTTGAAATGGAAGTATCATCTTATACTGGGTTTTATTATATTTTCTAATTCAACATTTTTATTTGTTACAAATGCTAAATTGAACTTTAAGAGCTCAAGAATATATTTCTGAATACATTTTTAAGAACCAAGCTCTCTCTGGATTATTTTCTAGGGTAACTTCAACCTATAAGTTTATTTCATTTGCCTGATTTGGTATAGTATAATATATTGAACAGCACAAGCATGTAGAATCTACATTTAAATATTATTCTAACCTATACAGCTAGTATCAATCATCTTGGGTAGATCATTAATAAATAACTTGAAAAGGTTGCTACTACCATACCACATTTCAGTTAAAATATCAATTGAAGCAACTAGTTCATCAATGTTTTTTTCATAAAAATGGCACACACAGGTATAAATTTCTAGTATTAGGTAGAGAAAAGCCTTATTTCGTTAAAACCACTCTTATTCTGACAAAAAGTATTCTGAAGAAGAAATTACAAACATGTAAGATTTTCTCATAGACAACATATTTGTTGAATTTGGCGGTCTAATTTTTCAACAAACAATCAGTATTCCAATGGGAACCAACTATGCTCCTCTCCTCGCCGATCTGTTTCTGTACTCATATGAAGCGAACTTCATTCAAGGGCTTCTGCATGAAAACAAAAAGAAACTAGCCCAATCCTTTAATTTCACTTTTTATTATATAGATGACGTATTGTCGTTAAATAACGATAAAATCCAAGACTTTCTACATCTCATCTACCCCAGTGAACTTGAAATTAAGGATACTACAGATATATCAAAGTCTGCTTCATATTTGGATGTGTTTCTCCAAATAGACAATGAGAGACATCTGAAGACAAAACTTTATGACAAATGTGATGACTTTCCTATTGTTAACTTTCCCTTCTTGAGTAGCAATATACCAGCATCGCCTGCATATGGTGTCTATGTTTCTCAGCTTATCCGATATTCATGGGCATGCGTGAGTTACCATGACTTTCGACAAAGAGGATTACTGCTATCACAAAAGCTTCTTAACCAGGGTTTTATCAGGGATAAGTTGATGTCATCACTTAGGAAATTTTACGGTCATCTTTGTCATCACGAATTGATTGACCGTTACAGTGTTCCAATATCTATGATGATGTTGGACCTGTTCCCACTGTCGTAACATTTCATGTACCTCCACCGATTTGTGAATACCACTGGTTGACTTTGTTGAACTTCACGACGTGTGCCATATACAAAGCAGGAACTGCTTACCCTTCCGGAGCACCTGAGTTCACTCCTGGTTTTTATATGAGTTTGCGTTGTTCATTGTTTTTTAGTTTTCAGTGTTTATTTGTGGTGCTTGTGGTTGTTCATTTGTCTTCCCGGGTTTTGTATGTCTAATGGATTGCATTTTTTTGATTGCTCCTTAGGTATATTTGTCCTCTTTTATACACTTCCCAAGATTTCATAAAGAATATCAATAAGCATGAATAACACAATAAGAAGATATGATGATGCTAGTTGCCCCATTGACACATTACTCACAAACTGAAATGGATATTGTTTCATTGAAGTCTCACTTATTTCTATGTTAAACTATGTTCAAAGAAGGATAACTCTAGCAGCTTTCTATTAAGTCTTGTCAAAATCAATATACAAAATATGTATTAAAAAACACAATTCATTATCTAAACATACTATTTAATAACTAACAATTATATCATATTAAACAAATTAATGTCTTGCATAATACATTTGTAAACAAAAACAATGTTTTCTATCAATACTAATATACAGGGTTCACACGGTTGCTTGAAAACCTGGAAAGTACTTGAAATTGAAAATTGGAAATTAAGACCTTGAAAGTACTTGAAATTCAAAGGAAGGCCTTGAAACTCCTTGAAAAACTGTTTTTGAAGAATAAAAAAAAATGGTTAAATTTTCTGTCATAAAAAGTGTTTTTAATTCGTGTTCAGATCACTTGGTCTCGCATTTATCAGTATTTTTGTCAAGACTTTATATAAGTTTCGCGTATTTTCCCTTTTCTAAAAATAGCTACTTTTCTGTGAAACCGGTGCATAGTAATTTCTGTGATGCGGTCAAGAAATAAATCTGACTTTGCGTAAAAATTTTAGTAATTAAACGATCCAGATTGATTTTTTGGTAACTTAAATTAACTTTAACTCATAAAACATCTTTCATTTACTTGATTAAATGTATTTTGCCGATGGATTTTAGTCACAGTGAGCAAACCAAAACTGAAAGTAGTTCGAAAGAACGTTGATGACATGCCTGGGAAATGTAAATTCTCGGATGTATGGCTACTTACAATTACATATAGGTCATAACCATATGGATTTAAATTGTTCATATCAGTTGATTTCTGGTCCTTGAAAATCTGGAAATTGGTCCTTTAAAGTCCTTGAAATGTCATTGAATTTTGTGGAAAAAATGTGTATGAACCCTGAATATAAACACTTAATGTATCATTTGACTTATGGGGGCTACTCTCTTCGATGCATATACTGTCTAATATTAAGCTTAACTACACTATGATTGCTAAACTACAAATATATATATACATGTAACCAGCATGATTATACTACATGTAAATGGAAAAAAAAAAAAAGGTAAATTAATTAAGACTACCTTCTGTAGATCCAAGCAGGTACTGTGTGATCACTGAATGTATGAAGCCAGTGGTAGATCCGATCTGGCTGTTACTGTCATAGTAATATCACAATTATATAAAGGATTAAATAACCTGTGGTAGAACCCAGCAGGCCAAATAGCCCTGTGTATGACATTGCACGGTTTGAACTATGCATCGTGATATTGCAAATATAGTGTTAAGTCCCCTGTCGTAGAACCCAGCAGGGGAAATAACCTTGAACATGTAAGATGTATTATTGACTTGGGGGTAAATAATTTGATAAAAATTATGCCGGCCAAATGAACGAGGGAATGAGTGAAGCCTCCAAGAAATCATACATCATAAAAATATAAAAGACACTTTACAAAAATATTAAAATAACAGAATCAAGTAAAAAAACACGTTACATATAGCATTTTTTAACACCCTTGGATCGACTCTGATATATCTTATATAGCAATCAGAGGACCATCTTCCGAGGGATTGAATTATGTGATCTTCCACACCAGAAGCTGTAGCAGAAGTACCCGATACGGAAAGAATGGCGGTTAAATTTGTCATTCTCATAACCAAGCATAAGTAGAACATCTTTAAGCAAGCTAATAAAAGTATTTCTGCTCAATGGTCGAGGATCAAATTTATTTTCAACAAATAATGGAGATTTCGAACTTGCTCCTTAATTAATTCTGTCTTTTATATATTTTCACATATTGTCAGTCGGTTTAAATTTCTGATTCTCATATATGTTAATGTTCACCCCTTTTTGAAAAGGATCACATTTTGAAGAAGGCAGGTTGAAGGTAAAAAATTCATGACTATCATTAACATCAATGTCCTCAATTTTCACAAAGAATGAGCTGTTCCAGTTGTGTTGCCAAGTAAATTCTCCACATCGAAGAAATCCGAAAATGCATTGTAACATAGTATCTTTAAAAGGAGAAAACATCTTTCTCTAGTAACAAACACAACTCAAGTAAAATAGATGTAATTGGTAGCCTCCCTTGTGTTCTATTATCCTGAGATTTCTTAATTCCTCGCATTATAATTCGTAACGAGACATTATTCTGTAGAGGATCATAACCTTTTAAGCAAATATAGAAATGACAAATTCCAGCAAGATATAACTTAATTGTTGTATATTTCAAATTTAATATCGGTCACAGTAAGTAACAAAATATAGCAATATATTTTCACTGATGACAGGTACCTTTTCGTGTAAACTAGTCATTTTATTCAATGTTAAAAATCTTTGAAAGCACTTGAAAGCGGATATATAAGTTACCCTGGTACTTTTACTTAGTGATGCATCCCATAACTTGTCTAGTTGAGATGTTAATCCACCATCAGCTCTGAAGGTTGCAGGCAAGGTGTTGGTCTGTCGTTCGCCTGTGTAGCTAATTCTCAAAATTTTGACATCTACTAACGAGAAATAGTCAGCTATACAGTTATTTCTACCTGTAATATGTCTTGCATGAATAACATAACTATGCATTGCTGAAATTAGAAATTTTTGATCTACCTTTATTAATTATTTCAACTGTAGCTAAGTTGTCACAGTAAAACAATATCCTTTTTCTACACCACAAGTGACACCACAATATGCAAGCCATGACGATAGGATAAAGTTCATAAAAAGCCATTGATGTCTGTTCATGTAAAATCTCATCAGGAAAATTGCCTTGAAACCATTGGTTTGTATATATAACTCCAAAAGCAATCAGTGTGGCATCTGTATAAAGTTGGATGTCAGAAGCCTTGATAATGTCATCATTTATAAAGAATGACAGTCCATTCCAATCTTTTAAAAATTTTGACCACATAAGATCGGATCTACAGCTTTTCAAATAAACGTGGTGGGATAATTTCTTTACTATAGTAGATAATTTCATGAGATGAAAAATAAATGATCTGCCTGGTAAAATCACCAAGTAAACTAAGCAATTCTCTTTTAGTAGAAGTCCTTTTTTGAGAAAATGACTCTATAACTGACTGTATCCTACTTATTTTCTCTCAGAAGAGGAGCCTCCATTTTTATTGTATCTAAATAAATACCCATATATTCTATAACATGACACGGTCCAACTGTCTTTTTAACTGACAGTAGTAAACCCAAGTTTTTAAAAATATTTAAAAAATTGTTCATAATCTCTCCTGCATTAGCTTGCTCAGGAAGAATTACTAAAAAATAGCCAAACAAATGTAAAACATTTTTTATCTGATAATTATTTTCAGCAATCCAACAAATAGTATTTGACAATGTATCAAAAATTTTTGCGCTTGATCTACAACCGAATACAAGTTTCTTGAAGAAAAAAATATTGAACTTCCCATTGAATGCCATGAAAGGGCCAAAGTCTAGTAGCAATTGGCTTAATCTTGAATGCATCACATATATCTGTTTTAATTAGCCAAGATTTAAAATCTAATCTTTTAATGATACTAATAGCATCGTCAATTGACACATATTGTAAGGAAAATTGTTCTTTATCAATAAGCTCATTCAAACTAGGATTGTCAGGGTATTCATGGGGAGCAGATAGGTCTACTATAAGTCCTTTCTTTCTGCTATATTTTCCTTCTGCAATTCCAATGGGATTAATACGAAAATTGCTAAAAGGAATTTTGTCAAAAGGATCTGAAAGGTAGCCCTTATTTACTTCTTCCTGAATTAATTGCTTTGTACAATCTTGCTGAGATATTGAAGATTGTAAGTTTTTACACACTAAAGCTGTATTGGGCAATTGTAAACTATTTCGAGAATCTCCTGAAACTACTGGGCAAAATACCTTCAAACTTTTAACTGAATGTTCCTTAGGGTATCTAGTTTATAAATTATATCCGAAGTTTTGATCTATCAACAAACATGGCCGCTGTTGCTAAAATTAGAATATAGGGGTCAAATGCAGTTTTTGGCTTATATCTCAAAAACCAAAGCATTTAAAGCAAAACTGACAGGGTAAAAATGTTCAACAGGTCAAGATCTACCAGCCATGAAATTTTCAGATGAATCGCATAACCCTTTGTTGGGTTATTGCCCCTGAATTGTTAATTTTAAGGAAATTTTGCAGTTTAAAAAAAGTAGGTTGTTATTTTGAATATAATAATAGATAAAGGCAAACTGTAAACAACAAAAATGTTCAGCAAAGAAGATCTACAAATAAGTCAACATGACCAAAATCGTCAATTGACCCCATATAGGAGTGCCCTTGAAAGATTATTTACATGTAAACAGAAAATAATGGTCTGCCATTGTCACAGATGTTTAGGGCGTTACTTGAAAGTAAAATGGAGCGTGAAGGGTCAAGGTCATTAAAAAATTCCATAGCAACCGATGTAAAAGTCCCTAGCAACAGATGAAAAATTCCCTAGCAACCATATATATTTGGATTAAGGACCTTATAATTTACCTGTACAAGTCAGAAAGAAAGGTCAAGGGTCAAGGTCATTGAAAAAGTCCATAACAACCGATGAAAAAGTTCCTAGCAACCGTATATTTGGGTTCAGGACCCTACAATTAACCTGTTAAAGTGAAAATGAAAGGTCTAGAGTCAATGCCATTGAAAAAGTCCAAAGCAACCAATGAAAAAGTACATAGCGACCATATATAATTAGGTTAAGGACTTTATAATTTACCTGTACGTCAAAAAGAAAGGTCAAGCGTCAATGCCATTGAAAAAGTTCATAGCAACCGATGAAAAAGTCCCTAGCAACCATATATATTTTGTTTCAGGACCCTACAATTTACCTGTTCAAGTCAAAATTGAAGGTCAAGAGTCAATGCCATTGAAAAAGTCCATAGCAACTGATGAAAAAGTCCCTAGCAACCAAATCTATTTGGGTTCAGGATTCTATATTGTGACATTAAATAGCAAAAATAACCATTGATGCAAGATCTAACAGATGAGCGATTCGGGGTCTTGGGAGCCTCTTGTAGGATGTTACAACTTCTTACACCATTGAGATTATTACAAATTTCTCTCCCTAAATGATTTGCTCTTTCCCTGCCATAGGTGTCTTGATTATCTTTGTAATTTGGAAAATTAGCCAATTTTGTTTGAGCAGATTGCTCACAGAAACCTGTGCTGTGGAAAGAACTTCAACACCCACTACATTGATTTGGCCTGACATTGGAGAATATATTATACAAAAGGGTGTTATTTCTAATTGACCAGTCCACAGGAATATTATTGTATCTAAAATGAGCTGCCGCATCTGCAGAGAATTTTTTGTGATACTCATAAAAGCCCCGACCAGGATATCGAGGGCATGTCCACAATATCCCTCTTGTAGAGGTCTAACTCACTCCTCCTGGCTGGGAATGCTGAACACATAATGCTTTTATATGTAGCAAAAGCTTGAATGAATTCCTCTATTGAAAGGGTCCTGTTTGTTCGAGGATCCACTTTCAGCAAATTCTCGACCCCTAGGTTGCTCACGTTAATTCTCGACCCATTGAAATATGGAATTAGCAAAGCGGCAAGATTAATGTTGTTACCTGCAATGATATTTTTCCTAAATAATTGTGGCGATATCGTTTCCACAAATGGAAGGGATTCAGGGGCATAACCACGAGCTGTACGTGTTGTGTTTGAAGAAATGAGCTGTTCCTCACTACCCGCTGCTACTGCTGGACGTGCTTGTCTGAATGCTGTGTAAGCCGAGTCTAAATTGTAAGTCTTAGAATGAAAGTTAGTTGAATGTTCCATGGTGTTGTTTCCATTTGATGGCGATCTATTACTACGTTCATTCACGAGCGAGTTGACATTACCGGTCAAATTTATCACATTTTGTTGCAAGTTTTTCACCTTTGACGAAAGTTTTGACACTAAATCCACAAGCATTCTATTATCGTTTACGTTGTTATCGCCACATTGCTGTTGACTGTTGCATTATGGGATCGTGCACTGATTTTGAGATCTCTACTGCTTTCATCAGCATGCGCAGTACTTCCTGATTGCTGGTTCATGACATTATGTGCAAACTCCGATGACCCAAAAATAGGTCCTGGACCCGAATTGTTTTTACTCTGATTGTCTTTTAGCAATCGTGCTAAAGTCATCCGTCTAGCATTTTTTTGGAAATGAATTTTTCTCTTCCTAGGTTCTTCTTTCAAACGACTTATTGTCCAATTAAAATACAATTCTGGGTCATATTGACCTTCTGATTGTCTTGATTCCCGGCGAGTGGGACCCATATTACTATTTAAATATACTTGTTCATATAAAATTATGATTTGGTCACATACCTTTGACAAAATAAATGCATTACTCCAATATTGTCAAACACGATAAAATAATAAAACTACGTAGTCCTGATGAAGTACATGTATGCAGATAATGTTCCCTGTTGTGGTGATATTGTATTAACACATGGATGCATAGAAAGTCGACAATAAAGTCACATATCAGATGAAGTAAATAAATATATCTGTAAAAACAAAACGTAGTATGATTAAATTTTTTTAACTAAGAGGCCTTCCAAATTCACATCAACCTCTCTTTGTCTAAAATTGACCTCATTGACTGCCTGATTTTCGTCTTGCTTATCTTTCATTGGTTTATTCATAATAATGGTTCTCCTAAATTGGAATCTTAAGAGGTACTAGGAGGCGGAGAATCCTGGACATAGAATTAACATGTATAAACTAAATTCAATATTTATTAAATTCCCATTAAAGGATTATTTAATCTGAATCCATCAGTTTGTCCTTTGACTCTTAACTGGAATTTACCGTTGGTTTTATAGGTACTAACTTAAACACCCTTTTGAACCTTTACGAACAGTGGATTTAAAATGTTTGACAAAAAAATAAGAATTAGACTTCTCCCAAATATACAATTTCTTGCAAAGACTGAAGCCTTGGGAGCTAATATTCCATATTTTGACATTTTATATGCCACATATGTTTCTTATTTAACTCTGTGTCCAGTTTAGAACTATGAAAATATATATTAATAAAAATTGAAATAAACAACATTTGAGGAAGTCAAACATAATTTTATAACTTTTCAAAAGAACAATCAAAGACTCTATTGCTAGATGGATAGTACTGTAACTTTTGCTTATGAAAATGCAGATAAACAGTTCGTGCACATGATACAAGATGTTTATCAACATCTTGAGCCCCGTTCAGTGGTGAAATTTTGAAATCAGCATATTGGGCCAGTGAAACAACTTTCACTTCCTTTTATTAGCTCACCTGGACAAAGGGCCAGCTGAGTTATTGTCATCACCTGCATCCATCGTCCGTCGTCATCATAAACTTTTCTTTAAAGATCTTCTGCTTTGAAACCACTGGGCCAATTGGAACAAAACTTGGCAGCAATGGTCCTTAGGCGGTTCTTTTTCAAGATTATATTCGATGACCCCGCTGTGATCCAGGATGAACATAGTTTAACGTAGGACCCTATGGGAAATTTACTTAAAGATCTTCTTGTCTGAAACTAATTGGCCAAAAGGAACAAAACTTGGCAGCAATGGCCCTTAGGTGATACTCTGATATAAATGTATCCCATGACCCCACCCGTCATTCAAGATGGCCGCCAAAGCCAAACACAGTTTAACACAGAACCCTATGGGAATTATATTACATGTAATTAAAGATCTTCTTGTCTGAAACTTCTTGGCCAATTGGAACAAAACTTGGCGATAATGGTCCTTAGGTGGTCCTCTTTCAGAATTATATCCGATGACCCCGCCTGTCATCCCAGATGGCCGCCAAAGCGAAACATAGTTTAACACAGAACCTATGGGAAATTATATTACATGTAATTAAAGATCTTCTTGTCTGAAACCACTTAGCCAATTGGAACAAAACTTGGCAACAATGGTCCTTAGGTGGTCCTCTTTCAGAATTATATCCAATGACCCCACCCATTATTCAAGATGGCCTCCAGAGCTAAACATAGTTTAACATAGGGGTACGAATGCAGAGCCGAACATAGTTTAACATGGGGTCTGAATGCAGATCCGAACATAGTTTAACATAGGGGTCCGAATGGGAAAAATCACTACTTGTCTGAAACCATTGAGTCCAGGTGAGGGATACAGAATCTTCGGAGCCTCTAGTTGCTAAATGCCTTCAGATATTGAGCTGATTTTGGTATGTGAGTCAGACCTGATGAGGTATAAATCGAGTATAGGTTTCATTACGCTCAGCTAATTTTTGCCGAAATTATGGGCTTTGAACTTTTTTAGGAAATAACACCTTTTTGACTTTATTACTAAACGCCTTCAGATATTTAGCTGATGTGAGTCTACCATGATGAGTTACAGACTGAGTTTACGTTTTCTTACGCTCTGCTGAATTCTGCCAAAATTTTGGGCCTTGGACTTTTGCAGGTGGGGCCACATCTAGTTTTGCCTGCAATGATTGTGGCTGACGGTAAGACATAGGGATTAATTTCCATTGACAGAAGTAGATGCCGCATAAACTTTTTAGCTACCTGGCCCAAAACGCCATGTGAGCTTGTCATCCTCTGTCAGTCATCATTAACTTTCCTTTAAAGATCTTCTCCTCTGATACCATTGGGCCAATTGGAACAAAACTTGGCAACAATGGTCCTCAAGTGGTTTTCTCTTTCATAAATATATCTGATGACCCCACACACCATTCAAGATGGCCACCAGAGCCAAACATAGTTTAACATAGGAGCCTGTGGGAACTTTACTTAAAGGTCTTCTAGTCTTAAACAAAAAGGTCAGTTTGGACAAAAGTTCACAGCAATGGTCCTTAGGTGGTTTTCTTTCAGAATTATATCCGATGACCCTGCCCGCCATCCAAGATCACCAGAGCAGAACATAGTTTAACATATTGGCCAATTGGAACAAAACTTGGCAACAATGGTCCTTAGGTGGTCCTTTCAGAATTATATCCAATGACCCCACCCATTATCCGAGATGGCCTCCAGAGCCGAACATAGTTTAACATAGGGGTCCGAATGGGAAAAATCACTACTTGTCTGAAACCATTGAGTCCAGGTGAGGGATACAGGATCTTCGGAGCCTCTAGTTTCTAAACGCCTTCAGATATTGAGCTGATTTTGGTATGTGAGTCAGACATGATGAGGTACAAATCGAGTATCGGTTTCATTACGCTCAGCTAATTTTTGCCGAAATTATGGGCTTTGGACTATTTTAGGAAATAACACTTTTATGACTTTATTTCTAAACACCGTCAGTTATTTAGCTGATTTTTGGTATGTGAGTCTACCATGACGAGTTACAGACTGAGTTTACTTTTTCTTACGCTCTGCTGATTTTTGCCAAAATTTTGGGCCTTGGACTTTTGTGGGCGGGGCCACATCTAGTTTTGCCTGCAATGATTGTGGCTGATGGTAAGACATAGGGATTAATTTCCATTGACAGAAGTAGATGCCGCATAAACTTTTTAGCTACCTGGCCCAAAACGCCATGTGAGCTTGGCATCCTCTGTCCGTCATCGTTAACTTTCCTTTAAAGATCTTCTCCTCTGATACCATTGGGCCAATTGGAACAAAACTTGGCAACAATGGTCCTCAAGTGGTTTTCTCTTTCATAAATATATCTGATGACCCCACACACCATTCAAGATGGCCACCAGAGCCAAACATAGTTTAACATAGTAGCCTATGGGAACTTTACCTAAAGATCTTCTTGTCTTAAACAACAAAGTCAATTTGGACAAAAGTTCACAGCAATGGTCCTTAGGTGGTTTTCTTTCAGAATTATATCCGATGACCCTGCCCGCCATCCAAGATCAAAAGAGCAGAACATAGTTTAACATAGGACCCTATGGGAAATTTACTTAAAGATCTTCTCATCTGAAACCACAAAGCAAATTAGAATAAAAAGTGGTAGCAGTGGTTGTTAGGTGGTCCTCTTTCAGAATTGTATCCAATGACCCCACCCATCATCTTATATGGCTGCTACATTTGAATTTGCATGACAATGTGGGTGTCCAACATCTTATAATCCATATTTACCCTTGGAAATCCTTATTTGCACACAAAAATCCATATTTGCCTTAGAATGTCCACATTTGCTTATATTCTTAATTCTGATAATTTGATATTGAATGTAATACGTCAATTGATTGGTCAAATTTTTTTCATCTGTCATATCATAGATTAAATTTTTTTCCCACTATGTCATTAAAGGGAATCAATACGTTTTAGATGTCAAAACAACCGCTGGAATTAAATTATAAGGTTTGACTGTAATTTTGTTTTCAGTCTATTCGAAATAACCTCAATGCACATATGGTGCACACTTTATTTAGTGTGTACCACATAATTGAGGTTATATTTCTTCATAGACTGACAAAATATTATGATCAATCCTCAAATAAGTAAAATAGTTTCTGTCACATTTTTGTAAAATTATATCCTGATTACTGGTATTTTCTTAAGCCTTAAAACATGTGATAAATAGACATGGGGGCAATATGGAAAATGTAATTATTACTCCAAATATACAAAATGAGAAGACATAATCTTTAGCGCAGTTGTTTATAACAATTAATCTTAATGGTGCTCCTTGTCAGGTAATAGATTCCAGACTCTTATAAAACATTTTTTGTTTTATTCAGTGTTTTTTGGTGAAAATGATAATTTCGCACTTTTATAGACTTATATTTGCTTATTTTAGATCGTTAAATTTTGGTGCAATGGGAGTGGTGATGGGCCATGAACTAACACATGGATTTGATGATCAAGGTAGACTAACATTTAACAAACATTACATGCTGCATTGAATAGTAAACAAATGTTATAACTGTGTTATTTTTTTTAATGGAATAACAGTGACAGTGAAACTTCTCTTAACAGGTTGATCATGGTACCACTGGAAACGACCTATTTGAAGGGGTTTAATGAAAATCCTAAGTCACAGAAGAGTTATTTCCATGTGATATGCATTTTTAGCTCACCTGGCTATGCCAGGGTGAGCTTTTGCCATCACTTTGCGTCCGTCGTCCGTCCGTCGTCCGTCCGTCCGTCCGTCGTAAACTTTTTTCAAAGATCTTCTCCTCTGAAACTACTGAGCCAAATGGAACCAAACTTGGGTTGATTCATCACTTGGATATCTACTTTCAAAATTGTGTTTTTTTAGTCGGCTGGCCAAACAACATGGCTGCCATTGCTAAAAATAGAACATAGGGGTCAATTGCAGTTTTTTGCAAATAACTCAAAAACCATAACAGATATCAAAATTCTGGCAGAGGGTAAAAGTGTTCAGCACCTCAAGATCTACCTGCCCTGAAATTTTGAAGAAGATCCAACGACCCATGTAGGAGTTATTGCCCCTTTTCTGCATTTTTTCCAAATTTTGCACTTATTAAGCTCAATATCTTGGATACTATAAAGGAAATTTGAAAAATTTAAATTTCATATTGTTAGGCACACAAAGATCTACAAAATTTGTAACAGGATCGAAGTTGTAGGTTCGTTCCTTTTAGGAGTTATTCCTCTTAGATCGTCAAAATTGACCATTTTTGCAGTCTTTATTCATTGTAATAAAATCGTTAACTCCTCTTACACCATAAGTTTAATTGCAACCAAACTTAGTGTAGTTGTTCCTTGGCATGAGTGCTACTAAACTATCGTTTGGATTTTTGATTTGTAAAAAAACATGGCTGCCATTGCTAAAAATAGAACATAGGGGTAAATTGCATTTTTTTGCAAATAACTCAAAAATGGTGACAGATATCAAAATTCTGATGGGAAGCTAAAGTGTTCAACTGTAACGTTTGAGACTTGGTTTTATTTTTTTCAACAGATTTATTTTTTTTACCATTCAATTATTTTTATTTGTTTATTAGTTTTGTTATTTTTGTATTATTTTAAGTTTTGCCGATCTGTTTATAAAAATTTATTTCACAAATATTACATTTCCCGTTCTCCTCCGTTTTTCAGCCCCGTTTTATTAATTTGGTCCAATAAAAGTATTTTTGATGTTTTGACCAATCAGAAGGCTTAAATTGTTTCCCGCGGTTGAAAAGTCCGTGCAGGCGGTTGTCTGCTAGCATGGCATTCTGGACCAGGATTTAGAACTGAAAGGAGGTACAGTCGTGATTTTCTTGAAAATTTAGGGGGTGGCTCCCTCCAACGCGTAGTTTTGCTACCTTTAAATTTATTTGACGGCTGTGGAACCGTTGTCTGGTAAGAAAATGTCCCCTGGTAAAATATTTGGCTCGTAATTTAAAGTTTCAGGCTTGCTCCAATGTGATTTACGAAAGGTAATGGCCGCGTTGTCTTAATATTTATATGCATCGAGGCATGTAGAGAATTTAGGCATTTGTCGGTGAATTTTTCAAGTGTTATAGCGCGTATTTAATCCGAATATTTAGGATGAAGCTTTTTGGGTAGTTCGCATCAGATTGAATAAGGTTAGTTTTCGTCTGTTTGGCACACTACCTGTATTTGACGGTTAATAAATAATTTACTACAGGTTGAAAACTTTTGGGACAAATTCGTTTTTTGTGAGATAAAGATATTTTACAGAATCGCGATTGGGCCTGATTTGTTATAACGAGTTTAAAAGGAGCAAGCCGGAAACTTTGACTGGTATCCTGTTCTATTTATAAATTAAGTTTACACTGAAATTGACACAGGTCAGACACTATGTTAACATAAACAAAACTGAAGAACTTGTAAAGATTCAGATTATTAAAACACAGTATTGATTGTAATAAATATTTGTTGGTCTTGTTAATAAATTGTATCATGTAAACATCTTGATTACTTATGCCAGTTATCTCCCCAGTTTGAAGGTCATCTGGTGTTGAATTTTCCCTGATTTGATTCTATCAAATCCATTAGTCAGAAGTGTCAAAATTAGATATTTATTTATAGAAATTGGCGAGTGGAATCTTGAGTTCGAATTGAACTAGTTTAGGTTAAAATTTACTTGAATAAAAGGCAGACTATATTGATAGGAAATTCATGGTATATTTTGGTCTTGTTCCTGAACTTTGATGAAAAGAATTCAAAAGATGTTATCAAATTTATTTAGGTTTTAGCTTGAAGTGCCCCCTTTGAGCTGTACGTTTACATTGTTTGTTGACACACTTCTTAGGGTCTGTCTGTCTGTCGACTCAGGTTAACATAGGAACTGTTTATTTTCAGATTGCATTGTACCCGGGCAGGCACATGCGCTCGAGTGAGCTACTTTTGCTCATATTCTGTAAATCTGTCTGTGAATATTTTCCACGGTGTTATATATGAAATATAGAGTTGAGTATTGTAAATTACATCTGGTTAGCCCTTCGAGCTTGTTGTTGCTCATGCTTATTTGAAGTCTGTCCGTCTGTGCACATGAGAGAGTATAGTATATGTGAGGTGTTTCATATCACATAAAGTGTAGAACTTCATTGACTTTTCACGAGTTCACATAGTGCTTTATTAACTCTTCTCCTAAAATATACAGTTTCATTGACTACGTACATTTAGAAATGCAACATCATTGACTTAACTTGTATGCTTCATGCTTATTGACTAGTATGATATAAATTACAGAGCGGGTTAGAAAATAAATATCTTAGGTTATAATTTATATTGAAATTTAGTTGCGGGCATATTTAAATATTTTGGTGAACTTCGGTTTGAATTTACATTAATACTTGATGGATATTTAACTAGTTACAACTTTGTTGTCTGAAGTCCTGGAGCGAAAGCGCAGGCCGGACCCAGATCAGGGTAAACCCCGCTTTCGTTACACAACACCTCAAGATCTACCTGCTTTGAAATTTTGAAGAAGATGTAACCGCCCATGTAGGAGTTATTGCCCTTTTTCTTGATTTTTTTTTAAAAATTTTTTAAATTTGTACTTATTAAGTTGTATGATCATTCCTTTTAGGAGTTATTCCCCTTAGAACATCAAAATTGACCATTTTCACAGCATTTCCCTTAGTTTGCAAAATGTTTAAATGAGCCCTTTAGGAGTTAAAGTTTTGTCCCTTAAATGTCAAAATAACTGTTGATGCCTTATAGATGACCCTTTAAATGTCAAAAATAGCGTTTTCTCTTGTTTTTGCCCTATAGAATGAAAACTATTGTCGATAGAGAAAAGCTGTTGTTTGCTTAAACAATCAGCTCATTGAGCTCTACAAAAGTCTGAATTGGGTCGAAGTTGTCAGATGATCCATTATAGGGGTAATAGCTCATGAAAGACTCCCTTAAAGCTTAAGGACCAGGTGAGCGATTCAGGCTCCTGGGAGCCTCTTGTTAGCTCACCTGACCCGAAGGGTCATGTGAGCTATTGCCATCACTTTGCGTCCATCGGCATCCGTCCGTCGTCCGTCGGTGTCCATCCGTCGTCCGTCGTAAACTTTTTAAAAAATCTTCTCCTCTGAAACTGCTGGGCCAATTTGAAACAAGATTGGTCTGAATCATCACCAGGGTACCCAGTTTCAAAAGTGTATCCGATGAGTCCAAGGACCAAACAACATGGCCACTGTTACTATATATAGACCATAGGGGTAAATTGCTGTTTTTGGTTAATAACTCAAAAACTAGTACAGATATCGAAAATCTGATTGGGGTAAAAATGATCAACACAGCAAGATCTACCTACCCTGCAATTTTGAAGTTAATTGGAATACCCATCTTGGAGTTATTGCCCTTTTTTTGTGAAATTTTCAAATTTTTTATACATTTTGTCTGATATTTTGAAAAGTATTATAGATAGAGGTTCAGTTTTATTGCAAAAATGTTCAGCATGTCAAGATCAACATACCCTCTAATTTTGTTATAAATCAGAATACCCATCTTGGAGTTATTGCCCTTTCTTTGTCAAATTTTCAACATTTTAATATATTCTGCCTTATATTTCATTAACTATAAGAGATAGAAGTTAAGTTTAAATTGCAATTATGTTCAGCATGTCAAGATCTACATATCCTCTAATTTTGAAGTAAATAAGTTTACCCATCTTGGAGTTATTGCCATTTTTTATCAAATTTTCCAAAAAATTAATATATTTCGTCTTATATTTCAAAAAGTATTAGAGATAGAGGTTAAGTTTTAACTGTCAAAATGTTCAGCATGTCAAGATCTACATACCCTCTAATTTTGTAATAAATCTGAATACCCATCTTGGAGTTATTGTCCTTTCTTTGTCAAATTTTCAACATTTTAATATATAACGCCTGATATTTCATAAACTATAATAGACAGAGGTTAACTTCAAACTGCAAAAGATTTCCATCAGTTAAGATCTACCTCTTGAAATGCATTTTTTGCTCACCTGACCCAAAGGTTCAAGTGAGCTTTTCTCATCACTTGGCGTCCGTCGTCGTCCGTTAACTTTTACAAAAATCTTCTCCTCTGAAACTACAGGGCCAAATTGAACCAAACTTGGCCACAAGCATCATTAGGGTATATAGTTAAAAAATGTGTCTGATGACCCCGCCTGCCAACCAACATGGCCGACATGGCTAAAAATAGAACATAGGGGTAAACTGCAGTTTTTGTCTTATATCTCAAAAACTAAAGCAATTAGAGCAAAACTGACATGGAGTAAAAATGTTCATCAGGTCAAGATCTACCTGTCATGAAATTTTCAGATGAATCGGTCAACTCTTTGTTGGGTTATTGCCCCTGAATTGTTAATTTTAAGTTTTAGGTTATTATCTTGAATATTATTATAGATAAAGACAAATTGTAAACAGCAAAAAAAAAACAAAGTAAGATCTACAAATAAGTCAACATGACCAAAATCATTGATTGACCCTTTATAGGAGTTTTTGCCCTTTAAAGACGGCATCCAGCGTAAACTTTCCTTTAAAGATCTTTTCCTCTCAAACCATTGGGCCAATTGAGACCAAACTTTGGTTGAATGGTCCTTGGGTGGCCCCCTTCCAAAATTATGTCTGGCATCCCCGACTTCCAGCCGAGATGGCTGCTGTTACGTATAATAGAAAAAAAGGGGGGGGGGTGACTTTCAAAAATCTTCTTATATGAAACTACAAGTCCAGTTGGAACCAAAGTTGGCAGTAATAGTTCTTAGGAGGTTCTTTTTCAGAAATATGTCCAATGACCCGGAGTGTTAACCAAGATGGCCGCCACAGCCGAACTTAGTTTAACATAGGGCCCTATGGGAAAATTCATTGAAAAATCTTCTTGTCTTAAACCACTAGACCAATTGGAACCTGACTTGGCAGCAATGTTCCTTAGATGGTCCTCTTACAGAGGTTTGTCTGATGATCCGGACTGTCAACCAAGATGGCCGCCACTGTAGAACTTAGTTTAACATAGGACCCTATGGGAAATTCACTCAAAATCTTCTCGTCTGAAACCACTAAGCCAATTAGAATTAGAGTTGGTAGCAATGGTCATTAGATAGTACTCTTTCAGAATTTTGTCCGATGACTGAGACTGTCAACCAAGATGGCCACCACACCCGAACTTAGTTTAACATGGGGCCCTATGGAAAAATTCATTGAAAAATCTTCTTGTCTGAAACCACTTGACATATTGGAGCCAGACTTGGCAGCATTGGTCCTTAGGAGGTCCTCTTTCAGAATTTGTCTGATCACCCGGATTGTCAACCAAGATGGCTGCCACACCAAACTTAGTTAAATATTGGACCCTATAGGAAAATTCATTTAAAAATCTTCTTGTCTGAAACCGCTTAGCCAGTTGGAACAAGACTTAGCAGAAATGGTTCTTAGATGGTTCTCTTTTAGAAATGTATCCATTGACCTGGACTGTCAACCAAAATGACTGCCACAGCTGAAATTAGTTTAACATAGAATCCTATAGAAAAACCAGCCAAATTGACTGCAACACTTAAATTTTTAGGTCTGCTCAAAGTGAAAAGTTAAATCCAGGTTTGTGGGTTTTGAATGTACTGTTTTACCCTTGTGGTTCCATGCATCCGTCTGTGTATGCGTACGCCTGTCTGGAACCAAAATTTTCGTCATGCTTTTCTCTGTATTAGTACCGGTACTCATCACAGCAGCTTGTCTTCTATAGGTACACCATATCGTGGGATACATTTTCAAACCATGGCAACATCAACTTACTGTTTGACAACTTCGTTTTCAAACCATGGCGACATCAACTTACTGTTTGACAACTTCGTTTATTTTTCTACCTTATGCATGGTTTTGAATACCAAATTTTTTGTCATACTTTTATCTGCAACTACTCATCACAGCCACTTGATATTTTACAAGCCTTCTATTGGTACGCCATATCGTGGGATACGTTTTTAGACCAAGGCGACATCAACTTCCTGTTCGTATTTTTTTACCCTTATCGCGGAGGGGGTATCACTAGTGAGCAATGGCTCACAGTACATCTTGTTTATAATTATTTTGCAAGGATAATTAATGATATACAATTATAGTCTTTTTTTATAGTTTTAATAGACCTGAAGAATTAATATTGACTGCCGGCGAAGGTCAATATTAATTTTTTTTTCCGAGGAGGTCAATATTAAATTTTAGCTCACCTGGCCAAAGGCCATGTGATCTTTTGTCATCACTTGGCATCCGTCGTCTGTCTGTTGACTTTTCAGTTTAATCTGCTCTTCTGAAACCACTGGGCCAAGTAGAATTAAATTTGGTATTTCCTCATTTCGTCTCCTCTGAAATCGCTTGGTCAAATGGAATGAAACTTGACAGGAAGCATCATCAAAGTTTCCTCATTTCGATCAGGCAACAAACATGGCCGTCATTGGCAATTCTTGTTTCTCATTGGTTGATTAAAAAATTATTTTTCTCTGGAACTGCTTGCCCAAAAAATGTCAACCAAACTTGACAGGAATCATCTATGGAAAGTCTGATTGGATGACAAGCATGGGTGCCATGGACAATTCTTGTTTCTGATTGGCTGATATAAAAAAATCTGTTTTACTCTTAAACTGCTGGGCTAAATAGAGCCAAACTTGACAGAAAGTATCTATGGCTTATAACAAAAATCTACAGAACCGCAGAATTGCTTGAAACCAAACATGGCCTGAACGTTCCTCATAAGGTGCTGACCATGTGTTGTTAATTTGGTGCCAATCCCTCATTGAAGATGGCCACAAACATAACACCATATGGGAAATACATCCAAATATCGTCTTCTGAATTTTAGAATATGCTGACCTGTAAGTAGATGGACCATGATGCAGAAAAAATTGGTCCCTACAACGCTTACCACACTTCATAATGATAGGGAGAAGTGACTTCTGTCTTTGAGGTACATCAATAAAAACGGCTTTCATGCCAGCTCAGACCTATGAGCCTCTAGTTTAGGTCTATTAAAACTCATATCAACATATACAAAAGACTGTAATTGTTTTATTACATAATAATATGTTAACTCCGCAAATTTAACTCCATACTCTTTGATATTCGTACCCGCCTCCCCCAAAAATAAAAATCTACATTAATTCCTTTTTAGCTCAAGTGAGCTATTCTCATCATCTTTTTTGTTTCTCAAAGGAAATGCAAAGATTCAGCAACAAACAGGGGTTTTCTACGGCTGGATATGTTGATATTCTTCAAATATCATTTAAATCGCTCTAAATATGTGCTTTTAATTGTCATTAAAAATGAAGAAAATTATTTCAAGAAATAAGGTTCGAATCATCAAGGTCGATCTCAATCAATTTTGGACAAATTCAGCACGTTTGATACAGAATACATACTTTCTTGGCATCCAGTCTTGCCAAAAAATTTCTAAAATTCATTTCCCTAACTATAAAATCCCATAAAATCCTCAAATTTTGGTGTATTTTTCACGAGATTTTGTGTAATAGATTCGCAATTGTTTTATCCCTATCAAGTTATCAAATATAAGAGATATAACTTGATTTTCGCTTCAAGAATGGGAAAAATAAAACCTATGTGACGATCCCCGTATACCGAGACACGCCATCAGCGAGTTGAATCAGGAATCACAGTAAAATTTTAAAAAATAGACCAGAGATGCTTCATATAAAATGTTTAAAAATCAATATCACCGTTCCTACTGTTCTCATTTTTAAGCCACCTCGGGTGAGCTATTCTCATTACTTGGTGTCCATCGTGCGTCATCCGGCGTCCGTTAACTTTTTACAAAAATCTTCTCCTCTGAAACTATTGGGACAAATGAATTCAAACTTGGCCACAAGCATCATTAGGGTATCTAGTTTTAAAAATGTGTCCAATGACCCAGCGTGCCGACCAACATGGCCAACATGGCTAAAAATAGAACATAGTTGTAAATTGAAATTTTTGTCTTATATCTCAAAAACTCAAGCATTTATAGCAAAACTGACAGGGGTAAAACTGTTCATTAGGTCAAAATATACTTTCCATGAAATTTTAATACAAATTGGTCAACCCTTTGTTGGGTTATTGCCCATGAATTGTTAATTTTAAGGAAATTTTGCAGCTTTAGACTTATTATCTTGAATATTATTATAGATAAAGACAAACTGTTAACATCAAAACAGTTTTTGCCCTTTAAAGACGGCATCCGGCATAAATTTTCCTTTGAAGATTTTCTCCTCTGAAACCACTGGGCCAATTGGGTCCAAACTTTGATAGAATGGTCCTCGGGTTGCCCCCTTCGGGCATCCCCGACTTCCAACGGATATGGCTGCTGTGACTAAAACTAGAAAAAGGAGGGGGGGATAAATATTAAAATAACAATCCAAAAATACTATTATCAGATATAGTAAATTTATACTGTATATGACGCATTTCAAGGAGTTACCTCTCATCAGCAGCATTAAAACCGAAACATTTGGAAGACCAAAAACCAAACTTATTTTAAACAAGAAGTACTCGTAACCAAAAATACCGAAATAGGAAGCCAAATTTCAGCAAAGGAGATCTACCATGTGTAATACAAGGAATGAACCCTTAGTATTTCTATTATTTTTTAATTTTGCTAAATACTGGTAATTTCTGTAGGTTCTGTAAATTTGGCAGCAATAGTCCTTACACAGTCCTCTTTTCAAAGTGTTTCTGACTGTCAACCAAGATGGCTGCCACAGCCAAACTTTGTTTAACATAGGACCCAAATTGGAAAATTCATTTAAAGTCTTCTTGTCTGAAACCGCTAAGAAAATTGTAACCAGACTTGGCAGCAATGATCCTTTCATGGTCCTCTTTCAGAAATGTGTCGGATGACACGACTGTCAACTAAATTGGCCGCCACAGCCGAAATTAATTTATCATAGGACCCTACTGAAAAATTCATTTAAAAATCTTTTTGTCTGAAACCAGTACCAGAGTAATGGCAGAAATGGTCCTTAGATGGTCTTCTTTCAGAATTGTGTCTGATGACGTGGACTGTCAACAAAGATGGCTGCCACAGCTGAAATTAGTTTACGTAGGACTCAACTAGAAAATTCATTTAAAAATCTTCTTGCCTGAAACTTTCGGAGCAATAGGAACAAAATTCGGCAGCAATGCATTTTAAATGGTCCTCTTCCAGAATTGTGTCCGATGAAGTTTACTGTCAACCAAGATAACTGCCAGAGCCGAACATAGTTTAACATAGGATGTACCCTATGGAAAAACCAGCGAAATTGACTCTTACTCTTAGATTTTTAGTCATGCATAAGATGGACAAGTTTAACAATCGATACAGGCTCTTAAGAGCCTCTAGTTTTCTTCTTTCTTTTTTGGGGCTTTAAAAATTCCAATTTTTGCTGAAAATTTACATAGAAATAAACAAAAAACTAAGTATGTTGCGAAACAGCTCATACAGCAATAGAAAATGAGAAACATAAATGGAAATGGTGAGCTGTTAAAAGGGGCATATAACGACTTAAATGTACAAAATACACAATCCAAACAAAACCGAATACAAAATCATTAAAAAAAAAACAATAACTGAACTAAAATAGCATGGAATGATCAATATTGATAATATCATTTTAATTTGGTTAAGCAAATGAATGACAAAATATTTTAAACTTTTTCACTTTGTGCCAAATTGAATTGGTAAATGTATAAGATTTGAAGTGAATTATAGGTTATTCAGTGGATTACTAAAGATGGAGAAGTTCCAAATAAAAATTTTAGTTTTTCTGTAAATTTATAAATTTTTATATGAATTAATTATATCAATGTACATAGAGAATAATACATAGCAAAATTCTGTATCAACCTCGCTGACATATATAAGCCAGAGGGCAGAAGGGTGATGCCTGATATTGGTCAAGGGTTGATATGGCATGTGATACTGATTTTTAGCTCACCTGGCCCAAAGGGCCTTGTGAGCCATTGCCATAACTTGGCATCCGTTGTCCATCATCATAAACTTTCCTTAAAAGATCTTCTTGTCTGAAACTCCTTAGGTGGTCCTCTTTCAGAATTATATCCTATGACTGACAGAGCCAAACAGTGTATAACATCGGACCGAATTGAAAAAAATGACATAAAGATCTTCTTGTTTGAAACCAGTGAGCCCATTGGTACTTGACAGCTATGTTCCAGGCTGCCAGTCAAGATGAACATAGTCCAGGTGAGCGAATACCGGCTCCTAGTTATATTTATTTTTAGCTGACCTGACCCAAATGGTCAAGTGAGCTATTCTCATCACTTGGCGTCCGTCATCCATTGTCGTCCGTCTTCCATTAACTTTTACAAAAATCTTCTCCTCTGAAACTACTGGGCCAAATTGAACCAAATTTGGCCACAAGCATCATTAGGGTATCTAGTTTAAAAAATATGCCTGATGACCCCGCCTGCCAACCAACATGGCCGAAATGGCTAAAAATAGAACATAGGGGTAAACTGCAGTTTTTGTCTTATATCTCAAAAACTAAAGCAATTAGAGCAAAACTGACTAGGGTAAAAATGTTAATCAGGTCAAGATCTACCTGCCGTGAACTTCACGACGGGTGCCGTATACGGAGCAGGAACTGCTTACCCTTCCGGAGCACCTGGGTTCACTCCTGGTTTTTATAGGAGTTCGTGTTGTTCATTGTTTTTAGTTTTCTGTGTTTATTTGTTGTGCTTGTGGTTGTTAGTTTGTCTTCCCGGGTTTGTCTGTCCAATGGATTACGTTTTTTTGATTGCTCCTTAGGTATATTTGTCCTTTTTTTTCAGACGAATCGGTCAACCCTTTGTTGGGTTATTGCCCCTGAATTGTTAATTTTAAGGAAATTTTGCAGTTTTAGGTTATTATCTTGAATATTTTTATAGATAAAGACAAATTGTAAACAGCAAAAATGTTCAACAAAGTAAGATCTACAAATAAGTCAACATGACCAAAATCATTGATTGACCCCTTATAGCAGTTTTTGCTCTTTAAAGACAGCATCCAGCATAAACTTTCCTTTAAAGACCTTTTTTTCTCTCAAACCACTGGGCCATTTGAGACCAAACTTTGGTGGAATGGTCCTTGGGTGGCCCCCTTCCAAAATTATGTCTGGCATCCCCGACTTCCAACCGACATGGCTGCTGTTACTAAAAGTAGAAAAAAAGGGGGGTGAATTTAAAAAATCTTCTTATATGAAACTACAAGGCCAGTTGGAACCAAAGTTGGTAATAGTTCTTAGGAGGTTCTCTTTCAGAAATATGTCCAATGACCCGGACTGTTAACCAAGATGGCCCACACAGCCGAACTTAGTTTAACATAGGGCCCTATGGGAAAATTCATTGAAAAATTTTCTTGTCGTAAACCACTTGACCAATTTGAATCAGACTTGGCAGCAATGGTCCTTAGATGGTCTTCTTATAGAGCTGTGTCCGATGACCCGGACTGTCAACCAAGATGGCCGCCACAACCGAACTTAGTTTAACATAGGGCCCTATGGGAAAATTCATTGAAAAATCTTCTTGTCTGAAACCACTTGACCAATCGGAACCAGACTTGGCAGCATCTTCTTGTCTGAAACCCCTTGACATATTGGAGCCAGACTTGGCAGAATTAGTCCTTAGGAGGCCCTTTTTCAGAAATGTGTCTGATTTTTTGGACTGTGAACCAAGATGGCCGCCACAGCAGACCTTAGTTTAACATAGGACCCTATGGGAAATTCACTCAAAAATCTTCTCATGTGAAACAACTAAGCCAATTAGAATTAGACTTGGTAGCAATGGTCCTTAGATGATCCTCTTTCAGAATTTTGTGCGATGACCCAGACTGTCAACCAAGATAGCCGCCACAACCAAACTTAGTTTAACATAGGGCCTTATGAAAAAAATTTATTGAAAAATCTTCTCGTCTGAAACCACTTGTTATATTGGAGCCAGAATTGGCAGCATTGGTCTTTACGAGGTCCTCTTTCAGAAATATGTCCGATCACCCGGATTGTCAACCAAGATGGCTGCCACGCCGAACTTAGTTAAATATTGGACCCTATAGGAAAATTCATTTAAAAATCTTCTTCTCTGAAACCACTTAGCCAGTTGGAACAAGACTTAGCAGAAATGGACCTTAGATGGTTCTCTTTTAGAAATGTATCCTTTAACATGGACTGTCAACCAAGATGACTGCCACAGCTGAAATTAGTTTAACATAGAATCCTATAGAAAAACCAGCCAAATTGACTGCAACACTTAAATATTTAGGTCTGCTCAAGGTGAAAAGTTAAATCCAGGTGAGCGATACAGGCTCTTGAGAGCCGCTAGTTTCAGTTTATTGTCTCGCTTGCGACAAAAAGTCTTGAAAGGTGAGATAAAGAAAAGATTTGTGAGATTAGCATAGAGGTGACTGTGAGCAATGCAGGCTAATCAAAAAATCTAATATTTAAATATAAGTAAAATGAAATTATGTTAAAACATTATACATTACTTTGTATTCAGGTAGGGAATATGATAAATTTGGTAATCTGAGACCATGGTGGAATAACAAATCTGTAGAGAACTTCAACAAACAAACAGAATGCTTTGTTAAACAGTATTCTAGTTATAAACTACAGGACGATCATGTGAGTATGTTTCAGTTATATAAGTTTTTAACTACAGTTGTAATATTGAAAATCAAAGTACTAAAAATGTAAATTGAGTGACTGTTGTTCGGTCACAAAATGTTTGTTTGCAAAATCATCAGCTACAAACTACAGGCCACAAATATTTCATATTCTGTGTGAATCATGATGGTGATGAGTATTAAGGTGGGTACCAATTTTTCTGTTCACAAGGCCACCTTAATTTTTTACCATATGGACATAGGAAATGTTTGGTCACAAAATTCTCAGCAACTATAGGCCACAACTGTTTCATAGTGATGTGGTGGTCATTTGTCTTCCTGTTTTACATTGCAGTTATTTTTTAATTGTAAAATTCTCAGCAACTTTTAAGGGCCACAACTAATTCATACTTTATTTTGTTTTTTTTTTGTTTTTGTTTTTTTGTTTTTTGGGGGGGGGGGGGTTGTTTTGGTTTTTCCTTTGCGAGTACTCAGAACTGAATAAATACACAATAACAAACTATAGTAACAATTATTTTCCATAATAAAATATTTATCCTTTGTATCTTATTTCATTATAACATTTTATATATTCTACCATTAGAATAGTAGGAGGTATTAAGTATATATTAATATGGGATGTGGGTGATAGTCAGACGGAAAATCAGATAGAAAAAAAAATTGTGTAAAGGGGATAATTAAAAAGGATCAATTTTTTTTTTATATTTATTTTATTTTTTACTTTTACATTATATATAATTATACACATTTATAGACTAACACAGTACCAAGCATATATAACATGTCACCTATATACATTTTGTACAATAAAAGATATTACATATTAATATACAAGCTATGTGATTGTGGAAAAGAATACATTATCAATATTTAAAAAAAAAAAGAAATCAGATATAAGAATTGGTGATACAGTTTTATAAATAAAATAAGAAAGAGAAATTAGTCAAAAAAAAAAACAAAAAAAAATAAAATTACCAGTTTAATTTAAAGGGTAGGATGCAAAGGGTGTACGTGATTGGTCAATTCCTTCCAATAAACTCCGTCATGCATATATATTCTATGTACAAAAAGAAAAACAAAATTAGCAAAACTTGTCAGGGGTGCCCTATGTTTTTGTTTTTTAAAAAAATTCTATAACACATAAACAGACATAGTTAAAAGTATAAATTCTACCCAACTATCACAAAATTGATGTTTACTTCTACTAGAGTTAGTAAAAACATGTCAGCCAAACTACTCTGTGAATAGTATGTGCTATTTATTCCAGATGCTCTGGAATTCTAACTTCTGATTTTTTGTTACAATTGCTTTCTCTCTCGGATACAAATTTTTCAATGATTGGCAAACCTCAGAAAAAGTAATCATCCTACTAAGGCAACGACAAGAATAAATATAGTGTTTTATTGTTAAAATTGCTAAATTTGTGTCCTCTGCAAACCTAGAATCAATAATTCCTAGGAGAAATGTCTTCTTATTGTATTTTAAAGTAAAAGCAGCGGTGCTACTTGTCCAGTGATCAATGTCTTCCAAAAGTGTCTGGACTTTCTCACATTCCCAGAGTAGATGTATTATACCGGTAGTTTCTGTTTCTTTTTTTACAAAGGCTACATTGAGGGTTTTGTATTAATTTAATTTTTGTCAAAAAAGAATTTGTAGTGAGAACTAAATGGTTTATTTTATACATTGTAGCTTAGGGTTTTTTGTTATGTAAAATGGAAGTTTGTAAATTTTGTTCATTTCCTGCTCTGTAATTCCAAACTTTTTCATTATTTTATCTTTGTTTGTGGGGTTTGAACACTTTAAATTTAAGACTTTATAAAAATCCTTTATGCCTTTATTATGTCTAAAAAAAATTCTACATTCTGAGGGATGAATGGATATATCATACAATTTGTGATGTTTTCATTTTTAGTGAATAGCTTTTAATATTTCTTAATACTGCTTACTATCCCATTGAATTTCATTATTTCAACATTCAGGTTATATTTTCTACCCACAACTTCAAAAGATGCCATTTCCCCATTTTCATTAATGAAGTCTCCTATTATATGGATCCCTTTTTGATACCAGTCCTTATAAAATATAGGCTTATTGTCGATCTTAATGTTTTTATTATTCCACAATGGAGTCTTTAAAAAGTAATCCCAAGAAAAATTGTGTTCGATTTTTAAAACCCTTTTCCCTGCCATTAAAACATTTTTCCAAAACTCATTTGTACAACTTCTTGCACACTGTTCAGTTTTTTTTGTTCCAGTATTTATTAAATTTTCAAAGTCAATCCCTAAAGAAACTACATGATCTTTAAGCTTATGACTTTTATCACTCTACGTATCTATGCAACTTTCAACGAATGTATGAAAGCTGTTAAATTCGTCCTTTTTAAACCCTCATTTAGGTAATCCTTAATCAAGGTTTCTCTCTTTATGCTGCCAATGGGCTTTTGCCATATAAAATTTTAAAAAGTATCATTGATTGTTTAATATACTTTTCATCTGGGTTTGGAAGTGCTGTAAATAAAAGGCAATTTGATTTATTAAATTTTAGTTTATACATGTTATTATCTTGATCCACTTTGGCCTACGTCTTCTTTTTGTGCCCTGATCAGGACGGTGACATAAGAGAAGTCAAAGTATGATTAGCCTATGAAAATGCAGTTATTTTTAGTCTAATTAGATGCTGATGAAGTGAGAGGGGTGCTTTGTTTTTCATGAACATTTTGTCAGAATTTATTTGTTTGTAATCGCTGGACATATCATTGAACTTACAATTCTCGGGATTATCGGACATACAAGCATTCAAACATGAGGTCAGTGTTGCACAATTAGTATAATTATTGTGTGCTTCGGAACTTTGATTTCATTGAACAAACTTTTATGATAGGACCGTTACGTAACAAATCTAGTCGTATTAACTATGACGCCGAGTTACCTGAAAATTGGACTTTATCTCGTCTAAGAGAGGAACTTAAACGAAAGAACATTATTTTTCCTAATAATGCCTGTCGTATGGCTTTGGTTAGACTTTATCGTAATAGAGCTACAGACACTTCGCGGATGGATTCAGATCTTCGGCAGATCACTGCCCCGCGGATGGATACTAGTCTTCAAGAGAATGCGCCATTTTCAGATTCTATATTAGGCAGTGCGCGATCACGAGATTCGGAAGTTGGGAATAACAACAACAATGGCCGTGCCCAGTCAGATCATGAGAAAACACTAACGGAAATCGTTTCCAGACTAGCGGACACGGTCCAGACTTATCAATCTAATATGACTAACACTGTGCAGACAATGTAGAGGAATTTGATTAATTTAAGCAATAAAGTGAATGCAATAACAAACCCTTCAGCAGTCGTAGAAACGCCCCCTTCTACAAATGCTTCACCAGCCCCAGGTACTCAGGCTGTCAACAATCGTTTAGAAAATTCGGCTGATAGGGTCCCAAATTTTAATTTAGACACTGCCTACACAGCTTTAAAGTCTTTTACTTCAAGACCATCAGCAGCTGCAGGGAGTGAAGAACAGGCCCACATGGGCAACCTTGCCCCAACGTCTCGAGGCTATTCAGCAGAATCGTTACCGTTTGTGGAGTCTGTGTCAATGACCATCAGAAAGAATATTATTGCAGGTAGGGACATTAACCTAGCGACCCTACTGATACCGTATTACACAGGATCTGGAGTGATTGAAAGCGTTGATGGTGATGGAGTGAGGTCTGTCCGTCCAGACCCCAGGGTGAATAGATCGCTCTCTTTAGGCAAGTTCATTCAGGCCTTTGGAATTTATAAAAATATTATGTGCTCCGAAGGCCCTCATAGACAGCAAGAGCTTGACCTATATGAACGTGACATCATAGATATGGCTACTAGGTACCCTGGAAATGGGTTTTATGAGTATCATAAAAAGTTCTCTTTAGATGCAGCTGCGCATGTAACTTATAATAACATCGTTATTGACTGGTCTATTAGAAACAACACTTTGTTCTGCAACACATGCACCTTCTGTTCAAGTCCCTTCCATACATCCAACTTTTGTAATCAAATCATGAATCAGAGAAATGTTAGAAGGGTCGATGACAAGGATATTTAAGGTCGAGAAAGAGTGCTTTATAATGGCAAAGAAATTTGTAATAATTTCAACGGTGTTAAAGGTTGTTTGGCAAGACACTGCAGGAATCATCATATTTGCATTGTGTGTAAGGGAGATCACTCAAAAATCAGTTGTCCAACACATTCAAAAAACGATCAAACTGGGTCTCTACGAAACGGGGCCCAGTTATCGAAGAAATGAACTTGCATGTCGTAAACACAACCGTTAGGACCCCGATTAGGATAGACAATTTAGAGAATGAATTGACAAACTACCTGGATGTTAGATTCAAACATTATTTAATTTCTGGTTTGCGATACGGTTTTCACACAGGATTGTCAATTTTACCTGTAAATTCTATAGAATGTAAAAATCTTCGCTCTGCATTAGTAGATAAACGGGCAGTTAGTGATTTAATTGATAATGAACTAAAAAAGGGATATCTGTCCGGCCCTTTTCTGAAGGTCCCCTTTTCATCGTTTTGCGTTAACCCAATTGGTGTCGCAGAGAGTAAATACAGCAAGAAAAAGAGACTAATTGTTGACTTGTCAGCCCCTCATGATGATGTGGAAAATCCGAGTCTAAATGAATTAATAAGCAAGGAAGACTTTTCATTAAATTATGTTAAAATTGATGATGCGATAAAGATTATTAAGTCTATTGGTGTAGGGGCATTGCTTATAAAGACTGACATTACAGACGCATTTAAAATTATGCCTTTATCCCCAGAGATGTGGCCCTATCATTGTGTTAAATGGGAAGACAAGTATTACTTTTTTAACCGCCTTGTTTTTGGAAGTCGTTCAAGTCCTAAGATCTTTGATTATATATCTACTGCAATTTGTCGGATAGCCGAAAATAAATATGGAATTGAGCATGTACTACATTTATTAGACGATTTTTTAGTAATAGTCCCTCCGAAAGGCCAAAGGGGAAGCACACACAGTTATGTCCATATTTCTGAACATTTTTAATGAGTTAGGCATACCATTGTCAGACAAGAAAACTGAAGGGCCTGTTACATCTTTAGAATACCTCGGCATTATGCTCGATTCTTTGCGGATGGAAGCCCGTTTACCTCTAGAGAAAGTAAAACGCATATCAGCAATTGTTGAAAACTTCAGTAGAAGGAGATCTTGCACGAAACGGGAGCTTCTGAGTCTACTCGGTCATCTTAATTTTGCGTGTCGCGTCATTCACCCTGGGCGATCATTCATTTCTTATTTGATTAAACTATCGACTACTGTGTCAAAGTTATTACATCATGTCTATCTTACTAGTGCGTGCAAGTCTAATTTAAATATGTGGTCTATTTTCTTGAAAGAATGGAATGGTGTATCGTTCTTTTTTAATGATCAGATTACATCAGCGGCAGATTTAATGTTGTTTACTGACTCGACTGATACCGCGTTTGCAGGTTACTTTCAAAACAAATGGTTTCAAGGCTATTTTCCTGAGTCAGTTATTCACGACGAGTCTTCTTCGAGTTGTATCCAATTGTCATGGCATGTGTGCTGTGGGGCCATAAGTGGTGTCGTCTGCGTATATTGTTTTATTGTGACAACTTGTCCACTGTGGAAATCATTAATAAAGGTCGATCTAAGATTCTAAGCATCATGAAGCTTATGCGGAAGTTAACCTGTCATTCAGTGGTTCACAATTATGTCATTCATGCCGAGCATATTCCGGGGGTTAATAATACTATCGCAGATGCTATTTCTCGGTTTCAGATGGAGAAATTCAGGAAGATGGCACACACAGCAGATCGGTTACCAATGCCATGTCTACAGCCGTCAGACATCATGATGAAATGACAACTCAAGTAGATGAATTGTGGGATGCGTCTTTATGTAATAGTACTCAACAGGTGTATAAAACTGGTATTTCTTGTTTCAATAGTTTTTTATGTATGAATCGACTGACTGTAGATCATGTTTGTAATGATTCGGGAGTCTATCCTCATGTTACTGAGGAGCATTTTTTGTACTTTGTAGCATATTGTAAAAATGTGTTAAGATTAAGGCATGATACAATTCAGTTGTATCTAGCAGGCATTCGTTTTCATTATCTTCGTTATAATCAGTATGATCCTCTGCAAGCATCAGATCAGCTAGATTATATTTTAAAAGGAGTTAAGAAGCTGCAAAATAATCAATCTAGTAACAAAAGAATGCCAATTACTGCCAATGTATTAAGTCAGATGTGTTCTTTGTTAAGTAAGGGAGTTTTCTCCACTTTCATAGATCGTATGTTACAATGCACTTTCAAATTAGCTTTTTTTGGTTTTCTTCGGTGTGGAGAGTTTACTTACAATGGCCCTGTTAAATCATCAACACCACTTTCCATTAGAGATATCAATATTCATTCAACAGGTAGCTGTTTTTCAGTATTTTTGCCATCTTCTAAATGTGATCCTTTTAACAAAGGGGTTGAGGTTAAGATTTTTGAGAATGCTACTTTCCAACCAGTTAAAGAGATGTCACAATATCTGCAGTTAAGATACGAATCTGGAGCAGACTCTACGTCTCCACTTTTCATCAAAGACGAATTTGAACCGGTCCCTTTGTCTCGCAATATATTTGTTAATTATCTGAAAGAAATATTACGCCGCTTAGGCTTTAATGATTCAGCGTACTCTGGTCATTCATTCAGAATTGGAGCTGCAACTTCTGCAGCAGCAGCGGGTGTTGAAGACCATATTATTAAAACCTTAGGCAAATGGTCCTCACATTGTTACATGCGGTACATAAGAATTGATCAAAAGATTATTGAAATGGCGCAGAAAGATATGTGTCAGTAGTTGATTGTTTTTGCATTTAGATTATGGAGTTAAATGTTTTGCACAAGGTTGTTTTGTTCTTGCTGAATTACTGTATTTCAATAGTAAGTGTGGGGTATGATTACAGTATGTTTTCATACTTGTATATGAGTAATTAGTTCATTTTGCCTATACTGTTTTATCCCTAAAGCCATTGCAATATTTTTATTATGCTGTATCTTTCTTGGGGGCTTCACTCATACATGTAATGTATTCCTTCATTTGGTGTGCATAATTTCAGGAAATTATTTTTCCCCCAATTCATGTATACATATTTTGCTTAGGTATATGAGTTGGGATTAACTATTTTGTACGAGTTTAATGAGTATAGAAAAGTGTAAGATTTTGATATTTAAAGGCGTGAATCTTACATCTGTTTTTCAAAAATTTGATATTAAGTAAGAGACTGGCGTGTTTCTACCGCCTATTTGGGTCACTTGGTTGAGCATCCGCCAACTACAGTTTCATACTTTACGATTTGGGTTATCTTGGTTGAGCATCCGCCAACTACCAACAAGTTTCATACTTTTATGATTTGGGTTACTTGGTTGAGCGTCCGCCAACTACAAAGAAGTTTCATACGAATAGGTTGATTTCGAACGCATAGATGTATTTGGGTTCAGGCTGGCATCCGCCGCCAATCTTTGTCCCTCATCAGCGAAGCTGGTATCTACCTTGGCTTGGTCAGGATCATCCGCAAGCATAAAATATAGAATTAGGAAATTTTTTAATTCAGTTTTTGATTTTTGATGCTATACATTGTATTAGTCTTAGTTAGCTTAGGTAGTGTAGTAATGAGTAGCCCCCAAGAAGCCAAAGATTAGATACAGCTTTAGAGTGTCATTTTTATTAGATTTTAGAGTAATGTTTACAATAATAGTGTGGTGTTTATGTATAGTACAATATATGTTATGAATTGATGAATTTATGCTGATTTGATTTATGAGATAATAAATGTATCTCTTTATTCTGTCTTATTTTAAGCTAATCATTGGTTGCATTTATAATAACTGCTGAGATGAGATAATGCCATGAATCAGTCATTACAAATGAGTATGGAAATGAATATGGGGTAATGTCATGAATCATAGTCAGACTATAGCTTCTGAATGGGTTTTCAAATACTTCCTAGGGCAGAATAGTTTTAAGTGTCCCTAGCCGGACTATCATTTATAGCCGGTAAATTAGATCCTCATGTTTGAAATTAGGTAACAGCTTTTAGATGTGCGAGATGTGCAATTTTACATTAAGGATGTGCAATCAAAACAAATATATAAGATGTGCAATTCTAGTAAGAACATGGATAAACGGATTAATTTTGGAAGGGCAAAGGTTTTAATTACAGTTATACGACCGATTGGGGTAAGATTTCTTTTACTCCATTGCTTAAACAATGACTTTATTTCAACAAATTTCTTTTCAAAATTAATTTCTTGCATTTGAGTTAAATCTGTATTAAAATCTATTCCAAGTATATAAATGTATTCTTTCCCCAATCTAAATTCCAATTTGGACACAGAGTAGCCTGGGGGAATTTCATGCTACCTATCCATACCACTTGGGTTTTGGATAAATTCATTTTTAAACCTGATATTTCAGCAAAACAATTAAGTTCTATCATAGATTCTTCCAATGACTTTTCTGATCCATCTAGAACTATAGCAGTGTCATCTGCAAATTGCGACAATTTATTTTTGTCCCCCGCCGCAATGCGATGCGGGGGATATGGTAATGCCGGGCGTCCGTATGTCCGTCCGTCCACCTTGTAAGCGCTCTAGCAAATTTATTTCTTGACCGATTTGGATAATATTTATACAGTAGCTTTAACTCAATGATACTTTAAGGGAGTTCGAAGATGAGTCATGTCGAAATATTTTTGTAGGAGTTATGCCCCTTAATAACTTAGAAAATTCCGTCCGTCCATCCGTCCGTCCACCTTGTAAGCACTCTAGCAAATTTATTTCTTGACCGATTTGGATAATATTTATACAGTAGCTTTAACTCAATGATACTTTAAGGGAGTTCGAAGATGAGTCATGTCGAAATATTTTTGTAAGAGTTATGCCCCTTAATAACTTAGAAAATTGACAAACTTTTCATGTAAGTGCTCTAGTAAATTTATTTCTTGACCGATTTGGATAATATTTATACAGTAGCTTTAACTCAATGATACCTCAAGGGAGTTCGAAGATGAGTCATGTCGAAATATTTTTGTAGGAGTTATGCCCCTTAATAACTTAGAAAATTGACAAAATTTTCATGTAAGCGCTCTAGCAAATTTATTTCTTGACCGATTTGGATAATATTTATACAGTAGCTTTAACTCAATGATACCTCAATGGAGTTTGAAGATGAGTCATGTCGAAATATTTTTGTAGGAGTTATGCCCCTTAATAACTTAGAAAATTGACAAAATTTTCATGTAAGCGCTCTAGCAAATTTATTTCTTGACCGATTTGGATAATATTTATACAGTAGCTTTAACTCAATGATACCTCCAGGGAGTTCGAAGATGAGTCATGTCGAAATATTTTTGTAGGAGTTATGCCCCGTAATAACTTTGAAAATTGACAAAATGTTCATTTGAGTGTTCTAGAAAATTTATATTCTCCTTGCATTGGAATAATATTTATACACTTGGACCTAAAGGGAGGTTTTATACATAAACTCCTATCGAAACTTATAAAATTGAAAAATACTGTCTTTAAGAGTTTGTTAGGCGGAATACTTTTGATCAAAGCATTCTGTTTATTGAAAAGGAGTAAATGTACATTTGTATAAATTCTCAATACACAAGGTAAAATAAGATTTCAACACTATACCCATATTGTATAAATGTCTTCATACCACTCATTAACTTGTAAAAAACTTTAGCAATAACCACAAATTGTTTGTCCTTCTATTCTCTCTCTTTGAGAAAATTTTGTTATGTTTCACTTGTCCAAGGGTTGCTGATGCTCTAGCGGCGGGGGACTTCGGAACACTGTTCGATTTTCTACATGTAGAATTCTGAACCCTTTAATATTCCTGTTATTTCTAAGTTTAATTGCTAAAATCTCAGCACATAAAATGAATAAATAATATGGTAAAGGGTCTCCCTGCCTGCAGCCACGTTCAATGTTAAAAAAGTTGACAAATTGCCTTCTTGGTTTACTGAAGAATATATATTTGTATAAAATACTCTTACCCAATTCTGTATCATTGGACCAAAATTGAAAACTTTTTGTAAAAATATCCATGATAATGAATCAAATGCTTTTTCGAAGTCAATGAATAAAAGAAGGCCAGGGAGATTTCTTTCCTCAGCTACTTGCATTAAATCGTACAATAAATGTGTGTTTTCACCCATAAATCTACCAGCAATAAAACCTGTTTGATCTGGCTCAATCAAATTTTGAAGAACCTTTTTTATTCGATTTGCTATAATACCTGAGGCTATTTTGTATGAGGTGTTAAGTAAGGTAATTGGCCTCCAATTTTTTAGAAAATGTCGAGATTTATCTCCCTTGGGAAGGCAGGTGATAATACCCTGTCTTTGTGTTACAGATAACTGACCATTTGTGTATCCATCATTTATTGATCGTACAACAAAATATCATAAATCACGCCAAAACATTTTAAAAAATTCTGTTGTAAAGCCTGATGACCCAGGACTTTTGTCATTTTTCATATACCTTAATGTTTCTGAGGCTTCTTCATAACTGATTAAACCCTATAGTGTATTTGATAAAACATCACTTAAATTTATTAACAGGACATTTTTCTAATTCTTTTTCTATACTTCTTTCGTTACATGCTTTTATGGGGAGATTTTTGGCCGAATATAGGTTTTCATAAAAAAAAATTAAGTTCTTTCGAGATATCCTCTTGTTTGTTAATAATATCCCCATTTTCTTTTTGTATCTTTGGTATAATTTTATTGGTGAAATTCGGTGACTCCAAACTGCAAAAATATTTACTTGGTTTTTCACCTTCAGTAATCGACTGTACCTTTGACCTTAAGACGTTACCCTGTAATTTTTTCTTTCTCATAGCTTCTAATTCCATTTTCTTTACTTCTAAACTTTCTAAAATTGCACTGTCATTTATGAGATTCTCTTCCATATATTTTATTAGGGAGTACTCCTTATCTCTATTTCTTTTTTTTCTATAGCTACTATACGAAATAGTTTTACCTCTAATTTCCATTAGGAGTCTCCAAAAATAATTGATCGCTAATATTAAAATCTATTTCGGAATTTGGTATACTAGAAATGTCACCATTTTGGTTTTGAGGTGACATGTATTGGACTTTTACATCACGAATAACATTTCTAACAATATCAAGATACTCCTTTTCATACAAAAGGGAGTTATTAAACTTCCATAATCCTTTCCCTCTTTTAAAATCGTTAAAAAGTAATTCAATGGTAATCAATGAATGATCTGTTCTATATCCCGGCTCAATATTTGAGTCTTTTAATGATGGTAAAAGATCTTCTGTAATTAGAAAAAAATCCAGTCTTGACTGTTTTAATGGAGTTTTTTCCCTCCATGTGTATCTCTTCTTTTCTGGGTACAATTCACGAAAGGGGTCTATCATACCTCTATTTTCAATAATTTCTAATAATTTATCTCTTGCTTTTTCATTATTAATTTTTGTATAATTATGATAATCTAAGTCTGGATTCACTACAAGATTAAAATCTCCACAAATAATACAGGATGCATTATCGAATTCATCTATCATGTCTGTTAGCTTGTCGTAAAAGGGAGGGTCATCTCTGTTTGGGCCATATATAACTGATAATGTTAACCTATAACCCTGTATTGTAATGTCAAGAATTAAGTAATTGCCATTGGAATCTTTCTTTTCACGATGAACTGAAAATTCAAAATTATTACTAAAAAGTATGGAGACTCCCCTCGAATTAGAGGTAAAAGAACTAAAAAAACATCTGTAGCCCAAAGAGTTTCGATATTATTTTGCTGTGTTTCTGTGAAGTGTGTATCTTGCAAGCACACGATATTATATTTTTTACTATGCAAGTAATTAAAGACATCTTTTCTTTTATTTATATCTCCAAGACCCTGACAATTAAGCGAAAGAATCTTAAGACTCTCCATATATGAAATACATTATCAATTTTGCATGTATTAGAGCAAACTGGGAAAAAATAACCAACCACACACAAAAAGGGAAGAAATTTGAACAAGATATAAGAAGTATCAGGTGAGAAAAAGTTGCATAAAAAACAGCACTTGTTCATGTTTTCTTTACACAATTTTGACTTATCATAACAATTTTTTTTCCCACTATGACTACATTTTTATCACTCCCTCATATTTTTATGTGACTACTAATTATACCCCACGCAACGAGTTGCGGAGGGTATAATGTTTTTGACCCGTCCGTCCGTCTGTCCGTCAGTCCGTCATTCCGTCAGTCCGTCAGTCCGTCAGTCCTGTTTCTTGTCATCGCAACTCCTCTCAAACCACACAACAGAATTTCACGAAACCTTTTTAGATAATAAGGACATACTATGTAGTTGTGCATATCGACAGGAAATTGCGATTCAATTTTTTTTCTAGGAGTTACACCCCTTTGAAGTTATTTACTTTAATGTACTACTGCAACAGTTTGTCATCGCAACTCCTCTCAAACCACACAACAGAATTTCATGAAACCTTTTCAGATAATAAGGACATACTACGTAGATGTGCATATTGACAGGAAATTTCGATTCAATTTTTTTTCTAGGAGTTATGCCCCTTTGAACTTATTTACTTTAATGTACTACTGCAACAGTTTGTCATCGCAACTCCTCTCAAACCACACAACAGAATTTCATGAAACCTTTTCAGATAATAAGGACATACTACGTAGATGTGCATATTGACAGGAAATTACGATTCAATTTTTTTTCCAGGAGTTACACCCCTTTGAACTAATTTACTTTAATGTACTACTGCAACGGTTTGTCATCGCAACTCCTCTCAAACCACACAACAGAATTTCATGAAACCTTTTCAGAAAATAAGGACATACTACGTAGATGTGCATATCGACAGGAAATTGCGATTCAACTTTTTTTTCAAGGAGTTACGCCCCTTTGAACTTATTGACTTTAATGTACTACTGCAACAGTTTGTCATCGCAACTCCTCTCAAACCACACAACAGAATTTCATGAAACCTTTTCAGATAATAAGGACATACTACGTAGATGTGCATATCGACAGGAAATTGCGATTCAATTTTTTTTCTAGGAGTTACGCCCCTTTGAACTTATTTACTTTAATGTACTACTGCAACAGTTTGTCATCGCAACTCCTCTCAAACCACACAACAGAATTTCATGAAACCTTTTCAGATAATAAGGACATACTACGTAGATGTGTATATCGACAGGAAATTACGATTCAATTTTTTTTCTAGGAGTTACACCCCTTTGAACTTATTTGCCTCACTATACTATTACTGTTGACTCCTCTCGTTTGGAATTTAAATTTCCCAACATGCTGCCATTTACATCAGGATAAATATGTGAAGGTAAGCATTTGATTGTGTTCATTTTACTTGTGAAGTGAGATTTTGTTTCTCCAGTGACAATATGAAGACGTGGGGTATGTGAGCGTGCTCACAAAGGTTCTTTAATTTTTAAACTTTTTGGCAGCATATGACTGAAAGTTCCAGTGTTTGTAAAATGAGGATATTCATTTAGAAGTTCATTTGTCAAAAAAAAAAAAATTTACATGAAAAAAGGAAAACCACAAAGTAAATTTTTTGATGGGCATTCGCTGTGATATTTTTTTTTCCTTCAAAACTTATTGTAGTCATTTGTTTTTTTAAACTTTGTCTACAGAGAGATTTTTTCCCTCAGAATTTACCATCTATCTATTTTTCATGTTAATTAATTCAATGCTAGTCAATTTATAAAAACATATGCCTACTCATACATATAATAAAGTTATCTAAGTATAACTGCAAAGTTTAGTTCATGTCTATTTTCAGTGTTGAACATATAGAATAATACATGGCAAAATCCGTATAGCATGCTGTATCACCACGAGGAACTAATATCAGTCCCGAGGGCCGAAGGCTCCGAGGGCTGACATTGGTCGAGTGGTGATACAGCATGCGATACGGATTTTGCCATGTATTATTCTGTTTATCATATATTTTAATAGATCCAGATTCATGATATATAACAGGTCTGTGATTTTTCGTTGTTTACAATCGTCCGAAAATATAAGAATAAGGGTAGACAAGAATATGATGATTTTCCTGTAGTTCTCCAGGTAACTTGGAATTGTTTTTGTTTTCATAGACTTCCTGATTTGATTATCCTGTTTCATGATACTCATATAAAAATTTGGAATCTTTCATATTAAATGATATATCCACACCGAAATGTCTCTAATAACCTATTCACAAATATATACGTATAAGAGCATTTTGAGACAATGATTTTTTTCATGTAATTAAATGCATTCACTAATGATATTGTGAGCTGTTTCCCACCTTAGAATACGACACATATTTCCCTAGATACCGGTTTATGCTGCCCTGCATTGATTCAAGATGTCAGGCTCATATTCTCCGTCATTAGCATTTTTAAACCTTGCAAGTAGCAAATGTAACTCGGGGGAGAAATGGTTTCCAAAGTTGGTTCATCAGTCTCTCCCCCATTCCAACTGAACGGGGACTCTGTGACATGCGATACAGGGTATGCGATACGGGATTAGCTATGCGATACAGGGTATGCGATACAGGGTATATGATACAGACTAGAGAAAAGAACCTTTATCAAATATACAAAATTCTGTATTTAGTATTAAATATATGATAAAGTAGTATATTATATGGATGGTTATGCCAAGAAATATTAATAAACACATTTTTTTTAGCAGAATGTTTTTTTTTCCAATGGCTAACAACTATAACACGTAGCCTATTAGAGCAATTAGCTTAAATGTTGCAATTTACATAATGATCTGGCGACCATTTCACAGGGCACCTGCAAGGCTCACATGCATGTAAATCTTGAATTAAGGTATAAGTACCTGTAAATAACATATTTTCCTGGAACTCAAATAAGCATGGTATAAGAAGCATATAATACAAATTTTTAATTCAATACCTGCAGGTTATATTAAGAAATTTTCAATTTTTAAGCTTTTCAGCTATTACAGAGATTAGAAAAAATTATTTCAAAAGGACATTATGAAATAATCCATATTATCACTAAGAAGAATAAAAAAACAAAAAACAAAAAAATACCAAACAAACCAAACGAAAAAATTAAAAATAAAAAAAATTTTTTAAAAATTCCCATCACATGTAATCCTGATCATGATTGTTACCGGTATATATTATTGTTATATGAATTATTATACCCCCCGCAAACAAAGTTTGGGGGGGGGGTATATAGGAATCACCTTGTCCGTCCGTCTGTCGTGCCGTCTGTCCGTGTGTCCATATATCTTGTAAGCGCAACTCCTCCTAGACCGCTCAATGGATTTCAACGAAACTTTACAGAAAGGAAATAAATCATCCAAAGATGTGCATGAAGAAAAATCTTTGCTTTCCAATATCACACAAGGGAGATAATTGGACTTCTATTTTTTTGGCTTATACATTATATATGAACCTCGTAAGCGCAACTCCTCCTAGACCGCTCAATGGATTTCAACGAAACTTTACAGAAAGGAAGTAAATCATCCAAAGATGTGCATGAAGAAAAATCTTTGCTTTCCGATATCACACAAGGGAGATAATTGGACTTCTATTTTTTTGGCTTATACATTATATATGAACCTCGTAAGCGCAACTCCTCCTAGACCGCTCAATGGATTTCAACGAAACTTTACAGAAAGAAAGTACATCATCCAAAGATGTGCATGAAGAAAAATCTTTGCTTTCCGATATCACACAAGGGAGATAATTAGACTTCTATTTTTTTGGCTTATACATTATATATGAACCTCGTAAGCGCAACTCCTCCTAGACCGCTCAATGGATTTCAACGAAACTTTACAGAAAGAAAGTACATCATCCAAAGATGTGCATGAAGAAAAATCTTTGCTTTCCGATATCACACAAGGGAGATAATCGGACTTCTATTTTTTTGGCTTATACATTATATATGAACCTTGTAAGCGCAACTCCTCCTAGACCGCTCAATAGATTTCAATGAAACTTTACAGTAAGGAAGTACATCATCCAGTGATGTGCATGAAGAAAAATCTTTGCTTTCCAATATCACACAAGGGAGATAATTGGACTTCTATTTTTTTTTGCTTATACATTATATATGAACCTCGTAAGCGCAACTCCTCCTAGACCGCTGAATGGATTTCAACGAAACTTTACAGAAAGGAAGTACATCATCCAAAGATGTGCATGAAGAAAAATATTTGCTTTCCGATATCACACAAGGGAGATAATTCGACTTCAAAGCGGGGGTATCCTTTGTGAGCTTTGCTCACAGTACATCTAGTCTACACCTAAATGAATACCTTTTGTAAATATTTTATATTTTCTAGTGGAAAACAGATTATAATTTTTATTGCCTCTAATTATACTTTCACTTTATTCCCCAAATATGTAATTTAGAATCCACATATATATTTTTTCTTTTATCTCAGTATTGTCAATGAAAAAAATACCACAAATACACATCAGTAATTACAGGAAAAATTTTCATACATAAATCAAATAAGGTAAGTAAAATCAATGTTAAAAAAGGGTGAATTTACCAACCTCTATGATCCTGAGTCTTGTATTTCAGAATCATTATTAGCACTTACAGCAGTGTCCATGTTCTTAGGTTTGTCTGTGTATTGAGCTGTACTAAGTTCATTGTCAATCCTTGAGAAAATATCATCACTTAAATCAAATCAAATCTGAAGTCCATTTTTGGTTTTACCGTATACGGCACAATTGAAATAGTAAGTAGCGGCAATATTCTTGTGCTTTTTCAGTCTCTGTATCAGATCTTGATTCTTATAGGTGGTATCATCATATAATCTTACATTGTTTTTCGTTTGTTTTCTTCTTCTCATTATCTGTGTTTTGATATTACTGTTAAGCACTTTCACAATCACTGGTGGGGTGGCAACAGGTTTTTTATACCCCCCGCAAACAAAGTTTGGGGGGGGTATATAGGAATCACCTTGTCCATCCGTCTGTCTGTTGCGGCGTCTGTCTGTCCGTCTGTCCATATATCTTGTAAGCGCAACTCCTCCTAGACCGCTCAATGGATTTCAACGAAACTCTACAGAAAGGAAGTACATCATCCAAAAGATGTGCGTAAAGAAAAATCTTTGCTTTCCGATATCACACAAGGGAGATAATTGGACTTCTATTTTTTTGGCTTATACATTATATATGAACATCGTAAGCGCAACTCCTCCTAGACCGCTCAATGGATTTCAACGAAACTTTACACAAAGGAAGTACATCATCCAAATATATGCAGTAAGAAAAATCTTTGCTTTCCGATATCACACAAGGGAGATAATTGGACTTTTATTTTTTTTGGCTTATACATTATATATGAACCTCGTAAGCGCAACTCCTCCTAGACCGCTCAATGGATTTCAACGAAACTTTACAGAAAGGAAGTACATCATCCAAAGATGTGCATGAAGAAAAATCTTTGCTTTCAGATATCACACAAGGGAGATAATTCGACTTGTATTATTTTTGGCTTATACATTATATGAACCTCGTAAGCGCAACTCCTCCTAGACCGCTCAATGGATTTCAATGAAACTTTACAGAAAGGAAGTACATCATCCAAAGATGTGCATGAAGAAAAATCTTTGCTTTCTGATATCACACAAGGGAGATAATTGGACTTCTATTTTTTTGGCTTATACATTATATATGAACCTTGTAAGCGCAACTCCTCCTAGACCGCTCAATGGATTTCAACGAAACTTTACACAAAGGAAGTACATCATCCAAAGATATGCATGAAGAAAAATCTTTGCTTTCCGATATCACACAAGGGAGATAATTGGACTTTTATTTTTTTTGGCTTATACATTATATATGAACCTCGTAAGCGCAACTCCTCTTAGACCGCTCAATGGATTTCAACGAAACTTTACAGAAAGGAAGTACCTCATCCAGAGATGTGCATGAAGAAAAATCTTTGCTTTCTGATATCACAAAAGGGAGATAATTCGACGTATTATTTTTGGCTTATACATTATATGAACCTCGTAAGTGCAACTCCTCCTAGACCGCTAAATGGATTTCAACAAAACTTTACAGAAAGGAAGTACATCATCCAGAGATGTGCATGAAGAAAAATCTTTGCTTTCCAATATCACAGAAGGGTGATAATTTGACTTGTATTATTTTTGGCTTATACATTATATGAACCTCGTAAGCGCAACTCCTCCTAGACCGCTGAATGGATTTCAACGAAACTTTACAGAAAGGAAGTACATCATCCAAAGATGTGCATGAAGGAAAATTTTTGCTTTCGGATATTACACAAGGGAGATAATTCGACTTCTATTTTATAACTAATACTCTTAATTCTAGATCTGTATTGGTATATGTTTCAGGTTCAATTTGGAAAAAAAATAACAATTTTTGCTGTACCTATACTTCCCAAGCCACATCAGCCATTCGAAACATGAACAGATATATCATGTTTTGGAGTAGTAAAGGCAACCATTTGTATGCTTAAATTGATGCAAATATCTTATGAAACTTTACCCTGGGCAAGGCAAAGCGGGGGTATCCTTTGTGAGCTTTGCTCACAGTACATCTAGTTTGTATTTAACTTGTGTATTGCGACCACATCTCTATCATCAAGTTCTAGTTTAAGGTCATCCTTCACCATTTCAATAAACTTTTCTTTGATGTTTGCATCACTGACAACATTGAAATTTGTCATCTTTATATTAAAATTTCTCGAATACTGTTCATTATAGTTTATAGATATAGCCTCTTCGATTTTTTTACCCCCCGCAAACAAAGTTTTGGGGGATATATAGGAATCACCTTGTCCGTCTGTCTGTCTGTCCATCTGTCGCGCCGTCTGTCCGTCCGTCTGTCTGTCCGTCTGTCCATATATCTTGTAAGCGCAACTCCTCCTAGACCGCTCAATGGATTTCAACGAAACTTTACAGAAAGGAAGTACATCATCCAAAGATGTGCATGAAGAAAAATCTTTGCTTTCCGATATCACACAAGGGAGATAATTGGACTTCTATTTTTTTTGGCTTATACATTATATATGAACCTCGTAAGCGCAACTCCTCCTAGACCGCTCAATGGTTTTCAATGAAACTTTACAGAAAGGAGATACATCATCCAAAGATGTGCATGAAGAAAAATCTTTGCTTTCCGATATCACACAAGGGAGATAATTGGACTTCTATTTTTCTGGCTTGTACATTATATATGAACCTCGTAAGCGCAACTCTTCCTAGACTGCTCAATGGATTTCAACGAAACTTTACAGAAAGGAAGTACATCATCCAAAGATGTGCATGAAGAAAAATCTTTGCTTTTCGATATGACACAAGGGAGATAATTGGACTTCTATTTTTTTTGGCAAAGCGAGGGGTATCCTTTGTGAGCTTTGCTCACAGTACATCTAGTTTGTTTTTGTTTTGTTTTTTTTGGTTTTTTTTTATATTAAAGATCTGTTTTAATTTTTACATTTATACGCACCTTTATAACTGAATTATTATTAAATCATTACATTATATAATTTACCTAACAAAAAGGGAACCGGCAGAAACAAAGTTCGCTATATGGCCCTAATGAAAACAGGTTTTAATTTAAAAAGTTGCGGAAATAGCAAAAAAAAGTTTCACCATCAAGGCTGACATCACATGGGAGACCCATCAGGGTTTATTAGGCAGACTTCATCTATAATAATCATATCTATATACAATCATAAACATATATTTACATAATTGAAAGAAAGATATTATCAATACATATATATACATATAAAATACATTTAATTATTGTTTCTAAATTGATTTTCATTATAATAATATGACAGTAGTAGTCTCTGTACAATATTGTGTTGACATTTCTTTCTATTATGCCAAATAGCACTTGTATATGCATAAATATAAGGATATATGTTTATTTCTGTATTATATAAACATATATCAGCTAAAAAATGAAAATTAAATAAACCTTGTTCTTTTTTAGCTCACATGTGAGCTTATGCCATCACTTGGCATCCTTTGTCGTCCGTCATCTGTCATCGTCGTCGTAAACTATTTCAAGTAGAGGTTCTCCTCTGACACTATATTATTTATTTTTGGGCTGACAAGATTTGTGTAGACTAAAAACGCAACCATACTGTGACGACGACATACCTTACCAAGAGGCTGAGCTACATTTGCAATATTGGCAAAGAATACACTGTATTGTGAGAAAAGTCATTTATTCAAAACCAACCAATAATTAAAGATGGTGATAGACAATTATGATAAATTTGAATAAACGACATGACAATTTGCAAAGGTGGGGGAGTAAAAATTGCCACACATCCCTGCAAGGGATCCCCCACCAGAGGACTTTTGGTACCTAAGATCAGTTGTTTTAAACTTTAAACAAAATTATTATATCACTACAAATTGTAAATCCTAGCCAAAAATGAATAGCAAAAATTTCTCAAGTCATTAAAAATTTGCAAGTCTCATATTAGATCACATTATAGCCCAATGCAGAAGATCAAGCCATGTTGACCTCTTCCAAATATCTTTGTAATAATACAATGCAAGCGTAAAAATAAAATGGTAAATATGTAGAGCAAGCCATGTTGACCTCTGAAAATATAAAACACAACGGAAAAATATAATAAATGGTACACCTTCACAGAGCAAGCTATGTTGAGCTCTATGACATGTATGACAAGAAACATAAAATAAAAGTATCAAAAATAAAAAAGTAGAGCAAGCCTTGTTGACCTCTACTAAAATGTTATGGTAGACAAGCAGTTTACCTTAGCAACCAATTAAAAATTGTGCAGTCGAATATATTTCTGGACCATATTTGATTTCCATCGACCCATACATTGAATCACTGACACAGATACCCCCCTGGCGGCTGCAGAACTTACCGCTTCAATGCAGAAACTATGCCCTTTGTATATAGAAGTATCTAGACCAACAAAATTTAGTACGAGTGAGTAACAGGTGTTCCAGATCTAATTTTATATAGCGGACCACTAGTATGCTTCCCAAAATCTAAATACTTCAGTACTGCAGATACAGGACACAGCTCATTGTTCTTTTCTGAAGAAATTTAAAGATTTTTGGGCAGTAGATCGCTATGTTTATAATTCTGCAAAAATCAGGGTCATACTTGAAAAAGTACCATTCACTTTTCCAAAATGCGAATTGGACACTTGAATAACTTTAGAGGCTTCATCCTCTTTTTTGATGGCTATTTCTCCAATGCGCAACAAGAAAAAATGTGCCAAAGTCATCATTGCCTTCAATAAAATCTGATCATAATAACAACGAATTACAGTAGGCAAAGCTGCCTCTAATTTGCACAGAACTACAACTGGATTTGGGTTTAACCATGGGGCAATATGAAGAGCCTTCTGAAAAGAAAAACGAGACAAAAGGTCACAAATAATGTTTGTCTTACCATCGATATGTTTAGCTTTAAAATGAATCTTGTGTTTCGATGCAGCCAAAACTAATCTTCTCACAAGTTTCATGCTATTCTTATCTTTTGTAGAAGTTTTGTTAATGATATCTGCAACAGCTGCATTATCCTTCAAAAACAAAATTTTATGGTTGAAAAACAAAGGACCCCATATATCCAAAGCCAAAACAATAGGAAATAATTCCTTTACTGTAAAGTGTAGTTATTCATATTAGACGGCCATTCACCTGCAAACCATTCACTACCAAAAACTGCTCCAAAGACCCGTGTACGCCAGCTGCATCGGAAAAAAGTTTAATAACATCAGATGAAACCCATTCTTTAAATAAAAAACAAGATTTACCATTATATTTCAGAATAAATTCATGCCACGTCTTTATATCCTGCCTTGCCTCTGAATTAAGAGTTATCCTGTAATGTGGGCATGTATGGCTAATTGTTAAATCAAAAAGTTGACTTAGAAATGCCCTGCCCGGAATAATAACACTGCAAGCGAAATTTGGCAGACCCAATAATGATTGCAGTTCTTTCAAAGAAAAACAGCGTTTTGATTTATAATGAAGCAGAAGAGATTTTATTTTCTGAATTTTTTCAACAGGTAAACAAGCCACCATTTGCACCGAATTAATCTCAATTCCATAAATAGTAATATGATTTAAAGGCAATTGTGTTTCCTCTGACTTAATGGGTACCCTAAGAGTATCTGCAAGACATAAAAGTGTGTTAAGAGCCTTGGCACAATTGTTGGCACCTGCCTCTCCGACAAAGAAAAAATCAAGTAAATGAGATACTCCTTTAACATGAAATTTTTCATTAAGAATCCAATGTAAAGAAGTTGAAAAGCCGGCATAGCATCATCGTCGTCATAAACTATTTCAAGAATATTCTCCTCTGAAACTACTGGGCAAAATACCTTCAAACTTTAACTGTATCTAGTTTATAAATTATATCTGAAGTTTTGATCTATCAACAAACATGGCCACTGTTGCTAAAATTAGAACATAGGGGTCAAATGCAGTTTTTGGCTTATATCTCAAAAACCAAAGCATTTAGAGCAAAACTGACATGGAGTAAAAATGTTCAACAGGTCAACATCTACCAGCCATGAAATTTTCAGATGAATCAGACAACTGTTTGTCGGGTTGTTGCCCCTGAATTGTTAATTTTAAGTAAATTTTGCAGTTTTAGGTTGTTATCTTGAATATACTAATAGATAAAGACAAATTGTAAACAACAAAAATGTTCAGTAAAGTAAGATCTACAAATAAGTCAACATGACCAAAATCGTCAATTGACTCCTTATAGGAGTTTTTGCCCTTGAAAGATTATTTACATGTAAACAGAAAATAATGGTCTGACATTATCACAGATGTTTAAGGCTTTACTTGAAATAAATTAAATGGTAGCAGTACAAGTAAAATGGAGCATGAAGGGTCAAGGTCATTGAAAAATTCCATAGCAACCAATGAAAAAGTCCCTAACAACCATATGTATTTGGATTAAGGACCATATAATTTACCTGTACAAGTCAAAAAGAAAGGTCAAGGGTCAAGGTCATTGAAAAAGTATATAGCAACCAATGAAAAAGTCCCTAGCAACCATATATATTTGGGTTTAGGACCCTTCAATTTAACTGTTGAAGTCAAAATGGAAGGTCAAGAGTCAATGCCATTGAAGAAGTCCGTAGCAACCGATGAAAAATCCCTAGCAACCATATATATTTAGGTTAAGGACTTTATAATTTACCTGTACAAGTCAAAAAGAAAGGTCAAGAGTCTATGCCATTGAAAAAGTCCATAGCAATCAATGAAAAAGTCCCTAGCAACCATATCTATTTGGGTTCTGGATTCTATATTTTACCTGTACAGGTCAATATTAAGGAGAACATTGTGACAGTATACATTAAATAGCAAAAAATCATTGATGCAAGATCTACTGGTACACAAAAGATAACAGATGAGCAATTCAGGCTCTTGGGAGCCTCTTGTTAACTATTGATTCCACTAGGCTCCTAAAATGGTTAAGTGCTTTAAAGTCTATTAATAAATGTGAAAGGCTTTCAATATGTGCTGAGCAGTACATGCAGTTATAATTTTTAAGGACTATTTCTCTTATTCTTAATTTTTCATAAGTGGGTAAGCATGTGTATAGTTTGGAAAATGAAATCTCTGATGTATAATGGTTTTATTACAGTTATTCTTGGCCAAATATCATTAATTTTAATATATATGTATTCGCCTTCAATCTTATGTTTATAATTTTCAATTTCTAGTATTTTGTAATACATTTCTTTTGAATGTTGCAGATTGTTCTCTGCTAGATCGGGTAACAATTCTCTAGTGGTGTGACCTAGAAAATAACTAAATATTGTCCATTCTGATCTTTTTCCGTCTAGTATTTGTCGAACCATATCTAGACATAGTACATCCACTTCTGTATTTAAGTCAGGTATTTGTTGTCCACCCCACGTATAACTTTGGTAAAGTGATTTCCTTGACAAAAATTCTAAATTCCCACCCGAAAATATTGAGAAAATACAGGAGTTAATAATACTAATAAATCTATAATTAGGGGGAACAACTCTAACTACATATAGTAGTTTGCTGAGAATAAATGTATTACCAATGTTTTATATGTAAAATGTAGTTTTCTATTTTTCCTCTTTTCACACTGTTTTTTAACGGAGTTTTGAGCTGGTATCCAATTTGCTTCTATATTGTTTTTCCCTTCTCTTTCACGTGTTTTCTGGATCTGCAAGATTTATCTCACCTATTTTCATAATTTCTGTTTTATTTTCATTTATTTTAGAACCTGAGACTATACCAAATTTATTAAATTCCTGTAATCTTGTAATTTTGTTGTTATTAACAAACAGTCATCAACATGCTGAAAAGTTTAACATTTTCTTGTTTATTGGGTATTTTTATACCTTCTATTTCTCTATTATTCCTAATCTTACATGCCAAAGCCTCTATAACTATAGCATATATAGACATACTAAGTGGACAACCCTGTCTTATGGATCTGCTTGTATCTATTGTGTCAGTCTATATAGTCCATTGATTTGTACTTTACTTTTAATCTTTTTATATAGTACGTCTATCCATTTAAAAAAAATTTGATGGAAAGTCATATATGTCAATACTTCTCTAACAAAATTATGTTGTGTGGTCAAAAGCTTTTTCCTGATCAAAAGATACCATTAAACCTGCTATATCATTGTAGTTCATGTGTTCTAATTTGCCAGCTATTGAGAACAAATTATCAAAAATCATTTTATTTGGACTTGCCCCTGTTTGGTTTACATCTAATTGTACTTTTTAATACTTTTGCTAGATTCTTTGATAGAAATTTTGCATAATTTTATAATCAAAGCATAGTAAACTTATTGGACGCCATTGTTTTAAATCCCTGAAATCACCCTTATTTTTGTAATTTAGGGTAATAATACCTAATTGATAGTTTCGGTCAACTCTCCTTGTAGATAGACATTATTTCATACTTCGATTAAGTTGTCTCCTACAATATCCCAAAATATAAGGTAGAATGCATTTCAAAGACCATCTACACCGGGGGATTTATTATTGCTAAAATCTTTAATTAATTCTAAGAATTTTTCCTTTGTTATACAAGTATCGAAACTTGACCATTCTTCTTCAGATAATTTTTTTAATTCTATCTCATGTAAATAATCTTCTATATCTCTTGTGTCTACATCTTGACTTTTGTAGAGATCTTGATAAAATTTTCTAACTCTTTTAGTGGTGTCATCTTTTTTCTCGAAACCCTCTCCTGTTTCATTAAATCAGCAGTTATTTCTTTTTTTACCCCCTTTTCTCTTCTATTTATTTAAACACATCTACATTCTGTATATCTTCTTCATAGTATTTTTGTCTAGACCTTATTAGAATCCCCATTTTTGGGCTGATAAGACTTGTGAAGACGAAAAACGCAGCCATACTGTGACAACGACATACCTTACCAAGAGGCTGAGCTACGTTTGCAATATTGGCAAAGAATAAAATGTATTGTGAGAAGTCATTTATTCAAAACCAACCAATAATTAAAGATGGTGATAGACAATTATGGTAAATTTGAATAAACGACATGACAATTTGCAAAGGTGGGGGAGTAAAAATTGCCACCACACAACATCACATTACATTAAATGCAGAACAAATACAAGAAATACAAAAAATTACATTAGATTCATGGGAAAAAAAATGAGACCTTTAGCTAGAACAAAACAACAATTTGAAATTATTGTATATTTCACATTATAAGCTATTGAAAAGTCAATTCTGAGCATAATTGTCCCCCGCCGCAACGCGATGCGGGGGATATGGTAATGCCGGGCGTCCGTCCGTCCGTCCGCCTTGTAAGCGCTCTAGCAAATTTATTTCTTGACCGATTTGGATAATATTTATACAGTAGCTTTAACTCAATGATACCTCAAGGGAGTTCGAAGATGAGTCATGTCGAAATATTTTTGTAGGAGTTATGCCCCTTAATAACTTAGAAAATTGACAAAATTTTCATGTAAGCGCTCTAGCAAATTTATTTCTTGACCGATTTGGATAATATTTATACAGTAGCTTTAACTCAATGATACCTCAAGGGAGTTCGAAGATGAGTCATGTCGAAATATTTTTGTAGGCGTTATGCCCCTTAATAACTTAGAAAATTGACAAAATTTTCATGTAAGCGCTCTAGAAAATTTATTTCTTGACCGATTTGGATAATATTTATACAGTAGCTTTAACTCAATGATACCTCAAGGGAGTTCGAAGATGAGTCATGTCGAAATATTTTTGTAGGAGTTATGCCTTTTAATAACTTAGAAAATTGACAAAATTTTCATGTAAGCGCTATAGCAAATTTATTTCTTGACCGATTTGGATAATATTTATACAGTAGCTTTAACTCAATGATACCTCAAGGGAGTTCGAAGATGAGTCATGTCAAAATATTTTTGTAGGAGTTATGCCCCTTAATAACTTAGAAAATTGACAAAATGTTCATCTAAGTGTTCTAGAAAATTTATATTCTCCTTGCATTGGAATAATATTTATACACTTGGACCTAAATGGAGGTTTTATACATAAACTCCTGTCGAAACTTATAAAATTGAAAAATACTGTCTTTAAGAGTTTGATAGGCGGAATACTTTTGATCAAAGCATTTCTGTTTATTGAAAAGGAGTAAATGTACATTTGTATAATTTCTCAATACACATGGTAAAATAAGATTTCAACACTATACCCATATTGTATAAATGTCTTCATACCACTCATTAACTTGTAAAAACTTTAGCAATAACCACAAATTGTTTGTCCTTCTATTCTCTCTCTTTGAGAAAATTTTGTTATGTTTCACTTGTCCAAGGGTTTCTGATGCTCTAGCGGCGGGGGACTTCGGAACGCTGTTCGATTTTTGGTATTGGGATGGTGGGAGGGAATTCGAAAGAATCTTCACCAAAATGTATATATTCTGAACTTTCCACTAAGGATGCTTGTGCTGGAATGACCGCGTGTCCCACAAATATCAAGCGTTCTTTGTTAGATTGTAGCCAATCAATTTGAAGCATGACAGTGATCACACACTGGTCATACAGCCTTGACCTCGTGTCACAACATCATGAACCCAATTACTGATAACAGAGACCAATACGTAACCTAATAACCAGAACTTCTTGTTTCCAAAAATTCTTTTATTTTCAATAAATTTATTATTTTCTTGTTTTCCAATTGTATGATGTTTTCTCTTAACATTTTAATTGTATCATTTTGTATTTGGTCTCTATTTTCCTCAATGGACAGTTCTTCGTAAAACCTATTTAGTTTTATTCTATCCTCCTCTGGTATAGTTTTGGAAAATTTTATACTCGGATCTTTTATTTCTTTTTTTCCATTTTTCCCACCAATCTAATAAATCATATTTATGTTTTTGTTTTTTCCAGCCAACCCAAAATTATTTGATGTAATTAACAAAATTTTCGTTTTCTAGTAAACTTTCATTTAATTTCCAAAATCCCTTTCCCCATTTAGTTATGTTAAACTTTGTCTGTATCTGTTCTGCCTTATGATCTGTATGTGGAAAAGGAAATATGTTTTACATAATTAATTTTTGTATATAATGTTTCAGGTAAACATATTTTATCTATTCTTTTACTGTGTCCTCTACTATTGAAAAAAGTGTAGTTCCTAGTTTTTGGGTATTTTAATCTAAAACAATTCTTTATCTGCAATATATCATATATTTTATTGATTGATTGTAATATATTTTCGTCTATTAAAGGTTCAATGTGATTCAATGAAATTAAAGTCACCTTATATTTATCTGTATTGTTTTTTATCGTATTACAAAAGTCAACTTAATTTTTATAGAAAGAAATTCTTTCTTGATATGATGTCCTAGTGGGACCATATATATTTAATAAATGATATTTAATGTTATCTAATATAAAAGTATTGTACAGTAATCTATCTTCAAAAAAGTTCAAAGTTTTTTCTAATTTTAAGGAAATTTTGCAGTTTTAGGTTATTATCTTGAATATTATTATAGATAAAGACAAATTGTAAACAGCAAAAATGTTCAACAAAGTAAGATCTACAAATAAGTCATATTACCAAAATCATTGATTGACCCCTTATAGGAGTTTTTGCCCTTTAAAGACGGCATCCAGCATAAACTTTCCTTTAAAGACCTTCTCCTCTCAAACCACTGGGCCAATTGAGACCAAACTTTGGCGGATTGGTCCTTGGGTGGACCCCCTTCCAAAATTATGTCCGGTATCCCCGACTTCCAACCGACATGCCTGCTGTTACTAAAAATAGAAAAAAGGGGGGTGAATTTAAAAAATCTTCTTATATGAAACTACAAGGCCAGTTGGAACCAAAGTTGCCAGTAATGGTTCTTAGGAGGTTCTCTTTCAGAAATATGTCCAATGACCCGGACTGTTAACCAAGATGGCCACCACAGCCGAACTTAGTTAAACATAGGACCCTATGGAAAATTCACTCAAAAATCTTCTCCAATTAGGATTAGACTTGGTAGCAATGGTCCTTAGATGGTCCTCTTTCAGAATTTTATTCGACGACCCAGACTGTCAACCAAGATGGCCGCCACACCGAACTTAGTTTAACATAGGGCCCTATGGAAAAATTCATTGAAAAATCTTCTTGTCTGAAACCACTTGACATATTGGAGCCAGACTGAGCAGCATTTGTCCTTAGGAGGTCCTCTTTCAGAAATGTGTCCGATCACCCGGATTGTCAACCAAGATGGCTGCCACACCGAACTTAGTTAAATATTGGACCCTATAGGAAAATTCATTTAAAAATATTCTTGTCTGAAACAACTTAGCCAGTTGGAACAAGACTTAGCAGAAATGGTCCTTAGATGGTTCTCTTTTAGAAATGTATCTGTTGACCTGGACTGTCAACCAAAATGACTGCCACAGCTGAAATTAGTTTAACATAGAATCCTATAGAAAAACCAGCCAAATTGACTGCAACACTTAAATTTTTAGGTCTGCTCAAGGCGAAAAGTTAAATTTAGGTGAATAATACAGGCTCTTGAGAGCCTCTAGTTTCATTTTCTTTAACATTATTTTCATCTATATTTTCTAATTCATTTTGCCCTTCATTAGTTTGATTTAATTTTCCTGATTGATTTGAATTCTCTTCACAACCTTCTTATATTTTATCATTTGCATCCCTCTTTTTTTGGGGGGTGGGGGTATTTGAGTATTCATTCAACATTTCTGATTGGCTCGGTTGCGTATTGCTGCCATTGTTTACATGCCATTCATGTTGTTGTTCTAAGAGCCAGTCTTTAGAGTAATGTCCCATTTGCCCACATTTAGGCCCCTATTTTTCATATTCTTCCTGAGTTTTAGTACCCCATGCTGGCCTTCTTTCTCGGTCACAATCTTTGGATATGTGACCATACTTCCCACAATAAAAACATTTTTTCCCTAGTGGTTGGTCGGAGTATTTTACTGTAATGGGTTGCCTCTTTATAAATATTTCTTGGGATGTCCGCTTGTAGCGATCTAACTCTTACAATTCGGACCCCATATTGTATAGTTCGAAAATCTTTGAAAGTTGCTGACAATAACTCTACTATTGTTGAGTATTTCTCAAATTTCTTTATTACCACATGGGGTTTAATTTCAAAGGGAAGAACATTTATTAAAATATTGATCAATTATACCTCTTTTCTTCCATGTGAGTGGTGGTGCTGCTTTCAGGGTCAAGTCAATTCCTTTTATTGTGGGATTTTTGAAGTCATTTATCATTACTTCTTTACATTCTTCATCAATGCAGGTTGCCAAAAAGGAATTGTTATATCTTTGGAACCATTTGTCAGATGAAACTACTTATTATCCCCGCACTTTGAAGTTTGGGGATATTGTTATCGCCCCAGTCCATCCGTCTGTATGTCTGTCTGTCTGTCCATCTGTCCTTCCATCTGTCACCCTTTCTTGTGACCTCAACTCCTCATTCATTTTTAACTCCATGCATTTAGTTTCTATACAATATTGTCACATATTGTATGTAGATGTGCAATAAGGTTTTAGAATTTTTATTTTCAAAAATTGGGGCCCAGAGGGGTCAATTTTTGCAAAAGGGTGAATTTAAGCTTGTGACCTAAACTCCTCTTTAATTTTTGATTTCATGCATTTGATTTATATACAGTATTATCAAAAACTGTATTTAGATGTGCAATAAGTAGAGATTTCCCTAATACGTTTTGGCGATGCGCGGCGCCATGCCGTGCCCTCATTAGCGCCATGCTGCCCTCAATCGGCGCCATGCTGGCCCTGCCTTCATAAAGTATGAATTTAAGAGGCAATAAAAACATGCTAATTTCCATGATCGAAAGTTGAAAGAGACCGACAAAGAACGGTCTGTCGCTAATTAATGATGGAGGAGAATCATCATTTTCTTGTTGGAAAACAAAGAGCAGTGGCCATTCAGTTTAACTGTTACGTTTTATTGCACATTATTCCTACCATCTTTTACTATTTTCGATATGAACGACATTCTTGCAAAAATTAATGCCGAAACGTGAACGACCGAAGTTTTGCAGAATATTTTGGATCCGGTGACTCTAAACAAAATTTGAATTCTTTGTATGTATTTTAGATATAATAGTCTTTATTTCTTGTATTTCATGTCCTATTTAGTCGAATTTCACATATCAGTAAATGTAGTTGAAGCGTGACGATTTGTAGGTAAGGCGATTCCATTATTACATTTTGAGGGTTATCAACTTAATTATGTGCACAATGTCCTTCGATCATAAAGTCTGCTGATTTTGAATACCGTTTAATTTTATTGTCACCATTTTAATAGTCGACATGTCTAAATATTATATAAACGAAAGAAATTGTAAACGGGGGATACACATTTGATTATTAATACTCGTTTTGCTAACGGAATGGTTTAGTTTGAATTTTGCGAAATGTAACACGTGCTCGAGTCAGTCGAGAAAACAACGACAGCAAGTTGTATAGTTTGTGAAATAAAGATCGTAAATAACTACAATTGAACACGTTCAAAGAATAAACTTAATGGATAGTGATATTTTTGAGACCTGCATAGAATACTTGAGAAAGCAGCCGGGGGAAAACAGCCGCTTATTCCATTAAATAATTAACTTTGATAAGAACAAAATTTAAATGAACTAACAATTTTAACCTTTACTGGATTTTTTTTAAGATTGTCATGTAGTCCCAGTTATTGGTGCCGTATTATATAGATATACAGTCATGGTAATCATGCAATTTATAAATTTTCATCCTTTTTTATCCATCAATTATCATGCTGCTCAGTTTTTTCACATTTCCCATAAAGATGTTTTTTGTGCAATTTACAAACACATACAATAAAATCCTCTTACACACTATTTTTCCTGACCAGGATGAATGAAAATGGTATTAATTGCCCTATGTTTATCCAATTTATAAATAAAAACAAAGCTAAAAATGGAAAATATTTAATTTGTCAATATGCAAGAAGTATTTTTATGATTAGATTTAACTTTTCTAATACTTTTACAGAACATTGTCCTATAAATCAATTCTAATAATTGGGAATTGCAAATTAATGCTTGCAAGGCTTAAAGAACTAATTAGAAATATATTAGAAACAATTAATAGAATTAGTCATGCAAGCATTGTGATTGACTAAACCCCCTTCTTTTATACATGCAGGACTATATATTCTTTAAAAAATCCAGGAAGGGAAATTGATCCTGTTGCAAGTAATACAGAGTATCTGTTTTACATGGAAAACCTACAAACAAACTAATGCATTATACACATATACAAACGTGTATAAAAATGACAGATAACATGCGACTTGGGTGCCAATATAGATGACTAAGTTAACTATGAAGGTGCCTCCGAAACAAAACTTTCCGCATAAAAGTGCCCCCAGACTGACATTTTACCATGCCTTACCTAATTCCTGGGGAAAACACTAATAAGGTTTTAGAATTTTGTTTTCAAAAATTGGGGCCCAGAGGGGTCGATTTTTGCAAAAAGGTGAATTTCAGCTTGTGACCTAAACTCCTCTTTCATTTTTCATTTTATGTATTTAATTTCTTAACGATATGGTCACATACTGTATATAGATATGCAATAAGGTTTTAGAATTGTGATTTTCAAAAATTGGGGCCTTTAGCGGTCGAATTTAAAAATTGGGAATTATAAGTGGGTGACTGAAAATTTTCTTTCATTTTTCATTTTATCAATTTTATTTCTATACAGTATTGTCATACACTGTATGCAGATGTGCTATAGGGTTTTATAATTTTAATTTTCCAAAATTTGGGCCTGTATTCAAAGGTATAATTGTGAAAAAGGTGCACAGGGATACAAATGTGGGGAGTGCGGGGATAGCTGTTGTTTCCGACTGCCTCAGTTTTTATGCCCCTGTCCATCCGTCCGTCCTGTCTGTTCTTCCATCCGTCCGTCACATTATGGGTATATAGTTATTCCACATAACTCCTCCTACAGTTTCAATCCTAGGAATTTTTTTACTTTGCTGTCTGTTTGTACATATATTGAAGGTGTGCATGTGGTCAGGGTTTTGATTCTTATTAATATTTGTTCTTTTGGGAGATAGTTGAACTTTGCCATTTTTGGGGTATAGCGGTGAATAAGGTTATAGTTATTCTGCATAATTCCTCCTACAGTGAATACTAGGAAGTTTTCACTTGCTGTCTATTTGTACATAGATTGAAGGTGTGCATAATGTCTGTGATTAGATTTTTATCAATATTTGCTGTTTTGAAGATAATTGATCTTTGTCATTTTGGGAGAATATACCTGATCATAAAATTGTTAGCATTGTCAAATATTAAACCTTGTGAGTAAAAGTTAGTTTTAAAGTTATCTTAAAAATAGATGTCATACAATGCTGATTAAGGAGCTACCATTTGATCTGAACCTTTGACCTTTGTGATCCCATGCTCAACTTTGTTTATTTTAAAATAACACCACATCTGCAGGGACACCAATTGTGTCTCCCAGACACAATAATATCTCAAAGAAAGTCCTACATTGACTTTGTTATAATACAGTTACTTCAGAGTGGAGTGCGGGGGCATCACTTTGTCTAGTTTTTTTTCTCTTTTTTTTTGGTAGTCAGAGGGGTTTACAAACTGAAAATAAAAAAATGTTATGGGTTGGGGCTTATCTTGCTCTTTATTGATACAATTTTCTATTGTCAAGATTGTATGTTTTTTCAATTGTCTCCATGTCCTTGTCTGATTTTGTTGAATAAACAAAATTTCTCCTATCTCTTGCATCAATCCAATGGTCATGACTTCTTATTCTCGTGTCATCAGCATTTTGTTAGTTTAGTTTAAACTTATTTATTTATAGTGGATTGAGAAACAAGTTATGCCAACTTATACTAATCCCTTTCCACTTGGCGGGTGCAAGAGCGGCCCCTGTAGCGGCGTTTTAGCCTACTCTTTTTCGACATCTACAGAGGAGTCTTTAGCGTGCTAAGGGTGTTGCTCTCCCTTAACACGGGACAGCCATTTTTTGTCCCCATCCGACAGACTAGCATCGTTTATCAAGACCATCATCGCAAATGGTGTCGATATGGTGTCGCAAATTTGATCCCTAAAATTTTCATCCCAAACGGGAATTGAACCAGGAACCTCTGGCTTCATAGTCCAATGCGCTAACCACTACACCACGGCGCATTTTGTTCTTTAGTAACGTGCTTGTACGGCTAAAGTGTGTTTGAATTCACCAGTACAAAATGTTCAAAAATGTACGTATCTTGTGGCAGATCCAAAGTTACTTTCATTATTTTTGTTCTGTTCTTCTTTCTCTTTTTGTCCCCCACCGCAACGCGATGCGGGGGATATGGTAATGCCGGGCGTCCGTCCGTCCGTCGTGCCGTGCTTCCGTCCGTCTGTCGTGCTGTCCGTCCATCCATACGTCCACCTTGTAAGGGCTCTAGAAAATTTATTTCTTGACCGATTTGGATAATATTTATACAGTAGCTTTAACTCAATGATACCTCAAGGGAGTTCGAAGATGATTCATGTCGAAATATTTTTGTAGGAGTTATGCCCCTTAATAACTTAGAAAATTGACAAAATTTTCATGTAAGCGCTCTAGCAAATTTATTTCTTGACCAATTTGGATAATATTTATACAGTAGCTTTAACTCAATGATACCTCAAGGGAGTTCGAAGATGAGTCATGTCGAAATATTTTTGTAGGAGTTATGCCCCTTAATAACTTTGAAAATTGACAAAATTTTCATCTTAAGTGTTCTAGAAAATTTATATTCTCCTTGCATTGGAATAATATTTATACACTTGGACCTAAAGGGAGGTTTTATACATAAACTCCTATCGAAACTTATAAAATTGAAAAATACTCTCTTTAAGAGTTTGTTAGGCGGAATACTTTTGATCAAAGCATTTCTGTTTATTGAAAAGGAGTAAATGTACATTTGTATAAATTCTCAATACACATGGTAAAATAAGATTTCAACACTATACCCATATTGTATAAATGTCTTCATACCACTCATTAACTTGTAAAAAACTTTAGCAATAACCACAAATTGTTTGTCCTTCTATTCTCTCTCTCTTTGAGAAAATTTTGTTATGTTTCACTTGTCCAAGGGTTTCTGATGCTCTAGCGGCGGGGGACTTCGGAACGCTGTTTGATTTTTCTTTTCATTTTCCTACCCTTGTGTTTGTTGATCTTCCAGTCCTGTTGTGCTGGGGTTGTCCCCTGCACTGGCTGAGCAGGCGGTATCTTTAGGCTTTGTCATGGCCAGGGTTGGAAAGATGATCCCCAGGCAAAATGAAGACCATGGTTAGCCATGGATACCATGGTATTTTACTGTTGACCATGAACTACCATAATCAGCCATGTTTTTCCATGGTTTTACGAGCCAATTACCATGGTCAACCATGGTCATGATCAATGTTAACCATGGTCAACCATGATCATAACTTCTAGCCATAATCTTTGATCATAGTCAACCATGGTCTTGAACATGGAAATATTTGTATGCAACCATGGTTGTGAATATGGTTTTGTATTCAAAATGAAAAGTAATATATACATAAATTTTTATGCTAAATACTATGTGCATAAATCAAAGAATATTGAACAAAGCATATATATTATGTACTTAATTTATTAAGCATGAAGCCATATTTTTGTAAATATGGCTACTTGGAACTTGAAATCAGTACATAAGATATCTTCACATACATTTGTAGTCAAAGAAGTTGATTTTAAAACTCCTTCCATGGGACTTGGTGCACTTATAAAAATATTGTGAATTAATTGGATGGCAGCCTTGCCATTAGGCACTAATACCTAAACAAATAACACTTGATATAATATTTCAATTTCATATACATGTACATTTACCAAATGAGATACATGAATATGTAATTTCTACAAATGTACATAATTTTTTTAAACTTTGTTATCATGAAATTCTGTGATTTTTACGCGTTTACAAGTTCATGTATCTCTTAAAACGTTTTGCTCATCAAAAGCATTGGGTGGAGGGGCATAGCAAAAGTTGTGCCACTAGTGGAGCAGGATCTGCTTACCCTTCTGAAGCACCTGAGACCCCCCTCCCCCCTCGTTTTTGGTGGGGTTCGGGTTGCTTAATCTTTAGTTTTCTATGTTGTGTTTTACTGTTGTTTGTCTTTTGGTTGTTTTTCGTTGTTTGCCATGGCATTGTCAGTTTGTTTTCGACCTATGAGTTTGAATAAGCCTTAGTATCTTTCGCCTCTTTTTTGCTTAAGATATGAGAACCAATCGACCATAAAATATTATCATTTGCAGTGAACTATAAAGCCCAAACAAGAATAATTGAAGTGAAGCTGTAAATTTTATTTTCATTTGAAGACACTGTGACCAATTTTGTTTGGCGTAAATGTAGTGAGTCATTATCTATATGCAATAGAAATACTTTGTCCAATATTTTATCAACTGGAATAACTTCTGGTACTTCAGTCTCTATTATTCTTATTATATGTCGAGGAAGAGTGTCACAGATAAAACTATCCCCGTGAACTTCAATCTTATATGCATAAGCATACACTTTCTCAGTTTGTGTATTTACTACAAAAAACACAATTTTTCGTATGTCACCATTTTCACATCGAACAATATGGCAAAACCGCTTTTTCATTCTTGTGTAGTCCTCTGAATAAAATTTCTGATCGGCACATTTTATAGGTAGAGCCTTTTTTATATGCCCCATTTCTTGGGCATTTGTTTTCTCCAGAATGAATTGCAATGTATTTTCTGATAAATCAGATAAATTTTGCAACCTGCCTGCCACATACACTTTCCCAATTGATTTTCCACTGGAACAAAGCCTTCCTAGTGTTTTCATTTTCCAAAGATAGGACTGAACTGCCGTTTCTGCAAAACTACTGATGTCCAGGCTATTTAACTTCAGTTGTACTTCTCTAAGACAAAAGCACTGTTTTGTTACATCCCCAGTACCATGAACAGATTGCAACAAAGCTGAATTCCAATCTTTGAATGGAAAGTAGCTCCATGCCCATAATGGTTCCCACATTTGAACATAAAAAACCATATGGGCTCCAACATTGTGGACATTAAGGCCATAGCTGCCTTTTCTATAAAGATCTGCAAATTGTTCATAAAATTTATGTAAACAAAATTCTGCTTTCCTAAGATCTTCTCCTGTTATATTGTCACAGAGTAACAGATGGATACCTTCACTCAGATAAACTAAATGCTTCAAATATTTTTCATTTAGGATTCCATTTAAACATGGTACAGCATAAAACAAAAGCCAAGCCTGCAACTCTGTTGCTTTGAAATTGTTGTAATGCTTCTCTAAATCTCTAGGCATACGTTCAATGTAATCTGGTGGTTTTATACTTTGCAGTCTTTGATATTTTTTTAATACTTTTTCCTATGAAAAATGGCTTTCCGCTGTTTGTGGAAGAAAAGAATTTGTACAAAAGACTTTTTGTAACACCAAGAAGTACACAGTGCATGTAATGTGGAAACACACCAAGTACAATATCAAATCATGGCATTGCAGAAAGACCAGTTTGGCCATATATCCCCTTAATTCTCTTTTTGTTTGTTGCATTGGGTCCTATATTGTCCTTGGTATCCTGTGAATTCCTTAAAACTGGTTTCTATGCTGAAGGCCTATGAGGGTAGAACCTAGTATAACCTTTCCCTTGTTTGACAGTTTCTCCTTCTTCTTCACATGTATTACAACCATACTGGACATTATGAATTGTCATATTCAAAACATAAGCTTTAGCTTGTAAGTCCATAGTTGCCAAAAAGACTCCTAGTCTCACATTTATACTATCCAGTGCATCTTCAACTTTTAAAGGGAAGCCTTCAACATATAATCTGTGCATCTCTTCTCCAAAAGTACACATATACTCATAGAAAGGGGGTTTATTTTTTCCCTGCCAGATAGCTGCAAATACCATATTTTCTCTAGAAAATCGTTCACTAGGAGGCAACTCATTTATTGCCAAAAAAACTGGCCACAGTTTGATATTTGAGGAACTATAAAGTGATATTCCATCGACATTTAATACTGCACTTGTTGAAAATTAATTGCTCAAAAACTGTCTGTCTTCACACAAAAGTTGATAAAACCTTCCATCTGTGATATCGCTCATAACATCATTTGTTTGGTTTTTTATTTTTGTTTTGGTACTCTGTACACTTTGCCAAACACCTTTTTTTCCTAAAATATATTGTAATTGTTTTTGTATGTCTGCAATGACAAAGCTACATTTTGGTTGGCGGCTGCTATTTCTTTGTGCAGATAATGAACCTTTATACCTGTGTGTGTTACAGTTTTCTGTTTGACATAAGTATATATCAGGGTCAATTGGAAACATTCATTCACATGATGAACAATAGTCAACAACTTTACATGTTGTCTCCCCACATATTGAAAGTATTTTACCATAAGTAAGCTTTTCATAATTATTGAAACTAGGTAACAGTACTTGTAATAGCTTCAGCAAATCATTCGCTGCAACTCCTGTCAAGTTATGTCGTAATATGTAAGACATTATACACATTGCCTGTGTTTCTGTTTCAGTCAATTCATTTTGATTTGAACAGGAAGCCTCAAATTCAATATCAGAAAAAATCAATCATGTCAGTTTTGTCTTCTGTATCAGTTGTTGATATCTCTGAATCACTAACAGTAAACTCACTTTCACAGTCAGATGAATAGTAGCTGCTAGTTTCAAAAATTTCACTATCAGATTTGTAACTTTTGCTACTGCAAGACTTATTTCCATCATCAGACCTACTGATATGTAGATCGTCAGATTTTTCTGAATAAGGCACATGCACAATACCCTAGTTTTTGTCGAGCCTGCGACTTCAGTCGCAGAAAGCTCGACATAGGGATAGTGATCCAGTGGCGGCGGCGTTAACTAACTTCTTAAAAGCTTTATATTTTAGAAGTAGGAAGACCTGGATGCTTTATACTTTGTATATAGATGCCTTATGTTACAAAGTTTCTGTCTGTCATATGTACATTGTCCTTGACCTCATTTTCATGGTTCAGTGACTACTTGAAAAAAAAGTTCAGATTTTTTGTAATGTTAATTTCTCTCTTATTATTAGTAATAGGATAACTATATTTGGTATGTGCGTACCTTGCAAGGTCCTCATCCGTATCAGACAGTTTTCAATTGACCTCGACCCCATTTCACGGATCAGTGAACAAGGTTAAGTTTTGGTGTTCAAGTCTATATCTCAGATACTATAAGCAATAGGTCTAGTATATTTGGTGTATGGAAGGATTGTAAGGTGTACATGTCCAACTGGCAGGTGTCATCTGACCTTGACCTCATTTTCATGGTTCAGTGGTTATAGTTAAGTTTTTGTGTTTTGGCCTGTTTTTCGAATACTGTATGCAATAGGTCTACCATATTTGGTGTATGCAAGGATTGTAAGGTGTGCATGTCCAGCTGACATGAGTCATCTGACCTTGACCTCATTTTCATGGTTCAGTGCTTATAGTTAAGTTTTTGTGTTTTGCTCTGTTTTTCGAATACTGATAGCATTTACTTTCATTATAAATACACGACAGGCGAGACATTTTTGTGTGTCCACTCTTGTCTTGACTATTTACAAACATATCTTCATCACTTGATGATAATGTAAGTAGTTCTTCATTGTGAAGAATGTTCCTTCTTGATTGATGCCATAATCATAAAACCATTTTGGAATAGGTAATGATGGATCATCTTCATAGACTTTATACACCCTTTTCATTGGACCTGAAAAATGAAGAAATAAACTGAATTTTTGTAGAGCAGAAATTCTAAAAAATATTTCACTTGAAAGTGTTACTCTAGCTCATATGGTTTTTAACGTTATAATACAAAACATTAAAAATCATTAAAAACCATCTTTCAAGGGCAATTATCTCTTTAAGGATTTGTCGGACAATCTCTATATAAAGTAAGGAGATGTGGTATGATTGCCAAGGAGAGAACTATCCACCAAAGTTAAAATAAAGTGAATGTAAGCAATTATAGGCAACTGTACGGCCTTCAACAAGAGAAATACCCATACCATAAAGTTGGCTATAAAAGGCCCCGACAATTCAATTGAGAAAACTAACGGCCTAATTTATAACAAAACAATTTACAAAAAACATATATGACAGACATGAACCAATGACAACCACTAAACTACAGGCTCCTGACTTGGGACAGACATCATCAAGAATGTGACTTTTGTAGAGCTTGACATACTTAACATTTTTGCATTTAAAATGTTACTATAGTGAATACAGTTTTAAAGTTATATATCAGACAAAATAGCAAAAAGTATTAAAAAAAAAACTTCTTTCAATGGCACTGACTCTTTAGGGCTTTTGTAGAGCTTGACATACTGAACATTTTGCAATTGAAAGTTTTTTTCTTACTCATACAATTTGAAGAAGTTGTAAATGTGAAAAGCTTAGACTGATGGTGGACAACAGAAGACTGACATAAAGTGATAGCAAAAGCTCATATGGCCTTCGACAAAATGTCCCAAAAACTTACTTTTGTTATGCTTGTTAATAAGATGCGTAAAAATTCTCTGCTTGGTACTGAGTAATGTGCCACAAATTTTACATTCATATTTTGTCTTTTCTCCTTCTATATTTCTTTGTAGCACATATCTTTGTTATCATCCAGATCATATAAAAAATTTTGTACTGGTAATGTTACTTGAAATTTGACACAATTCTTAAATACATTGTTTATGTCAGTCAGATTGATTCATTTTCGTCAAGATACATGAATGCTAAAAACATCGCTCATGTTTTATTGACTGGCAAGTCAATAATTCAACCTCATTATAATCCGTATTCATGCAAACTTTAATTTGACTTTTACAGGAGATGGGTTGCGCATCTTTATTTTGTTTACCATTTTTCTCTATTCTTTATTTTTTAGGCCTTTATTCTGCACTCTCTATTCTGTAAACCCCAATCCAGACCCTCGCATATTTTGAAACTATAACTTAAAATCAAACAGACCTAGAAAAATGGTAGTTATACAGTTGCACATGCTTGCCTGTCTATTTACATTTATGTTTGTATCAAATGAGGAATACTTTTTCTAGTATTAAACAAGAGTGCACATGCTGAAATGTATCGCCTGCTTAAATAACCATGATTGATTTGATGTAAATCAAGTCCCAAAGATAGTGTTTCACTACAATTATCACATTAACTTAACATTATATCCATGAAAATGAGGTCACGATCAGATAAACCAAGCCAGATAAACAGACATGTACACCTTACAATCATTCTATACATCAAATTTAGTTTACCTGTTGCTCATAGCATCTAAGAAACAGACTTAAGCCTAGTTGCCAATATTAAAGTTAACTTGGTCAAAGTTTTCTTTGACCAAGTAAACTTGGTCCAAGTCATTGGTTGTCACTATCAAAATTTTTCATCAAAAAATTTGGTCAAAGTAAAAACTGCACTGTGATTGGATAATTCCCTTCCAAATCCATCCAAGTTTCAAGAAAAATAGGATGAGATTCTATTTCATCCAAGTCTGTCAAAGTTTTTGATCAAAGTTTTCATTGACGGTTACTTTTACCACAAACTTTAATAGTGACAACAGGCCTTTAACACAAAAACTTAACCTTTGCCAGTGAACCGTGAAATGTATGTCACATCTTCAGTATTATTAAATTCAGATTTTAACGTCTAGTGTTTTAGCTCACCTGACCCAAAGGGTCAAGTGAGCTATTCTCATCACATGGTGTCCGTCGTCCATTAACCTTTTACAAAAATCTCCTCTGAAACTACTGGGCCAAATGGAACCAAACTTGGCCACATGCAGCATTTGGGTATATAGTTTAAAAAATATGTCCGATGACCCCGCGTCCAACCAACATTGCCAACATGGCTAAAAATGGAACACAGGGGTAAACTTCCAACTGACATGGCTGCTTTTACTAAAAATAGAAAAAAGTGGGGGATGAATTTAAAAAATCTTTTATGAAACTACATGGCCAATCGGAACTAGACTTGTCAGTAATGGTCCTTGGGAAGTTCTCTTTCAGAAATGTGTCTGATGACTTGGACTGTTAACTAAGATTGCCTCCACAGTTGAACTTAGTTAATCATGGATTATACGAAACAAGTTAAATACCAATCAATACATTAATTTTGGTACTTTTATCATTCGAAAACAATAATCGAAAATGTCGTCAACAAGTGTAAATTCAGAATTTGATATAACGTTGGATTCCTGTTCTTTTTCGGACTCTGAACTTTCAGTGAATGAATCGTGCAATGGAAATCAACAGAAATGCCAAAAAAATAAGAAAATACTTCCAAACGAGGAAGTAAGCACGGACTTTCAATTCGACCGTTTTGATGACAAGTGGAATGCAGTACGTGTACCCGGGTGCGTCTAAACACCACACAGGACTCCTTAGTGCACTAAGGACCCAAAATGTGCACTAAGGACATGATGTATTTGTTTTAGATTAATAAAAGACCTGTTAATGGTTTCTAATCATTATAAATAACATAAATCGAAAGTTTTGTAAAGATATTATTATCGGTTTTTAAGTTATTAAGGATTTTGTAAAAATCCTTTGATGTTCCGCGCTATCCTGGTGGTGGGATCGTCTACCATAAATCAATAAACAAAGTCAAGTCAATAAACAAGGTCATGGATCATTGAGTTTGTTAACATTGTCTTCGTTGTTTTTCCACTGTGTGTGTCCCATGAACCACAGTCGTCACTGTATGAACTATGTTTTGAAATCTGTCGCCGCTCTAAATTACATGAATTGTCCATCAAGAAGTAAATATTGTCTTTAAAACCGGTTGGAATATCTTTAACGACTATATTATCAGGATTCATGGCTGAATTAAAAACTTCAGTTGCTGTTAGGTTCTGTCCTTTTGGTAGCGGTATAAAGGCGGGATGAGAACGGGGAGGCGTAATTGAAATCTCGGATTCACTGATGGTCTCCATCTCGGATTCGGATACGTGCGTAGTCACTGGCTCCTCAAGCTCGGTCCGGAGTGGATTTGGAGTTGCGGTTACATTGTCATTAGTATTAACCCGTCTCTTCTTCTCTGTTGTCGGATGCTGAGTTTTCTTGGTCTTGACGGTTGCTGTCGTGTCTGGATACTTGGCCGGAGACGCTTCAGGTGTAGGCAGAGGCGGGAAATTAAACGAATCTAATGCTGGTGGTTCTGGCGAGGAATCTGAAAACTGAGAGAAACACAAAGACACATTTGGAAATTGCAAAAGTGGTACAAAATGATTCGGCACCCAAGTCTTAAGTGGATCATTCACTACAGTTCGTGTCCATAGCACTGTCACAATGTCAAAATCTGATTTTGCATTTCTTGGAATAGCTGTTAAGTTCAGAACTTTGTATGACATGTCTTGAACACCATTTATCGGCGGGTAGACAGACTCAATCAGCATACCAATAACCTCTGCTAAGGCATAAACTTTCCAAATGGATGACCATCAACCATTCTTAGCACAGTCTAAAGCTGATGACACATAGTTCGGTGACACCCAGATCAAGGATTTGGCTATCGGCATCGACATGTACATGTCTTTTCTTACAATCATCTCTATGCAAGTCCTTACACGAAGCTCGGTGGCTAGGGATTCAGTTCCACAGATAGAAAGGGATACTGCATTAAACAAGCAGTTGCCGTCTCCGGTAACATAGTAAGGAACACCAGACGCCTGCATTCCACACTGATGTAGGTATTGCTGAGACAGGTGGTCAATTCGCACTGGTGACGAGCAGTCTGTCGGCAAACGAAATAAGGTAAACTGGACAACTCTTTTGACGCTACTTCCTCTAAATTGAGAAAGCCAAACTTGCTTGCCTGAAAAATAAAAAGCAAACATAAAGTAAAAATAAACCAGAATAGTGACAAAGTCAGGACGCCGGGCTCCAAAATACCTAAGATTGCCCTACAATTTTAGACGAATCTGCATGAAATTTTAATAATAATTCTTAATCTCTTTTAGTGTTTTATTGTTTACCAAAACGAATGAATGACGGACGGACGGATCTTCGATGCGGGCCCTAATTAGTTTTTAAAAAAGAGGATATTACCAAAGATTAAATATAACGAAACAGACACGACAGGAGAAAATCTAGGCAAATATTTGTAAACACCACTGAGGATAGAAGCAAAGGTGTACCAAAGGACAATCATATGACACGGACAAAGTCGGTGGACATAAAATAATTACAACAACAAAAAACCAAAAAAAACAAACAAACAAACAAACAAAAACACACATATATAACAGCCAAAACCAAGGACAGACAGACGGACGTCAAATCATGCATGGACGATATATGTATTTTTGTATGTTTGGTTTTACAGATATATTTTTTACTTATGTGTTTTTTTTTTAATAAGATACACATATAATCCATCCTTTTGAGTCCGTCTGTCAATGCTCTTGGCGTGAGTATTTTATTTTGGTTAGTTTATAATTTTTTTTCTTGTGTTTTTTTTCTTCGTTTTTTCACACCCTGGACATTGACAGACGGACACCAAGTAATGGACGATACATATAACATAGTAAAGCAAGGACAGACAGACGGACACTAAGTGGTGAACGATACATTTTTTTTTTATGTAATATATAAAAAATTATACCTCTCCCAATCTGCAAAGGGATTCAATGAAGTTGAGGCCCGTAGTTGGTGCTAACCAAGGACGAAACATTGTTGATATATTACGATGTTGAGTTATTGAAGAATTATTGTAAAATGATCAAAATGAACAAATTCATATATTTTTATACATTATACATGTCATAGGGACTCAAATGGTTTCACGGTGCATATAGGTTTTCTTTGTTATTTTAGCAATAAAACTGTCACAAAAGGGATGTTTTGTTAGCACTTTCAATTTCAAACGGTTGGTTTACAACCAAAACGGTTGTTTTGATAACAATTTAACAAATAACAAATAATTATTTAACCTACCCATGTCAAAAATGACTTCAATGATTCTTACAAACCTTTTATAATCCGAGGGGAAAAATCTTTTATTTATTTAATATATATATTTTTTATATATATTATACTTGTTTTTCGATATTTTTTTTATATATATCTAATTTTAAATTATATACTAATTTCCTTGCTACCTGTATTAATATAATTGTTAATTCTATGCTTATTGAATTTTCACGCTCGATTTGACGGATCTCAGCGGGATCTTGCCGCGGAACATGAAAGGATTTTTACAAAATCCTTAATAACTTAAAAACCGATAATAATATCTTTACAAAACTTTCGATTTATGTTATTTATAATGATTAGAAACCATTAACAGGTCTTTTATTAATCTAAAACAAATGCATCGTGTCCTTAGTGCACATTTTGGGTCCTTAGTGCACTAAGGAGTCCTGTGTGGTGTTTAGACGTACCGCGTGTACCCTGTGATATCAAATTTGAAACAACTTTAAGCAGAAAACATTTATGGATCGAGTCGTGTAAAGAAGTGATGTTAAGAAAATTTACAGTGACAGAAAACGTGACTAGAAATGAACTTCAACTTCAATGTTCAACGAAATCAGAAGGAAAATTTGTCAGTATTACATTTTATACAAATGGAACTATATTAGTGCAAGGGAAACACACCTGTATTACTTGGAGAGACAAATATTTTAGTAAAATTAGGGACATAGTCAACATCAAAGAACGTGAGGAAAGCGAAGCTTCTTTTAATTATGACTTTGATAATCTGGCCCAACCAGAGGTTTCACTTGAAAACAGCCAAACAACAGCTAAAGCTGACCTTAGAAGTGACAGTCCTACAATCTCTAACGAGCTTCCAACAAACTATGAAAATGACAATAATATGAATCTAGAAGAAATGTCATTATATTCCACAGTTATTCAGCAAAACACAAGCGCTATACCACCTGCTTCGATTGTCATGCAAATGTCTTCTTGTTTCTCTGACAAAATTGTAAAATTGCTGGAAAACCTCAATTCGAACATCTCTACATTGACAGCACAAAATGCAGAACTCATAAAGATTATTCATAACAAAGAAATTGAAAATACAAAACTCCGAAATGAACGTGAGGAATGCAGAGGGAGTGAGCAAACACTCCAAGCACACGTGTCAAGACTTTCTAGTGACTTAAAACTGGCAAACCAAACAATTACGGGTCTAGAAGATGATATAAGGATATTAAGTAAGCAAATAGCCGGTAAAAATGAAAACAAAAATGTTGTGTTACATTCTCCAAAGCCAAAATGTAAATTAAGCCAAGCTCATGCCAGTTTCAATAGTGGAATTCAGCTATCTTCAACTCCAGCCAGTAGTGCTGTAACTACATCAGTTCAAGGTCAGAAAGATGAAATAAAACAATCTACCACTAGGCAAAAACTTAAACTGAAAATTCGGAACAACCGAATCGATAGAATTTCCGACAATATCTTAATTTTGGGAAGTTCAGTCACTAAAGGAATCAAAACCACTGATCTAAATGATAATGTATACGTTAACACTAATCGTGGTGCTTTAGTTTCGGATTGAAGAAATCGATTTATCACCGTTTTCAACAATAGTTCTACAGTTTGGTGGAAATGATACGCAATTATCTGTACAAACTTTCAAACTGAAATACAAAAATGTTATCCAAAGTGCAAAAACTAATAGAATTAAAACTGTCATTATCGGGGGATGTCTACAAAGATCAAACACAAACCTTGACCACATCAATAATGCCCTCTATGAAATTAGTATAGAGGAAAATGTCACATTTATCAACCATTTGGATAACTTTGTTTTGCGTAATGGGGAAATAGTGCCAGGCTTGATACACACAGATGGTGGTCATCTAACAGATTCGGGAACCACGAAACTAATTGATAACATTAACAAGGTAATACCTATTAGAAATGTCAATCTGTCAGTGCAGCGGTATCAAAGGTATGACAGAAATACATGGGACTCCTACTGTTACAACTGTGGATCAAATTATCACACTCTGTCAAACTGCAAACATGTTCAAAGGATCAAATGTAACTTTTGTTTTCGTCTTTTACATAAAGAGATTAACTGCTGGTACAAACACTCAGCATGACAAATTGGCAATGAATGTAAATCAGATCAATCAGATAACATATGTATGAAAAATACTTTTGAAGTACTTAACACAATTGTGTGTGATGTATGTCAAAATGATTGTTTTAATTGTTGTTATAAACATGTGTCTTCTATAAACATGATTAATGAAAGTAAGCTTACTAAGATCCACCAGCTAAATATAAATAATATCAATTCTTGTAAAAATAAAACGATTAATCACAACCCCGAATCTTTAATGAACACAACAATTAGGCAAAATAAAACTATTCAAGATTATACCAACATTTATGGCCACTCCAAAAAATGGTTAAAATTAACATGCCATAATATACAAAATATTTTACCTAAAATTGATGAAATAAGGGCTAACTTTAAAAATCTTCATAAATCGCAGAGACCAGATATCATCGGTATGTGCGAAACATTTTTAAATGAAAAAAAATGCAAGCAGGATTCAAATGAGATCAATATTCCTGGCTACAGCTCTACTAATGCAAGAAAAGATAGAGAAAAAAGGCAAGGTCGAGGCTGGATAGTTTACTTTGATAACAATATTAAATATGAAAGACTAACTTCATGGAAAGTGAAAACATCGAAACTATGTGGTTTAAAATTTTCCCAAAACATAATGAGTCTTTTTTATTATGCAAACACTCAAACTTCCTGGTACGATAATTTCGAAAAAGAATTCATAAATGCCCTCTCTATAAACGATAATATTTTATTGATGGGTGATTTTAATATTGATTATATGAAGACACTTCCTATTAGATGGTCAAATTTTATTTCAACATATGGTCTTCATCAAATGGTTATTGACCCTACTCGAGTTACTTCAACTAGTGTGACATTAATTGACCATATTTACAGCACTAATCCAACAAATATTATCGATGTCACAGTGCCATCTTATGCCCCAAGCGATCACTATCCCATTATATTTACTAAGCTTATCAAGGATAAATCTGGTTCACATTTAGAGATCCAATACAGAAAATTCAAACCATTTAATGAAGAATTGTTCTTAAATGATTTGTCTAAACAACCATTTAATGTTATACATGAAATAAGTGACCCAAATGAAGCAATTGATATGTGGTATTATCTTATTGTTAATGTTTTAGATAAACATGCCCCTGTTGTAACCAAACAGATAAAAATAAATATCAACCAGAGTGGTATACAGATGAAATATGCAAATCAGCTTACCAGAGAGATTATTATCATAAAAAGAAAGATACGGATAATTATAAGAAATATCGGAACCTAACAAATGAACTGATTCGTTCTTCAAAATCTTAAGTATTTTATGGATGCCATCAATAATGATAAAAACTGTAAAACTCAATGGAGACATTTAAAAGATCTTAACTCTACAACGAATCATGATATTGATATGATAACATATGAAGATAAGAATGAAATTGACATTGTAAACTGCTTAAATGATCACTTTAGTTCAGTGGGAGAAAAACTTATTCCACATCCCCATTCTAACTTTGAATCAGAGAAAATAAACAATTATGTGAAATCCAAAATTAATGATAACACGTTGTTTTCACTGTATACTGTCACACATGGTGATGTCTTTAAATATCTCACAAATCTAGATATTAATAAATCAACTGGGACCAATGGAGTTGGCTAAAGAATATTAAAAGTATCAAAATCAATAATTGTAGATTCTCTTACTCATATTATAAACCTTAGTTTATGTACAGGTATATTTCCTGATTTTCTAAAGTATGCAAAAGTAACTCCAATTTTCAAAGCCGGTAATAAGGATGATCCTAACAATTATCGTCCTATCTCAATTTTACCTACATTGTCCAAGATTTTTGAGACGACTGTGTTTAAACAATTATATTCATTTTTAACTAAATACAGACTACTAGTACAACAATCTGGATTTAGAGAAAAACACTCATGCCACACAGCACTTATCAAAATCATTGACAAATGGTTAGAAGAATTTGACAAAGGCAATTTCACTGCAGCTTTGTTTTATTTCTAGATTTTAAAAAAGCATTTGATACTGTTAACCATAACATCTTATTATCGAAACTTAATTTATATAAATGTGATGATCACTCTGTTAAGTGGTTTTCGTCCTACCTTTCAAATAGATTGCAAAAGGTTAAAATTGGAACAACTGAATCAGGATACAATAATGTAACATTCGGGGTCCCACAAGGTTCCATATTAGGACCTTTATTATTCTTAATCGATATAAATGATCTCCCGTTTACATTAAAACACACAGAGTCTGAATTATATGCTGATGACACAACTTTGCATATATCGTCCAAATCTATTTCAAACTTAAACTCTTGTTTAAATAAAGACTTTGAAAACGTAATAGGATGGTGTGCTGAAAACAATATGATAATAAATAACAAGAAGTCCAAATGTATGCTTATGGGATCTGAGAGAAAACTTGAGAATTGTAATGATGTCTTGTGTGTATTATCGCAAAATGAGACTTCATTTGACAATGTGGAAGTAGAAAAACTTCTTGGTATCCATATTGATAAAAATCTATCATGGTCAATTCACATAGATAAAGTATGTGAGATTTTTTCAAGCAGATTATACCTGCTAAATAGATTAAAACGATACCTGCCTCGAAAAGGTCTTATCCTTTTTTACAACAGTTATATATTACCAATAATTGATTATTGTTGCACCATATGGAGTTTTACCGCAAACTGCAACATTGAGCAGATTCATAAGCTGCAAAAGCGCACAGCAAGATTAATTTTGAATAAACCTTTTGATTATCCATCAATATCAATGTTTAAAGAACTTAATTGGATGAATATTTTTACATGCATAAAATATTTTCAAGCCATTTTAATGTTTAAATGTATGAATGGACTAACGCCAGATTATCTTACTAGTAAATTTACTGCGTGCAGTGATCTATATAGTTATTCTCTTAGGTCAACAACATCTGGACATCTTCATTTACCAAGGCCAAAGTCTGAATACTTCAAAAAGACTTTTCAGTATTCTGGTCTAATTATTTGGAATAGTTTGCCAAATGATATAAAGGATTCAAGTCATATAGATAGCTTTAAGGTGAAATGTGCTAATCTTTTTTTCACAAAACAAAATGTATCCTCATCCAAGCATCTCGGATGAGAAGGATGAGGACCATTCTATGAGGGAGCCAGAGGCTCCGAGGGTTAAGGTGAACTTTAACTATTATTCCCGCCGCACGTGCCTTTTTTACAGTAGAGTGATTTTCTCCAGGTGAACCGTATATAAGGACGAGGAATCCAGTACAAGGCCTCTTTTTACAGCATAGGAAGCAAAAACAAAAAGCCAAATATATTTTTTCCTGGAACCTTGAATTTGAAACTAAATTGTCATTGGGTGGGATCACCAGAGGGAGGGTCCTTAACCCTCGGAGCCTCTGGCTCCCTCATAGAATGGTCCTCATCCTTCTCATCCGAGATGCTTGGATGAGGATACATTCTATATCGGTAGCCGACGGCTACTCAGGTTAAGGTGAACTCTTTAAAGCCAAACCAAAAACCAGTTACTGAGAAAAATATATTTCCCCAAAGAGTAAAGCTTGTTGACCAGTAGCAACCTGAAAAAGTCTCATTGTATAATTACCCACAAAAAGTATTATACTGATATATATGTGTACAAATAACTCTTGGATAACTACCCAAGAAAACTATAGAACTGTCTATTGGCATTTATACCACACTCATCTTGTAAATACAGAATGACTTAATCTATAAGTATAATAAGTAATGTACCAACAATACTGGCAAAAAGAAAGGATTAGAAACTACTATATGTTTATTATAATAACATGAATGTATAAGCACAAAATACATTAGTTTAATATTGACATAAGTCCAAAGTCTCTAAACATCTCAACACTAAAACTGTAACACAGTTACTCCAAGTCTCTAAAGCATCTGGAAATTAATCCCTCCAATATATGCATGTATATAACGACATACCAGTACAAGTACCTGGAAAACAAAATATCAAAATCATTCACAATTCAAGAAAACACTGATTCAGTGTAGTTAGCTGATTTTTTAATCTCTTTATGATAAAACTTTTGAAAAGTACCAGCAGAAGACCAATTCGCAGTCTTAAGAATGCCAGCTAGAGATAGGCCTGCCCTACTAGCTGCTGAGGTAGATGCACTTCTATAAGAATGTGCTTTAAACTTTGAAACGTCAATGCCTGCTAAGGTCAGGACATCACATAACCATCTGGCAATTGTAGATGTTGTTACATTCTTAAAAGTTTTGTACGAAACAAATAACTTGTTAGTTTTGCGAAAATGCTTTGTTTTAATGATGTAATGTTTTAAAGTATAAACTGGACAGATCTCTTTCCTATGAAAAGAACAGATCTTAACATCTGGAGACATATGCTTTGGCCTAGAGGTTTTAAATAGTCCTTTTGTATTAAATGTAACAATATTATTATCACATTTCATCAGACTTAAGTCCAAAGCAATCAAAGTTTGTGCTCTAAGAGCTGTTGAAAGTGCAACCAATGCAACACATTTCAGAGTCAATTCCTTAAGTGTTAAATCTGTTAAAGGAAAGAGCTGTGATAAATATGCCAAAACTTCTTTGACATCCCAGATAAAAGTATACCTGGGTAAAGGAGGTCTTAGATTGAAAACTCCTTTCATAAATTTCGATATTGTGTAATTTTTAAGAAAAATTTGCTTTCCTAAAGCAACCAGAGTCTGGCAAATAGCACTTTTATGTGAATTAATACAACTATAAGATTTACTTTCTGCAAAAAGCTGAGACAAATAATTTACTATCTCCATTGGAGATGGTGCAGTGGGATTAACTTGTTTTGATGTACACCAAAAACACCATTTTTTCCAGCAAAGATTGTATTGTTTATTTGTCGATTTTCTCCAAGAATAAGATTCTTGTAGCCTCTCGTGAAAACCCTTTATTGATGAGGCTTTTCCTGATACAAGACAAGCGGTCAGGAAAAGTTTCCTTTTGTTCCTTTTGTTCATAGGATGAAATTCTTTGCTGTGAGGCAGAAACAACAGATCGTTGCATAGTGGTAGAACCACTGGAAAGTCTATCAGCATTTCCAAAAGTTTTGGAAACCAACTCTGTGTTGGCCAAAAGGGTACTATTAGTAAAGCTTTCCTCACCTTGTCGCCTTCTACTTTCTGTAAAATCTTTCCCGTCAAACTGAAAGGAGGAAAAATATATGGTTCAAATATATTCCATGAAAAGGAAAAAGCATCTGTTGCAAAAGCCTCAGGGTCAGGAAACCAAGAGACATAACAATCCAGATGTTTATTAATTCTGGAGGCAAATAAATCTATGTTTGGTGTGTAAAAATGAGAACAAACTTTTTTAAATACTGCTTCTTTCAATTTCCATTCTGATGAATCATTAAAGATTCTTGATAAATTGTCTGGGCCTATGTTATCCTTCCCAGGAATATGAACTGCAGTAACAAACATTTTTCTATCTGAACACCATAACCAGACTTGTTTTACAATTTCTAAAAGAGTTGTTACTGAACCTCCCATATTATTGATATAAGACACAGCAGTAGAACTATCTGTGTGGATAATTATGTGAGTGTCATCATAATCTTTACAGAGTGATTTAAGAGCAAAATATATTGCTTTCAATTCTAAAATATTGATATGTAATTCAGATTCCTGAGGCGACCAGCGACCTTGTGTATTAGACTTTCCACATACTGCACCCCAACCTAAATGGGAGGCATCTGTCTCAAGATAAATTTTATCTTCCTCATGTCGAATGGGATTGCCATTTTCTTTAACAACATTTTGTATCCACCAAAGAATCTCATTTTTGCTATCAGTTGATAGTACCATTTCAGCATCATAATCATTGTTTGACTTAGATAAACTTCTTGTTTTATCTATATCTAGATACCTATGAAATAAAGGAGCCAGAAGGATACCATACCTTGCTGAATTGTACAAACCAACAAGTTGTGCAATTACTTTAATTTTCACCACATTTTTTCCCAAACAAAACTCAGATAGATCTAGTATCTTTTTTACCTTGTCTTCAGGTAAGAAAACTTTAAATTTTACTGAATCAATAATATATCCCAAAAAAGTAATGCGTTGACATGGGACCATGACTGACTTTTCATCATTGATCGAAAAACCTAAAGATTCAATAAATTCATATACTCTTTGAGTATTCATAAGACAGGATTTGTAAGATATGTCCTGAAATAAAGAATCATCAATATAGAAAAAAGATGATATACCATAACTTCTAACATGAGAAAAAATTACTTTTACAACCTTAGTGAATACTCGTGGTGCAGATGAAATTCCAAAGGGAGAGCACAAAATTTGTACAGCTTCCCTCGCCAATAAAATTTCAGATATTTCCTGTAAAATTTGTTTATTGGAATAGAAAAATATGCATCTGACATATCCAAAGAAGTAAAGAAATAATTTTTTCCTATACTGGTCAAGACCATGTCTAAATTTTCTTGCTTAAAATGATGATATTGAATAAATTTATTCAGATTTTTAAGATTGATTACTGGTCTAAATTTACCATTTTTCTTATTTACGAGAAAAATTTCAGATATAAACTGATCTTTCTCAAAAACTGAAGGCACTATAGCCTTTTTCCTTAATAATTCTTGAATTTCATTATCAATCAATTCCATTTCAATTTCAGAAAATTTCTTTTTCTTTTCCTTAGGAGCATAATTTTGAAATGGCTCTTTACAGAATTCTATCTTGTACCCTTTTATAGTTTGTAGGATCCAAGGATCATTTGTAATTTTTATCCAATTTTTAAAACATGATTTTAAGGAACCTGCCCTAAATTTGTCTTTCTTAACTTTGAAACTAACCTTTATGGTTTTTTCTGACCGAACCCTTGAAATGCCTGCTGTCTGCAGTTTCTTGGGAACCTCTGATAGGGACTGGCTCTTGCACTCCCCCTGTTCATGCCTCGGAAGCTTCTCCCAGCTCTGCCGTAGCTTCCCTGGCGCTTGAAGTTTTTTGAATTTGATAAATTTCTATTCAATCTATGAGCATCATTTATATCTCTCAAACGTTTAGAAATGTCATCCCCAAACAAATTGTTTTCACCAACTGGCTCACTTCGATTAATCAACTGATTAAAACGTCTGTCAATAGCAGGCCTTAGTAACATACGTCTACGAACTGACATTTCAAAGAAAGCATTACATAAAATGGCAATGGCTCTAGAAACTAGTTCCCTGCAAATAGTCTGATCAAAGGATTTAGTTTTCAACATTTGTGCAATTCTTAAAATTGGGACAATGCCCAGGCCCATCAAACGTTGTACTGTTTGAAACATTATATCTTGTGATCGTGCCTTGCGGTCAAGATTTTGCCAAATCTCTGCATTAACAGCAGGAGGGTTCAGACCCTTGCAGTTACTAGGGATCTTGTTATCTTCTTTCTTAACAAGGGAGGCTACATCGGCCTTTTTTCTAATGACTGTTTCTACAATGTTAGAGACTGAGGCTTCGACCTCTGCCCCATAACGCTCAGAATCCTCAAAGATGTTTGGAAGTTCAAACTCGATATCTCCTAACTGATCAGAGTGATCTAAGTTATGATGGGTGTTGCCCTCTGAATTATCAGATTCATTATCGCTAAAGATCATTTGAACTGGTTCAGTTGAATTACTTATATTATCAGCACTAGTACTAGTGGATGGAACGTTTTGTTCCCCTACAGCCTGAGATGAAGTAGATGGTAATGCTGCCAAGAGATTAGATGTAAGTTCCGTGAACATAGATCTCATACTATCAGAAAAATCAGAAAATTCCTGTTTGCGCTTAGAATGTTTAGATTTCTTACTAGGAGTTTTGGCTGATATATCAGTGTCAGACTTCCTTTTTAGTGGAGCCTTTCCTTTCTTATTCTCCCCCGGGCCTTTGCCTTTCGAGGTTGACGCAACGGCGCCATCTTTGATAATTGTAGCTTCCGGTTTGGAGCTCTTATGAGTTTCTGATTTTTTGAGAATTTTCCCATTCAAAGATTTAGCTGGAGATGAAAAACCAGAAAAACTATTATCAACTTCATCTTCTGAAGCGAAAAGCTTCATTACCTCGGAGTCCGAAACTATCGACTCTCTGTCAGATTCTGACTGTTCCATTGAAGTTCAAAATCTAGAACAGATAAAAATAATAACGTGAAAAAGTTTTACCTTGTGCATACAAAGTCAAAACTAATTCTTACTCGAGTCGAGAATGAAAACTGATTCAGTTTTTAATAAATAAATAAAATGCTCTTTACTTACCGAACGTGTCTACGTGCGGCCTAAATAGTTAAAGAGGCCTTGTACTGGATTCCTCGTCCTTATATACGGTTCACCTGGAGAAAATCACTCTACTGTAAAAAAGGCACGTGCGGCGGGAATAATAGTTAAAGTTCACCTTAACCTGAGTAGCCGTCGGCTACCGATATAGAATGAGTAGACAAACTTTTTTTTTTTTTTTTTTTTTTTTTCTCTTATGACATTCTTGCTATGCTAGTTCTACGGTCTGTTTTCATGCTTGTGTATATAGAATTGTAATTGTGTACATCTCTATTGATTATTGTGTTATATGCATTGATTGTTATATGTATTAATTGTTCATTTTACTGTGTGAAGGCCTCGTGTGAGATTAACAATTGTATGTTAAATGAGTTACCTTCGTTAAATAAAGAATTTATTATTATTATTATTATTATTATTATTATTATTATTATTATTATTATAGTTAAACATAGGACAGTACTATGGGAAAATTCATTTAAAAATCTTCTCCGCTGAAAACTGAAAACACTGGCCCAATTGGTAGGGAAAGTCTGGTGGAATGGTCTTTAGGTGGTCCCCTTCCAAATTTGTGTCCAGCACCCCATACTTCCAACCGACATGGCTGCTGTTACTAAAAATAGAAAAAAAGGGTGATGAATTTAAAAAATTTTCTTCTATGAAACTACAAGGCCAATTGGAATAAGACTTGGCAGTAATGTTCCATAGGAGGTTTTCTTTCGAAATAATGTCCGGACCCGGACTGTTAACCACGATGGCCGAACTTAGTTTAACATAGCTAGGGCCTTGTGGGAAAATTCATTGAAAAATCTTCATCTGAAACCACTTTACCAATTCGAACCAGACTTGACAGCAATGGTCCTTAGGCCACCCTTAAAAAATTGTTTGTTTGGTATTGCCGACCCACACTATCAGCGGGTGGGTAGGTAGGTAGGGAAATTTTTTTGTTTACATTTAAAAGCTTTATATTTTCAGACTGGTTTTTCACAGGAAAAAATAGGAAGATATGACATATTACAATTACAAACAGTTACAGTTACACACAAGGCCCATACACCTACTTCTCAATTAACTGAATCATTTAGTGTAGATTAGTTTGATTAATGCATATGTGTGCATTAAATTGTAGATAAGTGTGGCAACATATTTATATAATTAATTTAATTTATTTAAGTCCTATGCATTGTGTGATTGCTGTTAGTGGATTTCTCTTTAACCCAATTATGTTTTGTAGATAAATAGGACAGTATATGGTGTTGCCATTTTAGTGTTTAGTAGAATAAATACTTTTGTTAAGTAAAGTCAAGAAATACCAAAGGGATATTCGAAGGAGAGAAAAATCGTTACAACTGACAAACTCCGGAGAACAACGAAGACAAGACCAAAACAATACATGCACTACAATTAAAAACTAAAAAGTATGAACAACATGGACCCCACCAAAAAACCGGGGGTAGACTCAGGTGCTCCGGAAGAGTAAGCAGTCTCTGCTTCCTGCAGGACACCTGCCATGCTGCTCATGTCAAATCCGGTATGAGGAAGGGATAATATCAATGAAACAGGTCCATTTTCATTTGGGAAACGGTTTTTTCATACCTGTCAACCAAGTCATGATGACGCCCATAAAACTTTAATAAGGATGACTTCAGCTTAGGAGTAACGTACCCCTGTCTGAGCAACTTTTCTGATTAAGATTATTTAAACTTGAGGTTTTATATTTTTTTAAGTTTGTATGCATTTTAGCTGAAGTTGCATATTGCGCCAAGTTTTTGTTACGCTTGTATGCAACCATTTGTGGTCATTGAAACAATTGGTTAGCCAGTTCACATTCAGTAATGAGATGCCAGTGTTTTCGGATTAACTTTGGTACTTGTCGTAAACTGCTATGATATTTTGTCGTAAGAACTAGCGGAATATTTGTGTTATATTTTTAGCTCACCTGGCCAAAGGCCATGTGAGCTATTGCCATCACTTGGCGTCCGTCGTCGTCGTTAACAATTATACAAAACTCTTCTCCTCTGAAACTACTTGACTAATTAGAACCAAACTTGGGATGAATGTTCCTTGGGGTACCCTGCATAGAACTGATGTGGGGATTTTTGATTCGTCGAAAAACATGGCCGCTGTTACTAAAAATAGAACATGGGGGTCAAACAACAGTTTTTCGCAAATACCTCAAAAATCATTAGGTTACGGCATATTCTGGCAGGTTGAAAGTGTTCAGCATGATGAGAGCTACCTATGTGCTGATTTTCGTGAAAATCTGTCAACTGATGTTAGAGTTATTGCCCTTTTTTGACATTTTTGGCTTTTTTTTATGTTATTATTTCAAAAATCTTCTTCTCTGAAACTACTATTCAAAATCAAATGAAACTTGGTAAGATTGTTCCTTGGGGTACCCTGCATAGAACTGATGTGGGGATTTTGGATTCGTCGAAAAACATGGCCGCTGTTACTAAAAATAGAACATAGGGGTAAATTGCTGTTTTTTGCTAATAACTCAAAAACCGTTACAGATATCAAAAATCTGACATGGGGTAAATTTGGTCAGCATGACAAGATCTACCTACCCTGAAATTTTGAAGGAAATTCCAAAAACCATTTAGGAGTTATTGCCCTTTTTTGACATTTTTGGCTTTTTTTTATGTTATTATTTCAAAAATCTTCTTCTCTGAAACTACTATTCAGAATCAAATGAAACTTGGTAAAATTGGTAAGATTGTTCCTTGGGGTACCCTGCATAGAACTGATGTGGGGATTTTGGATTCGTCGAAAAACATGGCCGCTGTTACTAAAAATAGAACATAGGGGGTAATTGCTGTTTTTTTGCTAATAACTCAAAAACCGTTACAGATATCGAAAATCTGACATGGGGTAAAATTGATCAGCATGACAAGATCTACCTACCCTGAAATTTTGAAGGAAATTCCAAAACCCATTTAGGAGTTATTGCCCTTTTTTGTCAAATCTTCAAAATTTTAACATTTTTCGTCATTTATTTCCAAAACTATTTGATATAGAAGTGAAATGTAAATTTGAAAAATGTTTGCCATGTTGAGATCTACCTACCCTGAAATTTTAAAGGAAATCCCAAAACCCATTTAGGAGTTGTTGCCCTTTTTTTGTCAAATTTTCAAAATTTTTTTATTCAAAAATCTTCTCCTCTGAAACCGCTGGGCCGATTGGTTTGAAACTTAATAGGAATGATCTATGACATGTCCTCTACAAACGATCCTCAATTTATTTTGATCTGATATAAAACATGGCTGTCGTAGCTAAAAATAGAATATAGGGGTGCAATAGTTTTTTTTGGCTTATAACTTAAAAACTGTTACAGATATCAAAAATCTGACGGGGCAAAATTGATCAGCATGACAAGATCTACCTAACCTGAAATTTTGAAGGAAATCCTAAAACCCATTTAGGAGTTATTGCCCTTTTTTCGTCAAATTTTCATAATTTAACATTTTTCATCATTTATCTCCAAAACTATTTGAGATAGAAGTGAAATCTAAATTTGAAAAATGTTTGCCATGTTGAGATCTACATACCCTGAAATTTTAAAGGAAATCCCAAAACCCATTTAGGAGTTATTGCCCTTTTTTTGTCAAATTTTCAAAATTTACGTTTTTCGTCATTTATCTCCAAAAGTATTTAAGATAGAAGTGAAATGTATATTTGAAAAATGTTTGCCATGTTGAGATCTACATACCCTGAAATTTTATAGGAAATCCCAAAACCCATTTAGGAGTTATTGCCCTTTTTTTGTAAAATTTTCAAAATTTTAACTTTTTTGCATTTATCTCCAAAACTATTTGAGATAGAAGTGAAATATAAATTGAAAAATGTTTGCCATGTTGAGATCTACCTATCCTGAAATTTTGAAGGGAATCCCAAATTCTATTTAGGAGTTATTGGTTTGTGTAATTTGAGGTCCGGTACTGTTACATTTATTTAAGGTTCACCCTTATTCCTGGTCAATTTTGTCAACTTCCTGCCAGGACTACCACCATCAGGGAACATATTTTAACATTAAACCTTATGAAAAATAAATCTTCAACAAATTTTCCCTGAACAATTGAACCAATTGCAACAAACTTGGACAAATAGTTGATTAATTGTCCAATGAAAACCAGACTCCAGGTGAGCGATACAGGCTCTGCTGAGACTGTTGTTTATTATATTCAAGAGTTTTGGCCCTTGACATAATGTTCGTTGATTTGATTATGGAATTGATTTCTTTTGCTTTATATCCTCTTTTAAGAATCGTTGGATAGTTAGTTCGATTTCTTGTTTTCTTTGTTCTGTGTCGCTGTTGTTTCGTATGTGTTTAGTTATTTCCCCTTTTACTATACCTTTGAATACTTTGTCATTGTGGGATGAGGATCGATGTAAGTTTCCCAAAGTTTTCAATTGGTTTGTAGGATGATTTGATATCTAGAATACCTGTTTCTTTGTATCTATTCCCTTTGTATATTTTAATATCTAAAAATGTTGTTTGGTGATATGAGTAGTTGTTAGTAAATTTCAATAATTTGTGCTCTTGGTTTGCAATTTTAAAGAGTTTTTCTATTTGGAGATAATCTCCAGTGAAAAGAATTATCCCATTGTCTCGATATCGAAGATGGGCAATTACTTGTTTTTTTAAGGAGAATTTAGAAAAAATGGTTTCAAAGACTTCGTACACCCGAAGGTCACTATTACAATTACACGTTTGCTCTCAATACATTACGATTGTGATTTGAAATAAGTAAAGCCCGGAACAAGCTCCACGTATTATCAAAATTCCAGCAAGATTCTGATTTTTTTTAATACAAAAAAAAAAAAACCAAAAATGATGAAACTCAAATAAAATTATTTGGGCGGCAAGTTTTTCAGTTGCCAAACAAATGAAATTTTATTTTAGGCCTTAAATGGTCCTCATTAAGAAATGTGTCCGAATACCCGGACTAACAACCAAGATGGCTGCCACAGCCGAACTTAGTTTAACATAGAGCCTTATGGGAAAATTCATTGAAAAATCTTCCTGTCTGGAACCACTTGACCAATTGGAACCAGACTTGCCAGCAATGGTCCCTAGATGGTCCTCTTTAAGAATTATATGTCCGATGATCTGGACTGTCAACCAAGTTAGCCACCACAGCTGAACTTAGTTTAACATAGGACATAATGGGAAAATTCATTGAAAAATCTTCCTGTCTGGAACCACTTGACCAATTGGAACCAGACTTGCCAGCAATGGTCCCTAGATGGTCCTCTTTAAGAATTATATGTCCGATGATCTGGACTGTCAACCAAGTTAGCCGCCACAGCTGAACTTAGTTTAACATAGGAAATAATGGGAATATTTTTATAAAATATCTTGTCTGAAACCAATGAGCAAATTGGAACCAGACTTGGCAGCAATGGTCCTTAGATGGTCCTCTTTAAGAAATATATCTGATGACAACCAAGATGGCCACCACAGCTGAACTTAGTTTTTTTTTTTTAAGTCTTGTCTGAAACCACTGGACAATTGGAACCTGACTTAACAGCAATGGTCCTTAGATGGTCTTCTTTCTGAAATATGTCAGATGACTTGGACTGGCCACTAAGATGGCAACCACAGCCACACTTAATCTAACATAGGATCCTAGGGAAAATTCATTTAAAAATCTTTTGTCTGAAACTACTGGACCAATTGTAACCAGACACATGGCAGCAGTGGTCCTTAGATTGTTCTCTTTCAGATTTATGTCTGACTGCCACCACAACCAAAGATTAACATAGGACCCTATGGGGGAAAACTAGCCACATTGACTGCTACACTTAAATTTTAATCCTGCTCAAGGTGAACAAGATAAATCCAGGTGAGCGATACAGGATCTTGAGAGCCTCTAGTTAGACTTTTAACAGTATTTTTTCCTGCTAGCCATGCTACAGGACCTTTTTGGAATTGTTTAATATCATTTTTGAAGACAACAGAAAACTAAAGGAGTGCAAGTCTTTAGAACTTCAGACTAAAGCAGTTAGGTTACTTAAATGTAGAAAGAGGGCTTGGAGCATTTTTTGGAGGTACGGGAATTGGTGTTTGTTTGGGAGACTTTTGTAACAGCACCCTGTTACAATCATTAATTGTTTAATTTAAATTCATTTCTTTGAACGGAAAATATATTAATTTTATATTAGATTTTCTATAGATACTTTTCCACTGTTTCACACAGGTGGATGGCAAACAGACATTAGGAGAGAATATAGCTGATAATGGTGGACTTAAGTCTGCATATCATGTGAGTATATTCATATCTTTAGAAATAAAACTTTTTTATGATACTCTGTATGCTAAAATGTGTTGGACTTGTACAAAGAAAAACAACAACAGGTAAACCCATATCAAATATAAGTGTACTAAAGAAGACTATAGAAAATAGTTGTCTGTGGCTAGTCTTCCATAGTTTTATCCTGAATATCAACACCAAAATGATTATTTTTATAATTTAAAAAAATGGTAAAATTTCTAATTACCCTTAAGAAGGCCTCATGTAAGTCTAGAGAACGGCATGTTTACAGCAGTTTGTGAAATGAAATATTTTTCTTAAATAGTCCAGCTAAAGAAAAGAAAAGATAAATTTTCAATTTTATTGACAGTTGGGTAGTTTGTGGTATAGATAATTTGAATAAAACAAGAATAATTTGTTGACCTGTATTTTTATACGACCGCAAAATTTTTGCAGTCGTATATTGGTATGACGTTGGCGGCGTCGTCGTTTTCATCGTCGTCGTCTGAAGACATTTGGTTTTCGCACTATAACTTTAGTATAAGATAATAGAAATCTATGAAATTTAAACAAGGTTTATGACCACAAAAGGAAGGTTGGGATTGATTTTGGGAGTTTTGGTCCCAAGGGTTTAAGAATTAGGGGCCAAAAAAGGGCCCAATAAGCATTTTTCTTGTTTGGTTATTATCTTGGTGTAAGGGAGGTAATCCAAACACATTTAAAGTAAAATGTTGTGTATGATTCAATTACCTCCCTCACACTGCTTGTAAATTATGTATAAAGAAATGTAGATTGTCTTGGGGTGAATTATAGCTGTCAGTTTATTTTTAGAAGTTACTATTAATTAATATTAATTTTGTCCATATGTCATTTTCTATTTTAAGACTTTTATGATATATTTAAATGAGTTATTATGTTTGCAAACTCCATGAGAAATTTGAATAGGGATTATGACCATATCTTGAGGGAAAGAATTTTTTTTTTTTTTTTTGGGAAAAAGGGAAAGGGGGGGGGGGGGTAAATATGAAATTGTGAGGGGGGGGGGGCAATTTTTTCTCATTTCAGATTTCAGAAATTAAAAAGTAAATGTCTTCAAATTTTTATTTTGCAAAACAAAGGGTGGGGAGGGGGGTACAATGGTTTTTTTTGGGGGGTCAGTACGCAACAGCATAGTGTATTGCAAAAAGGCAAAAAAAGGGGTTAAATTTTATTTTTTTTTGGGGGGGGGAGGGGTCAATTCACAACAGCATATTGTATTGCACAAAAAGCAAAAAATTGAATATAAATTCAAATCATATGTCCAATTCTAAGTTCTTTGACTACAGTTATTCTGTGTCAGCAACCTATTATGTGTCAAATATTTAATTACAATCCAAATTCAGACCTGTATCAAGCGTGAATATTGTGTCCATTTTTGCCCCAACTGTTCAGGGTTGGACCTCTGCGGTCGTATCCAGCTGCGCTCAGCGAAGCAATTTATTAAACTCTATAATTAAGTCTCCTAAACGAAATGGGAGACTTATAGATTTAGATTTTTTCTTCCTCTCCATTTTTTTCGTTCGAGTTCTCAATAAACGTTAGAGATATGGAACTGATTGAACTTTCCATGATGAAAGATCAATGTTTCTAGATGTGCCTAATACTATTCATTTTTTGACATGGGTCACTGAGACGTATAATGAGCAGTTCAAATAGGCTAGAGGTTTACTATAGGACCCTATGGGGAAATTTTTTTTTCATCTAAAAACTCTACAAGAGTGACCAATAACCATCTCATATCATATATTTTATTATACACTGTGACAACACCTATTAAATGATATATACCTCGTTCTTCTAGAGGGGGTCATCCCGTCCATCTCTATATTTTTCGTAGAATTCAATGGAATTTATGGATTGCCATGGAAAATATGTCCATGGAATTCCATGGAGTATTGGAACATTGGAATTCCACTAACTCAAAAAAAATTTCCATGGAATATTAAATTCCAGGAATTAGTCTAAGGATTTCCATGGAAAATAATTTCACTCACTATAGAAATATTTCCATGGAATTACATTAACAAAAAAATGATTGACCTAATTCAATGATAAGCCCCAAGGCCTGTGGCCTACATGCTAATTCTGAAGGGAATTTGTGAAAATCATAAAAATCTAATAATTCCCTTATAAGTGCCCAAGATAAAAGGAGAAATATCAGGTAGGTAGAAATTAGAGATCAAATGGTGCATACGTGTCCTCCCCTACATGAATTCTCCACAACATTGAGTTATTCTATGGAATTCCACGAATATACTTCCATGGAGTATTGGAACAGGAGATCCATGGAACTCTCAATCTTTACTGTATGTCACATTCTCAGTATTATTAAATTCAGATTTCATCATGTAGTTTTTAGCTCACCTGGCTATGCCAGGGTGAGCTTTTGCCATCACTTTGTGTCCGTCCGTCCGTCGTAAACTTTTCATTCAAAAATCTTCTCCTCTGAAACCGCTGGGCCAATTGGTTTGAAACTTAATAGGAATAATCTATGAGATGTCCTCTACAAACGATCCTCAATTTATTTTGATCTGACATAAAACAGCTGTTGTAGCTAAAAATAAACGGAAGTTCCACCATGTTCTAATATGTAATATTAAAACGGAAGTGCAGCCATGTTCTTACAGTGTAATAATAAAACAGCAGTTCCACCATATTCTAACACTGTAATAATAAAACGGAAGTGCAGCCATGTTCTAACACTCTAACAATAAAAAGGAAGTTCAGCCATGTTCTAACACTGTTAGAATAAAAAGGAAGTTCAGCCATGTTCTAACAACGTTAGAATAAAACGGAAGTTCCCTACATACACATACATACACAAAACTTACTGTAACTTGGCTCATTCTAATTTTAAAACATGCTAAATCTGGTTAACTTGCGGTAATTTAATTCATTTTTACTGTATTTAATTCCTGTACTATCTTTAGGAACTGCAACATCATCTAGTTTTTGACGTTCATTGTAAAAAGTAGACATAAAATTGATAATCCTTCCAAATTCCTCATCTGTAATTTGTCCTTCTTCCAATGCCTTACTTATTCCATTTTCAATCTTAAATTTATACTTTCTTGCTAAAGCGAGTTTTTTCTCCACTTGCTTTTGTTTCTTTTTCCTTCGCTTGTAAACCACATTTAAAACCAAAACTACAACAGAATTTACCACAGCCAGCGAACTCAAAGGAATACAAGCAATCATTCCTACACCTGTTGCCGGTGTCCCCACTGCAATACTTTTGGTCAAAACATTTAATGTGGTACAAACAGTGAGCACCGTACAACTTTATTCCAGCATTTACCTTTTTATATGACCGCAAAATTTTTGCGGTCATATATTGGTATGACGTTGGCGTCGTCGGCATCCGGCGTCGTCCAAAGACATTTGGTTTTCGCACTATAACTTTAGTATAAGTTAATAGAAATCTATGAAATTTAAACACAAGGTTCATGACCACAAAAGGAAGGTTGGGATTGATTTTGGGAGTTTTGGTCCCAACAGTTTAAGAATTAGGGGCCAAAAAAAGGCCCAATAAGCATTTTTCTTGGTTTTCGCACAATAAGTCTAGTATAAGTAAATAGAAATCTATGAAATTTTAACACAAGGTTTATTACCACAAAAGGAAGGTTGGGATTGTTTTTACGAGTTTTGGTCCCAACAGTTTAGGAATTAGGGGCTAAAAAAGGGCCCAAATAAGCATTTTTCTTGGTTTTTGCACAATAACTTTAGTATAAGTAAATATAAATGTATGAAATTTAAACACAAGGTTTATGACCACAAAAGGAAAGTTGGGATTGATTTTGGGAATTTTGGTCCCAACAGTTTAGGAATTAGGGGCCAAAAGGGTCCAAAATTAAACTTTGTTTGATTTGATCGAAAAATTGAACTATTGGGGTTCTTTGATATGCCGAATCTAACCGTATTTAGATTCTTAATTTTTGGTCCCGTTTTCAAATTGGTCTACATTAAGGTCCAAAGGGTCCAAAGTTAAACTTAGTTTGGTTTTAACAAAAATTGAATTCTTGAGGTTCTTTGATATGCTGAATCTAAACATGTACTTAGTTTTTTTATTATGGGCCCAGTTTTCAAGTTGGTCAACATTGAGGTTTAGAGGGTCCAAAATTGAACTTTATTTGATTTGTGTATTGGAAATTTGCCAAAAACTTTATTATTAAATATCTGATTTATATATAAAAGCAAATAATAATGATAAGGCCAGAGATAAACACCAAACAGGATGTGTAAATTATTATAATAAGTATTGTGCAATAGCAATAAATTTTCAATTGCACAGTATTGCACAATAGCAAGAAATCTTCAATTGCACAGTATTGTGCAATAGCAAGAAATCTTCAATTGCACAGTATTGCGCAATAGCAAGAAATCCTCAATTGCACAGTATTGCGCAATAGCAAGAAATCCTCAATTGCACAGTATTGCGCAATAGCAAGAAATTGATATTTGGGCCCGGTTATCAAATTGGTCCACATTGAGGTTTAAAGGGTCCAAAATTGAACTTTATTTGATTTCATCAAAAATTGAATCATCAAAAATTGAACTATTGGGGCTCTTTGATATGCCGAATCTAACCGTGTATTTAGATTCTTAATTTTTGGTCCTGTTTTCAAATTGGTCTACATTAAGGTCCAAAGTGTCCAAAATTAAACTTCTTTAAAATTTTCCATTTTGAATTATATATAAAAGCAAATAATACTGATATAGTTTGAATAGGTAAATTAAAAATTTTTAAGTTCTTAGACCACATTAATTCTGTGTCAGAAACCTATGCTGTGTCAAATATTTATTCACAATCCAAATTCAGTGCTGTATCAAGCTTGAATGTTGTGTCCATACTTGCCCCAACTGTTCAGGGTTCGACCTCTGCGGTCGTATCAAGCTGCGGCCAGCGGAGCATTTTATTCAAGTTTATTCTCATACTTTTTGGTTTCTAATAAGTCATGTTCCAGTTCCTCAAGTCCCCGTTGTCTATACTTGTTTTTTTGATCGGCCATTATCTAAAAGTACATTTTAATAGCATTTCATTATAAATTTTGTCGGTTGGACTAAGTTATTTATATAAGATGTTATAGATATCTTTCTCCTGTGCTTGATGAAGAAAGAATAGACAGAAGAAGCCGCATAAAAAACTTAATTTGTGTTGGTACTGAATTGTGTTGTAGCGACATTTAGCCCTTATGTAATCAAAAAATTCTTTTGGTGGTGGAAGATCGTAACTATCGAAGTAAATGCCTCCAGCACTAGTAAGCTTATTGCGAAAGTCCCAACGCACCTAGTGGGTCCCTTTCCCAATGGAATCATCAAGATTCAGTATTCCACACTCATTTTTTTTCCATTGTTTTGTAGATTGTCCTGACTATACACCCCTTTGAAATTAGTAATACCCAATTTGTCCACCCACTTTAAGATATTGAAGTTGTTTCGCCGTTTTAGCATATTTTTTTTTTGCATTACATATGGTCTTCTGATGCTGTCCACTTGTAATCCTCTACCTGTAGTCCTTTTCCAAATAAACCGGCTAACATTGGTACTGCTAGACTGGCTAACATACCAAGGAATCCATCAGTCTGTTGTCTTCTTGTTATTCTAAGTCCAGTTCTGGTCTTTTTACGGAGTGTTGCTTGAAGTTTGTCTTTTTTTGTTTTTGTCAATTGGTCAACATAAGGTTTACTTACTAAGATAGGAATTTTATTGATGGTACTTTTGCTGTTGTACTGGTGCACTTCTAGCTCCACTACCAAGAACTTTCTTTACCCCTATCTCGGCTAACACGCTTATAGCTCCAACGCCTAGAGACGGTAATGATTTAGATGCTGCAGTCTTCACAAGCGGAAGAACAAGTTTAGCAAGAGCACCATGGAATCCCCCATTTTGTGATTGGGCTGTCATTTGTGTTTGTGTGATAGTTTGTTGAATGCCATTCCCAGATGCTTTTGCATTCTGTATTCTATTTACTTGCATTTGCATTAACGCCATTGGAAAATCACCTGTTAATTGAATATTCATTAATCTTAATGTAAGGCACGATTTATTCTCACATGCCTTTGCTAAATTTCTTCGTTGACCTTCGGATAAACCGAGACTATAGTTGACGTATTTATTCATTTTTTATTTCCTTATATAATTACAATATCATTTCCAATTGTGTCCAGAATTACCTTCTCCTCCTTTAATACAAGGGCATAGATTCGATATGCATCAGTAGGGACGCCATTCAGTTTGAAATGAAGTGTAAGAGATATATTCTCCATACGCACTCTTTCATCTACATAAGTCAAATCAAAGTAAATAAGCCCGTACAGGGACTCAAAATTGGTCAAGGTCAGCATATTCTCTGTATCATACTCGTTACTAGCATTAGGCTTGAAATTGCAGACATCATTGAATATTCTGCTAATTTGTTATTCCAGCTGTATTCAGTTTCCGGGTAATATATTCCAGACCCAACTTCTAGTCTGGCTGTAAGTAGCTTACAATTTGCATCTGCTTTATTTACACTGAAAGTATCAAGTAATAAAGGGTTTTATTTCTGATCAACGTGTTTGCCTCCTCTTTGCATGAATGCGATAACATGTTTCTGGTGTTTTATTCCTGGTGTAATACGATATGTATGTTCAGATGCAACTTCACTAATATCAGGGTAAAAAAAGCTGTTTTTACCAACAGAATTGACATACCCATCGGACAAAGTAAGTAATGTTTTAAAGTGATTTGCTAATTAAAAAATATTACCGTTGAATACTATTTTTCCGTTTTGTTCGACTCATTTGTCCAAGAAAATTTGTGGCATATGAAATAACAGATGCCTCTGCTAGCTTTTCTACCTTCAATTTTATTAGGAAATATCCATTATGCCAATCATAGAATGGCACCCTGTTGCTTACAGTAAATTTATTTTCTGTCTTTACCTGTTGTTCTGCGTTGGGAGGAAATCTGGGTATCTAGTTGGATGCTCGTACCTTTCGACAAACTTTGTTCCCCTAAACATCTTTTTCTTACAATATTAATTTTCTTTTTATATATATAAAAATGAGCAGTTACTGTGTGAAAGAGCAAAAGATCATGGGAATCTCTATTCCCAAGGGTGGTAAGAACAAACAATGGAAGATAGAATATAGTACGTGTTCTAACTGCGGAATCACTAAAACCATGTTTGTCTCTGGAAAAAAGGGGGGAAATCGACATACACAAAGCAATTAGGCCAATAGTACCAAAAGGTGGGATTACTCTACCAGGAACAAATTATTGTGGACCTTATAATAGAATGGATATATCCACCAAGAACAAATTAGATGGGGTATGCAGAAGTCACTGTCTTTGTTACCCCGAATTTCCAGGAGGAAAACAAGACTGTGACAAAAAGATGTCTGAATTAAAACAAGTAAAACCCTCATCTGTTGGAGAGGCTGTGAACAAAAAGATAGTTCAAGGTGTAATAGGAGCCAAGAGTAAATTGGGACTCAAGAGTAAAAAAATAAGCCGCAGGCACGAAGCAAAAAGAGGAAATAAAGTGGACAGACAAATTAGAAGAGGAGTTGCATAAACATGCAAGAAAAAAGTTTTCCTTCAGACGATTGGAAGTGTCCCATGCCGAACACACCTGGAGTGCCGATCTTGTAGACATGCAATCTTATTTAAGACATAACAAGGGGTACAAGTATTTATTCAATATAATTGACGTATTTTCTAAATATGCGTGGAGTGTGCCATTGAAATCAAAGACCGGACAAGAAGTGAGTGAATGGTTCAGAAAAATACTTAAAGAGGGTAGGACCTCAGAATTACTATGGGTCGATCAGGGATCTGAGTTCTACAATCAAAAGTTCAAGAAACTTCTGATGGACCCCAATATAATAGAGATGGACCACCTGTTCAAGCAAGGAAAGGCCGTAATTATAGAGCGCTTTAATCGCACCCTGAATGGTAAGATGTTCTGCTACTTCAGTGCTAATAACACCTGTAATTATATAGCGGTACTACCAAAACTCATAGAGCAATACAATAATACGAAACATACTTTGATAAAAATGCCAGTTGAGGCAAGTAAACTCTCTAATGAGAACACTGTGTACCGTATTTTGTATCCGGATGCTGCACAGAAATCCCCAAAGACCCCAAAATTTCAAATGGGCGATAAGGTCAGAATAAGCAAAAAGAAAGGCACGTTCGAAAAGGGTTACACACCCAACTGGACTGAAGAGGTATTTACGATATCCGCGATTCAATACACGGATCCCATCACGTATAGAATTACAGACTTGAATAATGAGCCTATAGAAGGTAGCTTTTATGAACCTGAACTCCAGAAAACAGATCAAGAGACATACCGTATAGAAAAGATCATCAGACGGGATAAAAAGAATGGGAGAGTATATATCAAATGGAAAGGATATCCAGACAAAGTCAATTCCTGGAGTCCCTCCGTCCTAAATCTTTTAAGTAGAGGCTCTATATTGTCTTTATCCCACCAAATATAATTTTTGATCCAGCTATCTGGTAATTTTGGAAAAGTACCGTGTACCCACACCCTTAATTTACTACCGGTAATAGCATTATCTACTAGATGTAGAATCTTACCATTCTCTTCATTATTGAGTATTGTATGCATTCAACATGGTAATTTTTCTAAAGAAATCGGTTTGCCACACACTTCCTTTAATATTTTTAAAAACTATCTTTTCTCATCGAGGTATACTGACATCAGATCTTTACCTGACTTTTCGCAGTCAGACTTGTCAATACTCGTCTCGTCAACAGTTGGTGGTTTGTCACTCATTTTCTTTTTGTTTAATTTTTAATCATACAAATGGTGCAAAAAAGAGAAGGATTACGCTCTTCAAGTGTTATTTCATATTTCTTCATTCAAACACCTAAATATATTTTTCTCGGGTAAATTTACATACAAAAAGGAATAGGGATCTTTGGTAGCCAGTGCAAGGTTTTCTTTTTGAAACTGAAGCTCAGATGAAACAAGATCCCATTCTTTTTTGCTTGGAAAATCATATACTATGTAAAAATTACAGTTTAGTCTACAATATCTTTGGGTATCCGAAAATAAGATTGACTAAGATAAATCACACTTAATTGTTTATGCCTTCCGCCTATGAAGTACTTGGATATTGAAGATTGATCTTGCTGCGAGCAAATATAGTCATCAAAGATTACAATCTTCTGCCCAATGTCATCGACAGTATCAATGTCTTCGACGTCTTGATTTAAGACTCCACTTTTAATTTTTTGGCGATTTCCTCAAATTGTTTTATCATTTACTGGTAGTAATGTTGTTCCAAATTTTTGGCGTAAAGAATGACCTTGTCAAAATACACTAGCGGTATGAACAAAAGATGCATTAACAAATTAGTCTTACGAGACTACAATGAGGATATGGATAAAATATCTTGGCATATTGTCGACTCCTTCTATTGTCTTGAAGTTTTTATTATTATTCCTCTTTCCAGGGAAGTATTCGTACCGATGTCATTTTTATCTTCCCATCTATTCATTCTTATTTGCGAGTCTCTTGAAGTTCCCGATATGAAGAATACTGAAATGATCGATCCCTTGCTCCTTCGATGATCTCTTCAGATGTACCTTCTTTATGGAGAAATCTCTTGTGTTCTTCACTTGCTCACCCTGCAAGATCTTTTGAAAGTCTTCTTGCGTTAACTTGGAGTTTTTCCAACCCTTTTCCCTTTGTCTTAACGCAAATTGCATTATCGCTATCAATTGTAATAGTCATATATAACTTGGGTGTGATATATATGGCCTTGATTATCTTTGTGTCCTTCTTGTAATCATTTGCCAAGTCGCACAAGTTATTCCCGTTGTAATTTTCTATAAGTCTCGCCTTATTACACTGGGTTCAAGTTCATCATGTGGTTGTACATGATCTTGTGACTGTAGGCAAGGACGAAAGCACCCAAATGTGACGGTTTACTAATTTTATTTACCGAATCAATCTCGAATCTGAGATATCCAGAAATGTACCAAGTCTTAGAGACCAGCACGAGGTCTGTGACCACATATTTGTGGTGAAACTTCCAATAATCGTTGCTATCCTTAATGATCTGAGTATGATTATATATCGGTCTTTGGATCATCTTCCCGTATTTTGTCATCTGCTTGAAATTGATTGAAGAATACCAGCCCTCCGAATCTTCTAGGTTCCACTTTGTGAAACCCTTCATATTTTTTCTTGCCACGATGGGGTGCAACAGGGTCTTATTTGTTTTATATCTTACTTTATTTACTCCTATTTTACCCTTCATGGTGTTACCCCTTGTGTAATTTCACCACCATATCGGGAACTCATTCAACATGGAAGTAGAATAAAGGGACACGACGTCGATGTTTAGTAATAAATTGTGAACATCCTCGTACTTCACTTCCCCCTTTGTTACCCCATCATATTGAGTGGACACGAAATCGGTCTTGCTCTTGTAGCACCGACCGCCGTATATACTCTTCCTGATGTTTTTTTCTATTTCCGTCGATTCCGATAGATCCACCTGAGCACCTGAGGGGATATATTTAGGCCATATGTCAAAATGCATCGAACTAGTGGAAATAAAATTACTGATGTCCCTACCGAAGACCTTAAAACACTGTCCGTTAAGCTTATTGTATAACTCTTGCAAACTGAGAATTTCAGACCTGAGATATCGGAGACACTCTTCCTTCATATCGGGTGTCATATTTTCCCATCTACAGGCCTTATTGTCGTTATCAAACAGTCCCTTTTGCACATCGAATTTGAAATCGGAGAGTGCTTGGGACAAAGACACCCAAGGTGCTTTATCAAATCAAAGCACTGGAATCCTTTTATTTGTAAACCTATTATACTCCTGTTATTCATAATAATTTTCTCGAGAGCCAACAGTAGTCTATTCATACCCTTGAGTAAATGGTAGTGATCAAAGTCATCAAAACACTTGTCACCGGCAAAATATTTGAAACCCTCCTCTTCTTCCACAAATCCCAGAACGTACGGCATGTGGACTTTGTAACTGTCTACCGTTCTACAGTAAGTCTCTATGTTGTAGTGAATCACATTGTGGTTGATTTTGTTGCTCTTCTTCATCCTTCGGATCAGACATCTGCCCTTTTTATGTGTTACCGGTTGATAGTAGCCAACTCTGTTGTCGTTATATTTGTGCTCTGTCTTATATTTCTTTCCACAATGGGGACAATGTTTTTGATCCTGGAAATAAAACTCATCGCAGGACTCGCACTTCATTTGATCTTGCTCAACAATGATGGTTTAATGTCCCTCGGCCAGCTCTATATTAGTGAGGCATCCCTGTTCTTGTGATCTTTTGTTTCGGCGCAATATAGACCGACGGGGGTATTATTCCGCTCTATTATCTCCCACGCTATTGGGAACAGGATTGTTATTCTAGGCGCTAGATTCTAATCCTGCCTTATTGAATCACACAATGTAATTGTGGGATTAAAACCCAGTAATACTTTTTCCAAACAACGGAAGAAACAATTATTATTGGTTGATTTCAGATATTTTCTCTTAACCCCATCCGTTATCTTCTCTGACTTTTCTCTGGGCCAACTGCCATCTGGAGGCCTCACTACTTTAATTCTGATCTCTATTATCTTGTACACATAGTCCTCGTTTGGTGCAAGATGATTATCCATGTAACTATGGTACAGGTCAACAAAATCAGCAAAGTCCCTGATGAGAAACGAGTTCATACTCTTGGTTATATTGTATCTATAGCTCGGCGTACTACCGCGATAGACAAAGGTCATGTGAGCATCAGCGACATCAGTAAAACCGTTTGCAACCAAGTGATCTAGTCTGTCTCTTATCAAGAGAGATATTGTCTCCACCTCATCGCTCATTAGAGAACATTGATCACTTTGGTGATAACTGACTGTACAACCTAATCACGTTCTGATCTTGGTAGTTCATCTTTTGTACTTTTTATCTCATTTTTAACCTGGTTTTCCTCTGGAAAATCCGGTTATTGAATTGATGAAGTCGGGCGGGCGGGCAGTCGGTTGTGCGGTCGGGCGGGCGGGTGGCTGCCAATCGTGTTTGGCCTATAACTTTCTTGTCTTCAGACCTAGACCTTAGACCTATGGATTGGGCCTTGGATTTTTGGTGTGTAGGTATGTTATCTCAAGATGATGTGTCTAGCAGGCATGGGGCGAATTACATTGCAATGTAATGCATTACATTACAATTACTTCGACAAAACCATGCATTATATTACAATTACCATTACATGAATTTATCAAAGTAATGCATTACATTACAATTACTTTTGCAAAGTAATGCATTGAATTACACATTACATTTGTAAATTTTATTATCAAGTGAAAAGAAAATTCAAAGTTGATTGCTCTTCTGTCTTTGGTTTTAAGGTATCAATGTATACATCTCTGTGTTTTCTCTAAAAAGAAATTACAGAGATGTAGTTTAATACATATTTTAACTTAATGTTAACATTTCGTTTATAAAAATACATTTGTTTTTTTTTTTTTTTTTTTAATTTCAATCAAAATATTTACTAATCTTTCCTAATTATGTAATAAACATAGAGCTTAATTTATGACAAATGGAGAAAAGATTGATTGTAAAACAAACAAATTAGTGTTTTATGGCAATGTTCAAATATCTGTTATTTAATCAAGACAGGATATTCATTCATCTTTTGACAACAATGGAAAACTTTTACAGTATAGCTTTTCATATATAATTTTTGTTTATACAGGAAAATGCAGGAAATAGAATGAAATAAAGAGACATTAAAAAAGATAACTCAGTCTGTCTGATATACAGTGTTGTTTTATTCTTTCAAAATTGTAATTTTGACATTCTAGTATTTATACAAATTTCATTTTTATTTTTTATTTATATATTTGTGAAATAATTCTTACATATTAGTACAATATCTTAATTATTGAAAATCTTACCTTAAGATGAGTTACAAAATTTGATGTTATGTTTATGTAATGCCATGTAATGCAATGTAATGCATGAAATTACACAGATTTTTGCTAAAGTAATGCATTATATTACAATTACATGTAATGCTAAAAATCCTGCATTACACATTACATGCAATTACTTGGGAAAATGTAATGCATTACCATGCATTACAATTACAAATTTGCATTACCCCATGCCTGGTGTCTAGTATCAAGAATATTGACCTTGACCGTTGACCTCAAGGTCAATAAATAGGTCATTTTTAGGTGATCATGTCCGGCCAATAATTTTCTTGTCTTAAGACCTAGACCTTAGATCTATGGTATGTGGATATGTCACCTCAAGACGATGTGTCATGTTTCAAAAATGTTGACCTATGACCTTGACCCTTGACCTTAGGGTGAATAAGTAGGTCATTTTAGATTATCTTCATGTCTGGCCTGTAACTTTTTTGTCTAATGACCTAGGCCTTGGATTTTTGGGGTGTAGGTACATTATCTCAAGATGATGTTTCGTTTTCCAAGAATATTGACCTTGACTGTTGACCTCAAGGTCAATAAATAGGTCATTTTTGTAACTTTTTTGTCTAAAGACTTAGGCCTTAGATCTTTGGTGTGTCGGTAGTGTTATGATATTGTAATTATTATATTATTTATCTTGGCCTAATTTGTTTTGTGTGGCCTTATAACATGTATAATATGCTTACATAATACTTATAATTGTTTACCAAATAATGTTATAACTGCGCAGTTTAGAAATCACTGGAACAATAATAGATACTGATGGAATGATTATAACTTTCTATTTGACTTGCATAATAATTCTGGAGTGATCATAATATGCGATGTGTGATTCAAAATTCTACTGTATTCTAGAAGTTTCTGTTCTACAGTTTCTACGACTTTCCCATCTTGCAGTCTTCTAGACATTTCCGTGACAACTGTATATATATGCGGGCACTAAAGTTAGACTTTCAGAATGGATCAGATCAGACATTAACATTCTTGTGTTCTCAGCTGTTGGATTGACACACTTTTATTTATGTTACACACATCATACTAGATTGTGACTGATTGGACATACATGTAATATTCTGTTTGGATTCCCGCAACAGTGACGAGAAGAATTCCGGATAAAGAAAAGACAAAGGATCGGACATTTATATTTTAAACAGTTGACATTTCATTTTGCATAATATTTTTTTTAAACTTGTGTATAATAAATTTTATTATTGATTTGTGTCTTTTGTTGGCTACAATTAAAAGGTGATTATTGGCCGTAACAGTAGGTTACGTCGAGACAATGTTTCACATTCCAAGGATATTGGCCTTGACCCTTGACCTCAAGGTCAATAAATTGGTCATTTTTGTAACTTTTTTGCCTTAAGACCTAGGCCTTGGATATTTGTTGTGTACGTAGGTTTTCTCAAGATGATTTGTCACAAATTTGAACTTTGACCTCAAGGTCAATAAATTGCTAATCATGTCCAGCCTGTAACGTTTTTGTCTTAGATCTTTGATGTGTGGGTAGTGTACCTCAAGATGATGTGTCATGTACTAAAGATGTTGACATCTGACCTTGACCCTTGAGTTCTTTGTTGGAGAAAAGTTACTCAGTAAAAATGAAATAGAAGGGAAACCAGGTTTGCTGTCACTCAGACAGCTCTCTTGTCTATTTTAAAATTGGGGTCAGGTATAATTGCCACTGCCCGCTTACAATGCTCATTAGATCTACAGTGATACTTTTTTGCTGTCACACAAAGAAGTGTATTACAGATCTCACAGTAAAACTTGTGAGAGTAGTAGTACTTCTTTGAGGATTTTTATACGACCGCAAAATTTGTGCAAAAAATTGAATATAAATTCAAATCATATGACCAATTCTAAGTTCTTTGATTATAGTTATTCTGTATCAGAATCCTATTATGTGTCAAATATTTAATTACATATCGTATCCAGCTGCGCTCAGCGAAGCAATTTATCTGTTGTTAGCATGTCTTTTCTCGTCATCTGTTTGGTATGACATTGTCCTCCTTATTTTTGTATTACTTGTTACTGTTTATAATAATCTACTTATCCTTCTCTGAATGCTTCGCAGGGTGCCCTTGCCCAGTAACCTACCAATTTTGTTGTAGAATCATACTTTTTTATCTTGATTAACGCACCTGGATTTGGCGCCTCCGGCAGGAGTGCTTCTCAGGGTGCCTCTGATAGTTTTTCTGCCATGTATTGCCCCATGTTTTTGCCTAGTTTTTTACTCCTGGTGCCTAATGCCCCGGTCACTGATTTTTTATTGTTTCTTTTGCTATTTATTTTAGTCTGCTTGGCTGCAGTACTAAATATACTATCGAATAGACCAGCACCTTGCTGCGCATTCTATTCTTCCCTCGTTATAGGGTCAACACAGATATATATTCCCAACTCCTTATTGTACACTCTCTTCATTTTTTTTTTACTCTTTATATTTCTCTGAGAAAAGTAAAGCTAGTATCAACACCATTTAGATCTACATTTCTCTCATGTACATAGTCACCCAAACACGGATAGATTCGATTCTCGTCTTACTTACTCTCGAATATCCTATATGGTATCTATTCCTAAATGAATTTTACCTTTTACCTTTACCTTGAGACAATTCACAGTACTGTGTTGTACTTTTAAAAGCAAATATATTAACACCTTCTTAAATTTTGAGATTTCTACCATGTAACATCATTGACAGAATTTGTACTTTGGTGCATATTTCACCACGTCTACAGGAAATATGTGATATAGTTAAGCTTTCATTTTTGGGATATATATTGTCTAAGTATCGAAAAAAGTATCTGTTATGATAAATTTTTTCTTTGCTTGTATTTATATTTGAGCTTGTGATTTTCCAAATTCCACCATTTTTGTCTCGCCTTCGACGAAAAGTCACAAAGGCGAGATATAGGTGTTACTTTCTGGTGGCAGCAGCGGCGTAAACTTTTTTAAAACTTTAATCACTTTGCACATATAATACTTACAATTAAGATTTATGGTCCACAGATAGTTTATCGTATAAGGTTTCCCACATTATACTTTACTTGTGACCCTGACCTCACTTTCATGGTTCACTGGTTAAACATAAATGTAAAATCTGCGTCCAAGTTTTATGGTTAAATCCATTTCTCAGCAGCTGTAATACCTAGGTCAACCATATTGGTCTATAGATAGTTCTTAGTGGGTACATTCCAGTCTGACACCTGGCATGGGACCTTGACCTCAATTTCATGCTTGAGTGACTTTGTCACATTTTCGTGATTAAGTTAATTTTTCAGGAACTCTAATACCTAGACCCACCGTATTTGGTCTATTGGTAGTTCTTGGTGGTTACATGCAAGTCTGACACTTGTCTCTGGACCTTGACCTTAATTTCATGGTTGAGTGACTTTCATTCAAGTTTCTTTGTTAAGTCCATTTTCCAGCAACTGAAATACCCAGACCCACTGTATTTGGTCTAGTGATAGTTCTTGGTGGGTACACCCCAGTCTGACATTTGTCTCTGGACCTTGACCTCAATTTCATGCTTGAGTGCCTTGTGTTACATTTTTAAGCCCCCGCAACAAAATGTCGGGGGGGGGGGGGGGGGGGGGGGGCATATTAATTTACCCCCGTCCGTCCTTCTGTCCATCCGTTTGTCCGTCTGTCTGAATTAGAATACATTGTTTGTCCGACTATCTCCTCCCAAAATTTTGGAGATACAAGTTTAATATTTTGTAGGATGTTCATATACATAATGAAGGTGTGCAAGGCCACAGGATTTTGATTTTTTTCAAATATTCTGAAAATGACAGGTAGTTGGACTTGGTCATTTTTTTTGGTACTAGCTGCATAAAGAGATCATGGTTTGTCCGGCTATCTCCTCCTATAGTTTTGGAGATACGGCTGCCAATCATGTCCGGCCTATAACTTTCTTGTCTTAAGACCTAGACCTTAGATCTATGGTATGTGGATATGTCACCTCAAGATGATGTGTCATGTTTCAAAATGTTGACCTATGACCTTGACCCTTGACCTTAGCCTCTTAGGCTGAATAAATATATCATTTTAGATCATCTTTGTGTCCGGCCTATAACTTTTTTGTCTAAAGACCTAGGGCTTGGATTTTTGATGTGTAGATATGTTATCTCAAGATGATGTGTCGCGTACCAAGAATATTGACCTTGACCATTGACCTCAAGGTCAATAAATAGGTTATTTTTGGGCGGCTGCCAATCGTGTCAGGCCTATAACTTTCTGGTCTTAAGACCTAGACCTTAGATCTTGATATGTCACCTCAAGACGCTCTGTCATGTTTCAAAAATGTTGACCTATGACCTTGACCCTTGACCTGGGGTGAATAAATATGCCATTTCAGATCATCTTTGTGTCCGGCCTGTAACTTTTTTGTCTAAAGACCTAGGCCTTGGATTTTTGGTGTGTAGGTGGGTATCTCAAGATGATGTGTTGCGTACCAAGAATATTGACCTTGACCGTTGACGTCAAGGTCAATAAATAGGTCATTTTTGGGTGGCTGCCAATCATGTCCGGCATATAACTTTCTTGTCTTAAGACTTAGACCTTAGATCTATTGTATGTGGATATGTCACCTCAAGACGATGTTTCATGTTTCAAAAATGTTGACACATGACCTTGACTGTTGACCTTAGGCTGAATAAATAGGTCATTTTAGATCTTCGTGTCTGGCCTGTAACTTTTTTGTCTAAAGACCTAGGCCTTGGATTTTTGGTGTGTAGATAAGTTATCTCAAGTTGATGTGTCACGTACCAAGAATATTGACCTTGAACATTGACCTCAAGGTCAATAAATAGGTCATTTTTTTAACCTCTATGTCTAAAGATCTTTGGTGTGTAGGTAGGTTACTTCGAGACGATGTTTCACCCTCTAAGGATATTGGCCTTGACATTTGACCTCAAGATCAATAAATTGTCATTTGTAACTTTTTTGCCTTAAGACCTAGGCTTTGGATATTTGTTGTGTACGTAGGTTTCCTCAAGATGATGTGTCGCATATTAAGGATGTTGACCTTGAACTTTGACCTCAAGGTCAATAAACTGCTAATCATGTCCAGCCTGTAACTGTTTTGTCTTAAAACCTAGATCTTAGATCTTTGATGTGTAGGTAGTGTACCTCAAGATGATGTGTCATGTACTAAAGATGTTGACATCTGACCTTGACCCTTGAGTTCTTTGTTGGAGAAAAGTTACTCAGTAAAAATCAAATACAAGGAAAACCCGGTTTGCTGTCACTTAGACAGCTCTCTTGTTATTAAATATTCTGAGTTTTTAGTATTGTTAATTGTGTAATTAATACTGCAAGTTGAACTTGGTGACCACTGGAATGATGACGGCTACTAAAACTGAAAAGTAACTGGAAAGTTGAACTTTGACCACTGAAAGATACTAACCCTGCCTTCAGCTTACAGTATTCTTGAAAGTTGAAACCTGTTTGCTAGACATGCAGCCCTGCAAGTGTAGCCTTTAGCATAAGAATACATTTTTGTAAAACATATATCATCATACATAGTGGTGAATTTATAATTTCCTGTGGTCAGGCGGGGGCATCATTTGTGTCTTACAGACAGCATAACAGTTTCAAGTTGTATGCCAACATCACTGTTTGTCAAATCTAAAAAATTTGGAGCTATACTCATGCATATGACAGAGCAGAAAACGGGGGGGGATTAAGTCCATCTCTCAGCAACTGTATTACCTAGTCTCATCATATTTGGTCTGTAGAAAGTTCGTAGTGGATGCATGCCAGTCGAACACCTGTCAGCTGAACTTGACCTGAATTTCATGCTTGAGTGACTTAATATACATTTTCATGATTTAGTCTATTTCTCAGCAACTGTACTACATTTGTAACTAGACCCACAATATTTGGTTGATAGAAGTTCTTAGTATATACCACTTTACCATCTGACACCTTACCTTTGACCTCTATTTCATGTTTGACTGACTTGTTTCATGTTTTGGGATAATATCCATTTCTCAGCAACTTCAATACATAGCCCAACCATATATGGTCGATAGATAGGTCTTGGTGGGTAAATGGCTCTCTTAGACCTTGACTTGAATTTCAGACTTGAGTCACATTTTCATGATTAAGTCCAATTTTCTGTAGCTTTAATACCTATATCCACAATGACATCATTTTAGGCTTGATTCCCTCTTGTCCCATTGTTACAAATAAGTCCATATCTCAACAAATGTTATAAATGTATTATATAGACCCACCATTTTTGGTCTATAGAGAGGTTTTGGTGGGTACATACCAGTCTGAGACCTGTCACCTCGCCTTGGACACAGTTTTATGCTTGAATGACATGCATGAGATTTTTCCGACAAATTATCGCCTCACCATTACTATTTCTTTTAATGCATTTTCCTCTGACTTGCAGTGTTGGGTATCAGATCATCATTATTCTGTGTCCATGGGCATTTCAGGTGAGACACATAGTGTGTCCACTCTTTTTTTATAAATTTTCCTCTTTTCGTTCCGATTGGACTACAAATGTGGCCGCAATGGGCAGTTCTTTTTTCTGATTGGCTGATATAAAATAATCTCCTCTAAAGTTGCTTGGGCAAATGTAACAAAATTGACAGGAAGCAACTATTGGCTGTTCTTTACAAAGAAAGTTTTCTAATGTCGTCCCGATCGGGCAAAAAACATGGCCTTTAATAAAAAAAATTTATTGCCCATTTTTCTCTGGAACTGCTTGGCCAAAACTGTCAACCAAACTTGACAGGAAGCATCTATGTAAAGTATTTTATAAAATTAATTTTATCATCCTGTTTTGACGACTAGCATGGCTCTGATGGGCAATGCTTGTTTCTAATTTGCTGATATAAAGAAATCTTATCTGAAACCGCTTGGCCAAATGGAACGAAACTTGACAGGAAGCATCTGTGGGAGGTTTTTTACAAAATTCCCCATTTTGTCCAGATCATGCGACAAACATGGCCCCCATGGGCAATTTTTGTTTCTGATTGGCTGTTTAAAAAAAAAATTCTCTGAAACTGCTTGACCAAATAAAGCCAAACTTGACATACAGGTGCCTATGGCTTATAACAAAAATCTACAAAACTACAGTGTTGCTTGAAACCAAACAATGCCTCAATGTTCTTCATAAGGTGCTGATCAATTGTTGTTACTTTGGTGCCATTCCCTCATTCAAGATGGCCATCAGGAGAGGACTTAAGTTAACATAAGATCCTATGGGAAATACATACAAAAATCTTCTGGAGAACTGCTGAATTTTAGAATATGCTGACCTGTAAGTAGAAGGACCTTGATGCAGAAAAATTTGGTCCCTACAAGGCTTACCACACTTCATAATGATACATGTAGGGGGAAGCGACTTCTGTTAGGTACATCAATAAAAAACGGCTTTCATGACAGGTGAGCGAAACAGGCTCAGCCCTCTGAGCCTTTAGTTTGACAAATATCATTTAATAATTTATATCTTCATAGTAAATCTTTTATATAAGTTATTGTTTGATTATTATGTTCTAGTCTCTAGTTTTTGAGATACAAGGAGGAAACATAAATTTTCATTTTTCATCCAATTTCAATGGAGATTTTTTCTTTTAATTCATCTTGATTAGTACTTTCAGTAGAATGTCAATCAGGGGGTTAGAGGTGCCAAATAAAACCATGTTGCGGTCTTATCATGCTGCGCTTAACGAAACCCTTAGGCATGCTGAGACACGAAGTAATAGAGAATAATACATGGCAAAATCTGTATCACCCCAAGATTTCAATATCAGCCCGAGGAGTGATACAGATTTTGACATGTTTTATACACTTTATCATATATTTTAACACTGATGAAGAATTTTTAGTCTGGTCACGTGACTTTAATATGATTTTAAGGGGTATGATAAATGGGGGATGATATCGATATAATCACGGTAGAAAATACAGTTGACAATGTTTCTTCTACTACATGTATCAGTATCGTATATGCAATTTTCCTTTATTTAGTATTAAGTACCGGACGGGTATACATGGTATATGATAAATAGTTTTATTTTTACAGGCATACTTAGACTGGGTAGAGAAACATAATCCGGAGAGACCATTACCTGCATTGAATCTGACACATCAGCAGTTGTTTTTCTTAGGATTTGCACAGGTGAGATTATACTTAAACCACCATATTTATACCCCGTCCACGAATGTGGAAGCAGCATATAGAATTACCTTTGTCCATCCCACTTGTTTAAGTTAGGTCCATTAAGTTAGTTAGGTCCATTTCTCAGAAACCCTTTGAGATGTATCAATGATATGATACCACTACAATCACCTTATGGGACTGACCACAGATGAACAAAATTCGAGTCACTTTGACCTACATTTAATGCATGAGTTTTGCCTTTAGTTTCATATCCTGTATTATGTCCATTATACTTCACCACAATAATTGTAATTATGACCCACATTTCTGGCATCAATGACTCAGTTAAGTTTGTGCGTTTATGTCCATTTCTCAGAAACCTAATGAGACATATCAGTGATATACCTATGCATTCATCTTATATATTACAACAAATTTCAGTAATATATTTGAGTCACCATGACCTATATTTTAAATTTGAGTGACTTTGGTAAAAATTTTGGATTTAGGTATATTTTTAAAGAGCCTATCGTAGAATAATTATGAAAAGTAAATGACGATTCTTTTTTTAATGCGAACTACATTCATATTTGTGCCCAGAATTTTTCACTTTTTAGCACACATGGCCTAAAAGGTCATGTGAGCGCGGCTATTGCCATTAGCTTTGCGTCCGTCGTCATCCGTACGTCTGTTAACTTTTCACATTTTAATCTTCTCCAAAACCCCATGGCCAATTGAAACCAAACTTTGTGGGGATGTTCATTGGATGGTCCTCTACAAAGTTTGTTTTTGGTTCTGATCCAAAATTCAACATGGCTGCCAGGGCAATTTATGCACTCTGATTGGCTGAAATTTAAAAAATCATCTCTGAAACTACAAAAGCAATTGAATTGTTATATTGCAGGAATGATCCTTACATAGTCCTCTACAAAGTTTATGTTTTTTGTGCCGATCTGAAATCCAAGATGGCGCCACCACGGGATACATTTAACATAGGATCCTATGGGAAATACATACAAGCATCTTCTTGTGAGAAACCGTTTGACAGATAGAAGTTATATTATGCCTGAATGATAAAATAATGGTCCCTAACAAAATGGATGTTTTTGATGCCGATCCGAAATTCAAAAACATGGCTGCCCGGGCCATTTATGCACTCGGATTGGCTGAAATTTAAAAAATCTTCTTCTCTGAAACTACAAAAGCAATTGAATTGTTATATTGCAGGAATGATCCTTACATGGTCCTCTACAAAGTTTATGTTTTTTGTGCCGATCTGAAATCCAAGATGGCGCCACCACGGGATACATTTAACATAGGATCCTATGGGAAATACATACAAGCATCTTCTTGTCAGAAACCGTTTGTCAGATGGAAGTAATATTATGCCTGAATGATCAGATAATGGTCCCTAATAAAATTGATGTTTTTGGTGCCGATCCAAAATTCAGCATGGCTGCCAGGGTCAACTAGGCACTTTGATTGGCTGAAATTTCTAAAATCTTTTTCTCTGAAACTACAAAAGCAATTGATTTGTTACATTGCAGGAATGATCCTTACATGGTGCTCTACTAACTGTCTGTTTTTCATGGCAATGTGAAATCCAAGATGTCTGAAACTACAGAGCCAGTTTGAACCAAACTTGGCATAAATGGTCCTCTGTCAGAATTGTGTCCGATGACCCAGAATGTCAACCAAGATGACCGACACAGCCAGACTTAGTTAAACAAAGGACCCTATGGGAAAATTCATTGAAAATCTTCTTCTTTGAAACCACTTAGCCAATTGGAACCAAACTTGGCAGAAATGGTCCTTAGGTGGTCCTTTTTCGGAGTTATGTCCTATGACCTGGAATATCAACAAAGATGGCCATCACAGCTGAACTTAGTTTAACGTAGGACCCTTTGGGAAAATTCATTAAAAAATATTCTGATCTGAGACCAAGTGGCCAACTGGGACCAGACTTGGCAACCATGGTCATTAGATGTTCCCCTTTCATAAATGTGTCAGCTGACCTGGCCTGTCAATCAAGATGGCCACCAAAGCTGAACTTAGTTTAACATAGGACTCTATGAGAAAATTTAATTTGCAGTCACCATACCTTAAACTTGGCCATTTGGACACCAAACTAATACAAGCAATGGTCTCTTCAGAATTGTGTTTGATAACCTTGAATGTCTACTAAGATGGCCACCACACCCTAACTTTGTTTAACATTGAACCTATGGGAAAACTAGCCAAGATAACTGCTACACTTAAACTATCAGTCCTGCTGAAGGTGGACAAGTTAAATCCAGGTTTGCGATATAGGCTCTTGATAGCCTCTAGTTTAAAAGATCAAGTTCCATCATTCCAAGACATGAATTTTACAAATAATGTACTTTTATTCTCAGTCCCACTCTCGAACTTGTTTGTCATATTAGAGCCCTCATTAAACAATAGAAAGCATTGGACCCCTGTCAGACAAGTTCATGACATATTATGCATAAATTATACTCTGTTCAGTTTTCTGTATGATATATGTTGTATTACACTTGGTTGAACATGTAAATCACAAAAAAATTCATGTAACATGGAAACATGTGCAGATCATGTGCTTGTGGTAGGAAACTTACAATTTGAATCGTGTAACGTGTACGAGAATTCAATGGTCGAGACAGATACTAAAAATTCAAATCTGAGCATATTCTGAACATGAATTAAAATATTGTGAAAGAACTTTCATTGGTATCACATACATGTATTTGAAAGTATTGATATTATTAATCCCGCACAGATTCTTATTTTTAGCAGGCCATGTGAGCTTTTGCATTACTAAATGCGTCTGTTGTCTGTCCACATTTCACATTTACATCTTCTTCTCTGAAACCACAAGTCTAAATTGAACCGAACTTGGCAGGAATGTTAATTGGATGGTTCTATACAAATTTTTTGTTTTTTGTGCCTATTGGATATTCGACATGGCTACCAGGGCATCTTCAAAGCTCTTCTGGTCAGAAACTGCCCAGCCAATTGAATTGATTTGTTGCATGAATGATCCTTGGATGAACCTCTATAAAAGTTGTGGGTTTTTTTTTTCATTGGAAATTCAAGATGGCCGCAACAGCTGGACTAAGTTTAACATTGGACCCTATGGGAAAATTTGTATAAAGGTCGTCTTGTTAGAAAGTACCAAGCCAATTGAAATGTTTTTATGTATGAACAAGCATTGGATGAACCTCTACAAAATATTTGTTTTTTGTGCCGATCGGAAATTCAAGATGGCCATCACAGCCAGACTTCGTTTAACATTGAAGCCTATGGGGAATTTTGTACAAAGGTCTTCTTGTCAGAAATTACCAAGCCATTTGAAATGTTTGAATTGATTTGTTGCATGAATGATCCTTGGATGAGCCTGTAAAAAAGATATGTTTTTTTTTGTGCCACAGCTGGACTAAGTTTAACATTAGAACCTATGGGGAAATTTGTATAAAGGTCTTCTGGTCAAAAAGTACCAAGCCAAGCCAATTGAAACGTTTTTGATAGTGGGATTTTACGACCATTTTTCTTTGCCACTGCCCATTCTGTTGGATTCTTCATAACAGTTATGTAACATTTGGTATCGGAAGCACAATAACAGTAAATCGACCATGCAAACGAGAAGGCTACTGTGTAACTTAATTTTTTCATTTTGTAATATATTATCCATTTCATTTTTACAAATTATCAAGGATGTAAATATTCTCACATATAAGGAAATAGATAACAAATAACAATTTTATACGTTTCTATCTTGTTTTATTTCAGTCTTGTGATTAAGGCTGTGAACTTTGAACTTACTGTGTTTTCGGTCGTGTTCGCGAACCCGAACGCTATGAAAATGTGATCATTAGTTTCCGTGTATGCATTTGGTCATTTCAGCTTAATTTGGATGACAATCGGGTTCTGTAGTTTCTGTTTTTGAAAATTGTTCTCCCTGGACCCCTATTAGCATCTCGGCACTGAGATGCTATCAGAAATCGCTAAGATGCTATATTTTTAACATGTTGAAACTCATGTATGGAGTTAAGACTTTAACGATCCCAAACTGACACTACTTAGCTTATGTCATTGAAAACTTTAATGTCAAAGGTTAAAATTGCGACTGGGAAAATGCAAAACGTAAACACGACATCTGACTGTCTAATACGGAACCAGGACTAGCCAATAATGAATGAAAATAAAATTGGTTATTCCAATACCAACCAAAAAGCTGCCAAAATATACTTTTCCAACTAATACAGGAGCAATTATTGAATGAAGAGATCTCTGTGGGAACGAGTGACAAAATGCAGAAAAAAAACGGATTTGGGAAAATTCAGTCTTTCCAAACCAGCTGACAACACTTATTATGCAGATTCACTCATGATATACATGTATGATTTATATTGTTAGGGCCAGAAATCACCTTTTAATTATAGCCAACAAAAGACACAAATCAATAATAAAATTTAACAAGATTTATTATACATACAAGAAATATTATACAAAAAGAAATGTCAACTTAACTGTTTAAAATATATATGTCTGATCCTTTGTTTTTTCTTTATCCGGAATTCTTCTCATCACTGTTTTGGGAAACCAAACAGAATATCATGTCCAATCAGTCACAATCTAGTATGATGTGTGTAACGTAAATAAAAGTGTGTTAATCCAACATCTGAGAACACAAGAATGTTAATGTCTGATCTGATCTGAAAGTCTAATTTTCGTGTCCGTATATATAATTGTCACCGAAATCCATAGAACACTGTAGAAAGGATTCTCTTAGAATACTGTAGAACGGAAACTTCTAGAATTCGGCAGAAGTTCGAATTACACATCGTAAATTATGATCATTCCAGAATTATATGTAAGTCAAATAGAAAGTTCTAGTCATTCCATCAGTATCTATTATTGTTCCAGTAATTTCTAAACTGCACAGTTATAACATTATCTGGTAAATAACTATAAGTATTATGTAATCATATTATACATGTTATAAGGCCACACAAAACAAATTGGGCCAAGATAAATAAATATAATAATTACAATATCATAACAATATGACTTACATAAAGGCTTTCCACTCCAATTACATGCATGTACATGAAGATTACAACTATAAGCAGCCATATCTAAATATCAATATTATTCATACATTCTGAGTTTGTTTTTGTTCTGTACATATTTTTGTTTAGAACTCTTTTTGATTATATTTTCAAATTGTAAATTTATTAGCGAAGCGGTGGGGATACTGTTTTGCTGGTCACCGTACCTACCTACCGTTATGTGCAGGATTATCTCAGGAACCATAAGAGATAGAAAACTGAAACTTTGATCATTATTAGCATTGTTTATGTAGATTGTGCCGAAGGTTTCAGAATATTGGAATTTGCCCTTAGGGCATAATTATGAGCAAAAAACGGATTTCGCGATATCCAGTAAATAGTGAAATCTTCGAAACTATTTGGACTATAATGCTGAAACTGAAACCATGACTAGTATTACATATGGCAAATTCAAAAGTGGCATGAGAATTTTTATGAAACCCCTGAGGGTATAGCAACATGAGGTTAAAAAATCCCAAAACCGATTGTCACAGAACTCTTACACCCCAAGCGGTAGAAACATAAAAACTGATGTATTACTAGCACTTTAAAAGTTGTCTGTGCCGAAGATTTCGTATTTTTGAAATTTGCCCTTTGGGGCAGAAAAAATTTTCTGGAAGCATCTCAGACTTATTAATTTTTGAAAATTACCAATTGACCATACTATCAGACACTAGCAGAATAATAGCTGTTAAATGGAATATTTTGATTGAAAAAAAAATAATTCCAACTTTGGTAAATTTTCAGAGAGACTCTAAGACCTTCATTTTTTCGAAATGTATCTAGCAACCATGCATATTAATAACCATTAATATCATTAGAGTTAAAGTTACCATTCAATTTCCAAAATTAATATTACAACTTTGGTAAATTACACTTAATAAGGAAATATTAACAACTTCTCGTCCAATCATATTGCTTGAATTTGTCTTCTAAGTTTCATAGTACATAGTTTTTCCGTGTACTAAGTAACTATGCATGAATGACCACGATAGCCAGATTATATTGTATTGTAATTAAGGAATTGTTTGTAGAACATTAACAGCCGTGGGCATTTTGGAAGGAATTCAATGTCTCACATTTCATCTTTTGGGGGAATATTTAAGGATATATTTTCGATATCTTTTTATTTTTTGATGAATTAAAAGGACACACAAAATGTCAATAGTGTCACTATGCTGAAATATTAGTTATGAAAATATTAATTTTAATCTAAATGTATAAAAAAGGGAGATGTAATTCCTTATTACAATACAATATAATCTTATACTCGCGGTCATCAATTCAATATGTACAACCTTTCCGCACATTCATAGACCAGCTTGTTGATTGTTTTGTTTTTGTTGGGATTCTGTCACTAATTCTTTGTTCTAGTTCCTCTGATACAACTGGTTCTGCAAATCGACTTGAAGCAGCAGCATTACGGTTTGAAAATACCAATTTTTGCGTTTGGATTGCATATAAATCACTTAATTCCCAATCTGTATCTGTACTACTAGTATTCAACAACTCAAAATCTGGCAAATCGGTGTTATTCATCATGATCCAAATTGAAATGACACGGAGCTACGATATTAATACTGAGTAGATTTTTACAAAAACAAAACAACTCTAAATTTACTAAAATCTAGTCACACTTACCTTGTTAGATGATTACTTTTTACTGACCATATGATCAACTGACCATCAATTACATCAATTTAACAATCACTCGAGTTGTGAATATGTGCCAAATTGGATAGTGTATGGAATGGTATATACTATGAAATTAAGAGCTCGGGGCTTGCCCCTCGCTCTAAATTTCATAGTATATACCTTTCCATACACTAACCGAGACTTAGTAGAACATGTCATCATAAAAACAGTTCAGTACCTGTATTTACATTATCAATGTATGATATCCTAATCAGTCACACTTCATTTAACATTATGACTACTACTATCTCACCTGTCCAATTCATTACTAAAGTTATTATCACATCTGAGTATAATTTCCTTTAGAGCATTTAATTTTGTGATTAACACAACAGTGGCGTGGGGATATGCAGCTTGGCTGCCGTGTTTCATTAATCTATATCTGGCTTTTGACATGCATGTAATCTTCATGTGACATGCATGTAATCTTCAGTAATTTAAAGGTGGCTTCGGTAAAGTTCTTGATTTAGGTCCATAGACTTGGTATATCAGTGGTAGGGCTACACATGTCTAATAAACTCACTAAAAGTAGATTGCCTAAAGTTTATGTAAAAAATACTTCATTTTCAAGTGAGGAAAAATGGATCAGACACAAGATAAATTCCACAGTTAAGTTTGAAAGCAACCTTTAAATGCTTTCATGAAAAAAAAAATTTCAGAATCCTGAGAACACATCATGATCTTTTTGACAACTATATTTCATTATGTCAGATGAATTTAATAAATTTCAAACGACCACTTTCCTCAGTGCTTTCAGCATTGGATGAACCTCTACAATACTTATAATTTTTTTATGCCGATAGGAAATTTTAGATGGTCGTAATAGCCGGATTAGTTTTACATTGGACCCTATAGGGAAATTTGTACAAAGGTCTTCTGGTCAGAAAATACTAAGCCAATTGTTTTTGTTGCCTGAAGATCCTTGGATAAATGTCTGCTTTAAAAGTTATGTTTTCATGCTGAATCGGAATCCAAGCTAGCTTAGGCCACAGCTGGACTTAGTTTAACATTTTTAACATTGGACACTGGAAGAATCCTTTACATAACTTAACCTGGTCAAATGCCATGTAAGCTTTTGTCATCACTTGGCGTCCGTTAACTTTTCACTTTTTAATCTTCTCCTCTGAAACAACTGGGCCAAATGGAAATAAATTTGGCTGGAAGCATCTATGTAAGGTCCTTTATAAAGATTGTCATTTCGTCTCCATCGGACAACAAACAGGGCCGCCATGGGCAATTTGTTTCTGATTGGCTGAGTTTTCAAAAATCTTCTCTTCTGAAACTGCTGGGCCAAATAGAACAAAGCTTGACAGGAAGCATATATGGAAGGTCCTTTATAAACTTTTCTCATTTTGTCCCGATCGGACTATAAATAGAGCTGTCATGGGGGGTTCTTGTTTCTGATTGATTGATATAAAGAAATCTTCTCCTTTGAAATTGCCTGGCCAAATGGAACGAAACATGACAGAAAGCATCTATGGGAGGTTCTTCACAAAGTTTCCTCATTTCGTCCCGATCAGGCAAAAAACATGGCCGCCATAGGCAATTCTTGTTTCTTATTGGTTGATTAAAAAATTTTTCCTCTGGAACTGCTTGGCCAAATGGAATGAAACTTGACAGGAAACATCTATGGGAGGTTCTTTACAAAAATTTATATTTCATCCCTATCAGAGTACATATATGGTCACCATTGGCAGTTCTTGTTTCTGATTGGCTAATCTAAAAGAATCTTTTCCTCTGAAATTGCTTGCCCAAATGAAACAAAACCTGACAGAAAGCATCTAATTGGGAGGTTCTGTACAAAGTTTCCTCATTTCAACTTGATCAGGCAACAAACAGGGCAGTTCTTGTCTTTCATCGGTTGATAATTTTCTTCTTTGAAACCGCTTGGCCAAAGGGAACGAAACTTGACAGGAAGTATCTGTTGGTTATTTTTTTACAAAGTTTCCTCATTTTGTCGAGATCAGGCAACAAGCATGGCTGCCATGGGCAATTCTTGTTTCTGATTGGTTGATTTAAAAAAAATTCTCTTAAACTCCTTGGCCAAATAGAGCCAATCTTAACAAAAAGTGTCAATGACATATAACAAAAATCTACAGAACCACAGAACTGCTTGAAACCAAACATGGTCTGAATGTTCCTCTTTAGGCACTCACCAAGTGTTGTTACTCTGGTGCTGATCCCTCATACAAAATGGCCTTCAGCAGAGGACTTAGGTTAACATAAGACTCTATGAGAAATACATGCAAAAATCTTCTGGAGAACCGCCAAATTTTAGCATATGCTGACTTGTAGGTAGAAGGACCTTGGTGAAGAAAAAATTGATTGGTACAAGGCTTACCACACTTCATAATGATAGGGAGAAGTGATTTCTTCTCTCTTTGAGGTAAATCAATAAAAATGGCTTTCATGCCAGATGAGTGAAACAGGCTCAGCCCTCTGAGCCTCTAGTTTGACAAATATCATTTAATAATTTATATCTTCATAGTACATATTTTATATAAGTTATTGTTTGATTATTATGTTCCTTGTATTGCACATGGTAGATCTCCATAGCTGAAATTTGGCTTCCTATTTCAATATTTTGTTATGAGTACTTCTTGTTTAAAATAAGTTTGGTTTTTGGTCTTCCAATGTTTCAGTTTTAATACTGCTGATGAGAGGTAACTCCTTGAAATGCATCGTATACAGCATACTATAAATTTACTATATCTAATATTAGTATCTTTGGATTGTTATTTCCAAAGATGTTTTATTGCCCGGATGACTACCGGGCTAAAACAACATCTAATTAGACAAGGTATTAAGTGATTCTATGAAGATAAAATCTATTTACCTGTTAATTTACAGAAATCTGACAGTAATATTTTTCTTGATAAAGTCAAGTATACATTTATTTCCTGAAAATGAAATAGATCACTAAAAACAATTTATTGACAAAATAAATATTATACACGTATACAAATTTGTACATTTAGAGTTACATTTTCAGGTAAACTTCAATTTATTAGCTCACCTGGCCTAAATGGCCAAGTGAGCTATTGCCATCACTTTGCATTCTTTGTTCGTCTTCGTCCATCGTCGTCATCCGGCATAAACTTTCCTTCAAAGATCTTCTCCTCTGAAACCACTAGGCCAATTGGGACCAAACTTTAGTGGAATGGTCCTTGTGTGTCCCCCTGTCAAAGATATGTCCGGCATCCCCTAATTCCAATTGACATGGCTGCTGTTCCTAAAAATAGAAAAAAGGGGGATGAATTTAATAAATCTTCTTCTACGAAACCACATGGCCAATTAGAACCAGACTCTGCAGTAATAGTCATTAGGAGGATCTGTTAACCAAGATGCCGCCACAGCAGTTAATACATATATTAACAGTTAATATTTTATATTATATATCATATTATATTGAAATAAATAAAATATTTTTACCATTTAACTTATAATTAAACCATTAAACATTGCATATCTGAGGCAGATGTTCAGGTAAATAAGTAGCCCAGTAGTCATTCATGAAACTGCCCCATGATATGGTGTTTTTAGTTTGAAAGAAGCCATAAGATATTGTGGCGTAATGTTTATTTTACTGACAGCTTATTGCTATCATATATCAGTTTTTGTCTCTCTTGCGATGAAAGTCGCGGAAGGCGAGACACGGGTGTTGCTTTTCCAGGGTCAACAATTGTTAAGTTTTCTACTTAAGTCAGTGGTTTTTCCCTCCTTCGAATGTCCCTTTGGTATTTCCTGACTTTACTTTGATAGGAACTACTTTTGATAGATCTATGATACTTTATATAAAGTTGCATTACTATCATTACATCTCAGTTTGTTGACCATTTTGAGGCCCTGCACCCTAGGTCATGGTCCATTGACTTTGAATTAATTAGCAATTTTCAATGTTAAGTTTTCTGCCTAAGTTAGTTTGATAGGTCCTTTAGAGGCTCTCTTTCAGAATTGTTTCCGATGATCTCATCTGCCATCCAAAGTGGCCGCGAGAGCTAAACATAGTTAAACATAGTAGTACCTATGAGAAATATACTGAAAGATCTTCTTGTCTAAAACCACAATGCCATTTGGAACAAAACTTAGTGGCAGTGGTCCTTAGTTGGTCCTCTTTCAGAATAATATCAATGACCCCACTGTCATCCAAGGTGGCTGCCAAAGACGAACATAGTTTAACATAGGACCTAATGGGAAAAATCACTGAAAGATCTTGTTTGAAACCAGTGAGCCTGTTGGTTTGTCAGCAATGTTCCAGGCAGTGCCAGTCAAGATGGACATAGTCCAGTTGAGAGATGCAGGTTCCTGGGAGCCTCTAGTTAGAAAATGTTCTCTAAAACCTGAGCCAAATGAACTGATACTTCGTATGAAGCATCTATGGAATGTCCTTTGCAAATTTGCGTAAATCATCCCACTCCGACAAATAAAATGGCTGCATCAGCATTTACATCTTGGTCGAATTTGAAAAAAAAAACCTCTTCTCAAAACCCTGAGCAAAATGACCAGATACTTGGGTTGAAGCAACTATGGAAAGTCCCTTTACAAAATTTGCATATTTTGCACCCGTCGTCCGTAAGCTTTTCACATTTTGATCCTTCTCTGAAAATACTTGGCGGAATTTATAACCAAATTGGTAGGAATGATGTATGGAAGGACCTCTACAAACGATCCACCATTGGTTCTGGTTAGATGAACATGGACGCCAGAGGCCATCTTTGATTTTTATTGGTCAATTTTCAAAATCTCCTGAAACTACATTATGAAATGTTTTGAAACTTAGCAGGATTGATGACAACATTATAACCCTCTAGAAACGATCCATTTTTGATTAAGATTCATCTGCTCGGCTGAGGGCTACGACTATTCAAAGTTTCCATTGAAACCATACAGGAAAGAACTTTCATTTGCTCAGGAATTAATGGGCAGATTGTAACCGAAGTTGAAAGGAATGGAAGGACCTCTACCAACTTTTGAACTTTGGTTCCGCTTGAATGAACACTTGGCCACCAGAGACCATCTTTGATTTTTATTGGTCAATTTTCAAAAATCTGAAACTGCATTATGAATTGTTTTGAAACTTTGCAGGATTGATGACAAGAGGATTACTGCTGTCACAAAAGCTTCTTAACCAGGGTTTTATCAGGGATAAGTTGATGTCATCACTTAGGAAATTTTACAGTCGTCATCACGAATTGATTGACCATTACAGTGTTCCAATATCTAAGATGATGTTGGACCTGTTCCCACTGTCGTAACCTTTCATGTGCCTCCACCGATTTGTTACTTCCCCCGGATTGACTTTGTTGAATTTCACGACAGGTGCCGTATACTGAGCAGGAACTGCTTACCCTTCCGGAGCACCTGGGTTTCTTTGATTGCTCATATTTGTATATTTGTCCTTTTTTTTTACCCTCTACAAACGATCCAATTTTTGTTGAGATTCATCCACTCAACATATGGCTGCAGCTGTTGAAAGTTTCCTTTGAATCCATATGGGAAAGGGTTTGTATTGTCATTTGCTCATGAACTAATGGCCAATCAGAACAAAACTTGGCAGCAATGGTTCTTTGGTGGTCCTCTTTTGGAATTATATTCGATGACCCCATCCGTCATCCAAGATGGCCACCAGAGCCGAACTTAGTTTAACATAGGACCCTATGGGAAATTTACTTAAAGATCTTCTTGTCTGAAACAACTTGGCCAATTGTAACAAAACTTGGCAGTAATGGTCCTAAGGTGGTCCTTTTTCAGAATTATACCTCATGACTGCACCCGTCATCCAAGATGGCTGCCAGAGCCGAACTTAGTTTAACATAGGACCCTATCGGAAATTTACTTAAAGATCTTCTAGTCTGAAAGCAGTTGGCTAATTTGAACAAAACTATGCATCAATGGTCCTTAGGTGGTCCTCTTTCAGAATTATATTCAATGACCCTGCCAGTCATCCAAGATGGCCGTCAGAGCCAAACACAGTTTTACATAGGATCCTATGGGAAATTCACTTAAAGATCTTCTTGTCTGAAACCACTTGGCCAATTGGAACAAAACTTGGCAGCAATGGTCCTTAGTTGGTCTTCTTTTAGAATTAAATCCGATGACCCTGTCCACCATCCAAGATGGCTGCCAGAGTGGAACTTATTTTAACATATGACCTTATGGGAAAGTTCATGGAATGATCTTCTTATTTGAAACCAGTGAGACAATTGGAACTTGACAGCAATGTTCCAGGCTGCAAGTCAAGATGGACATAGTCCAGACGAGCGATACAGGCTCCTGGGAGCCTCTAGTATGCAATACATCTCTTAAAATATAATTGTCTTCTTGATCTCCAAATCTGAAATGTAATACTGAAATATTGATGCTGTTATTTTTCCAGTTTTTGTGTCGCCTGCGGAACGCATGGTCGACACATAGGTATCACTATCTGTCGTCTTGCGTCGTCACACTTTTCTTCTATCCAAACCGCTCAAAGGAATTTGATTGAACTTTCTCTGTGCATTAACCTTAATGCACAGGTGTGCATATATATTTCATTTTTAGAAAATTTTAAATTTTTTTTTTTAAGAATTGACATTTTTGAAAAAAAGGGAGGGTCAAAACTTCTATCCTCAACTTCTCCATAACCGCTCAAAGGAATTTGATGAAACTTTCTCTTTGCATTAACCTTAATGCACAGGTGTTCATATATATTTCATTATTAGAAAATTTTAATATTTTTTTTTGTAAAAATCGACATTTTTGAAAAAAAGGTGGGGTTCAAAACTTCTATCCTCAACTACTCCATAACCGCTCAAAGCAATTTGATGAAACTTTCTCTGTGCATTAACCTTAATGCAAAGGTGTGCATATATATTTCATTTTTAGAAAAATTGTAATATCTTTTGTAAAAATTGAGGTCCGCAGGCGACACATGTCTTCTTTGGAAGACTCACACATTTTATAAATAAAACATTCAGGATGATCGCTTTGCCCATGTGTTCTTTCCTCAATTCGTTTAATTACATTCATATTGTGTTAATATTTTAGTAACTCAAAACATTCAACACTTTTATCAAAGTTAACTTTGTCTCCAAGTTGTGGCATTGACATAGGGGTTGCCAGTAAACTTTCATCATCATTTTTATCACTTGAATTTTCTAAGGAGTTGTTATTTTTACATATCCTTTCCTTATCTACAATGTATTTATTCATACAGAAAAAACATGGATCGTACAGCCACCTATCATACAGAATAGTACAGTCTTAACGTATTTAAAAGTACCAAAAAACGGCATCTGTACAGCCGACCCTATTTTGGGCTCAAACAGCTGGCGATGTGTAATGGGAATTTGAAGGAAACTGCAACTTTGTTTTGCAAATTTGGATTTATATAAAGAAAAAGCAACTGTTTGGTTTTTAAGCTGTGCAAAGATGCCAATTTATTGTATCCGATGGATTTTTTTGCGGGAAATTATTATTTTAATGTGCGAATAATTTAAATCTAATAAAAGTAAGGCCTAAATCAAAAATATAAAGTTTGACCATTCCTTTATTCGTACATTTTACATCAAATGCTAAAATTGCTGGTAACCAATTTCTAATATTGAGTTCCTTGATAATATTACCAAATCAAAAAACTAAAAACAATTACAGTATTGATCCCCTTGTACGTTGTAAACTTACAATTTAAATCTTACTAATACGGAATATTAAGTCTTAGTTCCAAAGCATTAGTACATTATGAACTTTTAACTTCATGTTAATCTATAGTTATCAAAACTACAAGGTAATCATGCGTAATTATTTGATTTTGTAAAAAAATGTTGCATTACAAAACGTAGTCGATGCGTTTTGAATGGAAAACCATAAAGTTTTACAAAGGTTTTAACGATTTATAATCTAGAAATGTTTCAAAAGCCATAACGTTATTTTTCGTATTTGTTCAATTTTTAGCTCACCTGGCCATAGGCCATGTGAGCTATTGCCATCACTTGGCGTCCGTCGTCGTCGTCGTCTGTCGTCGTCGTCGTCGTCGTCTGTAAACTTTTTCAAACGTTAACTCGTCCTAAACTACTGGACCGACTTCAACCTAATTTTGCAGAATTGTTCTTTAGGGCATCTGGAAAATATCAATCGTTTAAAATTTTTAAATGTCGAAAAACATGGCTGTCGTTACTATAAATAGAACATAGGGGTAAATTGCTGTTTTTTGCTAATAACTCAAAAACCGTTACAGATATCGAAAATCTGACATGGGGTAAAATTGATCAGCATGACAAGATCTACCTACCCTGAAATTTTGAAGGAAATTCCAAAACCCATTTAGGAGTTATTGCCCTTTTTTCACATTTTTGGCTTTTTTTTTGTTATTATTTCAAAAATCTTCTTCTCTGAAACTACTATTCAAAATCATATGAAACTTGGTAAGATTGTTGCTTAGGGTACCCTGCATAGAACTGATGTGGGGATTTTTGATTCGTCGAAAAACATGGCCGCTGTTACTAAAAATAGAACATAGGGGTAAATTGCTGTTTTTTGCTAATAACTCAAAAACCATTACAGATATTGAAAATCTGATGGGGTAAATTTGATCAGCATGACAAGATCTACCTACCCTGAAATTTTGAAGGAAATTCCAAAACCCATTTAGGAGTTATTGTCCTTTTTTCGTCAAATTTTCATAATTTAACATTTTTCGTCATTTATCTCCAAAACTATTTGAGATAGAAGTGAAATGTAAATTTGAATAATGTTTGCCATGTTGAGATCTACATACCCTGAAATTTTAAAGGAAATCCCAAAACCCATTTAGGAGTTATTGCCCTTTTTTGTCAAATTTTTAAAATTTTAACATTTTTGCATTTATCTCCAAAACTATTTGAGATAGAAGTGAAATGTAAATTGAAAAATGTTTGCCATGTTGAGATCTACCTACCCTGAAATTTTGAAGGGAATCCCAAATTCTATTTAGGAGTTACTGGTTTGTGTAATTTGAGGTCGGGTTCTGTTACATTTATTTAAGGTTCACCCTTATTCCTGGTCAATTTTGTCAACTTCCTGCCAGGACTACCACCATCAGGGAACATATTTTAACATTAAACCTTATGAAAAATAAATCTTCAACAAATTTTCCCTGAACAATTGAACCAATTGCAACAAACTTGGTCAAATAGTTGATTAATTGTCCAATGAAAACCAGACTCCAGGTGAGCGATACAGGCTCTGGTGAGCCTCTTGTTAACATTGGTTCTACTTCCAGTTTTGGAGACCAATGCCATAGGAACGATTTGCAATCTTTCCAAAAAAAATACATGTACTGGTATGACAAATGCTATAGATATTGGTTTTTTTTTCTTCTGGAAAATGTATTTTGCACTATTAAAATGAGCACATCAAAATTTTGTATTTCATTGGAAATTCACATCTTATAAAAATAGTGTTTCATAGCAGAAGCTATGACAAGATTATGTAGTACAGGATTAAGAAAAAAAAATAATACTCAAATAATTATATTGTGACGTAATTACATAGTTCTTAGTTAATAGCATCATAATGCAAAGCTAAACAGTTGGTTTTCATGTCTAAATAAAAAGACACCAGCAGGTGCAAGGATTGTGAAAGAAATGAGCAGTTTAAAATGGCAATCTTTTACTTGGTCACATATTCATACGCTGAACAATACAAACTGTATTGAAATTATCCTAAATCAACCAATTTTGTGTTTCTACGTGCTAGATTATTACTGTTTATATTAATTATTGTTATCGAATGAAAGTACTTAAAAGATCTGATATGTACTTATATAAAAACTGAATGCAGCTTTTTGTGGCTTCATTTGCATGTAAAAGCATGGACGGAAGGCACATTTTTTTGTATGGAGCTACAAAAAGATGCATTTGATTCTTAAATGTTTGTTTTCATTAAATGTTTGAGTGACTGCACATGACAGGTCTTCCATTTTTTTGAGTGACATTGGGACATGTAAGCATATTACATCTTTGTTATTTTCCCCGGAGAGTTTCTCTAGTAGACACTCAGACAGACATACTAAAGTGGGAACTGATGTCCCATGTACTTGGGACAAGGCAAGATAAACATCAAAACCATTGACAATAAATAGAATTGATCAGAAGTAATCCTCTTCGATACCATTGGAGTTACCTCATTCAGGTCATTTCCTCTCTGTAGTTGACTGATCTTTTCAAACTGTTTTTACAGCAATTACTATTGTCAGTACGGTAATTAACAGAGGTGTCTGTGTTTTTATGACGCTAATATAATTAATGTACAATTTCCAAAAGTTCAGTCGAGGTCATTCATCAGTGATGATCAATCAGGCGTTTTTCACCCCTTTCTAATTTGAAATTAAAAACAATCCATTAAATGATATGTTTCGGATGATCTAACAGTTCACAATCACAAACTTGAGAAGATAAAATGCCTTGAAGATTTTCACGTTGTTGCCATTTTCTGCATGTGTAGTTTAAAGAAAATATTCATTGAGCATGTGCAAATCGTTGTAGTTAAATATGAAAAAGTAATAAAAATTTCATCTTTCGGGAAGACTTTCATATAGTGATTTCAAAGTTTTTAACTTGAATTTATTTGAGTCATTTATTTAGTTCATTTCTACTCCGTTGTGTAGTCCATTTCCATATCGATCTATTTATACACACCAAACACGGACGTCGAAGAAGACACCTATAACATCGAAATTATCAATACACAAACAATGCCGCACAGAATGTCAAAGAGTTGATACATACGCACGACATTTATTTAAGGTATTACCCAAAACATTTATAAATTGTGCATAACAACATTTGTATGAAATAAGGTCATGTGTTGCCATTGATAAAAAGAGTGTAAACCTGCAATTCATTTCTATCCAAAAAAAATGTCCAGCAGAGGCTGATGAAATTTCTGGATCCCTGCATTGGACATTAGTTCATAAAATGTAGTTCCAATGATGACATCAACACAAACTGTAAATGTTTCTGCTCAGACAGAAGAACAGGAAAAGACCCTGAAGACCCGACATACTTCAATGCACATTGAATATAGAACTGTTTCAACACAGATCTACAAACCCATTGGGTCTGATGATAAAAATTTTGACCCTCCTCCACATAATGTAGCTGACTACCAACCAAAACCAACACCTCCAGAACCTGAATTAACTAAAACAGAATTTGGACAAACGGATTATTCAAATGACAATGCAGTACCCATTCCCAATCCTATCACTGGTGAAAACAACAAAACCACATTAATAATTGGGAGTTCCATTTTAAAGGGTATTCAGCCTCCTGGACTACAAAACACTGAGGTATGTACCAACAGAGGAGCCAACATAGATAGACTGATAGATGTGATAAAAAAGAAGGATATGTCAACATACAGAACAATTATCATCCATATTGGTGGAAATGACTTTGATAATGGTGACAATCTCCAAAGCATAAGAGATAATTATGAAGCTCTATTATATTTACTGAATATCAAATGTCACCCACACTGTAAATTTGTAGTTTCTGGAATTCTACCCAGAAAAGGATTTGATTTGCATAATCCGAATGAAATGCTGAAACATACAATATATTGATCATACAAACATGTTTTATGATAAGAATTTCCATCTTTCTTATTCTCTTTTTCATCATGATGAGCTTCATTTGTCAAAAAAAAAGACATCAGCGTTCCTTAGATCGATCAACATGCATGTTAGCATATTACGACATACAGAACAATCAGAAAGGTATTGTGTTCACTGTGGTGAACCAAATCATAATTCAAAATCATGTAGACATGGTAGAAAGGTTCAATGTCACTCTTGTAACAATTTTGGTCACAAAGAAAAATTCTGTGAATTTTATCATTAGGGTGATGGCAAAGAGGACAAAGCCCTACAAAATCAAATTTTAAAAAATTCCTTTGAAATTTTAAACCACATATGTCAAGAATGTAACAATATTTCCTGCACATGTCTGTATTGTATTAAGAATTTACCTAATCAGAAATTTGAATCCAGCTATTCAAAATCGTTTTACCAATTATCTAAACATAAGGATGTAATTAATAACTCTGATAAAATGACACCAGCATTAAATCAAGTTGATACAACCTCTCAGCAGGTACCAGACCTTACCCTATCTTTGCCATCTCAAGTTTCTCAAGACATAATGTACAAAACGAATACTTTTGTAATACAAATCCCTGAGGCCACTTGTAGTATTGAGGATTTTTTTATATTTTTATTTACATATTATATAATATGTGTGTCATGTTTATGTGTTATTGACAATACTTATCTTATTGATAAGGATACAGAAAATGATGATCTTGTAACATATGGATTTGAGAAATGCAAAGGTCTTAAAATATGTTCCCACAATGTGAATAGATTGGAATGCAAGTTTGATGAGATTAAATACAATCTAATGTCTACTCCAAATCCCCCAGATATAATTGGGTACTGTGAAACTTTTTTGGGTAAAAATACTTCTGATAGAGAAATAGATATTCCTGGATATATTTTACAAAGGAAAGATAGACTAACCAATGGTGGGTGTGGCTGGGCTGTCTATTTAACAGAAACCACCTCCTTTTCTAGAAAAATTGATTTTGAAATAAGTAACATTGAAACTATTTGGTTTGAAGTTAAACCTAGTTATAAGAAATCCTTTTTATTGTGCTTTGTTTATAGGCCACCCAAGTCACTAATTGGTTGGATAGATAAATTTGAGAATGAGATTAAGGTGGCAATGAAATATAATTCAGACGTAATCCTTATGGGAGATTTTAACATAAATTGTTTACAACCCAATAAAATACCACAAAGATGGTTAAATACTCTAGAAACTTATAACTTTCAACAGTTAATTAAGGAACCAACCAGAGTAACAAATGAATCAAAAACTTTGATTGACCATATATATGTCACTAATTTAAGTATTGTTAAAGAGGCTCATGTCTCTAAATATTCTATCAGTGATCACTATCCAATATGTATGACAAGACAAGAGAAAGTGTATGATAAAAAACATACTCATTCAACAATCACTTATAGAAATTGTAAGACTTTTAATGAGCAAAATTATTTAAAAGATTTAAAAAGTGCACCTTTTCAACATATTGAATTTGAAAATGACCCATCTGTTTGTATTGAAATGTGGTACAACATTTTTAATTACATTTTAAATAAACATGCCCCTATTGTGAAAAAGAGGGTAAAAAAAGACCGACAACCAGAATGGTACAATAAAGAAATCTCATATGCAAGAAAAAAAAGAGATAAATATAATTCACTGGGAATGTGGGCTGAATATAGATTCTGGAGAAACAGAACAAAACATATCATTGATACATCTAAACAGAAATATTACAATGATATGATAAAAGACTCAAAAGATTCTAAAACACTATGGAAATGTATTCACAGTCTAAATCCATCTAATCCATCAAAACCACATGAACTAATTACAACTGGAGACCATAAAACTACAGATCATAAAGAAATTGCTAATGCATTCAATAATTATTTCACCTCATTTGTTGAAAAATTAAGGCATAGCAGGGCACCAAGCAACTCAAATTTTAATACTCTGACAAACTATGTACAAATGAAATTCTTGAAGAAAAGGCACAACAAATTCATCATTCCTCCAGTAAAAGTTTCAGAACTATTTGATGAAATAATTAAACTAGATTTTAAGACATCTTCTGGTTCTGACAATATAGGTCCAAAAATTTTAAAACTGAGTGCTCCTTTCATAGCATCTTCCTTAACATACATTTTTAATCGAATGATTGATACTGGTATTTATCCATCTGTTTTAAAAAATGCCAAGGTAGCTCCAATTTTCAAATCTGGTGAAAAAAACTTAGCTAGCAATTACAGACCAATATCTGTTTTGCCAACACTATCAAAATTAATAGAGAGACATGTATCTAAACATCTGTATAATTATTTGACAAAGTTTAACATTTTACACCTTTCCCAGTCTGGTTTTAGACCTAACCATTCATGTCAAACTGCCTTCATTAATATCATTGATAAATGGCTACATGAAATGAATAATGGAAATATCAATTTGGCAGTCCTCCTGGATTTTAAGAAAGCTTTTGATGTTGTTGATCATGAAATTTTATGTAAAAAACTTCAAATTTATGGTTTCCATGAAGATACTGTTGATTTTTTTAAATCATATTTGAGTGAAAGAACTCAGCAAGTCCATATAAATAATCAGTTTTCTGATAAAAAGTTTATAAATTTTGGTGTCCCACATGGCTCAATACTTGGTCCCATTTTATTTGTTTTGTACATAAATGACCTTCCATTACACATCAAAAACTGCCATACAGACTTGTATGCTGATGACACAACTATGCATACATCAGGAAAGAGTATTGCTGCTATGCAATTAAAAGTACAAGATGATCTCCAATGTGTTGAAAAATGGTGTCATGAAAATAACATGTTCTTAAATTCGGATAAGACGAAATGTATGGTTATAGGTACAAGACAAAGGCTGCGTTTAAGTCAAGCTGAACCAGTTCTAACTATTGAGAATAATATTCTTCAAAAATCATCAATTGAAAAACTTTTAGGAGTTAGAATTGACTCTAATCTGTCCTGGATAGGCCATATTAATTACTTATGTTCATCAGTATCATCTAGACTTAATTTACTCTCTAAAATTAAGAAATTTCTAAATATTGATTCAAGAAAATTATTTTATAATGGCTATATTCTCCCACTGATAGATTATTGTTGTATTATTTGGAGTGGTTGTGCTAAAAATGAGCTAGTCAGAATAATAAAATTGCAGAAAAGGGCTGCAAGACTTATTTTAGATGCTGATCCACTTTCATCATCAGCTCCACTGTTTAAACAGCTTGGGTGGATGACAGTAGAGAACAGAATCTCATACCACAAATCTGTTTTGATGCAGAAATGCCTAAAGAACGAAGCCCCTATATATCTCACTGAAAAATTTAAAGAAATGCCAGAAATAAACCAATATTGTTTGAGGAATGCGTCTTGCAAAAATTTACAAGTTCCAAAAGCCAAAACAGAGCTATATAAGAAATCTTTTATATATTCAGGATCTATCTTATGGAATAAGTTACCAATATCCCTGAAAAAATCAACCTCAAGTACAAGCTCATTCAAAAAAGATTTAAAAAATTACTTGTTGGAACATCAAGAAGCTGTGTAATTTTATATGTATAACAATTTTCACACACTTACTCAAACTTAAGATATTGTTGAGGTAATTTGAATGATGCCAATACTATATGAATTTGTAATTTTTACCTGTTTTGAAAATTGTATATTTCATAACAATTTTTTATTTCATTTATTCATATATGTGTGTTTGTTTGATTTTTCGTAATTGTTTGTTATATCCCATTGTATTTCATGAGGGCCTCAGGGAACATTAGTTTTATAGCTAACTGTGTAACCCTCTTTAAATAAAGAATTATTATTATTATTATTATTATTAATGGTATTGGACCCATTATTGTAGAAAAACCTTACGATTATCTCAGACATGTACGTGAATCTAAATTTTTTAAGTCATTTCAAGTAAAATTACGATCCAAGAACAAATATTTTAGTTCAGTTTATAACTTAAACACATTGAACTCTTATTGAAAATTATCTTTGTACATGTTCCCCGGAATGTACATTGATTTTGAATATAAAAAAAAATACTCAGTATTTCAGGAAAAAGGAATACATTCATTGTAATTGATCTCACATAGCAGAGAAAAAAATCTGTGATAAATTCCATTCGAAATTATACACAACTACAGTTGCAATCTTTCCAATGGTGATTTCCATCACTTTGATTTTCATATACAGTTCCAATATTTGTTAGATGATGACAATAATCTATTTTCATTTTGTGGGGTGGGAAAAAATTAACCCTACATTATCAAAAACTAAACAATAAAACAAAATAATAAAACAAAATTTAATTTAAAAAAAACCAAAATATAAAAGAAAACAAAAAACAATAAAACAAAATTAAAAACAAACAAATAATAAAACAAAATATGAAAGAAAAAAATCAACAAAAAATTTAATTCTAATAAAGCTGATACATCAATTTTGATTATAATAACTTACACAACACATTGCCATCTGATCTGATAATTGCCCAGGTGATGTGTGCATATCTATAATACTAAATTTACGAATTAGCCGAATAGGCGGCAAAACGCGTGGTTCAAAATAAACGATGTATGGTTCAGATTATAACGGTTATTATCGGATTTGACAATCTGCATTTATAAATTTAAACTACAGTTTTGTTTATGTGCAAATGGAATTTGTATGCACTTTCTGATATGAATTCTCCCAACACATACCTTAGAAGGTTCTCGAATGCATCATTTTAACAAATTGATTTAAATAAACAAGTATGCACTTATTTTAAATGTATTTCTGTTTGAAATTACGGAAGAAGAATAAAACAAATTAAAAACATTCCCCTTCAAGTGGGATGTTTCCGCTTCATGTATTCAGGATTGTTTTTCAACAATAACGCAATTTCTCCTAACTGTAAAGGTTATGAACTTTGAAGATTATGAAGAAATAAGGTAAAGTTCAAAGGAATTCCTAACTTAGTGTTTTTATACGACCGCAAAATTTTTGCGGTCGTATATTGGTATGACGTTGGCGTCGTCGTCGTCTGCGTCGTCGTCCGTCGTCAGCGTCGTCATCCGAAGACATTTGGTTTTCGCACTATAACTTTAGTATAAGTTAATAGAAATCTATGAAATTTAAACACAAGGTTTATGACCACAAAAGGAAGGTTGGGATTGATTTTGGGAGTTTTGGTCCCAACAGTTTAAGAATCAGGGGCCAAAAAAGGGCCCAATAAGCATTTTTCTTGGTTTTCGTACAATAACTCTAGTATAAGTAAATAGAAATCTATGAAATTTTAACACAAGGTTTATGACCACAATAGGAAGGTTGGGATTGTTTTTGGGAGTTTTGGTCCCAACAGTTTAGGAATTAGGGGCTAAAAAAGGGCCAAAATAAGCATTTTTCTTGGTTTTTGCACAATAACTTTAGTATAAGTAAATAGAAATCTATGAAATTTAAACACAAGATTTATGACCACAAAAGGAAGGTTGGGATTGATTTTTGGAGTTTTGGTCCCAACAGTTTAGGAATTAGGGGCCAAAAGGGTCCAAAATTAAACTTTGTTTGATTTCATTGAAAATTTAACTATAGGGGTTCTTTGATATGCCGAATCTAACCGTGCATTTAGATTCTTAATTTTTGGTCCCGTTTTCAAATTGGTCTAAATTAAGGTCCAAAGGGTCCAAAATTAAACTTAGTTTGATTTTAACAAAAATTGAATTCTTTGGGTTATTTGATATGCTGAATCTAAACATGTACTTAGTTTTTTTATTATGGGCCCAGTTTTCAAGTTGGTCCAAATCGGGGTCCAAAATTAAACTTTGTTTGATTTCATCGAAAATTGAACTATTGGGGTTCTTTGATATGCCGAATCTAACCGTGCATTTAGATTCTTAATTTTTGGTCCCGTTTTCAAATTGGTCTACATTAAGGTCCAAAGGGTCCAAAATTAAACTTAGTTTGATTTTAACAAAAATTGAATTCTTGGGGTTCTTTGATATGCTGAATCTAAACATGTACTTAGTTTTTTTATTATGGGCCCAGTTTTCAAGTTGGTCCAAATCGGGGTCCAAAATTAAAGCTAAAAAGGGGGTAGATTTTTTTTTTTTGGGGGGGGGTGCAATTCTCCACAGCATATTGTATTACACAAAAGCAAAAAATTGAATATAAATTCAAATCATATGACCAATTCTAAGTTCTTTATTTCAGTTATTCTGTGTCAGAAACCTATTATGTGTCAAATATTTGAAGAAATTTTCAATTGCACAGTATTGCGCAATAGCAGGAAATTGATATGTGTGCCCTGTTATCAAAACTTTATTATTAACAAATTCCATTGGAAATTTGCCAATATAAAATGTGCTGATGAAGCTTTTTTGTTTATCTTATCTAAACTGCTTTTAAATTATGTATATTTAAAATTTGCCATCCATGACTATGATGTCATTTTCTATTTTAATATGTTATGGTGTATTTAAATGGGCTGTTATGGGTGCAAAGTATAAAGAAATGGGGGGGGGGGGGGGGGGGGGTTGAAAACAAAATTTGGGGGGGGGGGGGGTAAATGAGAAATTGGGGAGGAGGTAATTTTTTCTCATTTCATATTTCATAAATTAAAAAGAAAATTTCAAATTTTTTTTAGCAAAAAAAAGGGGGGGGGGGGGGGTACAATAAATTTTATTGTTTTTTGTTTTTTTTTGGGGGGGAAGGGGGGTCAATGTCCAACTTCATAGTGTATTGCACAAAAGCTAAAAAAAGGGGTAAATTATTATTTTTTTTTTTTGGGGGGGGGGGCAATTCTCCACAGCATATTGTATTGCACAAGAAGCAAAAAATTGAATATAAATTCAAATCATATGACCAATTTTAAGTTCTTTGATTTCAGTTATTCTGTGTCAGAAACCTATTATGTGTCAAATATTTCAAGAAATTTTCAATTACACAGTATTGCGCAATAGCAAGAAATTGATATGTGTGCCCAATTTTAAATTTTAAATTGGTTATTTCTGATTTGTATATAAAAACAAATAATACTGATATGGTTTGAATAGGTAAATTAAAAATTTTTAAGTTCTTAGACAACATTCATTCTGTGTCAGAAACCTATGCTGTGTCAAATATTTATTCACAATCCAAATTCAGTATTGTATCAAGCTTGAATGTTGTGTTCATAATTGCCCCAACTATTCAGGGTTCAACATCTGCGGTCGTATCTAGCTGCGTCCAGCGGAGCATTTTATTTTGGATTGCTCGGATGTTTACCTTGCACAAAGTGATAACACCAACCATTATCTATTTTTACATCATTTGTAATGTGACCTGTCTAAATATATCTCTACCATACAATTCCCTGTAAGCCCTAGATAAAAATATGTTTAACAAATGGTCATCTTTATCATTAATGACGAAATTTATCTCGGACATTTTTGATAAATATATAAACGTGGACATCACACGCAGCCACACACTAAAAATGCTTTTATCGTCTGATTATTGGATATATTTGTGAAATTAAGCCTCGCTTGCCCTGCTCATAATGACAATGGAACAATTGGAACAATTATTTTCCAAAAATATGCTCTACGGAACTCACGGCATCGTTTGAAAAATTCATCCGTCACTAAGGAAATGTTTACATCTACAATTTCATTTTCATATTTATTGTGAAGGAAAAAGGTAATGCATTATGAAATGTGTATTTAATGAAAGCTTTTCATCAAGTTCCAGTTCAGTGTTTCCATCTTCGGTAGTAACGAACAGCCATGTGACAATTGGGTCACGTTGACCTACATTTCACGCTTCATTGACTTGGTTAAAGTTTGCATTCACATCCAATTCTGGAATACTACATCATATATAGACATGAAACTATCAGTTGAAACCACCTACTTGACAGGAAAGTTTATGGGAAGCCTGCCACAACATCCATATTGAGTTCCTGTTCCATCAATGACATGGCCGCAACAACTTTTTATAGTCAATATGGCCACCACAAAAAAAAAATAAAAATAAAAAATAAAAAAAAATGCTTATTTTCCCGAGATCGCACGGGTTCAATGTCTAGTAATTTATAAGATATCTCATATAATTTTCTGTATAAGATATCTTATAAATTATATGAGATTATCTTATAAACTATATGAGATATCTTATAAACTATATAAGATATCTTATAAACTATATGAGATATCTTATAAACTATATGAGATATCTTATAAAGTTTATTAGATATCTTGAAGTTAGAATAAATAGTAAAACGGCTTGCCATAAAACTTGGCACCATTGGTCCTTAGATGGTCCCCTTTCAGAAATGTGTCTGATCACCCGGATTGTCAACCAAGATGGCTGCCATGGCCGAATTTGGTTAAATATTGGACCTTATGGGAAAATTCATTTAAAAATCTTCTTGTCTAAAAACACTTAGCCAGTTGGAACAAAACTTAGCAGTAATGGTTCTTAGATGATTCGGTCTCTTTTAGAAAAGTTTCCATTGACCTGGAATGTCAACCAAGATTACTGCAATAGCAGAGCTTAGTTTATGATAGAACCCTATAGAAAAACCAGCCAAATTGACTGAAACACTTAAATTTTTAGTCCCCCTCAAGGTGAAAAGTTAAATCCAGGTAAGCGATACAGGCGCCTCTAGTTTGGGTCAAGGGTCAATTATCAAGGTCACTTTGACATTTTGCATTTCTTTAACACAATTCAAAAGAGCTTACATTTTCATATGACCTAATAAAAGCCAGGTGAGCCTCTAGTTTAAATATTAAAAAGAATGCAAATGATTATGATAGGGATTAGCAGTTGATTCTATACGATTAATTTTCTTTGTAAGGAAATGAAGAAAAAGTTTTCTTTCAGTTTCAAATTTGCTTTGTATACTTTTGAATTTCGCACATTTCACTGTAATTTGGATATGGAATGGTCATGATGGTAGAAAAAAAAACACATAAAATTTAATTCTTAGAAAATTTAAGGTATTTTTAACTTTTTAGTGGTTCTAGTTTATTAACTCACCTGGCCTGTAGGGCATGTGAGCTTATGTCATTACTCTGCGTCCACCATTGGTTCTGGTTGGATTGCCACCAGAGGCTTTTATGTCAACTACTCAGAAATTAATGGGCAGATTGTAACATAAGTTGGCAGGAATGATGTATGGAGGGACCTCTACCAACTTTCCAACTTTGCTTCTGGTCGGATGAACAACATGGCCACCAGAGGCCATCTTTGATTTTTTTTGGCCAAATTTTCAAAAATCTTCTCCTGAAACTACATTATGAAATGTTTTGAAACATTGCAGGATTGATGACCTTAATACATTCTACAAACGATCCACTTTTGGTTGAGATTCATCTCTTCAAATGATGGCTGTGGGTGTTCAAAGTTTCCATTGGAACCATATGGGAAAAAACTTTTTTTCAACTCCTCAGGAACCAATGGGCAGATTGTAACTTAAGTTGTCAGGAATGATGTATGGAAGGACCTCTACTAAAGTTCCACCTTCCATCCCCTCGACCGACGGCTGTGGCTGTTCAAAGTTTCCATTAAAACCATATGGGAAAGTATTTTTTCATCATTTGCTCATGAACTAATGGGTAGACTGTAATCAAATTTGGCAGGAATCTCAAAGGAAGGACAGATGCAAATTATCTACCTTTTTTTTGGTCAAAAGTCAAATATTAAGGTTACTTTGACATTTGCATTTCTTGAACAGCTTTGTGGATACAAGAAGAACTTTACATTTTCAAATGGCCTAATAAAAGCCAGGTGAGCAATATGGGCTCCCCTGAGCCTCTAGTTTTAAATGCTGTTCATAATTGCATCCTTCAGAGTGCACCCAGACCTGTGAAAGTAGGTCACAGATATCAATATTAACTGAAATAAATATATATAATGTAAATGATGTTCATGCAGCTTCAATACGAATAAGCCAAAAGATTTCCTTAAGGGTGACCATAACTTTTGTAACACATTAAACTCCCCGAAATTTGTGTCTGCCAAGGCTAGCTTTATAAAATATTATAGTAAGGGCCATAAAAAATTCACCCCAATAAAGTGTGATCAATATAACTGATAAAAGTTTGTTGCATTCTATGTTTTAGGTGTGGTGCTCCTCTAGTACAGCAGAAGCTGATCATCTGCAGATACTGACTGATCCACACAGTCCTGCTAAATTCAGGTAATTTTATACTGACTGATCCACACAGTATTGATAATTTCAGATAATTTTACTGACTGATCCACAGAGTATTGATAATTTCAGATAATTTTACTGACTGATCCACAGAGTATTGATAATTTCAGATAATTTTACTGACTGATCCAAACAGTCCTGATAAATTCAGGTAATTTATACTTATCTACACATTCTTGCTAAATTAAAAAATCTTCTCCTCTGAAACTACCTGGGCCAAATGGAACCAAACTTGGCCACATGCATCATTAGGGTATGTGTCCAATGACCCCACTTGCCGACCAACATGGCTGACATGGCTAAAATAAAACATAGGGGTAAACTGCAGTTTTATATCTCCAAAACTAAAGCATTTAGAGCAAAACTGACTTGGGGTAATAATATTCATCAGGTCAAGATCTACCTGACATCAAATTTGCAGACGAATCAGTCAACCTTTTGTTGGGTTATTGCCCCTGAAGTGTTAATTTTAAGGAAATTTTGCAGTTTTAGGTTATTATCTTGAATTATAGATAAAGACAAACTGTAAACAGAAAAAATGTTCAACAAAGTAAGTAAAGTCAAGAAATACCAAAGGGATATTCGAACGAAGGAAACATTGAAAAAACTAATAATGAAGACAAGACCAAAACAATACATGCATTACAGCTCAACAAATAAGTAAACATGACCAACATGGCTGCTGTGACCAAAAATAGAAAAAAGGGGGATGAATTTCAAAAATCTTCTTCTGTGTAACTACATTTCCAATTATGTCTGTTGCCCTCACAAGCTGCGTATGCAAGACAATGGAGCGGATGATCAACGACCGCCTTGTCTGGTTCCTTGAGACCAATGGTCTCCTGTCCAATATACAGTGGATTCCGGCAGGGCAGAAGCACGTTGGATCATCTTGTTCGCTTCGAGTCTTTCATACGCAACGGGTTTGCTAAAGGTGAACATGTGGTGTCGGTGTTTTTCGACCTTGAAAAAGCATACGACACCACCTGGAAATATGGAATTTTAAAAGATTTAAATGATATGGGGTTGAAAGGTAGATTACCCTCATTTATTGATAACTTTTTGTCAGACAGACAGTTTAAAGTCAAGGTTAATACTACTATGTCTGACCCTTTTGAACAAGAGATGGGTGTCCCTCAGGGAAGTATCCTCTCTGTTACACTATTCAGTATTAAAATAAATAGTTTGGCTAAAACATTACAAACGAATGTTGAAGGCTCGCTTTATGTTGATGATTTTCTTATATGCTATAGAGGTAAAAATATGAACAACATAGAAAGACAACTACAATTATCTTTGAATAAAATTGAAAAATGGGCTATGGAAAATGGTTTTAAATTTTCCAACTCCAAAACAGTGTGTATGCATTTTTGTAATAAACGAAAACTACATTTAGACCCCGAACTTAAAATTTATAATTCTTCCATTAAGGTCGTCAAAGAAACCAAATTTCTTGGTATTCTATTTGACAATAAACTTACCTTTCTACCCCATATCAAAATGCTTAAAGCTAAATGCTTGAAGGCATTGGATATTTTAAAAGTTGTTTCCAGCACTGACTGGGGTGCTGACAAAAACATTTTGTTAAATCTATATCGATCACTTGTACGATCTAAACTTGATTATGGTTCCATTATATATGGATCTGCTCGCAAATCCTATATACAAATTTTAGATACTGTTCACCACCAAGGTCTACGTTTGGCCTTGGGGGCGTTCAGAACATCTCCTGTGGAGAGTTTATATGTAGAGGCGAACAAGCCATCTCTTTATAACCGTAGGATAAAACTTGGTTTACAATACTTAACCAAGCTAAAAGCATATCCTTCAAATCCTGCCTACGACTGTGTTTTTAATCCTCTCTATGAGGATATATTTGAACAACATGAAAATAAAATTCCTCCGTTTGGTATCCGGATGAAACCACATATTTCTGGTTCTAACATCAACCTTGATGAAATTGCCCTCATTAATATACCTCAATCGCCACCTTGGCTTGTGCCCAAACCTATGTTTATTTTTGACCTTAGAAAACATAATAAGTCCGAAACAAACCCTATTCTTATTCAGCAACACTTTGCTGAAATAAAATCTAAGTTTGAATTTCATAACTTTATTTATACTGATGGGTCGAAGGACGGGGACAAAGTGGCTGCCGCTGCTGTCTATGGACAACAAGCAGCAACTCTCCGTCTTCCATCCTCCAGTTCCATTTTTACTGCTGAAGCCAGAGCCATAATTATTGCTTTAAAGTTTGCTAGAACATCTGAAAAACTTAAATTTCTTATTTGTTCAGATTCACTTTCGTGTTTATTGGCTATCGAAGGTCAGAAATATAAAAATCCTTTAATTGCCCATATTATTGAATTTTATTAAAGACTTGTCCAAATGAGCAAAGAAATCATTTTCCTCTGGGTACCAAGTCATATTGGTATTAAAGGAAACACAGTCGTAGATAGAATAGCGAAGGATGCGTTAGATGACCCCATAACTAATATGTCAGTGCCTTACTCTGATTTTAAACCTTTAATATACAAATATGTTTTACGTCTGTGGCAGTCCCAGTGGGATCTGCTTACAGACAATAAATTACATTCGATAGAGCCAACTGTTGGCAAGAATGTTTATTTTTACGGCAAAAGCCGAAAAGACCAGGTTGTGTTGACCAGATGTCGCATTGGCCACACCAGGACGACTCATTCTTTTATTTTAGAGAGTGAGCCGGCTCCTGAGTGTATTCCATGCCAATGCCGGCACTCTGTTAAACACCTTTTAATTGACTGTGTAGATAAATCCGACATAATTTGTCGGTACTACACAGTCAACAATATGAAAGATTTATTTACAGTGGTCGCTGGCGACCGTCTTTTACAATATTTGAAAGACGTAGGACTATACTCTAGAATATAGATTATTATACTATGTTCTTGAGTATAGTTATTTGTCATTGTCTTAAACTTTGTTATTATTAATTGACGTGATTTTATGTTTACTGAATTTTTATATGTTGATATTGTTAATTAAATAGCGTATCTGTGATATTATTTCTGAATGATGTTCGACTGTGATTCTAGTTTTACTGTTTATTCAAATCTCAATATTATTTGTAAATAGTTTATTGATTTTAGATAATGTTTGAAATTTTAATCAGTTTGACTTTAATTCGTTCTCGCCGTGATATTGGCTGCAATATCGCCATCACGGCATTAAAAACCAATCAATCAATCAATCAACCAATTATGTCCGATGACCAGAAATGTCAACCAAAATTGCTGCCACAGCCGAACTTAGTTTAACATAGGATGCTATGGGAAAATTCATTTAAAAATCTTCTTGAGACCATTTGGCCAATTGGGACCAGACTTGGCAGCAATGGTCATTAGATGATCCCCTTTCAGAATTGTAGCCACTGACCATGCTGACCTGGCTTTTGTCAATCAACATTGTCACCAAAGCTGAACTTAGTTCAACATAGGACCCTATTGGAAAATTTAATTTGCAGATCATTGATCATACCTTAAAATTGGCCACTTGGAACCAGACTGATGACTTCACTGGTCCTCTTTCAGAATTGTATGTGTCAACTATGATAGCCACCACACTCTAACTTTGTTTAACATTGTACCTATGGGAAACCCAGCCAAGATAACTGCTACACTTAAATTTCAGTCCTGCGTGTCTCAAAGATAGGTCAAGTCATCACCTAATATATTAATACGATTCAATGCATACGTCACATCGGCCAGTTGAAAATGTAAACATGTTCATGGTCAATATCGGTCGTCGCATAACAGATATGAATTCCCACGCTCAGGTGATTGATATACCGTAATATTTTCATGAATATTTTTGCGTATGACCAAAAAATAAATAATTGTTGTTTCCCCAAACCGGGCGGTATCAATTTATCAGGTTCGTACATATCTTTCTAGACTATATAGTGTTTTTCGGAGAGGGCTTATATAGATTTAGCCTGCTGACCAATCTTATTCATGATAACTTTTATGAATAAGATCTTGTTTATATTAAATAATTATAGACAAATTCGCCTTTAAGACGGAGTTTGCAGCCGTGCATTTTAATCAGATAGCGAACAATTCATCGCGCAGGCTCAGAAAAATTAAGTACACAGGAATTCACGAAGGATGTCTAAATATAAATTCTCATTATATGAAGGAAAAAATATATGTAAAGTGTGCAGTACATTCTCATTTTAGAAAGGTACACTGTTTTATACGGAATGGAATAAAAGAAACAACAATTAAGGTTAAGGAGAGAGCACATGGATTATTATCCTCGGCAAAATGGGCTAGATCGTCAATTTTCCCTGTCAAGTCCCAATACGGGGATATTTCAAAAATGCATTCGGGATCTTTAGAAATGTGAAACTGTCTTATATACTGTTTCTCAAATATCCCCGTTTATCTCTAAAACACTGTCTTATATACTGTTCCTCAAATTTCCTCGTGTATCTCTGAAACACTGTCTTATATACTGTTCCTAAAATTTCCCCGTGTATCTCTGAAACACAGTCTTATATACCGTTTAAATACGAAATAAATTTGATGCAGTGTATGGCCATTTCGTTGACTGACAACTCAACAGCAGTGCTCGAGGTCAAAATATTGGAAAACCGGTTAAAGATATAATGATGAATTAATAAGCACAACCATCAAAAATTAAAACAATTAAAACAAACAGGTATCCAAACTCAGCTAAGTTACCTCTGCATCAAAAGGAAGAATTATAAAATTATGAAAAGGATTGGAATTAATAAGAAACCATAACGTTAATTTTTAACCGTTTTATTATATCGATCTGCTGACCACCCACCGTGTTTTTCCAGTCAAAACAAAGTTTCACCAGATAAAGGATGCCCACGTTCAACAAAGTTAATAACCATCCCATGTGGATAGGATAGATGGTGGGCAATTCTAAAATAAAACTTGGGTATTGCGCGGTCCATTATATTTATTCCGATTGCTCCTACGGGGAATTTCATACAAAAATCTTCATCTAGAAGCCACTGAATGGATTGAAATGAAACATAGCATGAATGTTCCTTATGACGTTCTGGCCAAGTGTTGGTACTTTGGTGCAGGAAGACTTAGTTTAACATAGGGCCTTACGAAAAGTACATACAGACGGCTTCTACTTGAAAATATCTGAATGGATTGAAACCAAACATGGCATGGATGTTAATAAATGGAAATATCAGGTGAGCAATACAGGCTCCTTGGAGCCTCTGGTTTATTTACTTGCACATGTGATGTTTTGGATGCCACTTTCTGCTACTATCTTTAACTTTAGTTTTGTAAACACAAAACAAATATATAACTAATTTTTTTTTATTCAATTTAATTATTTATGTTAATTCTTTGTTTTACATGAACTCTTTTCATTAGAGTATCTCCCTTGTGCAGTGATCTGTCCTTTGATGGTTTTGGCATAACCCCTTTTGGTCATTTTGGTGATTTTGAATTGCTCTTCAACCTTTTGGATTATTGTATTGGATTTCAACATTTTAAGCCTTGAATACAAGTGATGTGATTTAAATCGATGAAATGTGCTCATCTTGTGCATCAAAATTGGTATGAAAGAATTGTATTTGTACCATTGGAGTCGATATGCCACTGCTGGTTGACTCCAAGTCCCCGAGGATATCCCCAGCTCAGTTGATAGTATTTTGATACTAACCCGAAACTTATACTTAGAATATAATGTTACAAAAATGTAAAATTTTGCAAAACCTAAGGAGTATCTCCCTCATGCGTGGCTATGTCATTAAAGCGTTTTGGCATAACCCCTTTTGGTAATTTTGGAAGTTTTCAATTGCTCTTCAAACTTTTGGATTATTGTTTTGGATTTCAACATTTTAGGCCTTGAGCACAACTGATGAGTCATAAATCATATCTTGTGCATCAAAATTGGTATCAAAGAATTGTATCTGTGTTGATTCATAATTCAGAATGTTTATTATTATACCTTAGATATATTTTTCTATAATAAATACATGCACAATAATTTCACTATTTTTAACATTTTCAGTGATTTAACTATTTTCCCCGGTCACCGGTCAATAGTTTCCAAACTATTTTCCCTCAAAAAACTATTTTCCCTCTTCAAGTTACGTTGTTTCGCGGATTTTTAATCCCGGGCACGGGATTGGCTGGGAGGTTTTAGCCGACCCGTTCGGAAGCTCCCGCGTTATAGGTTATCGTCAATGCTGAATCCCGAGATGTTCCGGTACGTCTTCAAAGTATTTAGAAAAAGGGATATGTCATGGTGAGAACATGAATTTAAAAAAAAATAATGGACTCTGTCACTCGATCATGCATCTCGGGTACGTACACATGACTTAAATTTTGCCTTAATTATCTCTTGTGTTTCTTTCGGTATAATAAAACACTTACTGACTGAGTAGTCGGGGAATAGTAAGTTTATTGTCCCTCTGAACAACTATTGCCCCTCGGCATTGCCTCGGGGCAATAGTTGTTCCTCGGGACAATAAACTTACTATTCCCCTCTTACTCAGTCAATAAGTATATACTGTTACACTGTACAATATGTTATGTTGTACTATAGTTTAACTTTATTACTTGTTTTGACTGAACAGTTACATGAGTTATTTTAGTGAATTACTGAATAAGTGAAAATTGTCAGAATGTACCATTTATTATACCCCCTGGAAACACAGTTTTTTGGGTTTTTTTGTGGGGGGTATATAGGAACTGTCCGTCCATCTGTCTGTCCATGTACATTGTAAGCACAACTCCTCCTAAACAATCCAATGGATTTTGATGAGACTTTATATGAAGGTTGGGCATCATATGTAGATGTGCATGAAATAATATAATTATCACCGGATGCTTGCAAAGGGAGATAATTCATCTTAAGGGTTTTACATGTTTAAAACTTGTAAGCGCAACTCCTCCTAAGCCGTTCAATTCATTTTGATGAAACTTTATATGAAGGTTGGGAATCATATGTAGATATGTATGAAGCAAGATAATTTTCGTTGGATGCTTGCAAAGGGAGATAATCAAACTTAAGGGTTTTACAAATTTAAAGTTTGTCAGCGTAACTCCTCAACCGTTCAATGCATTTTGATGAAACGTTATATGAAGGTTGGGCAGCATATGTAAATATACATGAAAGAAGACAATTATCGCCAGATGCTTGCAAGGGGAGATAATCCAACTTATGGATCTGAAGTTTGTAAGCGTAAACTCCTAGTATTGCAAATGGAGTATCACTCGGTGAGGTCACTCACAGTTCTAGTTATTCATTGGATTGTTATGGTCTTCAATCAACCATTCAGCTCATCCATTAGTTGAATTTCTGGTTAAAGATATCCGTTCAACATAATTTCTAAATGGAATAGTATAAATGTCTCCAAATTTCTTCAATGATCAATTATTCTATTGCACAATGGTAGATTTGAAGTAAATTTATTATATGTTAGTGGCAGTATCAGCATGACGGTTACTGCAGTATCAGAAACCCTGTTAAGACTCAAAACAACAATAAGGCGTAGGAAAATGAGGTTAGTGCAAAAAATTTAGCAGCAGTGCTGCAGATCAGCACTTCAGTGCTATGTTTGGTATTTGAGCTTATAATGATGAGATAGAGATCAAATTTCAATTTCACGCTGAACGGATAATTATTGTGAGAGTTATGGCACTTGGAAATAGGAATTTTTGCCTAAATAATAGTTTTACGGACTTTTTTAGCAAATGCTTTTACTAAATAATCTTACTTTGGTATGTGAGCTTATAATGATGAGCTAAAGATCAAATTTGAATTTTACACTGATCGTATAATTACTGTGAGAGTTATAGGCCTTGGAAATATGAATTATTGTCAAATTAGTTTTCTGGACTTTTTTTGCAATTTCTTTTACCAAGTGATCTTATTGGTATGTGAGCTTATATTGATGAGCTACAGAGCAAGCTGCATCGGGAAATTATTGTGTACCCCTTGAAAACATAGTTTCAGGATTTTTATAAGTCACTCTGTCCATATGTCTTCATCCGATTCACATACTAAAGGACATTTAGCATGTTTTCTCATAGCTCAAGCCGGTTGGGGACATTGTTTTGCCAAGCAATACTTTCAGAATGCTTGTTAGATATAATTGTGCTATACTGTCTCATCATCATTTATAGATTTGATCTAGTCTGAAAAAAATTAGTACTCACAGAAATGCAATTAAAATTGAATGGTAAACTGGTTGAGATAAATCAAATTCACTGAACTGTTTTTACCTACAGTACAATGAACTATTCGAAATGTTACTAAGGGTCATAGAATTCTCTGTGTTTACAATGGAGAAAAATAATTAGGAAAAACTTAATTGGTAAAGCCTTATTGTTCATAAACTTTCATTTAAAGATCTTTTCCCCTGAAACCACTGGGGAAGTTAGGACCAAACCTTGGATGGCCCCCTCCTAACATGTCCCTCATCTCCGACTTCCAACCAACATGGCTGCTGTTACTAAAAATAGAAAAAAGGGGGGGTTGAATTTTAAAAATCTTCTGTGGAACTACAGCAGACCTGTTTACCACTACGATTTTTACATAGTTTCTACTATTTTTGGCCCTCAAATTAAGCTCTAGCCCTAATGTGTCATTTCTATGTTTCCAAAGATGTTAAAGTAAAAAAAACAATCGGCAGTATGTAATTTTGTGTCTAAAGGAAGTTTAATGCAAAAATGAGTCTTTCTCTTTTATGCGCTTGATATTGATTATATACATACTTCTTAAAAACATTCTTGTGACTGTGACCGTCATGTTTGACATGAAATGGCCCCATGCCAAAAAGAAAGCTGCCTGAAAATGATGAAGGAGAAAGAGATAAGAAGAAGCCTTGTCAGCGGTTCGGCCTATAATACTCGGATATTTAAACCTTCACCAAATAGAGACACTTATTTTGTTTGCCATGCAATTCAGACTTTTTAGCTCACCTGGCTAATTTTGGTTCCAATCGAATATTCAACATGGCTGCCAGGTCCAATAATGTGTTCTGAATGGCTGAAATTTAAAAACTCTTCTTGTCAGAAACCAAAAGACCAAATGAACTTCTACGTTGCAGGAATGTTCCTTAGATGGTCCTGTACCAAATTTGTCATTTTGGTGCCAATTGAAATCCATATTGCCGCCACCATGCGAAATACATACAAACAACTTCTTCGAAAACCATTTGACAGATTGAATTAATAATAACCCTGAATGATTGTATAATGGTCCTGTACCAAATTGGTAATTTTGGTGCCGATTGGAAGTCCATAGTGTTTAAAAAAAATCTTGTTTTAACAGCTATGTGGATACAACAGACCTTACATTTTGCAATGGGCTAATAGAAGCCAGGTGAGCCTCTAGTATTAAAACTTTGAATAAATATATTCAAAAGTTGTCAATGAGTTCAATACTGTTGTTATGCCAGACTATAATTCCTGACTCTTTTGACCCCAACCCAAAACCCTGCATCTTAAAAATCAGGATACAGTAGTGCACTTTGCGTCCGTTGTCATCGTCGTCGTTGTCGTAAACTTTTCACATTTTTAGCTCACCTGGCCTAAAAGGCCATGTGAGCTTTTCTCATCACTTTGCGTCCGTCGTCGTTAACAATTTTTCAAACATCTTCTCCTCTGAAACCACTGAATGGATTTGGATAAAACTTAGCATGATTGTTCCTTAGGGTATCCTGCACAAAGTTTATGCTTCGATTTTTGATCTGTAGAAAAACATGGCCACTGTTACTAAAAATGGAACATAGGGGGTCAAACAACAGTTTTCCGCAAATATCTGAAAAATCATTAGGTTACGGCAAATTCTGGCAGGTTGAAAGTGTTCAGCATGATGAGAGCTACCTGTGTGCTGAATTTTTTGAAAATCTGTCAACTGATGTTAGAGTTATTGCCCTTTTTTGACATTTTTGGCTTTTTTTATGTTATTATTTCAAAAATCTTCTTCTCTGAAACTACTATTCAAAATCAAATGAAACTTGGTAAGATTGTTCCTTAGGGTATCCTGCAAAAGTTAATGCTTAATTTTTGATTGGTCGAAAAACATGTCCACCCTTACTAAAAATAGAACATGGGGGTCAGAATGCTGTTTTTTGCTATTTTCTCCTTAATTATAGAAATAAAATGAAGATGAAAGCTACTTTCAAGGTAAACATGGTATCCCGAGTTGAATGGTGATGATGAAAGTTTGTTTTGGACGGCCATTTTTAAAATGGCTGCCATTTTCCCACCATTTTTTACACTTGCTCGGATTTCAACAATATTTGGTTTTTAAAGTAAACATGGTATCGTTGGTGAATGGGGATGATGAGAATGTTGCATAACAATGATAAAACTTCATAATATGTGAGCTTTTAATTGCCATTACTTGGTGTCCGTCATCATCGTTTTTAACAAATCTTCAAACATCTTCTCCTCTGAAACTACTAGGGGGATTTGGATGAAACTTAGTATGATTGTTGAAGATGAATTAAAGCTTGTATTTTATATTGAGAATCATCAGATTGACCATGACTGTATCTTAATCAAGCGTAGGGAGAACTCATGCCCATTTCTTCCCAGAGGTTCTTGAAAGGCTTTTAAAGGTATTTTCAGCATTTAAAATTTACATGACCTTTAATACTCAGTTTAATTTACAACAAACATTAATATATTAATTTAGTTTATAGTGCATTGTTTGCCAGGTGAGCGATTCAGGCTCTTGAGAGCCTCTTGTTTACACTTGCTCGGATTTCAACAGTATCCTTAGTAAATGGTGATGATGAGATTTTTGGTATGGAGCATCTATGGAAGGTCCTTTAGGAAATTTGCATAAATCTTCCCAGTCCATGAAACAAAATGGCCGTCATGAGCATTTACATGTTCTGATTGGTCGAAATTTAAAAGTTCTTCTCCTCTGAAACCGTAAAGCCAAATGAACTGATTTTTGGTATGGATGATCTATGGAAGGTCCTTTACAAAGTTTGCATAACTCATCATGGTCTGTGAAACAAAATGGCCACCATGAGCATTTACATGTTCTGACTGGTTGAAATGTAAAACTTCTTCTCCTTACAAACCGTAAAGCCAAATGAACTGATTTTTGATATAGAACATCTATGGAAGGTCCTTTACAAAATTTGCATAAATCAGCCCTGTCTGTGAAACAAAATGGCTGTCATGAGCATTTACATGTTCTGATTGGTCAAAATTTAAAACTTCTTCTCCTCTGAAACCTTAAAGCCAAATGAACTGATTTTTGGTATGGAGCATCTATGGAAGGTCCTTTAGGAAGTTTGCATAAATCTTCCCGATTCGTGAAACAAAATGGCCGACATGAGCATTTACATGATCTGATTGGTCGAAATTTAAAAGTTCTTCTCCTCTGAAACCGTAAAGCCAAATGAACTGATTTTCGGTATGGAGCATCTATGGAAGGTCCTTTACAAACTTTGCATAAATCTTTCTAGTCCATGAAACAAAATGGCCACCAGAAAACTTTATATGTTCTGATCGGGCGAAATTTAAAACTTCTCCTCTGAAACCGTTTGGCCAATGAACTTATACTTGGTATGAAGCATTTATAGAAGATCATTTACAAAGTTTCCAGAAATCAATCTAGTCTGTCAAATCAAAAGTTTGTGACTGCCAGGTGAGCGATACAGGCTCAGCCCACTGAGCCTCTTGTTGTCAACTCCTCTGAAACCACTGAACCAAATTAAACCAAACTTAAATGGAATGGTCCTTGGATGGTCCTCTTTAAAAGTTTTGTTCGGTTTTCCTGGGCGCAATCCAATATGGCTGCCATGGTCGGAAATAGTTTAACCTTGGACCCTATTAAGCATCTATGGGAATTTTAACATTTTCATTATCTTCTCTGAGACCATTAAGCCAATTTGAACCAATTTTTAGTGGAAACGTCCTCGTGTGGCCCTTTTTAAAATCTATGTTTGGTTTCCCCGAATGCCATCCAACATGGCCACCATGGCAGGACTTAGTTAAACATTGAGCCCAAGGGAATTTTACTTTTTCATCAACTCCCCTGAAACCGCTGAGCCAATTTGAACCAAACTTTGGTGGAATGGTCCTTGGATGGCCCCTTTCCAAACTTATGTCTGGCATCCCCGACTTCCAACTGACATGGCTGCTGTTACTAAAAATAGAAAAAGAGGGGATGAATTTCAAAAATCTTCTATGAAACAACAAGGCCAGTTGCAACCAAACTTGGCAGTAATGGTTCTTAGAAGGTTCTCTTTCAGAATGATGTCTGATGACCCAGACTGTTAACCAAGATGGCAGCCACAGCCGAACTTAGTTAAACATAGGGCCCTTTGGGAAAATTCATTGAAAAATCTTCTTGTCTGAAACCACTTTACCAATTGGAACAAGACTTTGCAGCAATGGTCCTTATATGGTCCTCTTTCAGAATTGTGTCCCATGACCTGGACTGTCAACCGAGATGGCTGCCATAACCGAACTTAGTTTAACATAAGGCCCTATGGGAAAATTCATTGAAAAATCTTCTTGTCTGAAACCACTTGACCAATTGGAACCAGACTTTTCAGCAATGGTCCGTGGGAGGTCCTCTTTCAGAATTGTCTGATTCGTGGAATTTGAACCTAGATGGCCGACACAGCCAAACTTATATTAACATAGGCCCCCCTTGGAAATTCACTCAAAAATCTTCTGGTCTGAAACCAGTAAGCCAATTAGAACTAGACTTGGTAGCAATGGTCCTTAGATGGTTCTATTTTAGAAATGTGTCCATTGACCTAGACTGTCAACCATCTTTGCTGCCACAGCCAAACTTAGTTTAACATAGAACCCTATAGAAAACCAGCCAAATCTTTAGTCCTGCTCAAGATTAAAAGTTAATGCAAGTGAGGGATACAGGCTCTTTAGAGCCTCTAGTTTTATTGTATGAGAAAGTTGGATTTTCCCTATATAATCTATATAAATTTACCAACATTAAGACTCAATTATCTCAAAATCAAGAAAGGTGACCTATATTTTTAGCTCACATGGCCAAAGGCTATGTGAGCTTTTGTCATCACTTGGCGTCTGTCGTCCGTACATCTGTTAACTTTTCACATCATCTCCTCTGAAACCACTGGGCCAAATGAAATTAAACTTGGCATGTAAGGTCCTTTATAAAGTTTGCTCATTGGCCAACAAACATGGCAATTTTGTTTCTGATGAGCTGAGTTTTCAAAAGTCTTCTCCTATGAAACTGCTTGGCCAAATGAAACAAAACAGGAAACATATATGGGGGGAGAGTTCTTTTTAAAGTTTCCTCATTTCGTTCCAATTGGACTACAAATATGGCCACAATGGGCATTTTTGTTTCTGATTGGCTGATATAAAAAAATCTTCTCCTCTGAAATCACTTGGCCAAAAGGAATTAAAACTTGACAGGAAGCATCTATGGGATGTTCCTTACAAAATTTCCTCATTTCATCCTGATTGGGCAACAAACATGGCCGCAATGGGAAATTCTTGTTTCTCATTGGTTGATTAAAAAAGCATTTTTTTTCTCTGGAACTACTGGGCAAAATGGAACGAAACTTGACAGAAAGCATCTATGGGAGGTTACTTACAAAGTTTCCTCATTTTGATCCAATTTGACTGAAAATATGGGCACCATGTGCAGTTCTTATTTCTGATTGGCTGATAAAAAAAAACTTTTCTTCTCTGAAACTGCTCCGCCAAATAGAACGAAACTTGATAGGAAGCATATATGGTCCTTCATAAAGTTCGATCGGACTACAAATATGGCTGCCATAGGGCAGTTCTTGTTTATGATTGGCTGATATAAAAAAAAATCTTCTTCTCTGAAATCGCTTGGCCAAATGGAACTAAACTTTACAGGAATCATCTATGGGAGGTTCTTTACAAAGTTTCCTCATTTCGACCCGATCAGGCAACAAACATTGTCATCATGGGCAATTCTTGTTTCTCATTGGTTGATTAAAAAATTCTTTTATTAAATTAATTTTTGACACCCTGATTGGACAACAAGAATGGCTCCCATGGGCAATTCTTGTTTCTGATTGGGTGATTTAAAGAAATCTTCTCTGAAACCGCTTGGCCAAATGGAATGAAACTTGACAGGAAGCATCTGTTGAAGGTTTTTTTACAAAGCTTCCTCATTTTGTCCAGATGAGGTGACAAACATGGCCACCATTGGCAATTTTTGTTTCTGATTGGTTGATTTAAAAAAAAAATCTCTGAAACTGCTTGGCCAAACACAGTTGGCCAGATATCGCCAAACTTGACAGAAAGTGTCTATGGCATATAACAAAAATCTACAGAACTGCAGTATTGCTTGAAACCAAACATGGCCTGAATGTTCTTCATAAGGTGCTGACCAAGTGTTGAGACTTTGGTGCCAATCCCTAATTCAAGATGGCCACCAGCAGAGGACATAGGGTAACATAAGACAATAAAAATGGCTTTCATGCCAGGTGAGCGATGCAAAAAGTCTGACTCAGCCCTGTGAGCCGCTGGTTTAAATTGAAATTTCATAGTATAACCATTAAACATCCTGTCTGGAAAAATTTGGAAATCTATCTGCTAAAAGTATTAGTATTGATCTACCTTAATGAAACTACTAATTATTGAAAACTGCACTTTCTTAACTACACTATTAGCTTGTTGGTACAGGTCTGCTACAGAGTCAGATGGAACCAAAGTTGGTAGAATTGGTCCTTAGTTGGTCCTCTTTAAGACTTATGTCCGATGACTCAGACTGTAAACCAAGACGATCGACCGCCGTAGCTAAACTGAGTTTAACATAGGACCCTATGGAAAAATTCATTAAAAAATCCTCTTGTCTGAAAGTAGAGAGCCAACTGGAACCATACTTGGCAGAAATGGTCGTCCGTCAGAAGTTTTTCTAATGACCCGGAATGTCAACCAAGATAACCGCCACAGCTGAACTTTAAGATAAGACCCTATGGGAAAATTCTTTAAAAAATTTTCTTGTCTTTACTTTAACCACTGAGCCAATTGGAACCAAACTTGCCAAAAATGGTCCTAAGGGGATCCTCTTTCAGAATTATGCCCGATGACCCAGATGGTCAACAAAACTGGCCGCCACAGCCAAACTTATTTTAAGATAGGGCACTATGGGAAGATTAATTAAAAAATCTTCTTGTCTGAAACTACAGAGCCAATTGGAACAAACTTGGCAGAGATGGTCCTTAAATGGTCCTCTTTCAGAAATATGTCCAATGACCCAGAATGTCAACAAGATGGTCGCCACAGCCGAACTTGTTTAACTTAGAACCCTATGGGAAAATGCATTTAAAAATTTTCTTGTCTGAAACTACAGAGCCAGTTGGAACCAAACTTATCAAAAGTGGTCCTTAAATGGTCCTCTTTCAGAATTGTGTTTGATGACCCAGAATGTCTACCAAGATGGACACCACAGCTGAACTTAAATTAACCTAGGACCCTAAAGGAAAATTCATTAAAAATTCTTCTTGTCTGAAACCACTAAGCAAATTAAAACTGGACTTGGCTGAAACCAATTTTGATAGCCTTTAGCTGTTTTCTGCTCTTTGGTCGGGTTGTTGTCTCTTAGACAAATTCCCTGTTTCCATTCTCTATTCTATTTAGGTGGTCCTCTTTCAGAATTATGTCAGATGACCCCAAATGTCAACAAAAAAAGGTCCTTAAAATTGAATTGTAAAAACTTTATGTAGAAAATTAATTTAAAATCTTTTTATCTGAAACCATGGAGCCAATTGGAACCAGACTTTGCAGCCATGGTTATTTGATTCTCCTATTATTTGAATTGATTTTAATTATTACAGACTTTTGTTTCTTAGGTGTTTTATGGTTGTTGGTTTGCAAATTGAATCCAGTTGAGCAATACAGACTCTTCTAGTTACGGTTCGTGACAAATTATGTTTCTGCTATATGTTTTAGTGTCAGATTTGATAAACATAAAATATATAACATCATATCTTTATTCAAATAAATGAATGAGACAGTGTTGATATTCGATGCACAAGAATTGTTTACAAACAACACATGTTGCAGCAAATTTAAATTCACTATTGAACAACAAAAACAGGCTAATGTTTCCCTCATTGAAATCCTTATTGAACAACAAAAACAGGCTAATGTTTCCCTCGCTGAAATCCTTATTGAACAATAAAAACAGGCTAATGTTTCCTTCGCTGAAATCCTTATTGAACAGCAAAAACAGGCTAATGTTTCCTTCGCTGAAATCCTTATTAAACAACAAAAACAGGCTAATGTTTCCTTCGCTGAAATCCTTATTGAACAATAAAAACAGGCTAATGTTTCCTTCACTGAAATCCTTATTGAACAACAAAAACGGGCTAATGTTTCCTTCACTGAAATCCTTATTGAACAACAAAAACAGGCTAATGTTTCCCTCGCTGAAATCCTTATTGAACAACAAAAACAGGCTAATGTTTCCCTCGCTGAAATCCTAATTGAACATCAAAAACAGGCTAATGTTTCTCTCTCTGAAATCCTTATTGAACAATAAAAACAGGCTAATGTTTCCCTCGTTTAAATCCTTATTGAACAACAAAAACAGGCTAATGTTTCCCTCGCTGAAATCCTTATTGAACAATAAAAACAGGCTAATGTTTCCCTCGCTGAAATCCTTATTGAACAACAAAAACAGGCTAATGTTTCCCTCGCTGAAATCCTTATTGAACAATAAAAACAGGCTAATGTTTCCCTCGCTGAAATCCTTATTGAACAACAAAAACAGGCTAATGTTTCCCTCACTGAAATCCTTATTCAAATGTCAATGGAAAAGGAAATTGATAAAATACTAAAACATCTTCATGAGACCAATTGCACACTTTTCCTGTTTCTTTCATGTAAAAGTTGAATGTAATTTAAGCCGGAAAGGCTCTTTAAATGTATCGGTATCGCCTTTAATAATCATGAGAAAGTCAGTGTTAAAGGTGTTGTAAACAAAATAATGTGACAATAAATGATCAAATAAAAATCTCAGCTATCTTACTTGATGAACCTTCTTAAAAAAGTAAGTATTACATGATGGGAATTGTAATGTTCATTTAATTCGGTAGGTGTGACAAAAATTCAATTTGCAATTTTGAAAAGTTTCTTAAATGATAGATCACAAGTTCTATGGCAATGATGGTCTGCTGCATAAAAAACAATAAATAACTTGAAGCACTATGATTCCACTACAAAAATAACATAAAGAAGGCTGGTTGTTGTCAGCATATGGAACAACATGTGTGATGCCTGTTTCCAAGCTGTTCAGCGTGCCCTCATTTAATTACTCAGTATGCTTACAAGATCTTACAAGTTACACTCTTCCAATTTCTGCAATTCAGATCATAACATTAAAAATTTTCTTTAAAGATCTTCTCTGAAACCACAAGGCCTGTTGGAACCAAACTAGTTCCTTTTGTAGTATTGTTACAAAATCTCGCAAAAAATCCACAGAAACTTTTCACACTGTATTTCTATATATATTGTACATTCTTCCAATGACTAAGAATTTAAATTTTCAGTACTATAAAGCCCTGAACGAATTAGTGTTTGCAGAGGTTTTACTATATAGTATGTTATTTTTCAGGGTAATAGGTACATTGTCTAACTCCAAGGAATTTGCTGCTAACTATGGTTGTGCCAAGAATTCTTACATGAATCCAGACAATAAATGTGAAGTTTGGTGACAACAACAATTGTAACATCAGTTATTTATAATGTTCTAAAACCTCAATACCTCTGTTTATAGGACTCTGCCAATATATTGTGGATTTTATAGGTTTATTTGTAATGCAATATGTTTGAGTTTGGATTTAATGGAAAAAAATATCATGGCTTCATCTTTAAGACATCTTGAATGGGAGGGCAGATGAAGCCGATAAGATCAGTCATGTATATAGATATATGACACGGAATCAAGGTCATAATTATCGATTTTAGTATATCCTAAAATCATTTTATTATATACTAAATTGATTTTAGGGTATACTAAAATGATTTTAGTATATTGACTAAAATCATTTTAGGATATCCTAAATTCAATTTAGCATATACTGAAATATTCAGCTTATACAGAAATATTGGCGCGTAATCAAGGTCATAAATATTGATTTTAGTATATACTAAAATGATTTTAGGGTATCCTAAATTCATTTTAGCATATAATAAAATCATTTTAATATATACTAAAATCATTAATTTAAATTCACCCCCCATTAAGTCTATACTAAATTGAATTAAGGATATGCTAAAATCGATTTTAGGGTATCCTAAATTCATTTTAGTATATACTAAAATCATTTTATGGTCTCCTGAAATGATTTAAGTATATGCTAAAATCATTTTAGGATACCCTAAAATCGATTTTAGTATATACTAGAATCGTTATTTTTGACCTTAATTCCGCGCCAATATTTCTGTATATGCTGAATAATTCAGTATATGCTAAATTGATTTTAGGGTATTCTTTGAAGGATTTTAGTATATGCTAAAATGAATTTAGGATACCCTAAAATCGATTTTAGTATATACTAAAATCAATATTTATGACCCTGATTCCGCGCCATATAGATAATAGAAATATACATATTGTGTTACTTATGAAAATGAAATGACATGATAAGTGGGCAGCCCAAATTATATTGCTTGTCAACGGAGGTTAGCAGAAAATTATAGTTTGATTTATTATTACATCAGCTCCAAATACTGATTTATTATTACAGCAGCTCCAAATACTGATTTATTATTACAGCAGCTCCAAATACTAATTTATTATTACAGCAACTCCAAATACTGACTTATACTGATACACAGTGTCATTTCTAAATGGTATTTTTCTAACGTTTCTCTTTTGGTGGTTTACAAGGCACTCTCATTAAATTGACATAGGAACAAAAATCACATGCATGTTTATTAAATGTAATTACTACACAATGAGCTGAGACAAATTTCTGTGTTAAAAGATCAGGAAAATTCGAACAGCACAGAGTTGGCACATTCAGGTTCTCAGTTTATACTTGTATGGTATTTTAAAAAGGATTCTGCCATGTCTTAGTATATTACATGTTATAAATAAAAATTTTATGATAAGAGTTTGTGACCTAGACATTATAGTTGGTCTGTATTTCATAATTACCTAAGGCTTATGATGGTGGTGAATTTTTGCCCCATTAGTAATACTTGATGAATAATTTTTTTTACTAGGGTAAATTTATCCAGAGAATTTTGTCAGTTTAGTTCAGTGATTTTTATTTGCCGTTTTTTTAGCTCACCTGGCTATTGCCAGGGTGAGCTTTTGCCATCACTTGGCGTCCGTCCGTCATCCGTCCGTCCGTCGTCTGTCCGTCGTCCATCCGTCCGTCGTCCATCCGTCCGTCGTCCATCTGTCGTTAGCTTTTCATTCAAACTTCTCCTCAGAAACCATTTGGCCAATTCCAACCAAACTTTGCATGGGTGGTGTATGGAAGGTCCTCAACAAAGTTTCCTCATTTAGTTCTGATTGGTCAAGAAACATGGCCACCAGAGGCAATTCTTGTTTCTGATTGGCTGATTTTCAAAAATCTTCTTCTTTGAAACCGCTGGGCCGATTGGTTTGAAACTTAATAGGAATGATCTATGACATGTCCTCTACAAACGATCCTCAATTTATTTTGATCTGACATAAAACATGGCTGTCGTAGCTAAAAATAGAATATAGGGGTGCATGTGTTGTTTTTGGCTTATAACTTAAAAACCGTTACAGATATCAAAAATCTGACGGGGTAAAATTGATCAGCATGACAAGATCTACCTACCCTGAAATTTTGAAGGAAATCCCAAAACCCATTTAGGAGTTATTGCCCTTTTTTTGTCAAATTTTCAAAATTTAACATTTTTGTCATGTATCTCCAAAACTATTTGAGATAGAAGTGAAATGTAAATTTGAAAAATGTTTGCCATGTTGAGGTCTACATACCATGAAATTTTAAAGGAAATCCCAAAACCCATTTAGGAGTTGTTGCCCTTTTTTGTCAAATTTTTAAAATTTTTTCATTCAAAAATCTTTTCCTCTGAAACCGCTGGGGCGATTGGTTTGAAACTTAATAGGAATGATCTATGACATGTCCTCTACAAACAATCCTCAATTTATTTTTATCTGACATAAAACATGGCTGTCATAGCTAAAAATAGAATATAGGGGTGCATGTGTTGTTTTTGGCTTATAACTTAAAAACCGTTACAGATATCAAAAATCTGACATAGGGTAAAATTGATCAGCATGACAAGATCTACATACCCTGAAATTTTGAAGGAAATCCCAAAACCCATTTAGGAGTTATTGCCCTTTTTTGTCAAATTTTCCCTGAACAATTGAACCAATTGCAACAAACTTGGTCAAATAGTTGATTAATTGTCCAATGAAAACCAGACTCCAGGTGAGCAATACAGGCTCTGGTGAGCCTCTAGTTTTTTTTTTTTTTTTTGTTGTAATGCAAATAAATTTATAAATGGACTGTACTGTTAAATTTGCTGTTCATAACTGATAAGAAGCATATGGACAGATATGGGACTCAGTGGCCAAGAATTTGTCAGTTATTTCTCTATTAAATAAATATACAAATGTATTATAATTCTACTAACTGCAATAATTCTTTCCTTAAAGTAGTATTTTTATATACATATTTTGTTCCCTTTTCAGCTCACATGGCCCAAAGGGCCAGGTGAGCTATTGCCATCACTCGTCATCCATAGTCGTCGTCATAAACTTTTCTTTATTTCCTTTAAAGATCTTCTCCTCTGAAACCACCGGGCCAATTGGAACAAAACTCGGCAGCAATGGTCCTTAGGTGGTCCTCTTTCAGAAATGTATCCCATAATCAAGCTGGTTATCTAAGATGGCCGACAGAGCCGAACATAGTTTAACATAGAATCCTATGGGGAATTTAATTAAAGATCTTCTTGTCTGAAACCACATGGCCAATTGCAACAAAACTTGGCAGCAATGGTACTTAGGTGGTCATCTTTCAGAAGTATATTCGATAACTCGGCCAGTCATCCAAGATGGCCACCAGAGCCATACATAGTTTAACATAGGACCCTGCATGTATGAGGAATTTAATTAAAGATCTTCTTGTCTGAAACCACATGGCCATTTGGAAAAAAACTTGCCAGCAATGGTCCTTTGTTGGTCCTTTTTCATTTATATCCCATGATTCCACATGTCATCCAAGATGGCCACCAGAGCTGAACAGTTTTTAACATGGGACCTAATTGGAAAAATCACTGAAATATCTTCTTGTTTGAAATTGAGTCAGTTGGAACTTGACAGCAATGTTCCAGGCTGCCAGTGAAGATTGGTCCAGGTGAGCAATACAGGCTCCTGGGAGCCTCTAGTTTGTATTTGATAATTAAAGGCAGATATAAGTAATAACTAAATGTGATTAAACATTTTAATCCTGGTACAAATTTCCCAGTAATGAATTCTGTTCTTTTTGTTCTTTTGGATTACAGGTATATTTCCTTTTTATGTACAGATGTTATTTTTTTTATGAGACTTAGTAAATATGATTAGAAATTGTTTGATTTGAACTTGCTTGTTTTAGAAATTGTGTTAGAATTATTATGTTAAATAATAAATAAGTCATGTTTATTTCTGAGATTGTGTGTGAATTTAAAAATATATTGTTAATGACTAAATATATAAACAATAGTGTTTTTTTCATGTAATATGCAATATATGTCCCAAGGTTAGGAGGAATAATAAATAATTAGAAAGTCATACATTATGAATACTCTTAATGTTGTCTTACCTGTTACATTTGTAAATAGCATATAGTGAAAGGTGAAATAACTTTATGACAAATACATAATTCTAAATTTCAGAAATACATTTTCAATATATGAAATCAATGATAGAATTATGCTGGTAATTGGGTCAAAAATAAGCCCTGCCTGTTTCATATGCAATTGTATTGTATCAATAATCACAGTTTAATCCCACTCACAAGACAACTTTACTGTTGTGTAATACCCATTATGCAATTGCATATTACCAGGACGTAGAATTGTTGCAGACAAGTATTATAATTAACATATAGTATTGTGTTAATGGTATAGTTCACACACAGTTGTGTGTTAATGGTGTAGTTTTTGTCTTGCCTGCGACTTAGGCGATATATAGGTATTACTTTGTGGCGGGGGCAGTGTAAACTATTTTAAAACTTTAATAACTGTGCACATGTAATATCTACAATTAAGATTTATGGTTCACAGGTAGTTTATCGTATAAGGTTTGCCGCAGTAAACTTGTCTTGTGACCCTGACCTCATGTTCATGGTTCACTGACTTCATAAACATAAATGTAAAATCTGCATCCAAGTTTCATGGTTAAATCCATTTCTCAGCAATTGTAATACCTAGGCCAACCATATTTGGTCTATAGATAGTTCTTAGTTGTTACTTGCCAGTCTGACACCTGGATTGGGACCTTCACCTCAATTTCATGCTTGAATGACTTTGTCACTTTTTCGTGGTTAAGTCCATTTCTCAGCAACTAGAATACCTAGACCCACCATATTTGTCAATAGATAGTTCTTGGTGGGTACATGTCAGTCTGACACCTGCCTTTTGACCTTGACCTCTATTGCATGCTTGAGTGAACAGCGTTACATTTTTGTGCTTAAGTCCATTATGGAGAAACTAGAATACCTAGACCCACCATATTTGGTCAAAAGATATTTCTTGTTGGGTACATTTCAGTCTGATACCTGGCTTAGGACCTTAACTTCAATTTCATGTTTGTGTGACTTTGTCACTGGACCTTGACCTCAATTTCATGGTTGAGTGACTTTCATCCAAGATTCTTAAGTCCATTTTTCAGCACCTGTAATAACTAGACACACACCATATAGGTTGCACTCCACAAATTAATAGTCCCATTTTCTATGTGAAGTGAGCTAACAAATGTCATGGTCTTGTGTCATCTTCAGAGTAAATAATACCCATATACATATATATATATATATTCTAAAAGGCCATTATGTTAGCATTGTTTCAATCATGATAAAATAAATAAAAGATATCCATGGAAACCTAGTTGGCATAGCAACATTTCAAAAATGTTCATAAAAAAAGCTTTAAAAATGTTAAATTTCACTTCACTTCGGCTTAAAATTGAGGTCTGAGGCAGTGTTTCAATCCAATTGAGACTTAATTTTTCAGATTCTGCATAAAATTTAATTACATATGTGGGAAAAAAAGGTTTACTTTTCCAGCTCTTTTTTTCGCAATTTAACTTACCAGTGCAGGTGCCGATTATCACTGTCAAAGTTTTACACACCACATGTCAATTCACAAGTCCCAGTTTATGACCTCCCATTACTTGTCAGAAGCAAAATCAGTTAATGTTTTCGTATTTTTTTAAACTAAAATCTATCCTCTTTCAGTCAATATTACAATTTTGAGGTTAAGACATTTATTATTTATCTATCATGTAGTCAAACTTTACCAACTCTAATAATTAATAAAATTCTGGGGGTGCATTTCTCTGAAACTAAGATAATTAGTGGAGTGTAACCATAGTCTATAGATAGTTCTTAGTGGTAAATGCAAGTCTGATACCCGTCGACCTCAATTGCATGCTTGAGTGACTGTCACATTTTTGAGAATAGGTCGATTTCTCAGCAACCCACCATATATGGTCAATAGATAGTTCTTAGTTGGTACATGTCAGTATGACACATGCCTTTTGACTTTGACCCCAATTTCTTTTAACACATTTTTCTTTGACTTTTAAATGTTGGGTATCAGATAATCATTATTCATGTGCATACTCAGGCGATACATGTAGTGTGTCCACTCTTGTGTTAACACATGGATTAGTAATGATGTATTATTATTTACATATTAGCATACTATTGTTAACATGCAGTATTGCTTGTAACTCTATAGTTGTAACCATAATTTTTAGCTCACCTGACCCTTTAAGAGTCAAGTGAGCTATTCTCATTACTTGGCATCCGTCGTCTGTTAACTTTCACAAAAATCTTCTCCTCTGAAACTACTGGGCCAAATGGAACCAAACTTGGCCACAAGCATCATTAGGGTATCTAGTTAAAAAAATATGTCTTATGACCCCACCTGCCAACCAACATGGCTGACATGGCTAAAAATAGAACATAGGGGTAAACTGCAGTTTTTGTCTTATATCTCAAAAACTAAAGCATTTAGAGCAAAACTGATTGGGTAAAAATGTTCATCGGGGCAAGATCTCCTTGCCATGAAATTGTCAGATGAATCGGTCAACCTTACATGTAGTTGGGTTATTGCCCATGAATTGTTATTTTTAAGGAATTTTGTAGTTTTAGGTTATTATCTTGAATATTATTATAGGTAAAGACAAACTGTAAATAGCAAAAATGTTCAACAAAGTAAGATCTACAAATAAGTCAACATGACCAAAATCATTGATTGACCCCTGATAGGAGTATTTGCCCTTTAAAGACGGCATCTGTTGTAAACTTTCCTTTAAAGATCATCACCTGTGAAACCACTGGGCCAATTGGGACCAAACTTTGGTGGAATGGTCCTTGGTTGGCCCCCTTCCAAAAATATGTCTTGCATTCCCGACTTCTAACCGACATGGCTGCTGTTACTAAAACTAGAAAAAACGGGGGATTAATTTCTAAAATCTTCTATGAAACTACAAGGCCAGTTGTAACCAGACTTGGCATCAATGGTCCTTAGGAGTTTCTCTTTCAGAAATATGTCTGATGGGCCGGACTGTCAACCAATATGGCTGCCACTACCGAACTTAGTTTAACATAGGCCCTATGGGAAATTCACTGGAAAATCTTCTTGTCTAAAACAACTTGACCAAGTGAAACCAAAATAGGCAGCATTGGTCCTTAGGAGGTCCTCTTTCAGATTTGTGTCCCATTTCGTGGACTGTGAACCAAGATGGCGGCCACAACCAAACTTAGTTTAACTCAGGACCCTATGGAAAAATTACTCAAAAATTTATTCGTCTGAAACTACTAAGCCCATTGGAACTAAACTTGGCAGCATTGGTCCTTAGATGGTCCTCTTTCAGAATGATGTCAGATCACCTGGGTTGTCAACCATGATGGCCACCACAGCTGAACTTAGTTAAATATAGGATCCTATTGGAAAATTTGTTTAAAAATCTTATTCTCTGAAACCACTTAGCCAGTTGGAACAAGACTTAGCAGTAATGGTGCTTAGATGGTTCTCTTTTAAAAATGTGTCCATTGACCTGGACTGTCAACCAAGATGGCTGCCTCAGCTGAACTTAGTTTAACATAGAACCCTGTAGAAAAACCAGCCAAATTGACTGCAACACTTAAATGTTTAGTCCTGCTCAGGGTGAAAAGTTAAATCAAGGTGAGCCATACAGGCTCTTGAGAGCCTCTAGTTTCTTCTTTTTTTTTACTTTTTTCTTCATATTATATAGATCAATCTATACTAAGCATTTCGTGATATTTTCAATTTTTACAAGACTTATATAAATCTTATTTTGATGTCTCAGTATCAGATATATTGTAACAGTTGTCTTTTATTATCTGTGATCTTATTTATATACAATGTAGCTATTACTAGTATTACTAAACGACTTGATATTTTGATTTTTGAAATCCATTTTTATCTCAGATAGTCTATAAGGCCATGTGAGCTATTGCCATCACTTGGCGTTTGTTGTTCAACATAAACTTTTCCTTTTAAGATCTTCTCCTCAATGAAACCACTGGGCCAATTCGGACCAAACTTTCGTGGAATGGTCCTTGGGTGGCCCCCTTCCAAAATTGTGTCCTGCATCCCTGAGTTCCAATCTTCTATATAACTACATGGCCAATTAGAACTAGACTTGACAGTAATGGTCCTTAGCAGGTTCTCTTTCAGTAATGTGTCCGATGGTGGGACTGTTAACCAAGATGGTGGGCATAGCCGAACTTAGTTTAACATAGGACCCTATGGGAAAATTCATTTATTAATATTCTTGTCTGAAATCACTGACCCAATAAGAACTAGATATGGTAGCAATGGTCCTTAGATGGTCCTCTTTCAGAATTATGTCCGATGACCTGACTGTCAACCAAGATGGCTGCCACAGCTGAACTTAGTTTAACATAGGACCTTATGGGAAAATGTTTTTAAAAATCTTCTTGTCTGAAACCACTGAGGCAATTAGAATTAGACTTGGTAATAATGGTCCTTAGATGACCCTCTGTTGCCCAGAGCTGAACATATTTTAACTTAGGACCCTATGGGAAACTTACTTAAAGATCTTCTTATCTGAAACCACTGGGCCAATTGGAACAATACATAGCAGCAATGGTCCTTTTGGTGGTCCTCTTTGAGAATTGTATCCGATGGCTTTGCCCACCTTCCAAAATGGCCGCAAGAGCCAAAAATTGTTAAACATTTACCTAAAGATCTTCTTGTCTAAAACTACTGGGCCACTTGGAAAATAAAATTGTCAGCAATGGTCCTTACGTGGTCCGCTTTCAGAATTATATCCTATAAGAACAGGACTTAGATTGTCCTCTTTCAGAATTGTGTCAGATGACCTGGACTGTCAACCAAGATTGCCACCACAGCCGAACATAATTTAACATTAGACCCTATGGAAAATTCATTAAAAAGTCTTCTTGGAACCAACCTTAGCAGCAATGATCCTTAGATTGTCCTCATTCAGAATTGTGTCCGTTGACTCAAAATATCACCCAAGATGGCCACCACACCCGAATTTAGAGTTAATTATGTATCCAACTAACGTAATCATCACTTTTGAGGATGCAACTTTGTTTGAAAAATTGTGTTTCTTTTTATCACATTCACCAATGGGCATCTCGTTAAAATGATTTGTTCATGTGACCCAAATTTTGCTTCTTAAATGCTCTTTTGCATGGACTGTCATTATTCACACAGTAAATCTCAAATGTTTATTTTAGTTTTAATTTTATCATGACAAAGTGCTATAGTTTGCATTCTCGTAGCCACAAACTTTTCTGTACTTTAACATTTAACCCTTTGGGAACTGGTCGCTATATGTGATAAGAAATGCACTATCAAGTGAGAGATACAGCCTCCTGGGAGCCCCTGGTTTTTTTCAGTTTACACTCATGCATAATACCTGTGAATATTGGTTTTATTTTATTTAATACAGAAATATTACATGATGTAATTGCTTTTTAATTACGTAATTACCTTGATACTTGTTTTATTTTTAGACTTAATTTTTATCCATTATGATAATCATACATTTGTGTTCAGTAGGATTTAATACAATGCTGGTATAAAAAATTCTTTTGTATTAAAAAAAAAATTCTCATGTAATATTACCAAGTTACTTACGTTAATTATATCTGCAGAAATCCAACACAATAAACCAATGATGACACTTTAACGAGGGACATATATGTGTATAGAAATCCCACTAACAGAGTTGCAATATAAATTGATATATTTTTGATGTCATGGATGTTGCAGTTCTAAAATCTAACAATATAGATACAGTACATCACCTCAAGTTAACATAATCTCTGGTTCAGATCTCTGTGCTAGGACCAAACACCAGAGATTAGAACAGCTAGGACGAGTACTGGGACTAGTCATCCAGAGATTAGGACAGGTTCAAATCTCTGTCTGACCAATCATAATCTCTGGTTTATTGATTTTTCAAATCTCTGGTCTGATTTATTCAATTGTGCATGCGCTGTTCTCGCGACAAAACCAGAGATTTTAATAAATGTCTCTTCTAAATGTGCATGCACCATCTTAGGACGATAAACAATTACCTGGGGATAAATAAAATGTTATTATTTTATTAGCTCACATAAGGGTCAAGTGAGTTATTCTCAACACTTTGTCAGAACTTCATAAAAGTATGAAATAAGATTAAGTCAAGTTTGAAAAGTCTTGTATTTATACTTTGAAAAATTTCAATATAAAAAATCATATTTATCTTATATCACACAATCTGATAGGGACAAAATATTTAAAGACAGAACCTAGTAGTCACAATACAATAAAAAGAAACAAAAATAAAATAATAGAAAAAAACAAATATATTTTTTAATGCAAAATTGTATTCCCTAAGTGGGATATAATGTATGATAAATAAAAAAAAATTAAAAATAAAGATAAAGATTACAGTTTAAAGAAAAAAGTTACTTAAAAATTATATATATGCTAAAATACGAATAATTTTATGAAATATACGGTGGTAGTCTGCGTACTTTATTTAACATGAAATGTTTTAACAAAATCAGCAGAACGTCTTGGAAGCAAATTACTTTTTTTGATTTAAAAAATTAAAACTATGCATGCACTGTCCTGATGACCCGTTCCAGAATGTAAGTACATTTAAAATACTACGCATGCGCCATCCTTACGACTAAAGCAGAGATGGATTTGTCATAAGGACGGAAACCGTCACCAGAACAAACTAAGTGCACATGCCCTGTCCTAAGAACAAAACCAGACGCTTTCCTAGTCGTGGACCTAAGAACAGTCATTTGGACCATTTGTGTCCTCAAGTTGACATTATGCATGCACAGATAATGACCAAACAGACCAGTCATAATCTTTGGTCTAAGTTAACATGGAACGTCATAATCTCTGTTTCAAATGTCTGCTTGAGGGTGATGTTTTAAATGATATGAACAGTAGATACATATGTTGATATAAGTAATATTGGACACCAGTTCATGTAGAATATGTTGTAAAGGGAGGAAGGTCTTATTTCTAAAACAACTTTTAAAGCATAATGTAAAATATATAATCATATCTGAAATATAGGTGAGATTATTTTTAAGGATGATATTTCATTGAAGAAAATAATGTTGGACCTATCTTGAAAAAGCATGTACGTACTCATTTGTTCATATACACTGGATTCCTGTTATTTCTAAGTGCAATGGACAATGGAAACGTGTTCAAGATAGCCGAATAAAAAGGAATTGTAAATCCTTGAGTTTTGGACAAGGGAGATAAAAACATTCCAGATTCCTTTTGTAAGGTCGTGTGTTCAGTGATTGGTGATTTATTGTTTAATTCACGTTCTTGTCAAACTTTCAAATTAAAATTTTTAAATCTTCACCAGTTTCATAATATTGGCCAAGCCATTATCAGCTTTGGTCATCTGATTTGCATATTAGATAATTTTAATTAATGATGATTGTCTCATTAAGTCTGAATATAAGGTTATTCATTCCTAATTACAATTTGTTTGTTTAAATTGGTAATCCTTTAACGTTCAGCCATATTGATTTTACAAATTCCTTTGCTGCAAGTCATGCCTCATTAACATAATCCGAATTTTATAACGACCATAGTGTTACTTTTAATAAAATACATGTAGGACGTTTACACATACTGTAAAAAAAAACCTTCATTTTATTGATTTAAAATTTATTTTTATTACAAAATCCACAATATCGTTTAATTTTAATAACCTAATAATCATAAAAGTCAAAACAATATTGTTATCAAAACATAATGGTTTCTATGATGGCATATTAGAATCTCTCCCATTTAATGATATTTCTAAAATTTCGGAATTTTTCAGTTCTAAATGGCTCTTTAAAGCTTTCTATTTGTTGATACTAGTAATTTGAAATAAAATCATATTGAGTGTATAAACAACAATGATATTCACCCTACCTTTGGTAATGGGACATGAAGCTATAATAAGTGAAGAGAGGAAATAAGCTGTGTCCATAAAGTAAACAAAAAATAAACATTTTAATGAAACGCAGCAATCAGAGATTGCACATCCCCCCGCTCCCAGCAAAGTCGGAATGCACGAAGTCTGAACCCCTCGTAATTTCAAATTGCATAAATAGAGAAAAAGTTTGACACTGATCTTTGGATATCAAGAAACAACACAGAAATATGAAATTGGACTTCTACTGCTCGGACTGATCTTTTAATAACGAATACAAGTAGCTACGGTTAAGGGTTGGGCATCTCATTTAGAGATAACTTGTAATTTTCTAAATAAGTGGGGTGGGGCCGACCCCCGGGATGACCATTAAACTGGTCTTGTCATGCCCACAAAGAATATATATGGTTTAGGGGTGGGGATCTCAACTGTTTTTGAGATAACTTGTAATTTTGTAAATGAGGGGGGTGGGGCCGACCCCCGGGGATGACCATTCAACTGGTCTTGTCATGCCCACTAAGAATATATATGGTTTAGGGGTGGGGATCTCAACTGTTTTTGAGATAACTTGTAATTTTGTAAATGAGGGGGGTGGGGCCGACCCCCCGGGGATGACCATTCAACTGGTCTTGTCATGCCCACTAAGAATATATATGGTTTAGGGGTGGGGATCTCAACTGTTTTAGAGATAACTTGTAATTTTCTAAATTAGGGGGTGGGGCCGACCCCCGGGGATGACCATTAAACTTGTCTTGTCATGCCCACTAAGAATATATATGGTTTAGGGGTGGGGATCTTAACTGTTTTTGAGATATCTTGTAATTTTCCAAATGAGGGGGGTGGGGCTGACCCCTGGGGGTGACCATGTAACTCGTCTTTAAATGTGGAATAAAAATATATATGGTTAAGGGGTGGGGATATGAACTGATCTTACCATATTTTGAGATTTTACATATTAGGGTGTAGCCCCACCCCCCGGGCAAAAATCAAAATTCCGAAACCTTTGGCACAGACAACTCTTCAAGTGTTACTAGTGTACCTAATTTCATGTTTCTATCTTCTACGGTGTAGGAGGAGTTCTTGGACAATCGTTTTTAGACATTTTTTAACTCCTTAGGGCATTGCCCCTAGGGGCGGGACCAAAATTTTGATACCCTCTTTCAACTTGGGAAAGGCAATATAAGTAGTGACATAAGTTCCAATATCCTAGCTTTAACACTTTTGGAGATATCTCCATTTATTGGATATCGCGAAATTCGTTTTTCGCTCATAATTTGGCCCCAAGGGGTCGAATTCCAATTTTAAGGGGTCTATTCCCTAGTGGGTCATATACTCTTCCATGATGCCAAATTTCAAGTTTCTATCTTTTACCGTTTCAGAGATATGCCTTGCCACTACAGACGTACGTACGTACGTACGTACGGACGGACTGTATTACATGATCCCCCCGCTTTCGCTAAGCGGGGGGATAATTAAATTTAACACTTTACATATCATAAGGGTTGAATACAAGTTGTCTTTAAAACAAGGTCACAAGTTTAGAAAAAATAAGCTTCCTGTTTGTTATACAACATGAAATCCATACAACTGCTGATAAAACACTGATTTACGTATGTCAATTATTATGAAATTTATAAACTTTTGTATTATACATAGAATATTTTTAAGAGGTAAATGATGTAAACAAAAGTTTAAAAAAAAATAGTTTTTAGCTTATCCACTCAGACAAAATTCCCAAGTGATTTTTAGCTCACCAGTGTTCCAAAGGGCAATGTGAGCTATTGTCATCACTTGTCTTCTGCCATCCGTTATCGTCCTTTGGTCTTCTTGTCTGAAACCACAAAGTTAGTTGGAACAAAACTTGGCAGAAATATTTCAGAAATATATCCAATGACCCTACCCGTTATCCAAAATAGTTGCCAGAGCCGAAAATCTTTTAACAAGACCCTATGAAAAATTTACTTAAAGATCTTTTTGTCTGAAGCAATAAAGTCAATTGGAACAATGATCCTTAGGTGGTCCTTTTTAGCTCACCTGGCCTAAAAGGCCATGTGAGCTATTGCCATCACTTGGTGTCCGTTGTCGTCGTCGTCCGGCGTTAACTTTTCCTTTAAAGATCTCCTCTGGAACCACTGGTCCAATTGGGACCAAACATTGGAGGAATGATCCTTAGGGTATCTAGTATAAAGTTTGTTTTAATTTCTTAACCGTCGAGAAACATGGCCTCCCTAGCTAAAAAAAGAACATAGGGGAAAACTGCAGTTTTTGGATTGTATCTCAAAAACTAAGTATTTAAAGCAAAACTGACAGAGGTAAAAATGTTCATCAGGTCAAGATCTACCTGCCATGAAATTTTCAGACGAATCGGTCAACCTTTTATTGGGTTATTGCCCTGAATTGTTAATTTTAAGGAAAATTTGAAGTTTTAGGTTATTATCTTGAATACTATTTTAGATAAAGACAAACTGTAAACAGCGAAAATGTTCAACAAAGTAATATTTACAATAAGTCAATATGACCGAAATCGTTAATTGATCCCTTATAGGAGTTTTTGCCCTTTAAAGACAATTTTTCACATTTTTTTTCATAATCTTTGTAAACTTTTAACAATCTTTTCCTCTTTCCTCTACAGGATCAATTTCAGCCAAACTTAAGACTAAAGATTTTTAGGATATCTAGTATAAATTTGTGTTTATTTTCTTGTCCATTTAGAAACATGGCTGTCGTGGCTAAAAATAGAACATAGGTCAAAAATGCACTTTGTGGCTCATATATCAAAAACTAAAGCAGTTAGAGCAAGACTGACAAGCAGTCAAAATGTTTATTAGGTCAGGATCTACCTGCCATGAAATTTTCAGACGAATCGGTCAACCCATTTTCGGGTTATTTCCCCTGAATTTAAAGGAATTTTTGCAGTTTTAGGTTATTATTAGAATATTATTATAGATAAAGACTGTAAACAGCAAAAATGTTCAGCATAACTTGAAATAAATTGAAATAAATTGAGTGTCAACGTCATTGCAAAAGACCTTAGCAACCATATATATTTGGGTTAAGGACCCTATAATTTACCTGTACAAGACAAAAAGAAAGGTCAAGGTCATTGAAAAAGTCCGTAGCAACCGATGAAAACGTCCCTAGCAACCGTATGTATTTGGGTTCAGCTGTTCAAGTGAACATTAAGGCGAAAAATGTGACGGCATACATTAAATAGCAAAAATAATCATTGATGCAAGATCTACCCATAATATAACATTTGAGCGATTCAGGCTTTTGGGGCTTCTTGTTTTGCAATTGTATCCCATGACCAAGATGGTTGTCAGAACAAAACATAGTTTAACATAGGACCCTATGGGAAATTTACTTAAATCATTTGTCTGAAACCTGAAAGTCAATGGGGGAAAAATTTTCAGCAATTGTTCTTAGGTGATCCTCTTTCAGAAGTATATCTGATATCCAAGATGGCCGTCATATCCAAACATACTTTAACAGAGGACATGATGGGAAAATTAACTTAAAGATTTTCTCGTTTGAAACTACCGGAGCCAATTGGAACTTGACAGCAATATTCCACACTGCCAGTCAGATGAAAATAGTCAATTTATTCTGCAAATGATTTCCAGGTGAGTGATACACTATCCGGATAGCCGCTAGTTATTAAACATTATTGTTTAACTGTTTTGTACCAAATGGTACATCCTAATATTAGCCTTGATGTCCATCATATGACACAAAAGTTTCTTCCATTAAAGCAAGGTAAACAAAAATTCTTAGATTTTTATTTGATGTGTTTTATTGCCAAAAACAACTGACAAGTATTTTAAGCTTTTGATTTCAAAGAAAAATATAGGTCAATAATTTTATTTTTAAATTCTACTAGGTATATTTAGATTAGGAGATGAGTTTAATCATGGTATATGACTTAACGCCAATAATGTTTGCTTTGGTATACCATTTATGTACATAATTATTTATAATTGTATAGTAAGTTTTTTGTTATTATATACATGTATGTCATATATTTGGCTGACAATACACTAAAATAAACAATTGGACAGTGTTACACTAATTGCACTATTGTGATTTTGAGGACAAAGCTCCATTTTATTTTATTGAATCTTTAAAATAGCATAAGGGCAAATATTTTGTATACTTGCTGCCCGTCTTTACATTGTATATATTTATATATACCGAGAGGATATATGTAAGTTGTTATAACTTGTATCCAATCCAAATTGTTATTTGACAATAAAATATGTTTAACTAAACTAACTAAACTAAGTTTTTTGAATTTGTAAATTCATAAAATTATTTTTGTGGCTTTAAAACTGAGAGAGTTTTAAAATACGTCCTAAGTGAACTGTGTAATATAATCTCTCATTGTATATTGTATTATTTGTGTACATGTATAGACATTTTGTTGGTATAATCATCTCTTGTGCAATACAGAAATAAAATCTTTTGTTTTACTGCGATTGTTATATTTACATGGAATGATTGATTTGTTGTTTGCAAATATTTCATGCTCCTTCAGGACGAGAACCAGTTCAACAATTTATCAAAGAATTCAAATGGAGATGGGGCGGGACAAAGAGGGGAACCAATTTTTGACTGCCACTAGAACGTAGCTGAGAATACTGCATATAAAAAACATAGTTCCTTGCGCTGCTCAGTTTTATGTTAATTAATAACTATTTTGAATTAAACTTGGTATCTATGGAAAGCTTAGGGTTTTGGCAGAATTTTTAAATTACTGACGAATTTATTTCAAACTATTGTGGGTTTACAGACAGTCAAAGGTGACCACTGAAAACGATTGACACTCAGTTTTGAGGTTCAAAATTCAAGACGTTAGAGTTCCAAGGCACATTGCTTTCTTATATGCAAGTTAAGGTGAGGTGATATTTTGAGGGAAAGAACTGACATGCTACTGTTTTCATATGATAGGCCTCTCACTTTATTTAAAATCAACATAAATTTTCTATAAAAGTTGAAATTTGACAATTTAATAGAATGCTATGGGAAAATCTAATGGTGGTTTTACTCCTATAAGGATGGATGGACGGGTAGGGTCGGATAATTTAGCCTTCTGTTGTAGCATTACTCTGCTCTTTTTCGAAAACTACTGAAGGGGTCTTTAGCGGGAAGGGATTGTGACATTCTCCAATCACGTAACACGCTATGGCCCGCGGTGTTATATTTAGAAGATGGCTGTCATAGTTAAGAATTCGAGACGTTTCGGCCACAAACAAGTTCGATCCGATGTCATTTCGGCCATCAATGAATTCGGCTTTGGTCGTTTCGGCCATATAATATAACATACATGTTTCATAAGTACACGGAACGATGGTATCATATCGTAAAATAATTAACTCTATGAATGGCTTTAGGCTAAAGAGATTAAAGTACGTTTTATGTCTGATTAATCAGTTTATGTTATTATATACATGTATGTCATATATATGACTGACAATACAATAAAATAAACAATTTGACACTATTATACTAATTGCACTATTGTGATTTTGAGGACAAGCTCCATTTTATTTTATTGAATCTTTAAAATAGCATAGGGGCAAATACATGTGCTATTTTCTGCCTGGAAGTATTTTAGGACATTTGAACCAAATTCATATCTTTGTTTCAGTACAGTGCTGTAAAGGTGTTAGGCTTAATAATGTTTTTGTGAAGCTATTTCAACCAAACTTTGAAGCATGACTGCGAGAGAAGAATATTAATTCAATATTGGATTATGTTCAAAAAATTTACTTAAAGAATTGGTTTTAACCACAGTCTTTGATTTTGAACTTTGAAGCAGTTAACCGTAAGTGATTTTTTTCTGAATTATAATTAGTTTGCCAGCCACGATGTTGACCAAAGCTAGACTTGGTTGAACACATTATCTATGTGACGTTGGATCCAATGAGAGGACTAGGTTTAAGATCTCGCTGTCAGTCACAACCAATGTTTAGAATGCATTTATGAAATCAGAAAATGTAGGTGTTTTTAGCAAACGTGAAAAGAGTGTGATGCCATTAGTCAGTATTTTGAGATTTTTTTGTCTGTCTGTTAACTTATATTCTGAATTTTCAAACCATAGCCTGATAGAGTTTCCCGTGGTCATTTCACTTTAGATATAGGTTATTATCCTGATTTTCTTGCTTTCGACAAAGGTCTGAAAGGCAAGATATCTTATCTATCTATACTATTAAATTTGCGCACTGAAATTTTCTAGAGTTAATTATTTTATGACATGATACCATCGTTCCATAGACTTATGAAACCCGTATGTTATATTATATGGCCGAAACGACCAAGGCCGAATTCCTTGATGACCAAACTGGTTTGTGGCCGAAACGTCTCGAATTCTTAAATATTTTCGGCTCGACGGTCGTCAGAAATAATATATAATAGCGAGCGCTATAGCAGCATATGCATTTTCTCGTATATATGGTTCATTTAGAATAGTTTTTGTTTAATGGGGGCAGCCATTATGCAATCCGAAGTGAATTTATTTGCTAAAACGAATATGGCCATATTGTGTTACATACTAAGACTAGAAAAAATTTCGTTCACAGGTCGAAACGGAAGTAAGTAAAATAAGGGAAATAACTTGCTTCAAATTATAATTTTGAGAGTCAGAATCATGATACCGGAAATGAGTTTCTAGAAAGGGCTACTACTGCGTTCGCATCATTGGCCACGCCAACAGCATATTAATAAATAGTTAGTGCATGTAATATACTTTCTAATTTCATACAGTAATTGCTTTAATTAACGTAGCATAATTTAATAAACCCAAAATATCCCTGATCCGAGTTCCGTGGTTGGTTCCGTTCCGTTATGGTTTCGATTTTTATTTCTAAACAAAGTTCAAAGTTGTATTGATATAAAATCCAACATATATACACATAAAATATAACAATAATTAGACAAACATATTAAAGCACAAAAGGTGCATTTAACTGCTTATTATTTTGTCTGCGTTATTTTGTTATTAAGTTATAATAAGTATGTAAATGTTTGTTTATGTTTATTTTGTTCATTTTCTGCATAATTCAATAGCAATCACTTGATCAGTACAAATCAAACACACGACCTTTTTTTTTGCCACCCATTCCCGGAAGTCATATATCAGACGGAAGTACCTGTTGGCTAGTAGCCGCATGAGGTGCTCACGCCGGAACTGCATCGAAATAGTTCCGCCTTTATACGCATGCGGGACGTTAAATCCTCACGGACGAAATCTCACGCTACAGTGTTGTCGCGTGAGGAGATTTCGTCTGTGAGAATTGCCAGTTCCGTTTCCGATTTGCGGTTTGGCTGTCGGATCTCACATAGGGGGTCGTGAGCATAACCAGTCCGTGAGATCATCCAGCACAACAAAATGTAAAAACAACATCGATTGCGGACCAGATAAAACGCTATTTTGTATTTTTTCGACAAACGATGTATAAAGAAAATTAAGTTTTGGATACATTTTAATATCATTTATTTATAATCATAGATATAAAATCCGGGCCAGATTATTACTATCATGTTAAATTGTTCTTGATCAAATAATATTAATTAATTCACAAACCAATGTAAATCCTTTCAGGAATGAAGACACTGCTAATAAATTTACGATTTTTATGGGATAATTAATTGGATTAAAATGATGATACTGGTAATAAAATGCAAACAATTATTAAATCAATTAAACAATATACCTTAAGTCAGCAATCATTTGTTTTGGAGAAAATGGGGAGGGGGGTATTAATTTTTTTTAAAGTTTCTTTAACAAATGTTAAAGAAAAGTTTCCTTCATTTTTTTGCAACTTGCTCGAATAATATTAATTAATTCACAGACTAATGATTTTCTGAAAGTGACTTTTGTTTTTACCGCAGAGGTAAACTGTTTTTGCCTTTGACAGAGAGACATGCAATTCTTTTTTGTACTGTTGAGTCAAACAAATTTCTTCCTCTATGAAATATGGTTAAATCTAGTAATTGCATTCTATGGTACTTTATATGTAAACAGGGTAAAAATATGCACAGGCTAGCAATTCTCATGGCTCATATTCATCATCTTTACAATATTCAGTCATTCTATGGTACTTTATATGTAAACAGGGTAAAACTATGCACAGGCTGGCAATTCTCATGGCTCATACAAATTATCTATACAATATTCTGTCATTCTATGGTACTTTATTTGTAAACAGGGTAAAAATATGCACAGGCTGGCAATTCTCATGGCTCATATTCATCATCTTTACAATATTCAGTCATTCTATGGTACTTTATATGTAAATAGGGTAAAAATATGCACAGCCTGGCAATTCTCATGGCTCATACTGATCATATACACAATATTCTGTCATTCTATGGTACTTTATATGTAAATGGGGTAGAAATATGCACAGGCTGGCAATTCTCATGGCTCATACTGATCATATATACAATATTCTGTCTTTCTATGCTACTTTATATGTAAACAGGGTAAAATATGCACAGGCTGGCAATTCTCATTGCTCATATTCATCATCTTTACAATATTCTGTCATTCTATGGTACTTTATATGTAAACAGGGTAAAAATATGCACAGGCTGGCAATTCTCATGGCTCATATTCATCATCTTTACAATATTCTGTCATTCTATGGTACTTTATATGTAAACAGGGTAAAAATATGCACGGGCTGGCAATTCTCATGGCTCATACTGATCATATATACAATATTCTGTCATTCTATGGTACTTTATATGTAAACAGGGTAAAAATATGCATAGGCTGGCAATTTTCATGGCTCATACTGATCATGACTATAATATTCTATCATTTTATGGTACTTTATTTGTAAACGGGTGAAAAATATGCACAGGCTAACAATTCTCATGGCTCATTTTCATCATCTTTACAATATTCAGTCATTCTATGGTACTTTATATTTAAACAGGGAAAAAATATGCACAGGCTAGCAATTCTCATGGCTCATACTGATTATGTATACAATATTCTGTCATTCTATGGTACTTTATTTGTAAACATGGTAAAAATATGCACAGGCTGGCAATTCTCATGGTTCATATTCATCATCTTTACAATATTCTGTCATTTTATGGTACTTTATATGTAAACAGGGTAAAAATATGCACAGGCTGGCAATTCTCATGGCTCATACTGATCATGACTATAATATTCTATTATTTTGTGGTACTTTATTTGTAAAAAGGGTCCAAATATGCACAGGCTGGCAATTCTCATGGTTCATACTGATCATATATAAAATATTCTATCATTATATGGTACTTTACATGTAAACAGGTTGAAAATATGCACAGGCTGGCAATTCTCATGGTTCATACTGATCATATATAAAATATTTTATCATTCTATGGTACTTTATATGTAAACGAGGTAATATGCAATTCTCATGGCTCATATTCATCATCTTTATAATATTCTGTCATTCTATGGTACTTTATATGTTAACAGGCTAAAAATATGCATAGGCTGGCAATTCTCATGGCTCATACTGACTATGACTATAATATTCTATCATTTTATGGTACTTTATTTGTAAACGGGTTAAAATATGCACAGGCTAGCAATTCTCATTGCTCATATTCATCATCTTTACAATATTCTGTCATTCTATGGTACTTTATATATAAACAGGGTAAAAATATGCACAGGCTGGCAATTCTCATGGCTCATATTCATCATCTTTACAATATTCAGTCATTCTATGGTACTTTATATGTAAACATGGTAAAAATATGCACAGGCTGGCAATTCTCATGGCTCATACTGATCATATATACAATATTCTGTCATTCTATGGAACTTTATATGTAAACAGGGTAAAAATATGCATAGGCTGGCAATTCTCATGGCTCATTTTCATCATCTTTACAATATTCAGTCATTCTATGGTACTTTATATTTAAACAGGGAAAAAATATGCACAGGCTAGCAATTCTCATGGCTCATACTGATTATGTATACAATATTCTGTCATTCTATGGTACTTTATTTGTAAACATGGTAAAAATATGCACAGGCTGGCAATTCTCATGGTTCATATTCATCATCTTTACAATATTCTGTCATTTTATGGTACTTTATATGTAAACAGGGTAAAAATATGCACAGGCTGGCAATTCTCATGGCTCATACTGATCATGACTATAATATTCTATTATTTTGTGGTACTTTATTTGTAAACAGGGTCCAAATATGCACAGGCTGGCAATTCTCATGGTTCATACTGATCATATATACAATATTCTATCATTATATGGTACTTTACATGTAAACAGGTTGAAAATATGCACAGGCTGGCAATTCTCATGGTTCATACTGATCATATATAAAATATTTTATCATTCTATGGTACTTTATATGTAAACGAGGTAATATGCAATTCTCATGGCTCATATTCATCATCTTTATAATATTCTGTCATTCTATGGTACTTTATATGTTAACAGGCTAAAAATATGCATAGGCTGGCAATTCTCATGGCTCATACTGATCATATATACAATATTCTATCATTCTATGGTACTTTATTTGTAAACAGGGAAAAAATATGCACAGGCTGGCAATTCTCATGGCTGCCTGTGCATATTTTTACCCAGTTTACATATTTATATCGTCATCACTCTCCTCTTCTTCCTCCTCATAACCATCATAATTATTTTCGACGACTTCGTCTAAGTAATTTTCGAGCATGTGTTTATATTTTCGAATGCCAATTTTAATGGCTTTTTTGTAGTCCATGCCTTCATCTATAAGTTCTTTTACCAACTTCATAATCTTAGAATGTAGTTTACCATCTCTAAGTTGGAGTTCATATTGAATAAACGTGCCATATTTGTACATCAGTTCATCCAAGTCTTCGAATTTTACTTTTCGTTCGGCTTTACGCTCGGCATCAGCTTGCTCCATTCCCTGCTTGACATATTTATCTACTTTTGTATTACATAATTCTTCATTAGCCTCTCTGGTTTGTTCTGCTAATTTCGCAAACGCTATATCCTCGCCATCATTTATATCTAAACGAGACTTATTACGTGGTATGATATCTTCGTCACCTTCTCTCTTTCTTTTTAAATCATTATTTTCCGAGCACCACTTATTCATATGTCTAGCTAAATCAGGAATGCTTTCAAAGACTACACCGCAATCATCACATGAAGGCATGATTTCTTTCTCGTCTGGTAAATACGTCTGCTCACTTTGAAATGAATCTTCAAACTGAGGTGGTTCTAGTTCTTTTCTGCTAAAATACACTTCAGAAACACTATATCATGTTCTTGTTTTCAAATATATTAAGTTTTAATCTGTCGTCTTCCGGTGTATTCTGTTTCAGATCAATGAATAGACTCCCATACGGTCGTTGTGTCCCCTCATTGTACTTATTCATGAATTTCTTCGGATTATTAGGATACATCTGTCTAGCAAATATGGATGGCCCAACTTGATCACGTGGGTTTTTGAATAGGACTATATAATGGCTATTGATGCTCATGGTTCGACTCTCCTTTCCCTTCGAGAACGCATTTTGCAGTATACAAGCTACACTTAGGTTTCTGTGATGGCTGCCCTCCACAAAGAGTTCACAAACATCCTTACTATTGGTGACGTCTCTCATTAAATCGTCTAGGATGATTAAACTTGAATATCTAGAGTCAATGAATAAGTCATCGTTCAAATTTTCAGGTAAACCTTGAAAAATAAAATGTTTTTAATGGTTTGTTGCAGTTCACTAAATAATGGCTGCCACCGTTTATAACACCATATAATCCTCTCAGGTGATGGTTTTATCATAGTCCGTGCTCGCTTCAATAATGTTTTCATCCAAAACGTCTTACCTGAACCAGTAGGTCCAGCCAACATCATAGTGAATGGATGATGTAGTACCACATTCTATGGCGGCGGCGGTGGATATGCATCATTGCTCTGCGGATATGGTCGACTAATTCTGTGTTTGTTTCTTTGGTGTGGTAACATGACGTCTTTTCTTGAATATTCAGTACCACAATCTGGACAAGTAGTAGACATCTTTGAGAGCTCTTAAAACACGTCCACTTCCTTCGAATGACAGATTTAAAGTGATTAAAATATTGAAATACGTCATAATTATATCCTCCAATGTCCATAGGCTAAACTTTTTATCCCATCAACTAGTAAGTATCTGTTGTCATCAAAAGGGGATAAGCCAAGTTTTTTTATGGATATATTATATAACTTGTGGTTGTATGAACGGATCTGTGTCATGGTAGAAATGTGGATCTCTTTATTGAATAAACATTGTTTATAATGTTGGTGTCGTGTGTCATGTTTGATCACACTCTTCTTTATACCCTTGGCTGTCTTCTTTTCGCAGAGTGTTTCATTTTCCTCATATATCATTGAGTACATCTTTGACTTAAGACCAACAAATTCTTGGGAATACCATGTGTTTCGTCTTTCATCTTTCATAAGACCTTTTTATTTAATATGCTATAAAGCTGATGTTCAGGGCTATATTCTGACGTATCAAACAAGTGTTTGCCCTTCATCATATCTTGATATATATAATCAGTGTTGATGTTGTAGCATAGTGAGTCTGTGTCCGTAAACAAGAGTGTTGCTCTAGACCCACATTTATCCTTCATGTAATTATAATGGAAATCGTACATAAGTGTCTTTGACAAATCGAGTATAGTGAATCCCACGTAGATAGGTCTGTTTAAGTATAATCGCTGTTTCAGCATTTGAACAGCCACCAAGTCGTCGTTGAATATTTTGAAGGCATGAAATGTTTGTTTGCTGATTAATTTTCTGGCTTTTGTTATGATATTGTAATTATTATATTTATTTATCTTGGCCTAATTTGTTCTGTGTGGCCTTATAACATGTATAATATGTTTACATAATACTTATAGTTGTTTACCAAATATTGTTATAACTGCGCAGTTTAGAAATCACTGGAACGATAATAGATACTGATGGAATGACTAGAACTTTCTATTTGACTTACGTAATAATATTGGTGTAATTCAAACTTCTACCGTATTCCAGAAGTTTCCGTTCTACAGTATATCTACGGACAAGAAAGTTAGACTTTCAGAGCAGAACGTATTGGACCAGACATTCTTGTGTTCTCAGCTGTTGGATTTATTTACGTTTCACACATCATCCTTGACACACTTCTATTTACGTTACGTCATACTAGATTGTGACTGATTGGATATAATATTCCGTTTGGAGTTCCGCAACAGTGACGAGAAGAATTCCGGATTAGGAAAAGAGGGAGGATTTTGAACAGTTAAGTTGACATTTTATTTTGTGTAATATTATTTTGTAAACTTGTATATAATAAATCTTGTTTAATTTTATTATTGATTTGTGTCTTTTGTTGGCTAAAATTTAAAAGGTGATTTCGGTCGTAACAGAAATTGGGGACTCGTCTCGGGAGAACGTTAATATCTTAATTTTTTTCAGTATTTTTATCAGAATTAGCCAACAAAATTCTACAAAATGGCATTTGATGCTAGTAAATTTTTGAAAACGCCAGACCTGGAAGGGTTTGATAAATTAAAGAAAGAAGAATTAGTGTTGCTTGCTAAACATCTAAAAATAGATTTTAGAGAATCTATGAGAAAACAAATTATAAAAAATTTGGTAATAGACAAATTAGTTGACTCAGAAAGTTTTGGTGAAGAGGCTCTTGACCTCAAGGTCGAAAATGTTGATGCTTTCAAATTAAAACAGCTTGAATTAGAACATGAATTTAAATTAAAACAATTAGAAAAAGAACTTGAAATGAGGGAAAGGTTAGAGATGGAGAAAATAAAAATAGAAATGGCCAAAGTAGAAAGCAACACTAAATATCAGAAAATTTTGATGCAGCAAAAAATATACGTTTGGTTCCTAAATTTTGTGAAAAAACAGTTGATAAATTTTTTCCACAGTTTGAGAAAATTGCTCAAAATTTGAAATGACCAAAGCCTTATTGGACTACAATGCTGCAAAGTGTTTTTGTGGACAAGGCCGCTGAAATTTACTCAGCACTTTCTTCAGAAAAAAGTTCTGATTATGATACTGTTAAACAGGAAGTTTTGAAAGCTTATGAGCCTTGCCAGAAGCATATAGACAGAAATTTAGGTCTTATAAAAAGTTTGAATCACAAAGCTATGTTGAATTTGCTAGGCAAAAAGAGGATCTATTTGATAAATGGCTTACTTCAAAGAAAATAGATAAAAATTTTGATAAATTAAGACAATTAATGTTATTAGAAGAGTTCAAGCAGTGTGTTAATTTAGACTTAAAAACACATTTAGATGACAAAACTGTTGAGAAATTGCAAGATGCAGCTGTTGTTTCCGGTAATTATACCATTTCACATAAAAGAAGTTTCAAAGGTCAAAATGTTAATACTTCTAGCGGAAATTACAAAAATCAAAGCACTGGACGTACTGATAGTAAGCCTGTTGCACAGAATAAGAGTCCGTCTAGTTATAATATGTCTGGTCCAAAATTTGATACTTTTGAGAAGAAGTCACTAACTTGTGCTTATTGTAAGAAAAATGATGGCTGATTGTTTTAGACTCCAGAAGAAGAATGAAAGAGATCATAAGCCCAAGTCCAGTGCTTGTACGACACCCGATGTTACCAATAAGTTGGAATGTCCTGCGAGTCAGGCTTAAGTCCAGTTTTTGTGATTACATGGAGGATTATAAGCCCTTTATGTCTGATGGGTTTGTTTCTATTGTTGATAATACTACTCCTCAGCCTATTAAGATTTTACGGGACACTGGAGCTTCTCAGTCTTTGTTGTTAGAAGGTGTGTTGCCTTTGTCCAAGGAGACGTCCGTTGGCGCCTCCGTTTTGTTACGAGGTGTGGAGTTAGGTTGTATAGATGTTCCCCTCCATCTTATTTATTTGAAGTCAGATTTAATTACCGGACCAGTTGTTGTGGGTGTTCGTCCTACTCTCCCTGTTGAGGGTGTTTCATTATTGCTAGGAAATGATCTAGCTAGGAACAAAGTGGTTGCTGAACCAATTGTTACAGGTGAACCGGTGGTGGATGTTAAATCACCTGAAGATGATGCTGAACTGTATCCAGCTTGTGTTGTTACTAGGGCAATGGCAAGAAAACAACAAGATGAGGATTTACGAAAAAGGCCAGTATGATTATATGGACCTTTCTGACACTTTTCTTGCCGACATTGAAGGTCCCGGTAGCTCCAAAAATGCCATAATAAGACCACCTGGTACTAACAAACGTATAATTATGCCATGGCCAGACGTGAACAGCCATTCATTAGACAAAAGAACATTTAGGGAAGAACAGAATAAAGACCCTGAGGTTCTTCAGCTCGGCAAGAGGGCTCTAATCCAAGAAGAAGCAGACAAAGTGGCCGAATGTTACTATCATCAAGACGGCATTTTGATGAGGAAGTGGAGGCTCCCTGATGCTATCCCAGAGGAGGAATGGAGAGTGGTATACAAAGTGGTGGTGCCTAAAGTCTATAGGCAAGAAATTATTGGTCTTGCCCATGACACCCCCTTGGCTGGACATTTAGGTATAAGGAAGACTTGCCTTAAGATATTACAACATTTCTACTGGCCCAGACTTAGAAATGATGTCACAGAATACTGCAAATCATGCCATATATGCCAGGTTGTTGGCAAGCCTAACCAGTAAATACCACCAGCACCACTTCTGCCAATTCCAGCCTTTGAAGAACCTTTCAGCCGAGTACTTATTGATTGCGTTGGACCTTTACCAAAGACCAAGACTGGAAATGCTTATTTATTAACGATCATGTGTACATCCACTCGCTTTCCTGAGGCTATTCCCTTAAGGAATATCAAGACACCAACTATTGTCAAAGCTCTTATCAAATTTTTCACATTAGTAGGACTTTTTAAGTCTATACAGTCCGACCAGGGTTCAAATTTTATGTCAGGTTTATTTCAGCAGATCGTTTACCAGTTAGGGATTGCTCAGTATATCAAGTGCTTATCATCCAGAATCTCAAGGTGCCTTAGAACGTTTTCATCAAACATTGAAGAACATGATTAGAACTTTTTGTCTTCAATTTGACAGGGACAGCGATGATGGTGTTCACTTTCTACTTTTTGCTGTCCGAGAGGCTGTTCAAGAATCCCTTGGTTTTAGCCCCTTTGAGTTGGTGTTTGGTCATACTGTAAGGGGACCTTTGAAATTGATTAAGGAAAAATGGCTTACTGAACACACTGACTTGAATCTTCTAGACTATGTATCTAGATTTAAAGAAAAATTGTACACTGCTTGTCAAATTGCTCAGAAAAACTTAAAAACTGTACAGTATAAGATGAAAATATGGTATGATAAAGATGCCAGGGACAGAGTTTTTGAGCCTGGTGATAAGGTACTTGTATTTTTGCAAGTCGCTGGGCATCCTTTACAGGCTAAATACTGTGGTCCTTATACAATCGACAGTAAAATCAATGATTTGAATTATATTGTAAAAGCTCCAGGTCGGCGTAAACAAAATAGAGTGTGTCACATTAATATGTTAAAACCATATTTTGAGCGTACTAATGAAAGTGAGAGTAAACCAGTTGCCACTTTAGCCATGGTTAAATCGGAGAACGATCATGGCAAACCAGACATAATTGAACCATATTTTAATTCCAAGACTATGGAACAAACTGTTAGATTGAAAAATTATGAAATGTCAAATTTAGACTCAAAACTTGCACATCTGACTTGCGATCGCAGAGAAAAATTGAAAACTTTGGTATTTTGTTTTAAAAATCTTTTTCCAGATGTGCCAAACAAAACCACTGCTGTTTGTCATGATGTTGATGTAGGCGATGCTTCTCCAATTAAGCAACATCCTTACCGGCTCAATCCACTTAAACTTGATGTTATGAGACAAGAAATTAGATATATGCTTGACAATGATAATATTGAGCCGAGTAACAGCGAATGGAGCTCTCCTTGTCTCCTTGTGCCGAAACCAGATAAAACCTTTCGTTTCGTTACTGATTTAAGAAAAGTAAACTCAGTCTCAAAATCTGACTCCTATCCGATTCCAAGGATAGACGATTGCATTGATAACATTGGAAAATCAAAATTCGTAAGCAAATTCGATTTATTAAAAGGTTACAGGCAGGTCCTCTTGACACCGCCCAAGTAGCACAAAACATTTTCATGATATTTTGAAAAGGTCAGATAAATGCTTTTCAATAATGTTATCAAAATAATATTTTCAGGATGTCATGTAAATATTTTTTTGGATAATCTTTATAATGTTCTCTTGAAACATTGATCGGAAACGTTTCAAAAATATTTTAAAAACGTTTCAAATAAATATTACTATATCACTTTATAAGAACATCTTATTTCAATGTTTTAAAAATATTTTATAATATTTTCCTAGTTTTAACATGATATTTTAAGAATACAAATAAAATGTTAGAGAAAAGGGTTTTTATATAACATTTTCTATACATGAAATAAACATTCTGTAAAATCATTTTTCAAAAATATCTGAAAAACATCTTTTTAAAAATGTATAATAAATATCATGAAGAAATATTTTTGAAAAATGTCTTTAAAACATTATGTTTCATGTTATGGTAACATTTCTATAAAATATTCTGATAGAAATATTTTTAAAATGTGAAAATAAATTGCTGTAAAAATATTTTCCCAAACATTCTAAAAACATTTTGGAAAAATATTTCTTTAATGTTTATGATAAATATTATTGATTCACGCTTTAGGAATATTTCATTTAAAATGTTATTAAAATATTTTCATGATATTTTTCAAATATCAATATAATGTTTCAAAAAATATTTTTATTTAAAGTTTTTTATATGTGAAATAAACATTCTGGTAAAATATTTTTTAAATTCGGAAATAGATTATAATTTATTGCAAAAATATTTTTTGCAAAACGTTTTCAGAACATTTTTGAAAAATATTCTCTGGATATCAGATAAAAATAGTTTATCATAACGTTAAGATAATGTTTTTAAAACATTGTTTATATCTGTGTGCAAAATTATATCCATTGCCATGTTAAATCGATTTTATGTACAATAACACTTTTTTTAAATATCTGACCTTGGCGTGTCGGTGTAAATGTTTGGGTTTTCGGTTTTCGGTTTTAAAATGTAACTGGTTCCAGATTGTTGTACCAGCTTGCAAAAAATCGACAATATTCATTGGAAACCAGTGACCGGAAGTGTATTTCCGCGGTTTGAAACAAAGAAATTGGAATTTGAAGACGGCGCCTAATTTCTACAAGTATCAGTATATCAGTCGTGTTTATTATCTTCTGGTGATAACATTAGGTAAGAAAATAAGTTAAGATAATGAACTCTTTCTGTACACATCGCTTTCTGTGTGTTATTTATTCACTCGACGGTCATGACCAATGACAGTCGATGAAATTATATCAACAACTTGAACAGTGACAGAGTGGACACCTTTTGGCCATATATAATAAAACAGGAAACAAAACTACCTGTACAGTAAATGTAGAGTTGATTGGACTCTGTTTAAACTAAATTTTATTTTGTCGAGGTGTGAAAAGAATAGGGGGGTGTTATTATTGAACTATTATCTTATTCTAGGTCAGTTAGAGTATTCCAATGTCTATTCATTGAGTTTTCTTACACACCAATAGTATCCTCACTTTCGGGTTTTTTTCTCTTTTCATTTAAAAACAAATAGGCCTATAAAATAAATCTATATGGCTAAATTGTGTGAAGGTCATCCGCTGTGTGACCCATACACTACGGCACATATTTTGTTTATGAAAATCTCTGGAGATTATTACAATTATTGACATTTCAAATAACATTTTGGTATATGTAGAAAATCAAAATGGTTCAAAGTCTTTGAAACAAAACTTGGGGATGTCATACTTTTTTCCAGATTGGAGGTAGATATTACATGTGTATGTACATTGTATTTTTGGGGAAGATTTTAATACTTATATTTTCTTTTTCAGACCAACCATTATCAAGTAGAAGAGTAAGAAATAAATCCACCATTTAGAACAATGGAAAGGAGGTTGATAGCTGTTAGAATAGTACTTGGTAATTTGATATTTATTAAATATTTGTAAAATAAAAGCTTAAGGTGGTACCCAACACTTTCACTAAAATTAATTTGGCTCGTTTAATTTTCATAAAATTTTGATAAAGTATTTACTTTGACCCATTGACAAAAATTTTTAAATTTCAAAACATTTGAACCAACCAATTCATCAGAAAAATTACACTGATTGTATAGCAGTTTGACAAACACTAATATTGATCATTGAAAAGCTTAATATTCCATTAACACACAACGTTATTAAAACGTTTAGCTGATTTTACAGAGTTATCTCCCTGTAGTGTTAGGTACCACCTTAAGGCAATCTTACTTGTTATGTTAGAAAACTTTGTTTTATTTTTTGAAATTATTTTACACGGAAGAAATTTTAGACATAAAATGCTTACTGCAATTAGGGGAAAAAATTTGTTGGGGTCTAAATGATAAAATATTAGAATACAGACAGGAATTATTTGCCAGCTGATTGTTGTGCTTAAGTTTTAAAACTTCAAAGTATTTACAGTGAAACTTGACCATGGAAGTGTCAGAGTACTGTAACTTATCCAGTGCTTCAGCTCATTTATATTCAGTCGTACTTGTACATACATAATTGAATGCATATTGATCGTTAACAAAAATCATTTAATAATCATTTTCAGTCATAAAATGTGTGAAAATAATTTACATTTGACTGTTTTATGAATACTGGTACCTTTGTACTGTGTAATGTTGGGTAAAAAAATCACCTGATTTTTTAATAATGAAAATTGCTTTTATCCTATTTTCAGATAATGCTTTATGATACAAATTAATTTGAAGAAGACCCAGTGTCTATTGCAAGATCAACCAGATGAACAGAAAGAAAAAGAATTTGTTGTGCATAATACTGGAAAGTGTTTTTATGTAAGTTGATTTTAACAAAATTTTTATTTCAACTGAACAAATCATTTAGCATTTGTGTGTGAATTATAGTTTTGTCTCCTCCTATCTGAAGTTTTGGACAGTTATGGTGTATATGGAGGCCTGTTTCATATTTAAAATCAGGCCATCAACCAAGTTGTCTTTCTTGAAGCTTCATAAAATTAATCCTTAAGTAGTCATCATTCAGAAAAATTTATTTGATATAACCCCACCCAGTTGAGCAGTACAGGCTTTGAAATCCTCATTTCTGTCAAAGTCTGATATCTTTGGAGTTGTTTGAACTGTCTTATAGATTTTTTTAGTTTGATAATAAATTTTAATTTTGTATTGCCTGCTTATCAATGTAGACATGTACATGTAGTAATCTCACATTTTTGTGATCATAGGTCATAACAATTTCTAAGCATGTAATGCATTTGTATTTTTATTTTGAAATTTTTCAATTCAATTTTTGCAGATGCAGACAGGAAGTAAAAGAAACGAACAAGACAGCAGTTGAAGGAGGATGTATAAAATTATGAACTTTTTCTGAAATATTGATGAGACTAAATTGTAAATACAGATTTGTAAAATTTGTTTGAATGTCAATTTGAACAGAAAAAATAAATGTTAAATCTAAATATCTTTTCATTTCATTTATATCCCATGCTAAAATGTAGTTGTTTGAATTTGTTTACATTACGTTACAATATATCAATGAGAGAAAATCATTTGCAGAAAGTTGGGAAATGAGACAGATTCTTTCCGAATAATATAAACGTTACAGTCTGACAGGAACATTGTAGAACATTTTATTTGAAATGTCCAAATGGTCAGCTCACACTCAAAGGGTATCTTAAAATGTAAGGAGGATATTTTTCAAACTTTATGTAATAATGTTTATGATATTAAAAAAAACATTGGACTGATGTTTTGAAGTATGAAAATATAATAAAAATATTTTCAGAATGTTATGGGAACATTTTTACAACATTTTAAAAATATTTTGCTGTGCTGAAGGGAGAAATGTTTTCAGGATATTTATTAAATGTTTTGGATTTTTTTGTATGACTAACATTTAAATGATATCAAAATAACATTGACATATAAATATTCTAAGAACATTTTACTGATGTTTTAAAGTACAGAAAATGTTTTTAAAATGTCATAAAAATGTTACCAAATGTTTTAACAATATTTTTAGAACATTTTTCATAAAATGTTATTTAAAAGTTTCTAGAAAATGTTTTTCAGATGTTTATTGAAAAATTAAGACAAATGTTTACATGATATAATAAAAATATTCACATTTTGATATCCTGAAAACATTTAACTGATGTTTTGAAATACAAAAATGTTATTAAAATGTTGTATGAATGTTATCAAAATGTTTTTCAAATATTTTTAAAACATTTTTCATTCAATGATATTTTAGAAAATGTTTTTATGATATTTATAACACATTTTCAGATGATTATAAAAAATATTGTGGCAATGTTTTAAAAATATTTGGAAAAATGTTTTAAAAAACGTTAAACCGCTGTTTACTGCGCCATACATTTTAACATTTTTTTCATATTTTTCTGTGATATTTTTACAACATTATTGACAACATTTTAAAAACGTTCTAAAAACATCATTGTGTTACCTGGGCGAGAGCTCGTGAAATATCAGCTTTTGTCACACCAGATGGCTTATTTCAATATACTGTCATGCCGTTTGGTATGAAAAATGCTCCAGCTACATTTCAAAGAATGATCAATAATGTTATAAAAGATATAGACTGTTGTTATGGTTATATTGATTATCTTATTGTATGTAGTGATAGCTGGGAAGAGCATTTAACACATTTATATGATACTTTTGAAAGATTGTCACAATCAAATTTGACTGTTAATCTTGCTAAATGTGAATTTTGTAAGGTCACTGTTGATTATTTAGGGCACACCGTTGGCCAAGGTCAAGTGAAACCTATTATGGCTAAAGTGGATGCAATTACCAATTTTCCTCCTCCTACATGTACAAACAAAAAACAACTTATGAGATATTTAGGCATGATTGGATTTTACAGAAAATTTTGTTCAAATTTTGCTACTGTTGTTCAACCACTGACTCAACTTTTACGGAAAGATTCTAAATTCATCTGAAGTGATAATTGTCAAAACGCTTTTGAAAAAAGCAAATCACTTTTAATTAATAGTCCCGTTCTTATCACTTTAAAAAGCAATTCAAACTTGCCGTTGATGCAAGTGATGTAGGACTTGGAGCTGTTTTATATCAAGAAACAGATGATAATGTTGAGAAACCTATATCATATTTTTCCAAGAAATTAGACAAACATCAGAAAAATGATTCCACTATTGAAAAAGAATGTTTTGCACTGTTGTCTGCACTTCAACATTTTGATGTATATTTAAATCCCACTATGCATCCTATTCTGGTTTATACTTATCATAATCCTCTCACCTTCATACATAAAATGAGAAACAAGAACCAGAGGTTGACTAGGTGGAGTTTATTGTTACAGGAATATGATATTATTGTAAAACATATTAAAGGTAAAGATAATGTAATAGCAGATGCTTTATCTAGATCTTATTGAAACACTGTATACATACTATATATTTTTATATATATTGTTCATGAAGTTCTCGTTACACTCAAACTTCTTTTAAGGGGGGAGGTTTTATGATATTGTAATTATTATGTTTATTTATCTTGGCCTAATTTGTTCTGTGTGGCCTTATAACATGTATAATATGTTTACATAATACTTATAATTGTTTACCAAATAACGTTATAACTGTGCAGTTTAGAAATCACTGGAAAACGATAATAGATACTGATGGAATGACTAGAACTTTCTATTTGACTTACGTAATAATTCTGGTGTAATTCAAACTTCTACCGTATTCCAGAAGTTTTCGTTCTACAGTCAACTTCTAATATATAACCATTTTTACTGTCATCTGGAACGTCACTTATGTTTAGGTTCTCAATTTCACAATCGTTGAGCCATCTGAAACCTTCAACTGGAAGTGCCTGTGACATAGCCCATCCATATAAGTTGTTGGCATCTAGGTACATCACGTGATTAATGGGTTCATTTGGATCGTAGTTTGGTACATGTTTATTGTTAGCTTTGGCATGACGATGGGATATCATTGATATTCCACCTCTTAAACCTTTCTCTATAAACAAATGCATGTCTACGTCAGTTAGTAATTCCAACTTGACACCTGTCATTTTCAAGGCAGCCTGCCAGGCTAAACCGGGTGATGTATAAAAATGTGCAGCATCTAGTCCATAGTAGTTGAGACAGATCTCCCTGAAATTTTCAAAGACGTCGGCTAATGCAAGGACATCTGATATAGATCATGGTACTGTCCGAGATTCTGTATGTTAAACAATTGCCATACGTGTTGTGCATGCGCATAGTCCAGTGTGGTTATACCTTCTCCCGATAGTGTACTGTAAAAAGCTTCAATGGAAGGCAGTTGTTGCTCTTCAAATTTGGCCCCAGAATCAAAATACTCGTAAGGGTATACTTGTTTTAGCAGAAGCAGGCTTATCTGTTCTTCTCCAAAGTGGTTTGTCATGTGTTTGAATTTACTGGACCCTTCTTTTGCAAGGTTTTCAACGAGATTTTGTAATGAGGAAGACATAAATTGGAGCGAGTCTATAAAATCCATACATCCCAATGAAAAAGAAATATACTTTTCCATATTGGCTTGCATTATCAAATGACTGTCATATCCTCTTAGGTTATGAAATACAACCGGAATTCGACCTGTAAATTTGTAGTTAATATTACAGTCGTTATGAGCCGCCCCTCGAAATTTTCCGGTCACGTGACAATGATCTCGAATTTTATTGTCTGCTAGTTCTTTTTTACATATGTGACAAAGATTTGCCTTATTAAACGATTGCCAATCACTCCCAGTCATAATCATGGGCTCACAATGTTTAAATCTTTGTTCTATTTCTTCCTGTTCCTTTACCATACACTCCACAAATTTATCGGCAGCATCTGCACCCCGATATACTACTGGTTCATTTGACGTTTCAGGTGTCAGACCAACCACTTTGTATGCAAAGCCACATGGTATGTGTTTTGTAGTCTTTTTCGTCTTCTGATCACACTCGTTGCTATCAACAATTGGCTCTTGAAGACATTCAAAATCTGCATAAATAACGTATGGCACCTTAAGCTGTTTACGAATGTCTTTGTAGTGGAGCCATTTATTGTCTTCAGTGGGTAGTTCGATTTTTGGGGGTCCGTGGGTCTGGCAGTTTGGTAAGTGGTCTTTCAGTAGTACTTCCTTGGTGAACCCGTGTAAGCAGTATGGACAGTGAAAATTTCGTGCGCGATGGCTATGCTGGTCCCTTAATAATCGATTTAGATCCTTAATCCAGCAGAAATGTGACTTCTTGTTGTCCGATATCATGAGTAGATTAACATGTTGTTTAAATCGATGTTTCGAAATATGTATAGGGAATACTTCGCCTTTGTTAAACCCAAACACGTTAATAGATATTTCAATTTGCTTTTCAAACTTTGGTATGGCGGCTAATTTCACAGGAAACATGATGTTATCAAAGTTTAAGCTGGAAGTGTGTTCCTTGTATTTCCAAACTCGCTCTCTGTGATATTTCGGTGGGTGAATTGCTGCCAAAATCGACCACATGAAACATTTGCTGTCTTTGTTTTTCACGTTGATAATGGAATGTTTTGATCTGAGTTGGATTGGAAGTGGAATATAACTTGAGCCTTTAAAGGGTCTGTATCGTGCCACGTGTATGGTAAGATCTACCACTTTATCCACCGTCCAATTACTCCCTTGTCGCTGATATTCAATGAAAGATGTATACATCTTTTTGATAGATTCCTTCAGTCCGGCATCTATGTCCTCAAATTTAAGACTTGTCTGGCATTTCCCACGAAAATGTGGTTCTGCAGTTTCCACTTCTTCTCCTTTTCTTCTATTCATCTTTACTTTCATGGACAAATACCATTTAATGCCACCTCTTTCTTTTATAGCATTCTTAATAACGTCTTTTGCGTCTTCATATTTGTTTTTTAAAAACGTCATGGGATCGAATTTAGACATTCCCTCGGCCTTGATGGTATGTGTTTGTACCGAACCATTCAATGCTTTGAAACTACATGGATCATTTGAAGTCTTCTCGTCCTGATTACCATCAACTTGAGTACTGCCACCACCTCCGCTTTGGACAATTGGTTCTGCATGTCTTTTCATATGACGCTCGTAATGATCCTTTCTAATGAAGGTAGCAGTACAGTTAGTACAACTCCATTTTCTATCTGTGTGAGCTGTCTTCCTATGACGATACTTTAAACTTTTTGTTTGTTGGCTCCATTTTTTCGTCTTCACACTTTGAATGCTTAAACAAAAATGAACAATAACTGTGGCACAACCAGTATGTATATGATTTATTTACGTGATGTGATGAAACAGACAACCAATCATTATTCATATTAGAGGAGTCGATCTCCACTGGTACTCGTCCACAGGTCGGAAAAATGACTCCTTAATCTACCGACCGTATGGGTTCCAGCTTTGATACAAATATAAATAACGAAATGTTTGATATTCAAGAACATTTGATTGAGGCATTCGCCATAGCAGTCATCACCATCGACACCCCATATCACTACAAAGCGGATCTGTCATCGGTTTCGAGGCTGCAAAGGCTTTGATCGGAGAGGTCTTCATGACTAATGGCGGACATACCACATGGCACTCCCTCTCCATTGTGAGCTACATGGTATTGCCCTAAGTCATTACATCGTGCCAATGCAGGAGACTGCTTCAAACTTTCTAGAACTTTTTGTTTGCTCAGATTAGTAGATAAATATGATTTTTATCCAAAAAAAACAAAAAACAAAAACAAAAAAAGTTAAAAGCATCAAAAGTTTTTGTTTTTGTTTTGTTGCAATGATATCCGAATTATGATGTTATGAGGTACCCTTATACGAGACTGGCCGACTCCAGATTGTCTCGTATCTATCCAACGATTCACTGTGAAAATTGGGGGTCGGTTTCGGGATCGTCGGACGAATTATTCCTCAATTTCATAACTAGAATATCTTAGACTATATGATACCATATGATTTAACTTTGTTGTCACAATTATATTCATAAAAAACTAAATTTTATGATATATAAATACATGTATTAATATTAATTAATGTACCTTTATATTTAAATATTTGATGTCTGTTTAAGATTGGTGTTTCATACCTTCGATAGTTGACAAATGTTGATTAAAATTTCCGACGTGACTTCACCTTTGAATGTCTTCGATAAGACTGACGAAGACTCTAATTTTTCGTGGCTTATATAGCGATACGGCGATAAAAATTGTAAATTCCAGAATTAATAAAATTTGATTGGCTAATTTCGCATTCCGAAAATTTTTTAATCGAGTTTCTTACCAGTGTTGTTTCACCTGTACTCTAGATTAGACGCGATTTTAAATCTAGGGTATTGCACAACACGTTGTAATCCAAAAAAAAAAAAAAAAAAAAAAATACATGGTTATCGTTAAAATATAATTACGAGCTCTGTTGCAAAATCATTTTAACTTGAAATGAGACATTTATACAAAGTCATAATAAATAACAGTTGTTTACAAACATTCACGCCTCAGGTATGTAGAGTTTTCAACCGTGTAATTTATAAATACACAGAACATGCATACCCAGCTATATCGGCCATCACGTGACTTTTGTCTATATCGATATGGTATAAACTCAGTTCTTAAAGCGTAAAGGAAATATAATGGGAGTTGCACTTTAAATTGCAATATCTTTTTTTATATACGAGCTTTTCAAAATGTACATCTTCTGTGAAAATCTTGAATCTTTACTCTTTCTTTTGGTATATGACACTTGAGATAATTATTTTGATTTGGTCCTGTCCAATTTGATTTCAAAATATGATACTTTTTCGACGAAAATACATGTATTTTACGTTAAAATTAATCTTGAAATGGAAAATTTTCGTAGACCCCCCTCTTTACCTGAGGGTTTTAAACCCCCAAGCATTTTTAAAGTTAAAGATGTACATCTTTGCTGATAACATTTAAAAAATTTCCTTTCCAATGATATAAAAATTGTGAGAATCGGATATAGATTGGTCCTGTCCAATTTGTTTTGAAAAATGCCAAAATATTAAATTTATTTAGTTGTCGGACCAAATTCAAATTATAAACTCGATTCTGGTTCGGGTAATAATGTCATGTGGTAATTCCGGATTCTAAAGGACGCATTTTTGATGCTTGAACTATTTTTATTAGAGATGCATAGTGTTCTCATTGTCAACTTATAAAAATATGTATACATAGGTGTAAAAACATCTTTCCGTTTTAATATAAATATGAAAATATGATATAATTGTAATTTATAAGTTTGTTTAATTTTGTTCCCTTTTAATGAGGACCTCACAAATGTAAAGGTGCAATTATACTTCCTCGACACCTGCTGACAAGTTTATAAGGTAAATTCAACACACCGATGAACACAGCGGGTAGCCGTGACAGGTGTAACTTGTTAATTGACCAAATTACCGGAACATCAGGGGTATATTATGATAAACCCTCTTACATGTTTTTAGCATAAAGGGACAAAAGCCAAAGGTCCGATATAGTTTAAGAGCAATTAATATAAAAAAATAAAAAGTTCTTATGAGATATAGAGGTGCACATAAAATTTAAACAGTGATAGTCAAAACTGGCAGGATGCCTGTCTGCTTCATACATATATCAATCAAGTATTAAAATGCTCATAAATGCTTAAGTTTTTATATGGTTAATCAGTAACATTATTAAATTATATCATTAGACAAGAAATCTCAACAAAAAAACCATATAAATAATGGCAAGAGAAAGGTCATTTTAGATTCATGATCGTCGACCATAATTAAACATTATATGTTACAATATTTTATTAAATGTATTCATTACTAAAGTTCAATTGCTATACATTACTATAGCCTCCTCTACAGTTGTTTTAAGTATATCATATACATGTACATCAGCCTGAAAAGCACTCTTATTTTACATGAACCAAAACAGTTAATTGTAGAATTTAAAAATATGTTAGGCTAAATAAAAAAATATGTGTGTTTCCTATTACATGTCTGAAAAAAATAGGTAGGTAGGTTTATTTTTATTTTTTTTACAATTTTTTTTTACCTTGAGTAAATGGAATTAAAGTTTAACAGTGCTTAAGCAAAAATGGCAAAAAAAATGTTAGGGTAGGCATGAAAAAATAGGTAGGGTCGGGTAACCGAGACAAATTTTTTTTTGGCCTTATCTTGTAGTAATATTAACCAATGATTATGGATACAAAGTTGCAAAGCATGCTTTAAATAGTATATACATGTATGTTTTTATTAACAAGACCTAAAACAGCATTTTCCCGAGTCGAAAATAATCAAATAAAATATTAAAAAAATATATAAGTAAATTAAGGTAAAATTTTACATGAATAAAAATAACTCACTCTTTTTTCTTCTTGCCTTTATAAATGAAGAAGTTGCATATAACAAAATATATGTTGTCAGTAATTGATTATAAAAAAATGTCTAAAATCAAGGATCACACAATTTTGAATGTTCACAAGTAAGTGGTCTTTAAGAAAATGATTATGTAGCTTTGTTTTTAGATTTTTGACAATGGCTAATTAACAGGATGTTATTTTAATGTGGAGGTATGGGGGACTTAAGGAAGGCCATAAAGCTGTCATTTAATTATTGTTAAATAAACACCTGATAGGTTACTGACACCTGTTCTCTTTAATGTTCTGTAATGATTCCTAATTGAGTAAATTATGCCAAAAAGGTGAAACTTTCAAAGACAAAACTTAAAAAAACAAAAACAAAAAATGTTTACTTTATTAGACTTTTCTCTAACATGTCTAATGAAGCGTTTTTGAGTAAATCATTTTACTCTAAGTTTAAATTATTTAAGTTTTTTAAACATTAAAAATTACATGGGTAAATAAAATAAAAAAAAAAATTCTATTCTCCTGCAAAACTTGATTACAATAAATGTTTGTGTTAAAATTGTAAGGTTAATATTTAGAAAATTTTATCAATAAAGAAGAAACAAGTTAATGAGATATTTATTGAAGCAACAAATTACAATCATAAAATTTATATCAGTGTTTTAATAGATTTAAAAATAATATCTTCATGATCATGATGATATAGATAAATTTTTAGGCGAATATACATGTAGAAAATATTCTTTTTTGGATTATTATTATTATTGTCAATTTCCTTTTAAATGCGGAATATTTTTAAGAAATTGATAAAAAACACCCGCTTGCACCGGGTATCAGATAATGTAAACCAGTTCTTAAAAATTGCTGTACAGAGTTATCGAACCTAATTATGACCATATAAGCTGCACATGTGTGTGTATGTGTTTGATACGTACGACGAATTATTTTGTTAAGAAATATTTGATGGATTATGATTTAATCTACAGACAATCCGTTTATTAACAACATAATTAATTCTTTCGAGTATTTAAATGGATTTTATCTATGTGTGTAAATTCTAACTGAAAGGAAATTAATGTGTCGGGAAATTCATTGTTCATACCGTTTTAAACTGGGGATTTTAAGTATATCAGTGTTTTTGTGTTATATATTTATTAGATGGATCATAAATGTTAGTGTCGGGATAGTAAAATGAAGAATAACAAGGTGAATTTTAAAATATTTACTAAATTATATGTTGAATGGTGATTACATTTTTATAATAACGTATAATGTAACACACTTTAATGTTGGAAAGAACATTGTATCTGTATTTAAAATATTTACTAAATTATACGTTAAATGGTGATTACATTTTTATAATAACGTATATTATAACACACTTTAATATTGGAAAGAACATTGTATCTGTATTTTTAATTCATCTACATAAGTATAAATGCTAAAGGACGCTTCAAATTTCCATTATTTTAAAGATGGCGCAGATTATTTATAAAACGGTTCTGACCGGTTTATTTATGGACATGTCAGGACAAGAATATCTACTTTGAACAGTTTGGTGATTGAATGAATGAACTGTTGTTATAATTATAAATTTAAAGATGGTTATGGATAATGTAAAGACAGCATGCGGATGGCTCTCCGACCCATGTTTGTCTATATTGACGGAGATATTAAATATATTGTACACACAATATTGTCCTGTTATATATTCCGATGAAAGTGAGGTACTTTACACAGACAATAACAAACAACTAAAAGGACAATTTTCATACATTTACAATCCAATTATTAACTGAACACATACAAACATCGGTCACACCTCAACGCTCACGGTTATTGAAAAAGTTTTTATAAACAGTCAATAATTTAAAGGGGTGTAGGCGTGTCCGGACAGGTTACACTTTAATCAATACACCACCATCTTACACCAATTAATTCTGGCAATATTAAAAAGTTTTTATAAACAGACAATAATTTAAAGGGCCTGTCCGAACAGGTTACACTTTAATCAATACACAACCATCTTACACCAATTAATCCTGGCAATATTAAAAATATGACCGCATATATGGTAAGTCTCAAATCGGAGGATTACCCAAGGAGGATTACCCTCTCCCCGTAAGGTTAACATGGGGAAAAGTGTCTCAAAATCCCCACTATCTATACTACTTCAACTCTTTACGACGTCACAGTGCCGAAATACGGGAATTCTGAAGGCCTCAGCAGGTCGATATAGCCATAGGGAAATACGATAAATAAATATATATGTACATACAATTCGGAATATAACCTTACTAAAACAAAATTATTTTTAATAAGAAATAAAAGAAATCGATATTAAAAAGACTTGATGTTGTTGATAATGGAAAGATCAATTAGTATTGTGTGTGTTTTTTTTTTTTTTTTAACATTTTCAAATCTCAGCGATCCAAAGATAAAATAAATATAAATAAAATATTGACATTACTGTAAAATATTAAAACATAAATATAACCCAAATACTGTAAAATATTAAAACATAAATATAACCCAAATACTGTTTACTAACAGCGCTAAATGTGTAAGGAAAAAATTTACTCTACAAGTTACTTAACAAGGCACGACGCCTTCTAATCATATTGTACACCATATTAGGCAAATCATATTGCAGTTCAAAATTTTGCAATAAAAATACAAATTTTGTCAAAATTAGACATTATTAAAAAAGTATTATTAAAGACCATAGCCCTGTGAAACAGGTTAAACCTTAAGTCACTCTAAAAAAATCACAGTTTATCAGAAAATGAACCTCATCCTCACCGACATTAAGACAGAACGGACAAAATCTTTCATTAAGTGGTATTGGTAGTTTCATATAACGACCCGTCTCTATGGACAAAGGTAAAGTTCCACATCTAAGTCTACATATATAACTACGTAGGTGGCGTGGCATAGTCTTAATAACATAGCGTTCAGGAATAAGGTCCTTCTTATAGCGTCTATAAAGTCTCAACTTATTGCCGTTTATATTCAAATTGTGATTCCATAGTTTGATAAACCATGCTTGTTCATCATTAATCCTAATTTTACGTTGGACTTCTCTCAAAAATAGTTCTTTACTAATCCCAGTTTGTAGTATGCCGTCTCGATTCAAAGTGCGTAATAACTTAGTCACATTAAAATTCCATGATATGCGTTTCCGCCTTGACCATTGATGAATTTTGAACCCGGTTTAGTACCCGGCAATTGTCCATAGTCTCAAGTTTATGACAAAGTCTTAACACCTCAAGTCTCTGTTTGGCAAGACACGATGGCCATCCTAAATCTCCTTGCACTACAGTGTTACTTGTCAATTTTGTCACTCCAAGGAAGATTTTACTAGCCCGGTTTTGAACGTTATTAATAAGTCTTTGTTCATTAAGTCCCCATATCGAGGAACCGTATAACAATATCGGTTGTACCAAACTTTTATACAGCTTTGTAAATACTTGATAAGTCATTCCTCCACAAGTATTAAATTTAGAAGTCACAGAACTCAACGCTTGACTAGCGGATTTTGAAAGTTCTTTAACTGCTTTGCACCATGTAACGTGTTCAGAAAACCATATACCAAAAGATACTTATAAGAGTCTACATATTCTAAATTATTGATCCCGCAGCAAATATTAAAAGTAGAACGCTGAACAGAGCTAGGTCTAAAATGTACGATATTGGATTTACTAAAATTAATACTTAATCTCCACCTGTAACACCATTGACTTACACAATTTAACATACATTGTAAACTATCCTCATTTGGTGCTAGTAACACAATATCGTCTGCATATAACAAAATTTGCGTTGTCAATATTAATACCTTTATTTAGAGATTTTATTTCAGTTGCTAAATCATGGATATACAATGCAAATTGTGTAGGGGAAATTAAACAACCCTGTTTGACACCACATGAAACAGGAAACATAGATGTGAAAGAATTATTCACACGCACACAACATGTTGTGTTATCATACAAAGTTTTACGGCGTTCAATATGTTTCCAGTTACACCGAACTTTTGAAGTTTAAACCACAAACATTCCCGGTTAACATTGTCGAACGCCCTCTTCAAGTCAATGAAACAGGCAAAAGTTGAAAGACGTGACAATTTACGGTCGTTTATAACAGAATACAAAATGTAGATTTGATCGAGACAGCTTCGTATTCTACGAAATCCACATTGCTCATCAACCAATAACTTAGAGTCTTCTATCCACTCTCCGAATCTACGGTTTAGTATATCACAATATGTTTTACATGGCACTGACAAAAGTGTTGTTCCTTGATACGAAAGAGGTACGCGGCTATTAGGCTTCACAATTGGATTTATAATGCCTTGTTTCCACTCTGTAGGCGAGACACCGTTTTCAAAGCAGTAATTAATTATCTTATGTAACATTTCGATGCAGGTCTTGTTTTTCAGAACTTCAGATGGGATGTTATGTATACCCGCTGCTTTTCGTAACTTCAATCTGTTCACTGATTTCTCCACTTCACAAAGTGTTATAGGTTCGTTCAAACAAGATGTATCTGATATGTCACGATTGTCTGAATTTACAAAGTCATCCGATGCATAAGCTTGCTTGATTCTGTCTAAATGTTGATTATCGTAGAGAGCCTCATCAATCTGATCATTAAACAAAGTCTGATAATCTGTTTCCCATTTTCGTAATACAAAGTTTTTATCCATTATCACTTCACTGTTATCGTCCATAATCTCCCATGGTATCCGATCACGTCTGTCGTTCGAGATTCCGATCTTACCGATTTGTTTCCAAAAGTCTCCAGAGTTAGGCTTTTCTAATTCCTCCATTAACTCGTTTTGAAGTCTAAGTTGATACTCTCGTTTCGCCTTTCGCAAGTGTTTGTCAAAATCGTCACGAGCGACGCAATATTCCTGTTTCAGTTTACGTTTAATGTTTGTACGTTCACTGCCAAAGTTTCTCTCTTTTCCGTGCTTCGTTCCATTTCGATTGCAGTAATTCGCCCCAGTAAGGCTTATAGAAAGTTTTGGCCTTATTTTGCTTCGGTTTATGTCCAAAGTGCGGGGAATTGTTCACTAAAAAGTTTGTGAAAGCTCCGTAAGCATCGTTAATGCACTTGTTCATCGATAGATCGTTCCCAATCTCGTTGATTCTTCCGAAACAATCTTCCGAATTCAAGAATTCTGCTGTCAGTTTCGACGTACCGAATCTTTTTTTTTCTGTTTGGGGTCTGTGTCACACGCCGATTTATCCGGTACACTAACATTTATCATAGATAGATTCCATTCCAATAGCGAATGAACTGGTCTTTTTTCCGGTGCATCGAGACCGTAACTATCGATAAGGTCTGATATCGGATTCACTGTGAAATCGGACACTATAGGCAGAATTTCGTGCGGTACCAAATCATAATCCACAACCAATTTTCCCTTCTTTGAGATACAAGTATAGCTATTCAGGTTGCCTATCCGTTTCAATACACAGAAAATACTATCCACCAAGAAATCCAACAACAAATCACCATGATGATTCTCTGTTTCTCTGTTATGTCGATTACTTTACGGTTAGGAATGCAATCCATACCTTCAATAGAATCCGTATTGTTACTGATGCGAGAATTAAAATCGCCAGATATACACACCATTCCCTCATTTTAATACATATAAATTTGGTAGAGCAGGTCGGTAAAAAATACTTCTGGATCGCACCGTCTTGATGATCCTCCCGGCGGAAGATAACAAACGCACAGACCGAAACATAAATTCGACTCTTATGATACTACTTTAATCCATAGAATATCTTCCTTTGAACGATCTAATAGACTCACATGAAACGCTTCATACACTGTTTCCTTGATAAGAAAACACACGCCTCCTGGGCCATGTTTGGCATTACGGTGCAACTCTAGTACGATTATTTCCTATGAACCTATATTCAGGTATGTTTATAGTGTCGGACTTTCTCAAGAATGTTTCACATAAAGCTATGATATCATAGTTGCCACATAAAAGAATGCTTTTCCTGGACGCTGAATTATCATTATCATAAATAGACCACCCATTTACATTCCATGAATTCAGATGTAAAAATTCATAATCTCTTCCGGTAGCATCAGAACGATTGCGCACATGTTTAGATCCAATCACTCTATATTTATCAGATTTTCCTATTTCCGTCGGAATCGTGCGGAGATTGTTTGGCTGAGAGCGCACGTCCCACGAAATGTCATTTTCAGTGTATACTGTTACGGCCGAAATAACCTTTAAATTGTAGCCAACAAAAGACACAAATCAATAATAAAATTTAACAAGATTTATTATATACAAGTTTACAAAAAAATATTATACAAAATAAAATGTCAACGTAACTGTTCAAAATCCTTTTTCTTTTCTTTTATCCGGAATTCTTCTCGTCACTGTTGCGGGAATCCAAACGGAATATTATATCCAATCAGTCACAATCTAGCATGATGTAACGTAAATAAAAGTGTGTCAAGTATGATGTGTGTAACGTAAATAAAAGTGTGTCAATACAACAACTGAGAACGCAAGAATGTTAATGTCTGGTCCGATATGTTCTGTTCTGAAAGTCCAACCTTCGTCCGTATGTATAACCACTACGGAAATCCATAGAATCCTTCCAGAATACGATAGAAGTTTGAATTACACCAGAATTATTACGTAAGTCAAATGGAAAGTTCTAGTCATTCCATCAGTATCTATTATTGTTCCAGTGATTTCTAAACTGCGCAGTTATAACATTATTTGGTTAACAACTATAAGTATTATGTAAGCATATTATACATGTTATAAGGCCACACAAAACAAATTAGGCCAAGATAAATAATATAATAATTACAATATCATAACACCTCCCCCCTTAAAAGAAGTTTGAGTGTAACGAGAACTTCATGAACAATATATACAAAAATATATAGTATGTGTACAGTGTTTTAATAAGATCTAGATAAAGCATCTGCAATTACATTAGCTTTACCTTTAATATGTTTTACAATAATATCATATTCCTGTAACAATAAACTCCACCTAGTCAACCTCTGGTTCTTGTTTCTCATTTTATGTATTAAGGTGAGAGGATTATGATCAGTATAAACCAGAATAGGATGCATAGTGGGATTTAAATATACATCAAAATGTTGAAGTGCAGACAACAGTGCAAAACATTCTTTTTCAATAGTGGAATCATTTTTCTGATGTTTGTCTAATTTTTTGGAAAAATATGATATAGGTTTCTCAACATTATCATCTGTTTCTTCATATAAAACAGCTCCAACTCCTACATCACTTGCATCAACGGCAAGTTTGAATTGCTTTTTAAAGTCTGGAGTGATAAGAACGGGACTGTTAATTAAAAGTGATTTGCTTTCTTCAAAAGCGTTTTGACAATTATCACTCCAGATGAATTTAGAATCTTTCCGTAAAAGATGAGTCAATGGTTGAACAACAGTAGCAAAATTTTAACAAAATTTTCTGTAAAATCCAATCATGCCTAAATATCTCATAAGTTGTTTTTTATTTGTAGGAGGAGGAAAATTGGTAATTGCATCCACTTTAGCCATAATAGGTTTCACTTGACCTTGGCCAACGGTGTGCCCTAAATAATCAACAGTGACCTTACAAAATTCACTTTTAGCAAGATTAACAGTCAAATTTGATTGTGACAATCTTTCAAAAGTATCATATAAATGTGTTAAATGCTCTTCCCAGCTATCACTACATACAATAAGATCATCAATATAAGCATAACAACATCTAAATCTTTTATTACATTATTGATCATTCTTTGAAATGTGGCTGGAGCATTTTTCATACCAAACGGCATGACAGTATATTGAAATAAGCCATCTGGTGTGACAAAAGCTGATATTTCACGAGTTCTCGGTGTCAAGGGGACTTGCCAGTAACCTTTCAATAAATCAAATTTGCTTACGAATTTTGCTTGTCCAATGTTATCAATGCAATCGTCTATCCTTGGAATTGGATAGGAGTCAGATTTTGAAACTGAGTTTACGTTCCTGAAATCAGTAATCTGGTTTCGGCACAGGGAGACAAGGAGAGCTCCATTCACTGTTACTCGGCTCTATAATATCATTGTCAAGCATATATCTAATTTCTTGCCTCATAACATCAAGTTTAAGTGGATTGAGCCGGTAAGGACGTTGCTTAATGGAGAAGCATCGCCTACATCAACATCATGACAAACAGCAGTGGTTTTGTTTGGCACATCCGGAAAAAGATTTTTAAAAGAAAATACCAAAGTTTTCAATTTTTCTCTGCGATCGAAAGTCAGATGTGCAAGTTTTGAGTCTAAATTTTACAAAATTTCAGAATTTTTCAATCTAACAGTTTGTTCCATAGTCTTGGAATCAAAAGATGGTTCAATTATGTCTGGTTTGTCATGATCGTTCTCCAATTTAATCATGGCTAAAGTGGCAACTGGTTTACTCTCACCTTCATTAGTACTCTCAAAATATGGTTTTAACATATTAATGTGACACACTCTATTTTGTTTACGCCGACCTGGAGTTTTTACAATATAATTTAAATCATTGATTTTACTGTCGATTGTATATGGACCACAGTATTTAGCCTGTAAAGGATGCCCAGGGACTGGCAAAAGTACAAGTACCTTTACCACCAGGCTCAAAAACACTGTCCCTGGCATCTTTATTATACCATATTTTCATCTTATTCTGTACAGTTTTTAAGTTTTTCTGAGCAATTTGACAAGCAGTATACAATTTTTCTTTAAATCTAGATACATAGTCTAGAAGATTCAAGTCAGTGTGTCCAGTAAGCCATTTTTCCTTAATCAATTTCAAAGGTCCCCTTCCAGTATGACCAAACACCAACTCAAAGGGGCTAAAACCAAGGGATTCTTGAACAGCCTCTCGGACAGCAAAAAGTAAAAAGTGAACACCATCATCCTAGTTCCTGTCAAATTGAAGACAAAAAGTTCTAATCTTGTTCTTAAATGTTTGATGAAAACGTTCTAAGGCACCTTGAGATTTTGGATGATAAGCACTTGATCTATACTGAGCAATCCCTAGCTGGTAAACGACGTGCTGAAATAAACCTGACATAAAATTTGAACCCTGGTCGGACTGTATAGACTAGGAAGTTCTACTAATGTAAAAAATTTGATAAGAGCTTTGACAATAGCTGGTGTCTTGATATTCCTTAAGAGAATAGCCTCAGGAAAGCGAGTGGATGTACACATGATCGTTAATAAATAAGCATTTCCAGTCTTGGTCTTTGGTAAAGGTCCAACGCAATCAATAAGTACTCGGCTGAAAGGTTCTTCAAAGGCTGGAATTGGCAGAAGTGGTGCTGGTGGTATTTTTTGGTTAGGCTTGCCAACAACCTGGCATATATGGCATGATTTGCAGTATTCTGTGACATCATTTCTAAGTCTGGGCCAGTAGAAATGTTGTAATATCTTAAGGCAAGTCTTCCTTATACCTAAATGTCCAGCCAAGGGGGTGTCATGGGCAAGACCAATAATTTCTTGCCTATAGACTGTAGGCACCACCACTTGGTATACCACTCTCCATTCCTCCTCTGGGATAGCATCAGGGGGCCTCCACTTCCACATCAAAATGCCGTCTTGATGGTAGTAACATTCGGCCACTTTGTCTGCTTCTTCTTGGGGTAGAGCCCTCTTGCGGAGCTGAAGAACCTCAAGGTCTTTATTTTGTTCTTCCATAAATTTTCTTTTGTCTAATGAATGGCTGTTCACGTCTGGCCATTGCATAATTACATGCTTGTTAGTACCAGGTGGTCTTATTATGGCCTTTTCTGAAGTACTGGGACCTTCAATGTCGGCAAGAAAAGTGTCAGAAAGGTCCATATAATCATACTGGCCTTCTTGTAAATCCTCGTCTTGTTGTTTTCTTGCCATTGCCCTAGTAACAACACAAGCTGAATACAGTTCAGCATCATCTTCAGGTGATTTAACATCCACCACCGGTTCACTTGTAACAATTGGTTCAGCAACCACTTTGTTCCTAGCAAGATCATTTCCTAGCAATAATGAAACACCCTCAACAGGGAGAGTAGGACGAACACCCACAACAACTGGTCCGGTAATTAAATCTGACTTCAAATAAATACGATGGAGGGGAACATCTATACAACCTAACTCCACACATTGTAACAAAACGGAGGCACCAACGGACGTCTCCTCGGACAAAGGCAACACACCTTCTAACAACAAAGACTGAGAAGCTCCAGTGTCCCGTAAAATCTTAATAGGCTGAGGAGTAGTATTATCAACAATAGAAACAAACCCATCAGACATAAAGGGCTTATAATCCTCCATGTAATCACAAAAACTGGACTGAAAAGCCTGACTCGCAATACATTCCATTTTATTGGTAACAATGGGTGTCGTACAAGCACTGGACTTGGGCTTATTATCTCTTTCATTCTTCTTCTGGAGTCTAAAACAATCAGCCATCAGGTGACCATTTTTCTTACAATAAGCACAAGTTAGTGAGGTCTTCTCAAAAGTATCAAATTTTGGACCAGACATATTATAACTAGACGGACTCTTATTCTGTGCAATAGGCTTACTATCAGTACGTTCAGCACTTTGATTTTTGTAATTTCCACTTGAAGTATTTTTGACCTTTGAAACTTCTTTTATGTGAAAGGGTATAATTATCGGAAACAACAGCTGCATCTTGTAATGTCTCAACAGTTTTGTCATCTTTTTATGAAATTTCTGTCTATATGCTTCTGGCACTAGCTCATAAGCTTTCAAAACTTCCTGTTTAACAGTATCATAATCAGAACTTTTTTCTGAAGAAAGAGCTGAGTAAATTTCAGCGGCCTTGCCCACAAAAACACTTTGCAGCATTGTAGTGCAATAAGGCTTTGGCCATTTCAAATTTTGAGCAATTTTCTCAAAATGTGGAAAAAATTTATCAACTGTTTTTCACAAAATTTAGGAACCAAACGTATATTTTTTGCTGCATCAAAATGATCTGATTTTGACTCATATTTAGTGTTGCTTTCTACTTTGTCCATTTCCGTTTTTATTTCTCCATCTCTAACCTTTCCCTCATTTCAAGTTCTGCCTGTCTTTCTTCTTTTTTCAATTGTTTTAATTTAACTTCGTTTTCCATTTGTTTTAATTTAAGTTCATGTTCTAATTCAAGCTGTTTTAATTTGAAAGCATCAAAATTTTGGACCTTGAGGTCAAGAGCCTCTTCACCAAAAATTTCTGAATCAAATCTGTCTATTACCAAATTTTTTATAATTTGTTTTCTCATAGATACTCTAAAATCTATTTTTAGATGTTTAGCAAGCAACACTAATTCTTCTTTCTTTAGTTTATCAAACCCTTTTAGGTCTGCCGTTTTCAAAAATTTACCAGCATCAAATGACATTTTGTAGAATTTTGTTGGCTAATTCTAATAAAAATACTGAAAAAATTTAATAATATATTAACGTTATCCCAAGACGAGCCCCAATTTCTGTTACGGCCGAAATCACCTTTAAATTGTAGCCAACAAAGGACACAAATCAATAATAAAATTTAACAAGATTTATTATATACAAGTTTACAAAAAAATATTATACAAAATAAAATGTCAACTTAACTGTTCAAAATCCTTTGTCTTTTCTTTTATCCGGAATTCTTCTCGTCACTGTTGCGGGAATCCAAACGGAATATTATATCCAATCAGTCACAATATAGCATGATGTAACGTAAATAAAAGTGTGTCAAGTATGATGTGTGTAACGTAAATAAAAGTGTGTCAATACAACAACTGAGAACGCAAGAATGTTAATGTCTGGTCCGATATGTTCTGTTCTGAAAGTCCAACCTTCGTCCGTATATATAACCACTACGGAAATCCATAGAATCCTTCCAGAATACGGTAGAAGTTTGAATTATACCAGAATTATTACGTAAGTCAAATGGAAAGATCTAGTCATTCCATCAGTATCTATTATTGTTCCAGTGATTTTTAAACTGCGCAGTTATAACATTATTTGGTAAACAGCTATAACTATTATGTAAGCATATTATACATGTTATAAGGCCACACAAAACAAATTAGGCCAAGATAAATAATATAACAATTACAATATCATAACAATACGCTACTGAATGATTTATTTCCCTTAAGCTTGGGTTTTGCTTTCATGATCGACGTTTTGTTTTCAAACGAATCGATTTTTGCTACAATTAAGCCAGCCTTCGAGTCATGGGATTCCTTTCGTTCAGCTCTTGAAGTCTTAATGTTAGGCAACTTAAGACCGTCTCTTAAAAGGGTATTTACTTTGTTTAGCGTACATTGCGGATTGTTTATTTCATTTTTACCATAGGGTAAGCCCTTAATGATAATGTTCATTTTCTTTTCATCATTTACAGACGAATGTTTTACCGGATGCATACGATTGTTCAATACTGTTAACCTTTGTCTCGAGCATGTTTACTTGGTCTTTAAAACACGTTAATTTCCCGTTAATTTCTTTCTTCGCTTGGGTGACTTCGCGTTTCACTTTTTGTTCGATGAGTTGTGCTAAGTCTTTATACATATTTTTTTCCAATGAATCTGTGTTCTGTCAAAGAGATATACATCGTGCTCATACTTGTACACCATTTGTTTCAAATCACTCAGATCTGTGCTGTTTAATGTTTTTGTTTCGTTCGAATTTTCAATTGTTAATTTATCAAGACCACCAGATTTGAGCTTTTTGGTACCGTCGTTTTGATCGTTTTCAGCAGAGGCTGATTCTAATGGTCTTTTAAGACCCATACCATTACTATCATTACTGACAGTTTCTGATTAGTCCTCTGCAGTATGAACCATAGCTTTCGTAACGACTTTGTTGACTCTCGGAGTCAAAACAGACTCAACATATGATTCAGCAGATTTCGAACACAAGGGATCAAAATCAATTATGTCAAATCCATCCATAATTCTAAGGTTCAATGTTGCCACAAATGATATACGATTTGTACACTTATATCCCCAACAATTGGAAAATATTTTCAAATTTTATTGCTCACAAAAATACACGTCCATTTAATTTAGATATCGTGATTCGTATATTACTCCTTTGCCAGGTGTTCATAAATTGTTATTTGGATTTCATGTTGATGATTCTGTTTATTTTACTATAAATGTATAATTAAAATGCAAACGAAAGGGAATGTTTTGTGCCAATTAAACTTGGTGATTTAACATGATTTATGATTACCAATGATGTACCTGTCACTCACCTCAATGAAGCCATTTATAAACTAATTAAACTGATAATAATTGTTTATAATAAACAAGCCAACAGGTGACAAATTATTTGGTTTGGCAGGTAATAAAACAAGAGGAAAAGTTATAAATGTTAAAATACGCATCTTTATATATAACTGGTAGTCTTCATTCTCATTTTTTTGTAGGGGATATCGATGATCACTAGCCTGTCAATACTGAGGTTGTGAGTAGACTCTCACCTGTGGCGCGGTGTGTTCGACTCCGATCTAAATTGACAAGGATTGCCAATTTTCCTACTGAAGGTCGGTGGTTCTCTAGCCGGCTACTCCGGCTTTCTCCACCAATAAAAACTGGCCGCCGCGAAATAGCCAAATGTGCTGAAAACGGCGTTAACCCCAGCTTAACAAACAAACAAACACTTTTTTGTAGAAAAGAACTATAATACACATTGGCATCAGTCTTGGAGAACAAACTGAAATCTTGAGGTTAGATCGATATACCGATTATCTGCATTTTTTCAAAATTACTTCCACAGAGCATGCAGAGTTGACACATTTTTGTAATACTATTGAGAAAAATGGAATAAAATGCAACAAAATCGACTTCCTTCTAGATAAACTCGTAACGAAAACTATCCTTTCAATTTATTATTATATTATTATTATTTAGGAAAAAGAACAAAAAATAAATAAAGAAATTCATGTAGTTGTAAGATTAAAAAAAATAATACTTATAAGCGATGAAGAAAATTTAAAATTTACCATTAAATTCTCCTCAAAACACGAATTTTCGAAATGATCCTCGCAAACTTCTTGGTTCTTTGTGTGGACATACTCAGCAACCGGAATCCTTACACTGAGAAGCCATTTCTCACATAACTCTGATTTCTTTTCTGGGTTTGGAATGCTACAAATACTTTTTCAATTCCCGAATCGCTTCAAGTCATTTTGAAAATGTATGCCCATGACATGCCACTTTTGATTTACGACTTTGTGGTATTAGGACTCCACCCACATCGATTGTGACTCCACCTATACGAAAATTGCTGGCCTCCACAGATCGCTCATATGAAATTATTTTTTGAGCCCTTATGAATACCTTATTGAATTGATCAATAAAACACACACTTCGGCTTTAACAAAATTGATGTTTTTGGTGCCGATCCTAAATTCAAAAACATGGCTTCCAGGGCCATGTATGCACTCCGATTGGCTGAAATTTTAAAAATCTTCTTCTCTGAAACTACAAAAGCGATTGAATTGTTATATTGCAAGTTTTATTCTGAAGTGAACCCCCTCGAACGTGAAGATGTCCGATATATATATATATATATATATATATATATATATATATATATATATAAAGGGAAAAAAAACAAAATTTAGAAAAAATAAAAACAACTATTTCCCATTTGACATAATAGAATTTATCATTTAATAAACCCTAAATATCCGTGATCAGAGTTCCGTGGTTGGTTCCCGTTTCGTTACGGTTTCGATTATTATTACTAAGCATGCGCCAAAGCGGTAACGGGTCCATTTGCCCCGGGGTCATTTATAAAAACTAAGTGACATTTGTCTTAAAATCTATTCATTTATTAATTATTGGTTAAAACTGATGATTGTTGATACTGATACAATGTTGGATAATTCTCTAACATGAAAGGGAATTTCTGTTAACAGCTTGGCTCTTTTGATCAGTGTCTTTTAGCTATTCCAACATTTAAAATTTACATATTCCATCTATTCCTAATAGAGCCCTGACTGATCTCTGCTGACTAACTTATTTTAAGACTTTTGTCAACCGGCATGAAACACGGCTAGAAAGGTTTCTATCGTTTAGAGTATACCTTAGACTAGACTTGCCAGGTAGTACAGATTTCCCATTGTGCATTTTTTTTTTAAATTCGGAAAAAACGGAGGGCCTTTCATTTTTCATAACATCAAGAACTATATTTTGGTCGATTCCTATTCTTTATCAGTTTATATTCTATGCTTAATTCTTTTTTAAAGTTGAAGATCGTGATATAAATAACAAATTATATACATTTAAATTGTCCGAAATCAGTTTTTGTAGCGGTATTTGCATATTACAAAAATATTTGTATCTTTAGCCATTTTCATTGCATTCCAACTTCAATATTTAGATATAATGCAGATATGTAATATAATTTCTATTTTGTTACAATAATTTAACATCTACCAAAACATTTAATAATGTTTATATTGTCAATATGTAATTATAAAAGTTTTGAAAGCAGATCAAATACCCTTGTCACCAAGTATCACCAACATTCAAAATTTGGGAAATCTTTTTGAAAGCAGTGGAAATCATTCTTGTAAACACCCGGCCTGAGTGATCGGGTAGTTGGGCTGTTCACATGAAGTCAGTGTCTTCTATGTTACCATATTTTTTTTTGTATCTAACAAAACAAACTATGCTGGATGGACTCTAGCATAGATCCTTGACATATTAAATTTGCCGGATTAAGTCACGTCTGCTTTTCTGTCGGACAGGTTTGCAGTTAGAAAAATTGCCGGCACATTTAATGGCGTATGGACTGGTATGGTAACAGAGAAGACAGTGATTAAAGAAATCAAGGGAAATAGTGGTATTGTTGATCTGACTCGACAAGGGTCAGCTTTGCTTCCATGGACGATTACCAGACAAATTTTAGCTCATTTTGCTTCTAACATGAAGGATAGGTCTAAAAGTGCAACTGATTTTGAGTCCGAACATGAGTAAATCGTTAGAAAGCTATGATACGCGACAAAGATTATGTACTAAGCCATTTTCAGAAAAAAACATGACAAATTCATTCATATAAGAGGAGTCCCCAAAAGAGTTTATTGAATATTATATATATATATTGATTGCTACAAAAGATGTCCAAAAATCATTGCAGTGCGTAGATCAGATTCATCCACTGGCAAAAATCATTTATTGAGAGTTTTGACGTAAAAGGATGTCGTGATTTCTATGTCCCGCTCACCAGATCTTCACAGAAAACATGACCAAGGTGTGTCATCTTAAATTCCGATCAGGAGAATTGGTCAAGTCCTTTATAAATCCGACTGTTTTCTTTCGCCGTGCTCTTTTTCTGGTTAATGTACAAGAATATGTTACAATGAAAAAAAGTCTTAGAGATTCCAGTGGGCCCCATTCCAACGTCTCTATTTCACGATGAAGGGTCCATGCGTAATGCTTGTAAGTCTGATTTTATCTATGTTCTTGAAAGTGAAGGCTGCTAATCATTCATATTACAACGATGTAGTCTCATGAAATCAGTTTTGATCCGAGATGGTGTGTGTATAATTCAAAGCCTAGATGTTAAGAGGTTTGTTGCTTCTGGGGACTCAAGATTCTACAAAATCAGCTGAGTATATCAGCTGTTTGTGACGGAGAAAGGATATACAATGTCACAGGAAGTATGAAAATCCCAGGATGGAAGAAAGTTTTAGGATCGCCAAAGAATAAACCGAATTTGACTAAATTTTTAGGCGATTATTTTCTCCTTCATTTTCGAGAACTTGGATTAAATGACCAACGACACTTTATTTTGGCACGTGTTTTTGTTAACCCAGAGGTTGTTAAGAGGTTTACACCCACTACTGTTACTGATATTCCAGAGTTGTTCAGCACACAAGAAGAGGCAGATACGATACTCATTCTGCATTCAGTATCAGCTGATAGTTTGGGGTAGATGATGAACCTGGTAGGATTGTCATTAAGTCCTCCGACACAGATGTAATAGAGAATGGAAACGGGGAATGTGTCAAAGAGACAACAACCCGACGAAAGAGTAGAAAACAGCTCAAGGAGAAAATCAGATTGTATAAAGCGGTTCAAGGAGTGGGTCGGTTTTTCTAATTCTACCACTGCTATCTTGCTCTTTTCAGTTATATTTATAAGGGGAACACCCGGAGGCGGGCTTCAGGTGTTTTGTTGTTATGTGTACGTTTTTGCCCTCAGCTACAGGACACAAGCGAAATGTGGTTCAAACCGGTAGTGTAACGTTAGTAGAGACGGAAGGAGGTTTATAACGACACATGAAGTTTGCAAATCAATTGGTCCACCGTATGCCAGATATCAGCTGCTCATGCTCTTACCGGCCGTGAAAGCACATCCTCCTATTTGGCATAGGTAAAAAGTCAGTTTATAAGGCTTTGCCACATCATCCGAGAACCAGCAAACCCTGAAATGTGTCAGTCAGTGGTAGATCTTGGTAGCACGGATGTAGACCCGGCCATAAAAGCGATGAGGCATCTCAGTAATTAATACCGAATAAAATTGTACTTTTTTCTGACCAAAGATCAAAGGGCGCATTTAAAACCTACACTAAAATAGCCATCGGCCTATTTTGCCCCATTAGTCAAAGGGCGCATTCAAAACCTGCATCTAATCGCCCCCTCCTTTCTTGTGACTTTTTTTTTTTTACCGAAGTTGGTTTATCACCTCTACCACCCGAAATTGTACTTTTTTCCGACCAAAGACCCAATGGCACGTTTGAAATCCACGCCAAACTAGCCAGATGACTATTTCGCCCCCTTTCCGTGTGAGTTTATTTTTTTTCACCGAAGTTTGTTTATCACCGCTACCCGTAGAATTCTACTTTTTTTCTGACCAAAGATCAAAGGGTGCATTTGAAACCTACGTGAAAATAGCCATGTAGCTATTTACCCCCTTTCCTTGTGATTTTTTTACTGAAGCTTGTTTATCATCGCTGTGTTTACTAGTCGGATCGGGCAGAGTGGTAAAATTATCAAGGTACCTCTTCAAACTTGATATCTACCTCAAGAACATTCAATGAAGTTAAAGGAGAGACCAACCAAGTAATTCCACTTGGACATACCCTCCAATGAATATCTCATCATCTTTATCAAATTCCCGTGTGAATTCAATCTCGTTTTGATAATCATGAATTATGGAATTTCTCGTTTTCAAATATTCTGTACTAGTAGCTGGTGTTTCCCTTTTATAACATGAGATGTATGTAGCTGATCCACCCTCTCCACCGACGAATAGGCGAATAGTAAATGTGGGCTTAGACTTATCCTTGAATTTCAAAATTTGGAAATTATCATCGTTAATTTCAAAAGGTCTTTTTTTTATTATATTTAGTTTAATCATTTACCGAAAGTCCAAACGGTATCGGAGTAACACGAGGAGCAATAGGGTGTGCAGACATTGAGAGTAATTATAAGTGTTTCTATCTAAAGGAAGTATAGTACTAACTTACATGCTGATATTGCTCATTAGGTGTTAACGTAAATTTTTTAACTTCGTAACCAATATCTCCCTTTATAATAACTGCCACATATTTAGCGATATAACCCATTAGGATTTCGATATCTTGAGTCCCGTTAGAAAGAGTCTTTGAAAACACTCGTGTCCATTTTGCCACATCATCCGAGAACCAGTACTCCGACATGCCGCTTCCAAAATCCTTCCAAAGTATAACACTCCAGGAAACACGTTGAACCTTTCAAATCAATGTCGATACTAGCAGTCATTTTTTTTTAGAGTCCTGTGATATCTCGCTCCTCAAGTATCTTAATTTCATAATGCAAGTCGGAGTCAGCGTAAGATTTGGGAAGTTTAGTTCGGAATCATAATCCTGGATATAATACTGGATTTCTTTTCCAATACCTTGTAAACCAAAAATACCGACATAAGAAGTCCAATTTCAGCCAAGGAGATCTATCATGTGCAATACAAGGAATGAACCCTTAGTATTTCTATTATTTTTGAATTTTGCTAAATACTGGTAATTTCTGTAACAAATCAATGAATAATCATGGCAGACAAGTCTGACGACTGGTTGGCGAATACACTCGGGGACCTAGAGTCCACCCTACAGAGGCATCATCCCAGGAGTTTCAAAATTACAATCCAAAGATACTAATATTAAATATAGTAAATTTATACTATGCTGTATACGACGCATTTCAAGGAGTTACCGCTCATCAACAGCATTAAAACCGAAACATTTGGAAGACCAAAAACCAAACTTATATTAAACAAGAAGTACTCAACCAAAAATACCGAAATAGGAAGCCAAATTTCAGATAATGAGATCTACCATGTGCAATACAAGGAATGAACCCTTAGTATTTCTATTATTTTTGAATTTTGCTAAATACTGGTAGATTCTGTAACAAATCAATGAATAATCATGTCAGACAAGTCTGACGACTGGGTTGGCGAATACTAAGCGGTTCAAGGAGTGGGTCGGTTTTTCTAATTCTATCACTGCTATCTTGCTCTCTTCAGTTATATTTATAAGGGGAAGACCTCCTCCCTGATATCCAATCTGAATTAATTTCCACGAACAAGTCGCGTTATTCTTTATTCTTTCCACATGAAACAGTGTCATCTCATTTCTAACATCCTTTCTTATTTTTTTTTAAATATTAAAATCGAGGTGCCTGACTGATTTACTTCAAATCTGATCACGAATTGGCTAGGCACAGGTCTTAATCCTGTTATATCATGAAAAACCAGGTGTATATCCAGTAAATAAAGGTTTTCATCCTTATCAGTCGGTTTTAAAATCAATGTCCAATTATCATTATCCTCTTTAATATTATCATCATTATTATACACATCGTCCGATAACCACTCGACTTTTGTGTCTTCTAGGAAACTATGAATGGGTTTTACCGTAGCGATAAATGATGCTGCTTGCTTCTTTTCGTTCTTTTTTCTTTCAGATTTATCGAAAAATCTTCTTAGTCCTCTCTTGTAATCAACGTTATTAACGAAGTCCTGAATGTTTGTATCCACCTCATTTTTGGTATACAAGTCAGACTGCAATTTACTGTTAAAAATCCAAACTCAATCCTTGGTCTGTCCGGATGTAGCTGTTCGGCCAGAAGCGATAGAGGGTAATGGCGAATGTCTAACTGTAATTCCGGACTATGTGCCGAGGTGTTTCTGTAGGGACGCGTATTTGTTTAGTTCCAAGTAATGAACGGCCTCATCGATATCGTCCAAGGTATATTGGAGTTGTATCCAGCGAACTAGTGGAAAATACACTTCCATCCTCCCGTCAGTCAGGTGATTCCCTCCTTTTCAACCTTCAGGTGTAAGTTAACTCCCAGATAAAAGCTCTTCCGGGAAACAGATTTATATATCCTCTTTTTCGGGATCGGTCAATATTCCTAGCAGATCGTCCCTCCTATTCAGCACCAGGGCGTGATAAAAATCGTAAAATGCATCGGGGCCTCTTCTGGGTAGTATTTACAGTAAGGCACGGGTACGCATCTTCCTGGCTGGTTGATGGGAAATGAATTCTCTCTGGTCCTCGTCCACTATGTCTCGTTGTACATCGAACCACCGAGGTTTCGTTCACCAAAAGAACATAATTCAAGGCTTGTCTGTGCTGTGGTTGCATCTCGACGCCTTTACCGTTCGAAGGAATAAAACGAAGTGAGAGGTTATGAACTATATATATATAGGCAAAACGTGGATGTGATAGAAAGCACCCAAGGTTTCTACCAATCAGAGATCCAAGTCTAGTTCGTTTTGCAACATGTCGAATAGGAGATTTCCATGAAACATGGCGGCGCCCACGAACGCGGACCTGTGAGAGAGCACCCGGTGCTCATATGGGTCACTGCATTTGTCCAGGCTTGTGACTGGCTACATATGTAGGCTGCATTAACCCCTTCCGCCTAGTCTAGTGATATCCGTCATGAGATGTCCCAAAGTCCGATGTATCAGATAAAAAATGCAGTGCTTGCCGCACACCGTTGAGCCTTCTTCTTGTACCCTGACGGTGTAGTATGTCCACATTCGACAATGTCGATTCATGAAGTTATGGTAAGCGATCGAGTGAGGTGGTTGTGGTATTCTCGCATGGAATTGGCATCGATATATATAGCTATCCAATGTTTCCCTCTCGACTATCTGGATCCGTGTTCCCCACCAAGACCGAAGGCACGTTCATGTGTCTGGGTGATCTATTTCTGGCGTACACCCCTTTAAAAACCGATCTAGTCCGAGGATGATATTTTAAGACGCCTTCGATCTCTAAAGTGTTCATCAGGCACTCTAATCAAACATGACTTGTCTATTTCTGTCTATTTAGATGACAAAATCACGTTCATGGTAGCAGGAAGCGCTTCGGCAAAATGAATTTCTAAACATAATTTGCCTTGTTTTATGAGTTGAAAGGTACCCACTTCAGACATATCGGGAGTCAAATCGAAGCCAAACAGGGTGTAGCCTTTAGAGAAGTCGTCTCTGGAGATGGTGTTTCCTTCGTCTTGAAACATCTTTCCGGTACTGGTATAGAGTCCCATGTTACTTCGAATGTATTCTTCCCCGCTGAAATCCGACTGAAAGGGTTTGCTGGGTATCTGTTTTCCGTCAACGTTGAGCGTGACAAAGTTTATCTCGAAGTGTTTAAAGTTAAACACGTTTTTTCGTGATGTTTCCGTTCAAAGCATCGCTCTCCACACATCAAGTCACCAACTGTCCCCGGAACATGTTGTCTTAGACGTCTTCATTGTTGTACATACCAGAAACTCTTTCATTGTCATCATGTTCTTTTCCTGCCAGACGTCCCGACATAACTTGTACTCTTCGGGTGCAATGTTCTCGTTTTTCAGTGTAATGAAAAACGCCTGGTGTGGTGGTAACTCCGTCACTGCCACTGCCAACTTGTCTAAATCGGTCATCCACTCTTATGGAAAAAACCCTTTCTCTTCCGTACAGCCATACGCTTTCAAAAACTGGGAGTAACTAAATCCGGGAGCCAGGTAGTTGGTGATGTCCAAAAATTTCAACCTCTCCGTCTTTATACACATGAAGTTGTTGTTATGCTTCACGGTATACTTTATCTTGTAACTTACCACCAGATGAGTGAAGAAATCTATCTTCATGGCGTTCACGTTGTATTTTCTGGTGTTGAAGCCAATCACGGGTAATTCTTGGAGATGTCGTTCCAGTTGCTGTTTCAACTTGTACAGGTGATGTTTCTTTTCCTGGCGGTCTTGCTCTTCGTCGTCTTGGTATTCTTCCAGGTCCCGGTCCAGTCTCTCTTGGATCTCTTCAAAGACACCGGCATACCTTGGCATCAGTAAGCAGAAGGCTTTGTCACTGATTTCTGTCAAATGTATCAAACACGAATCCACGGTTTCACTGCTATCTCCTTCGGACACGAAACAAACTGGCTGGGTAAACTCCGGTAAATTGGAACACACGGAGACGCTGAGCAAAACGTACTGGCTGGTCCATTCCAATTTATCCGACCTTGGTTTGTCTGTAGGTTGAAGCATCACCTCTATATCATAAGTGGCTCTGTAAGGGTAATATCTGCCTTCTACCTTGACTTGGATTACTTCGTCCTCCAAACGTTCAAATACGGTCTGTGGTGTATCGTACACTCCGCCGGAAAATTTGTACAGTACATCGCCGCTGCAGGTTCTCTCGTGTTTTTAAGTTCCCTTACTGATTTCCACAACTTGTCACATTTAGAACATAGGTAACTGTGACTGTATTTCTCCATGTCGCTGACATAACTTAAATGGTTTTCATACAGGTTCAGGTTCATGGTGTCCTGGAAATGGTAGGGAGAACGTCGTACCAATCTCGCCGCTACGTCGCCCTCTTCTGTATATTGCAAATCGTACACACAGACGTTTAGTTGGAACAGTGGTTCGATGAAGCCAAATAGTCTTAACAAATACCTTTGAAATCACCGCCGGACATTTCTGTATGTTCAAGATATTGTCGATGGTAAGTCTGTTACGGGAAAACACAGGACGCATTATATGGTCCGTGGGATCCATCAACCAAGCACACCAAGCCTTTGTTCCGTAGGAGGAGGTCTGGTAACACGACTCTGGTTCCTATCGAGTGTTCCACCAAATTAACATAAAACGTGACATTTGTCAGTAAATGCACTCCAAAATGTCGTGACGGTTCAATTCGTCCAAAAACTAGGTCTTCTTCATTCCTAATCAGGTGTGGTACGTTGAAAAATCGGGCGTTGTTCTGGCTGGAATGGAATTATCTTAGTTCTCCGGTATCAACGTTTCTCAGTACAATTCCAAATGACACGTTAATCTTGAAGGTCGTGGTCTGAAGTTCGAATATGTGGCGAACCATGTAAGGAAAGGTGGCGGTGTTATTTCATTCAACGTAAAATTGAACCGATCCTGGGAACGGTTGCCGGTAATTTCCTCTGTCCGGATGGACTGCCAGTGTCTCAGGTACAAAACCTTGGTATCGAGATCTTGTGGCAAAACGTTTGGTTGAGGTAAACTGGTTGGACTCTCAGGTGCCGACATCGTCTTGCGTCTTTTTGCACAAGAGCCAGGTAGTGGCGAGGCTGGTCTCGACTGGTTTTTTCATCCTGGGTTTGGCATCCGGCTTGGTATGCAACAGTCTGTGCCGAGCAATCTGTTGACATACTGCCCACATTCTGGACATGTCAGGGTGTATTTGTGGGACTCATGGTGGCGATTACAGTTGTCGGCCCTGAAATATTCTTGACCACATATCTGGCAGGCAAAGGCCTGAACTGGATTATCTGGCTTTCCAGGCTTACTCTGCTGGTGGGTAGCCTCGTGGCGTTTCCTGGCGTCTGGCCTGGCAAACTCCTTTCAACATACCTGGCTTTCCACGCTCACTCTGCTAGTGGGTCTGGAAAAATCTTTACCACATATCTGGCATGAATACGTCTGGGACAAAGCAGCATGTGTCTTCTGGTGGCGAGGCAGATTTCTCTGCTCGGTAAAAGTCTTACCGAATTTCTCTCAAGACAACATGGTCGTTACCTTTTCAAAGGTTCAAGTCGAAAGGAGGGGCTGTGCACTGTATATATAGCCAGAAGGCGGGCATAGAAGAGATCACCTGGTGTCTTCGCTCACGACCGCGTTCCCCGACATGTTTCAATCCGTTTTGTACTGCAAATTTCCAGTGAAAATTTCCATGACGTCACATTAACGGTATCGCGTAATCCAACATGGATGTCTCAACGACCTGTAAGAAAGCACCCCCTCCGGAAACGACCAAACATTTACGAAGAGTGACAAATGGTGCCGAAGACGTCTAAACGGTTCCGAATGTTGCCGGAAAGTCAGAAAGCGAATTTTGTGAAATTTTCTTCCCTTGTATTGATGGAGGAGAATATGGAAAACTTTGAACTTCAGTTTCCGCCTTACATGCGCAGATGATACATCCGGGCCCAGGCACGTGACCGACGTCACTTCCGTAAACAAATAATGGGAAACCCACCGCTTCCGGTCACATATGAGCAGACGACATATCCGGATCCATGCACGTGACTTACGTCACTTTCGTAAACAAATACAAAAAAAATGGCGGAAAACCCGTTACTTCCGGTTGCGAATGCGCGTAAACAACTTCCGATCACGTGACTTCCTATCTGTTGGCGTCATTTCCGGTTCCGGTGACGTCATATCCTGCTCCACCACGACGAACTCGCTCCACCTCTTCAAATGCTAATTTAGAACCACATATATACTACTCAGGCGCATATTATGCGGCGGGATTAAACAAGTTTCGTGGAGCTCCAGTCCTCCTCTTTCTAAATATGGTCAAGGAAACATACTACTCCCATTGTAGCAGAAAACATAGAAACAAACTAATTAATAACCATGTAAGTTCTCGCAGTTAACTGAAAGCAAAGTCAGGTAACATAACTTCAAGCTTACCAATCTTAGGAAGTATTTGTCTACTTCACCCCCAGAAAGCTGTTAATTTAATGCAGAAACAATATAATCTAAGCTTACTTGTACAGAGCCACAAACTGGACAAGTTAAGCAATGATTTAAATTTTCCTTAAGGAATTTAGAAGGCAAAGGATATTGCTACCAGATAATACCCGATTTAAGGATCGGTCAATAACGTTGAAATTGTATCCCTTGCTAATAAGTCGGTTCAATGATTTGCTAATATCCAAAGGGTAGTTTTTGAGTTCATGAGCTTTTTAAACTACTTTGCCATAAAATGTGAGTTTTAATATACCTATAATCAAAGTTTTACAATTTGCAGTTGAATTTTAGTACCAAAGTTTTTCTTTGTACATGTGAGAATAACATTGATTCTTAAAATTGGTAAAGTTTGACAGGATGGTAATCATATAAGTAATATATTACACACAGATAGGAATATTAAGTGAAAAGGGATAGGTTTCAGAATGAGAAGGGGTTTAATAACTAGGACAACTGTAATATCTGTGCGCTTTAATTTTGTTAAAGCAATTTTTTTACATGAACTAGTAAGTTAAACTGTTTGAAAATGAGCCGAAAAAGTTTCTTTGAATGATTTAAGCAGTAGTCGATGTTATATAAGTAGTATATATGAGGTTTTAAGTGAGTATTTGAAGAGATTGAGCGAGGTGGAGCAGATATGACGTCATCAGAACCGGAAATGACGTCACAAGAAGTGACACATGAGTGGGTGTATCCTGAAGTGATTTGCGCCCATGCGCAACCGAAAGTAGTGGATTTTCCCGCCTGCTCTTCTCTTGCTCATCGCTGCTCTGCACTCTACTCATTTTACTGTTCTATTGCTCCATGCTGCTCTTCGCTGCTCATTTTGGTTATTTGCTGCTCTGCTATTGGTGGTCGATTGTCGTTAGTGAAAGACTGGGGTTGTGCGAGAGCATCTTTACATCCGGATCATTTGAAAGGCCACTCTGCATTTGTCCAGGCTTGTGACTGGCTATATATGTATAAACATATATAGGCTGCATTACACCTTCATCCTTTTTTTTAAATTAAAAAAAATCCTGTTTTTCTTTGCTTCTGCTTCTTCTAATGGATTTTTTACATGTTTTTTAAATCATCCGGCCAAGTGCAGAATTTTTCTCTCACAAGTTACATGAATGTGTCATATCGTAGTTTTCCAGGTCGACTGAGTGGGAATGGAAAAAGTCTTCTCTTTTATACGTCGGTATACGTTGTCTGATAAACTGGAACTATTTTTCGCAATTCGGGTTCTCTATTTTCAAAAATAGGTACAGTGTATGACGTTTTTCAGTTCTTTCCATTCGAAGGTGTTCAAGCCGATTCCTCTTCGTTGGACGATAGGTCCATTCTCTGCAGGGTATAAAGTGTTTTCTTATCGAAATCGTGAGGTATGGGGATTTGACGGTGACGAATACATCGTCCCCAATGTGATATCTCTAGTCCACTGGTTCCTTATCCTGTACTCTATCGATCAAATCATCCAGAACATTGATAGTCTCGCATACGCTTTCCGTTGTATCAAAGATAAGCTCACTTCTTGTTTAGTCGGAACAGTTTCGCTTTTCCAACATCTCTTTTTTTGCATGATTTCATATGAAGCTCACGTCCGAAGATACTATAAAGGGATGTGTGATAGGGACTTTATGTCCTGCTTTTATTATACACCATGTGCATACACTAAGTTTACTCTTTACAATATCCTATACAAAAAATCAAGATAAAGTATCTCAATAACAATAATGTGAAAATGACATTCTGACCTGGGTCAACCCCCCACCCCCTTTTTAACGTTTGAACCTATAACACAGACAAAATTCATTTTCCATAAAATTCATGTTAGCAGCTTAGTAACCATGGCAAAAGAAATTATAAACAATAAATGAAGCAATTTAAAGCATTGTATCAGCTTTGGTGACTGTTACCGTGATATTGGTATTTTGGTGTATTTTTCTGTTCTAATATGACATAAATGCACATTTATTATTTATGTGTGTAGACCTGAAACAATGTGGTTGACACTTTAAATGAATGTTATTAACATCATAACTTCATTTAAATTACCATATTAACCGCTGCTTTAAATGAAATAAATTAATTGTTATGTCGGCAGTTAAAATTTCTACAACTCTAAAAATTGACATGGGAAAGATCATGGAAGTCCTCGTTTCCTTGGTAACCGATGACCAACATCCATTCAACTTTTCCAGGAATTAAGTTAAGTGAACATGATCATATGAACATAATTTTATACAATTCTGATATACATGCATGAATAGTGGTCTGCATGTTTTTTTCAAAGACTCACTCTTAATATTAACCATTTCAGGTTGATTCAGCAAGCGTAAATTCTTTCCTCCAAAAGTTTAGAATAAAGTTTAAAAAGGGAAATATTGCAATAACAAAACTGATAAGTTATGATTTTGTTCCTTTTACACATATCATAGTATTTCACTTTGGGTAGTTTTGATAAAAGTGCTTTTTATTTCAGATTAAGTTGATTTTCACACATTAATAATTATTTTCTTTTGGGTGTTTATATGAACTCTTGTTTACTTACCTGAAATACATAAACATGACGCAAACTTGTCGTATTAATATATTCACCGTAACATAAGAATAATCGTATTAATGTATTCACCGTAACATAAGGATAATTTTGTCCACATATACATAACCATGCACAATAACAAAATGAAAATTCAAAGTCACAACGGAATTACAAACGAAGGTGTCGATTTGAATGAATTCGTATCAAGAGATCTGTATAAAAGAACCGAATACCATAATGAAATACATTTGGACGAGGAAAGCAGTAACATTGAAGTCATTGATATGTCGGCTGATAAAATCAAGACAAAGGATGTACCTGTTGTTTACAATATTGTCGGCGACTCGAATAATTTAGTAATTATGAACAAAAGAAAATTTTCAAAAAAATCACAGGAGAAACTGAGTGTTGACATTGATGATGAAGTGCGGGGTTTAAACTACAGAACTGCTGATAACCCCCCAATTCATCTCATTTTATTTTTTGCTTTACAGGTAAGATTTTTATAACGTTTATGACTTTGAAATGTTATTGGAAATTAAAAACTTTATATATCAATATGTTAAGTTAGTTTGAAATTTTAAATTCTCTTTTTCCAATGTACTTCAGGGACTAATTTCATTTTACTGAACAATTGGATGTGTCCGAAAAGTCAATATGATTCAATTTTTTAAACTTTGAAAACTTCCTCATAATCAGCAAATTCAAAATTGTTTGTGGTGACGTCATATTTTACGCAATGACTTAGGTAAATCTACTTGAGTGAATATTTGAGACATTTCATCAGCAACAATAATAAATAATAACAAATGCAGTTTTCGTCAGTTGCCACTTTTTGAACCAAAACGTCATGCAAGAATAGGAATGTGACATCTCGGCAATGGTTTACACGGGTAATTATCAAACGGGATGACATTTCAACAAAAGAACATTTGAGTTAATAAAAATTATTTTTATTTAAATGAATCTTAATTAGAAAAAAGTCTTGAAATATAAATATCTTGGAAATATCGTTGAACCATCCGGAAAATCCCATTCCACACATGTAAAATTGTGAAAAGAAAACCAATAAAGTTATGTTCTCCATGTTTAAATATCCTAGTCCTGTAAAGAATGTTAATGTCAGAATTCATAACGAAAAACCTGTTTGAATCCTTAATAAGACCTATTCTGATGTATAATTCAGAAATATGGTATATGGATTTTTACTAGAAAATTATTAAAGCTTCTCAGAGAGATTTCATATAATGTTTTTAAAGACACCAGTTTATAAGAAAAAAGTAAATTAAAATTCTATAAATATACTCTTGGCCTAGCAAATAGTCGATTTGAAGCCAGAGCTGAATTAACTCAGTACCCAACTGGTAGATTTATTAAATAACAAGCTATTAAATATGTATGTAGATTCATGAGTGGAGATAATGATCCATTGTTATATTATGCCAATTTATTATCCAAAATAACTTCATTCACCAGGTACTTAATAGTTATGCATGGTTAACATTTGTGTACAATATATGTCAGGTAATGATATAACTTCAAATGAATTTAATAATGTTAACTACATGTATAAGAAAAAAAAATAATAATAATAAAACTAAAATGCTAAAGCAAAAACTTAAAAATAATTATGAAAATTTATTTTTCTCCAGAATGCATACATTGACAGAAGATAGCAACCTCTTCTCGTACAGTAAAATCAAAATTCAATATCAAATAATAAAAATGTATGAATAATTCCCGTTTTGAAAATTCAAAAAATCTTATAAAAATGAAAATAAGTGATAATGTTTTAGAAATTGAAAGAGGGGGATACAAAATGTTAAAAGAAATATTAGAATGTGCCAAAATTGCAATTTAAATTTAATTGAAGATGAAAACCATTTCGTTTTTGTATGTCCAATATATAATACTTTTAGAGAGTTTTTGAATAATGTTATAAGCAAATTATCAGAGATAAATAATTTATCAACTTCTGAGAAACTGAAAAAAAACTTTCTCATAATGATCGTATATAGTTTGCTGCTCTATTTATAAAAAAAGTCTCTCAAACTTAGGAAAGTAGACTCTACAACTGCATAGATTTTGTGCTTGTGTGTTTTATATTAGCATGACTTTATTCTACTGTGTTCATTGTTTTAATTTTGTTTGCTGTCAATCGCTAGGGGTAAAATCATGTATTTCCAATAAAGAGTTCTATTGTCAGTTGTTTCCAGCAAAGTATAGAAATTGTATTTACGTGTCTCCCATCTGACTTTCAGTTCTGTATAAAAGTTTAATATTATCATTGTTCGGAAAAGGTAACTTAGTAGAGTTAGCAAAAATTAGTGAGGGGTATTTCCATTCTTTAAATTTCCACCGGCTTGCTTGAGTTTTTACGCCCCGTCCACGAATGTGGTTGGAGCATACCAGTCTGACAACTGTCTCCTGACCTTGACCACTTTTCTCGGTTGAGTGACTTGCGTCCATGTTTCGTAATTAATTAAAAACCAAACTTCTATTGTTTCTGCACACCAGCAAGTGCAAAGGCATTGTGACTTAATTAAGGGTTCTATGACGTTGATTTCTGTTAGTCGAAAAGCGGTAGATTGTTGCGCTGTGTTTCGCGCAATTTACGGTGTCCGATACGACGCCCGTCATACAGAGATGGAAAGGTTTTTCATATTATTTCAGAAAATACTTTAAATTATGTATGTATCCTATGGTGGCCGGATGCGGCCATTTCGCCTTTTCGCGTTTTCGCGTTTTCTCCTTTCACTTTCACGCGAAATGGAGAAATCGGGAAATCGAGAAATCGAGAAAGCGAAATCGAGAAATCGAGAAATCGGGAAATCGAGAAAGCGAGAAATCGAGAAAGCGAAAACGCGAAATCGAGAAATAAAGAAAGCAAAAACGCGTGTGAAAATGTACTGAATATGATTGTGCACATTTTAAATATGATATTCATAGCGGAAGATAGAAAGTTAGCGAGTGGTTACAAAGTGATTTGTGTAATATTTATTCGTTTGAAACAATTTTTTTTTATAGCAAACTGAAGTTCTAGACCCGTTTCAAGCTGACAAATCGGGGTATTACCAAGTTTATGAATGAAGCACTGTCCTACGAAATCCCAATTGCAATGAAGCACTAAGAGATTTGTTTACTTCAGATGGAACACGATGACATCCAAAATGATGTACATTCAAACTTCCTTAACACGAAAATGTATGAAAAGTTATCAAAGTAGAAGCGGTTGGATTTTTGGTATCATGTAAATAATGTCAAGTATTAATAGCGTTATAGACTAGGTCGAATCTAGCCAATAAAAACGGGGGTTCCATGTTAAAATTTGACATTGTTTGCTCAAATGCTGCGAGAAATTTAAGAAGTTTTCCCGCCAACAATAGGAGGGGTTCCAACCCATGTAACCCGCTTTTTGATCCGCAACTAAGAGATAATAATTAGTTAAATTTTAAAGTGAACTTCATCAATATTATTGTAACAATTTTTCAACAAAAGCTTTTCCTTTACTAGAGTCAATCTTAAAGCGCACGAATAACAAACATCCAATTAGACTTTAATTAATAGTGTACTTAACATCTTTACTTGTATTATTTTAACCATTCTACCCAACTACGCCTTCTCATATTTTGTAAATGAGTAACATAGCTATAAGCTGTAGCTAGTTATGAGTGATAGCTTTAAGTGTGTATCTACAACATAAAGTAAACAAATTTAAAACAAATATAATCAAACATTTACATTTTCAAGACTTTTATTATACCACAAAAATATACTGCATAAATTCACTCGGTAATATCAGTATCAAAAAAATCTGAACAAGCCTGTTAAACAAGCAGGATTCGGAAAATCTGAAACCGCTATTTAGTTTTGATTCTGGTTCCATTATAATCTAATGAAACAATTACAATTTTCTTTGGCTTTTTCAGTTATTGTTTTGTGGTAAAGGTCGGATAACTTCTCTTCCTTACCAATGACATACAAATTCCGAATTTCCTTGCTTTTTAGTACAATTTAGTTTGCAGCAGTTTCCGAGCAAAGATGAGAATTTTGACAAGAATAGGATTTTAAAATAAATAAAGTTTATTTTAGATTACTGAGTAAAACCGTGGAATTAATAATAGCCCTCATGAAATTCCATCGATATCGTCTGTAAAGTTGACATTTTTGCCTGCAGTAATTATAAAAAGAACACCCTCCTTATATTTGAACATGACGCATTCAACCGCTTAAAACCGCAACAATTTTATGAAAAATTTGTACGTTTTCGCTTTCTCGATTTCCCGATTTCGCTTTCTCGATTTCTCGATTTCCCGATTTCCCGATTTCTCGATGTTATGATATTGTAATTATTATGTTTATTTATCTTGGCCTAATATGTTTTGTGTGGCCTTATAACATGAATAATATGCTTATATAATACTTATAGTTGTTTACCAAATAATGTTATAACTGCGCAGTTTAGAAATCACTGGAACGATAATAGATACTGATGGAATGACTAGAACTTTCTATTTGACTTACGTAATAATTCTGTTGTAATTCAAACTTCTACCGTATTCTAGAAGGATTCTATGGATTTCCGTGGTGGTTATATATACGGACGAAGGTTGGACTTTCAGAGCATAACATATCGGACCAGATATTAACATTCTTGTGTTCTCAGCTGTTGGATTGACACACTTTTATTTACGTTACACACATCATAATTGACACACTAATTCCGGATAAAGAAAAGACAAAGGATTTTGAACAGTTAAGTTGACATTTTAGTCTGTGTAATATTTTTTGTAAACTTGTATATAATAAATCTTGTTAAATTTTATTATTGATTTGTGTTTTTTGTTGGATACAATTTAAAGGTGATTTCGGCCGTAACATCGATTTCTCTATTTCGCGTGAAAGGGAAAGGAGAAAACGCGAAAAGGCGAAATATCACCAATACGATGTAATTGTTTCATGAAGTTTCATCTTTTGTTTACTCTCAAAATCACTCCCCAAAATTTGTCGTATTGATTATATCCTATTTTTGTGTTTGTTCGCACTAAAATCAGAAAGGTTATTTTAAGATAATGTCCTTTAGCATATATAATTTAACGCAGTTTTTCCGGGAACAAATAAAAAGCCTCGCTCAAACGTAATGAATTTGACGTCCGACAATCATACAAGTATTTTTGCATTCTATGTACATTTTTTTCTATAATAATCAGTGAGAAATGAGCATAATAAATAACCATAAATAACCCTGTAAACATCCGAATGTCCATCGTCTTGATTTGATAATGTATGAAATACATTATAGGTACAAATTCCACTGTAACGATTTCTTTCCGATCCAATGAATTAAAACCAAAAGAACCAAAGAAATGAGGGGTATAACCCCTTCCCCATCTGAGTCCAGCGTACGCCTTGAAAACCACTGGGCACTAGTTGTAACTGAGTTCAGCGTACCAGTTAATTTCCACCTCACGTCCAGGAATCACCAGTAAAAATCCCGCGTACGTGTTAAAAAACGGCTTGAAATCCCGTACAAAAATGGGAGGGGGTTATACCAACAGAAATATGCCATTCCATATACGGTAGAGACACAGAACAGAAAATGTACATTGACAAAATACGGTTATTATGACGTCCCGTTCATTGATACTGTGGAGGGAAGACGTTTGGACAATAACAGGCAAAATTTCATTAAGTCACTTCTTTTTTTTTAATTGTACGGTGAACCCCTATTTTCACTCTTTCAGTTGCAAGCTAATAACGAATGACTTTCTTCATGAAAATATGAAGCAAAAATATTTTCAAGATTTTTGTCAGTTGTAAAATAATGTAGTCTAAAATTCCCTTTTTTGGCGAGAAAATGTTATTTCATAAAATTTTAAGCAAAATGCTTTAACCAAATTTCTATTATAAAAAGATATTGAATCTATGGGACGTTTTCTTTGAAAAACTGAAATCCGTATATACTTACGAAACTATTGAACAAAATTACGATGAAACCATTTGACGTAACGTTTTTGTAACTTTGCTGGAACCTATTTTTTTCATGTTGTCATAGCAGCGAAACTATATCGGCGACCTATACTTTTTATTGGCTTAAATTGCTTTAAACTCTTCACATAACAACTTTATGAATTTTGAACAAAAAATATGTTCAAGAACTGAATAGGCTGTTTAGTCTTCAAGTCCATTTTTGAGGAAGTATAATACTGTGGCATTTTTCTCTAACCGCTACCGACCGAACTCATAGCAGAGGGAACTTCGTCTTCGACTTCTTATCAGCAGAACTCAAACTCCTATACTTCAGTAATAGTGTGGTGTTGTATAAGTAAAAACAAGAAATACCAAATGGATATTTGAAGGAGGGAAAAATCTAAACAACTGACAAACTCCGGAGAACAACGTAGACAAGACCAAAACAACACATGCAATACAATTAAAAACTAAAAACATATGAACAACATGGACCCCACCAAAAAACCGGGGGTATACTCAGGTGCTCTGGAAGAGTAAGCAGTCTTTGCTTCCTGCAGGACACCTGCCATGCTGCCCATGTCAAACCCAGCACGAGTAAGGGATAAAATCAATGGAACAGGTCCATTTTCATTTGGGAAACGTTTTTTTTTTATCTCAAATGGCCCAAAGGGCTATGTGTGCTTATGCCATCACTTTGCGTCCGTCGTCTGTCGTCGTGTGTCGTCGTAAACTATTTCAAGGATCTTCTCCCCAGAAACTACTGGGCCAAATACTTCGAAACTTTAAGTGAATGTTCCTTAGGGTATCTAGTGTATAAATTATACCCGAGGTTTTGATCCATAATCAAACATGGCCGCCATTGCTAAAAATAGAACATAGAAGTAAACTGCAGCTTTTGTCTTATATCTCGAATACGAAAACATTTCCTCACTGACATGGGGAAAAATGTTCACCAGGTCAATTTCTAGTTGCCATGAAATTTTCTGACGAATCGGTGAACCCTTTGTTGGGTTATTGCCCCTGAATTGTTAATTTAAAGGAAATTTTGCAGTTATTATCTTGAATATTATTATAGATAAAGACAAACTGCAAAGAGCAAAAATGTTCAACAAAGTAAGATCTAAAAATAAGTCAACATGACCAAAATCATTGATTGACCCTTTATAGGAGTTTTTGCCCTTTAAAGACGGCATACGACGTAAAAGTTCCTTTAAAGATCTTTTCTTCTGAAACCACTGGGCCAATTGGGACCAAACTTTGGTGGAAATAGTCCCCGACTTCCAACCGACATGGCATTTGATACTAAAATGGAAAAAAAAGGGGGAGGGGTGAATTTCAAAAATTGTTTTCTATGAAACAACAAGGGCAATTGGAACCAAACTTTGGCAGTAATGGTCCTTAGGGAATTCTCTTTCAGAGGTATGTCCGATGACCCGGACTGTTAACTAAGATGGTCACCACAGCCGAACTTAGTTTTACATAGGGCCCTATGGGAAAATTCATTGAAAAATCTTCTTGTCTGAAACAACTGAACCAATTAGAACCAGATTAGGCAGCAATGGTCCTTAGGAGATCCTCTTTCAGAAATGTGTCCAATTTTGTGGACTGTGAACCAAGATGGCCGCCACAGCCGAACTTAATTTAACATAGGACCCTGTGGGAAATTCACTCAAAAATCTTCTTGGCTGAAACCACTAAGCCAATTAGAACTAGACTTGGTAGCAATGGTCCTTAGATGGCCCTCTTTCAGAATTTCGTCCGATGACCCGGACTGTCAACCAAGGTGGCCGCCACAGCTGAACATAGTTTAACATAAGGCCCTATGGGAAAATTCATTGAAAAATCTTCTTGACTGAAACCACTTGACATATTGGAACCAGACTTGGTAGCAATGGTCATTAGGAGGTCCTTTTTATACGCGCGTCAAAATTTTGACGGGAAGTTTTATGGTATACAATTGTCCGGCGTCCGTCTGTCCGTCGTAAACAAGTCGCACCCTAACTTGAGAACAACTTATCCAAATTTCATGAAACTTAACATAGTTGTTTCTTATGATGGTCAAACGATCTGTATACTTTTTGGTGAAAATAAAATTAAAACTTTTTGAGTTACGGGACTTTGTAACTAAAACAGGGGTGTGTTTTTTTCACATGTCGCGCCGTATCTCAAAAACGATTTATGACTATTGCTTAAAATTTTAGACACTTCTAAGTTATATTAATCTAAAGATCTGTATACTTTTTGGTGATGATTCAAAATTTTATTTTAGAGTTACTGAGTTTATTGTAAAAAAAGGGGGGGTTTCACCTGTCGCGCCGTATCTCAAAAACGATTTATGATTATTGCTTAAAACTTTACACACTTCTTAGTTATATTAATCTAAAGATCTGTATACTTTTTGGTGATGATTCAAAATTTTATTTTAGAGTTATTAAGTTTTTTTTGTAAAAAAAAAGAGGGGGGGTTTCACATGTCGCAGGGTATCTCAAAAACGATTTATGATTATTGCATAAAACTTTACACACTTCTTAGTTATATTAATCTAAAGATCTGTAGACTTTTTGGTGATGATTCAAAATTTTATTTTACAGTTATTGAGTTTTTTGTAAAAAAAAAAAAGGGGGAAGGGGTTTCACATGTCGCGCCGTATCTCAAAAACAATTTATTATTATTGCATAAAACTTTACACACTTCTTAGTTATATTAATCTAAAGATCTGTAGACTTTTTCGTGATGATTCTTTATTTTATTTTTGAGTTATTGAATGTTTATTGAGTTTTTTGGTAAAAAGTAGTCTTTTTTGGTCACATTTCGCGCCGTATCTCTATTGCATAAAAGTTTATACGCTTATGTTTTGCCGGGTTTCCATATACATCCCACCAGCAGCTCCACTAAATAAGGGGGATTTCGAAAACATTTATTATGTTTTTTTCACAAGACGACGGGCGTATCATGCGCTCGAGGCGCAGCTGTTTATTCAGAATTGTGTCCAATTTCTTGGACTATGAACCAAAATGGCCACCAGAAATGAACTTAGTTTTTAATAGGACCCTGTGGGAAATTCACTCAAAAATCTTCTCGACTGAAACTACTGAGCCAATTGGAACTAAACTTGGCAGCATTGGTTCTTAGATGGTCCTCTTTCAGAATGGTATCCGATCAACCGGATTGTCAACCAAGATGGCTGCCACGGCCGAATTAAGTTAAATTTTGGACCATATGGGGAAATTCATTTAAAAATCTTCTTGTCAGAAACCACTTAGCCAGTTGGAACAAAACGTAGCAGTAATGGTCCTTAGATGGTTCTCTTTTAGAAATATTTCCATTGATCTGGACTCTCAATCAAGATGACTGCCATAGCTGAACTTAGTTTAAATAGAACCCCATAGAAAAATCAGTCAAATTGACTGCACCACTTAAATTTTTAGGTCTGCTCAATGTGAAAAGCTACATCCAGGTGAGCGATACAGGCTCTTGAGAGCCTCTTGTAAGATGCCAACAGGACATGGACGTCTGAGCCCACTGACTCAAACCACAGAACTGTGTCAGCCAACATAGATGCGACAAAAGGGTTCCTTGTTAGGAATTAGTTACAACTGAGTCTTCATATAAAAATCATTATTCATTAAACAAAATAAATTAAATTATTTACAAGCTATATAAGTGAAGTCAAGAAATACCAAAGGGATATTCGAAGGAGGGGAAATCGAAACAACTGAAAAACTCCGGAGAACAACGAAGAGAAGACAAAAACAATACAAGCACTACTACTAAAAACATATGAACAAATGGACCCAACCAAAAATCCAGGAGTAGACTCAGGTGCTTCGGAAGAATAAGCAGTCTCTGCGTCCTGCAAGGACACCCGCCTTGCTGTCCATGTCAAATCCGGCATGAGGAAGGGACATCAATGAAACAGGTAGAGAAATCAAATGTTTTTTTGCTGTTACAGACTGAAATGGACTGAGATCGTAAAATATCCTTTAATTCTTTGGTTTTCTTTAATATCAACATTTGATTGATAACACTTCTTAAATAGCTTGTCTAACCTTAACTTTGGAGGCCTGTTTTGACAGCTGTTAAAATAGAAGTAAGTTGAATAAATTAAGGTCAGGTCATTGACCCTGCGAAAATCAATACCCCAACGTTGTCTTTCTTATGGATCAATACAACTGGTGATGCCCAGGCTGATTTGGAAGGTTTGATTATACCACTCTTCAACTGTTATTGTATATTTTGGAGTTCTTCCTGTTCAAATCCTATGGGAGTCGTAAAGGCTGTCTAACAGGTGCTGTTCCAGCTATATCAATTCTGTGTTTTATTACTGAGCAAGTTCCAACATCAGTTTTAGAATTTGCCAATGCTTTACTATTCATCAGCAACATCTCTGCAAGCTTGAGTTCAGTCTTGGTGTCAGGTATATTGTTACAGCTTTTTTCAAATAGTTCCTTGAGGTAATTCAGGAATTTCGGCCATATTTATCTGTTCACCCTTTATCCCACATGCTGTTTTGCAATTTCTCCCAGTCTTCAGGAATGTATACTGATTCATCTGTATGACTCGTGATCATTTTCAAATTATGCAACTTGCAACTATTCTTTTTCATGATGTTGCTGCAGTGATTTGTGTATTATCAGGAATAGAAAATGGTTTGATATCTCTAACTGTGTGTAACTCTCCAATTAAATAGTTTCTGTTCAGACATACAGGATTGTCTTCCATATTAATCAGTCTTATAGGAATACATTTTTCCGAGGGATCCACTAAGGTTTGAGCTACCATTATTTTTCTGTTATCTTCAACGTCTGGTTGTAAAAGCGAGTATCTTGTATCAATCAGGTTTGGTATATCACTTTTTTCAGACAAGATAATCTCTTAATTGGCTGGAACAGTTATATTTTCAGTTAATACCACTCTTGCTACCTGGTCATCAACTTCTTTCTCTGTGTAACAGTCTATCCACTACCCATTCAGTTGTATACCTTTCTTGGAATTTATTGTCATATTCATCTCATCAACAATATCGCATCCAAGAAGAACATTATCTCCTATTGGGGCAACTTACACGTCCTATTTAAATGGCTATTTAAAACTGTAACTTCACTTCCAACCTGGGTCATCTGCCCATTGATGCTTATTGGGACTTTAATTGTTGCTGAAATCACTCTGTCAATCTGGATACTACCCTATCTTGACTGTCCACTACCACTGTCCTCAAGCTCATCTCCAGGAGTCAAAACAGTAATTACAATCTCAGGTGCCCTACCTTCCTGCAGTCAGTTTCTTCATAAGGTTTCACGTTATCCATGGCATCAACAGAGCGAACTTGTGCCTTTGTTCTCATTCCATTCTTACACGTTAGATGCCAGGTTACTAGATTAATAGTTTCCTCCACGGTCTTAGGCCGCTTAATCAGGACATTATATGCTACACTCTTGTCTTGAAGTCCGGACAGCATGTATTCAATACTTAAGTTTTCAAAAAATTGCCTGTCCATTCCAGGGAAAGTCTTTCTGACCATTTCTTCAACTCTAGCAGCATATTCATGGATGCTGTCTTTGAACTGCTTCTTAATGGCTTGTAATTCACGTCTGTATGTTTCTGGAAAATGTTTGTTTCCAAAGCGTTCTTCCATTTCTGCATTCAGGAATCTGAAGGATGTCCTCACATCCGGTGCAAGCTCTGTAGCATATTCAAGTATTCATCTTTTAGCACCAACAAGATTTCTTCTGCCTGTTGCCTTGGAATCCAGTTGTTGCGCTCTGCAATTATATTTAAATGGAACATAAATGTCTTCCAGCCTCCCTTACCGTTAAAAAATGGAAGTCTGGATTTGTAGGAATCTTGGTTTGTGGAGAACTCAGAACAATTATTTACTTCAAATGTCATTCGAGGTGTATTGAACTGACAATTCTTGGGATCGTGATACTCTGCAGGATAATTTTGATTCCACTGGTTAGGTCTTGGTTCACCATAACTATAGTCTTCAGTGTAAAATGGCGGTCTTTGACTCTGGGGAGAAATAGTAGTTAGTCTCTGCCTTTCATCGATTCTTCAATTTCCTGATTGCCACTATATGACGTCTGATTCAAGGCATTGAATTATTCACAAATGTCACTCATGGATGACATTCTAGGCAGTGATGCAGTGTTTGTCATATAAGTCTGAGTTGTCGTCATTGAATTGATTGGGTTAATACTACTAGCAATTGGTTGTGGTCCTACTTGAATACTACTAACAGTGGTATTTGAACTTATTATCATATTAGAAAAAGATTGAGCACAGGACCTAGTGATAGGGGAACTTATCGTATGAAAGGCGGGAATAGAGGAATTTGTTATGGAACTATGATTACTGCGATTAAAAGTACCAGGGGTAAATCCAGTAACATTTGATTCATTATTTGGAACTGACAAAGGTGCCTCACTTTCATTTGATAAACCCATCAAAATTGAATTATTGCTAACAAAGGGCCTTAGACAACCTAACCCTCCTCCTCTAATTAAAAAAAAAACAAAAGCTCTGTTAACTGTCTTTTTCTCAGATTCATATTTCTGAATAATGCCAGACTGAATTATTCACAAATTGAGTTTCAACAACTCTTAATGTTAAATCTATTTAAAGAATAAATTAAATCTTAAATTCTGACAATTTTCGTTATAGGACGAAACTTTGACAAAAGTCTCACTTTGAGTTTCACTAGCTTCTGGTGATTTACTAACAAGGATAATTTTGACAATAATTCACTTTGAGTTTCAGCAACTCCTAGTGATTAACTTAAAGGGAATGTTTTGACAATAATTCAGCTCGTGATTAATTTACAGGGAAACCTTTGACAATAATTCACTTTGAGTTTCATCAACTCCCAGTGATTAACTTGATCGGAAAATTTTCACAAAAAATCACTTTGAGTTTCAGAAACACTTATGATTAATTTACAGGGAAAAATTTGACAATAATTCATTTTGAGTTTCAGCAACTCCCTAGTGATTAACTTTCTGGGAAAATTTTCACAAAAAATTCACTTTGAGTATCAAGAACTCCTAGTTGTATTTAATGGAACACAAATTTATACAAACATTTCACTATGAGTTTCAGCAAATCTTAGTGAAGTATTAATAATAGACACTAGATTTGCTCACTTAAAGTTTCATACACTTTTTTAATACCATTTACTTACACTTCAAGTTTCAGTAACTTTTAGTGTTCAACTCTTAAATGTTACTATACTGTATTATATAACACCTTTAAGTTTCAGTAACGTTTAGTCTTCAACTGATTTTGCATGAAAAAGTACTCCTTGTGTTTCAGAACCAATGAATAATTAATTGTATCCTTAAAATACCAACCGCTGCCACCAATTGAAATACTCGTTATGGTTTATAGGTTTCCCTAGACCAATTTATCATGGTGCTGCACCATGCCTCCATCTTCAAGCACTATGCTGCCCTCATCATGAATTTTACAAAGTGCCTCCAGGTAGTCAAACCTAACTTTCAATTTTTAGTTTAATCTTATCTTTTTGAAACGGATTTGCATTTAATCATGTACGCTTGTTGTGTGGCACACTTTTATGACACTTTTACACCATCACACTAGGGTGAAGACTGTACATTGCAGGTTTTGATAAATATACTGCCCTCATGTCAAGGTTGGGTGCCCCAAATATTATTTCTTTTAACCAACGAGTGCCCTCAAAATACGAAATTTACCATGTCCTCACAATTTTTTGGGGAAAGCACTATGGTTATTTCAAATGTAATTTATTTGGTTAGCTACAACAATTAAATAAGATAATTTAAAGATCAAGCAAGATTTATCAAAGCTTTAGTTTTTTATGTACAATATTAAAGTTAACAATATACCAACACGCGTGATTGCAACCTGAATCAGTTGTTCTCGTCAACATCTATTTTGAAACTGTCTATAGTCCGACCTAGAAAAGACATATAGACATATTGTTATGATGTTGTATTATTATATTTATTTTGTTATGATATTGTAATTATTATATTATTTATCTTGGCCTAATTTGTTTTGTGTGGCCTTATAACATGTATAATATGCTTACATAATACTTATAGTTGTTTACCAAATAATGTTATAACTGCGCAGTTTAGAAATCACTGGAACAATAATAGATACTGATGGAATGACTAGAACTTTCTATTTGACTTACGTAATAATTCTGGTGTAATTCAAACTTCTACCGTATTCCAGAAGTTTCCGTTCTACAGTATATATACGGACAAGAAAGCTAGACTTTCAGAGCAGAACGTATTGGACCAGACATTCTTGTGTTCTCACTGTTGGATTTATTTACGTTTCACACATCATCCTTGACATACTTTTATTTACGTTACATCATACTAGATTGTGACTGATTGGATATAATATTCCGTTTGGATTCCCGCAACAGTGACGAGAAGAATTCAGGATTAGGAAAAGACGGAGGATTTTGAACAGTTAAGTTGACATTTTATTTTGTGTAATATTTTTTGTAAACTTGTATATAATAAATTCTGTTAAATTTTATTATTGATTTGTGTCTTTTGTTGGCTACAATTTAAAAGGTGATTTCGGCCGTAACAATATTAACATAAATTATTACGCTATTAAAATAGTTTAAGAGAAAATGACACACAAAGTGAAAGTGCAAAGAATGTAAACGAACTGTTGTGATTTGTGACCATTCGGAGACAGACCCTGTTTTATTAAATGTTACTAAATTAAAATGTCTTCTTTATACAGATGACTTAATTTTATTTTCACAATCAGAGAAAGGTCTAGAATCCTGTTTGAATAAAATTTCAATGTACTAGTAGTATATCTGCGGTTTCAGGTCGCATTTGAGATGGAGGAGGGTGTAGGAGCCGGAAGTGACGTCACAAAAGTCGGAAGTCATGCAACCGGAACCGGGAGTACCTTGAAGTGGTTTGCGCATCGTCTCTGGGTATTTCATCGTTCTGTATAGGGTAAGGGTCTCGGATCGAGTCTCTAGGGACTGATACTCTGACTGTTATGTCGAAGTCCGAGAGTAATCGATGTACAGAAAGGTGATTGGATTATCTCCCCTTATCCAGCGCTTTTCCCCATGGGTGATGTTTTCTGTGAGAACCAAAGGTAGGTTTGGATTATATCCCCTTACCTCCAAGTGATGCTGTCACCATTAGATCAATGGAGGGGTGTCCTTAGCAGCCGCATTAGCAACGGCGGTCCATTTTATTGCTCTGATGCACTTCGTTTCTCCTCTCTTGCTCCATGCCGCTCTTCGCTGCTCGTCGGTGTTCATCGCTACTAATGACCTTACTCACGTGCTCATTTCAATTTTTTGGGGCTACTTGTCACAGTTTTCGCTGCTGCTGCTACTCCTGGTGCTTGTTGCTGTTCGTCATCGCTGCTCTTCTCTTGCCCATGGCTGTTTTTCTCTTGCTCTTTGCTGCTCGTCGCTGTTTTTCTCTTGCTCTTTGCTGCTCATCGCTGTTTTTCTCTTGCTCTTTGTTGCTCATCGCATCGCTGTTTTTCTCTTGCTCTTTGCTGCTTTGCTGCTCTTCGCTGTTTTTCTCTTGATCTTCTCTTGCTGCTCTTCGCTGTTTTTCTCTTGATCTGCTCTTGCTCTTTGCTACTCATCGCTAATCATAATTATGCTCGCGTGCTCATTTCGGATTTTTGGTGCTTTTTGTCGCTGTTTTCGCTGCTGCTGCCGCTGCTGCTGCTTGTTGCTGTTCGTCATCGCTGCTATTCTCTTGTCCATCGTTGTTTTTCTCTTGCTCTTTGCTGTTCATCGCTAATCATGACTATACTCAGGTGCTTATTTTTGTTTTCCCCAAAACAGCAACAAGCACCAGGAGTCGCTGTTTTCGCTGCTGCTAGTGGTAGTCGATTGTCGTTAGTCAAAGATTGGATCTGTGTGAGAGTACCCTTACATCCGGGTCATTTGAAAGGCCACTCTGCATTTATCCAGGCTTGTGGCTGGCTATCATAAGATAGGCTGCATTAATCCCCCTCAATTTTTTGAAGGTCACTGCATTTGTCCAGGCTTGGGGCTGGCTATATATACATATATATGTATAAACATATAGAGGCTGCATTACCCTCCTTCCCTTTTAGTTATTTATTTTTTTTATTTTTTTTTAATATTTTTTCTATTTTTCTTTGTAATATGTTCCAATTCCTCCGTCACACAGAGACATTGCTGTCTTCAGCTGGTGGTGGGTCGTAGTCGTTCAATACACGGTTAAGCAGATATTTTAGTTTTTCTACGGTATATTTCCATGATTCTTTTGATTCGTAGTCTTCCTCTTCTCTCAAGCGTTTAGCCGCTTTCTTGATCTCTCTATGTACGGGATCTTTATTCATGTCGTGATGCCAGGACATCAGTCCGAGATAATGTTTTCGTATATCGTCTCTGTATGAGTCAAAAATGTCTCTATATGCTGCCAAGCGTGCCTTTTCTTCTTCCATTCCCAATTCGACTAGTTCGTTTACTTTCTGTGAGTATTCCGGTTGATATTCTTGAAATGTTCTATTCAAAATGACATCCCACGGAGACTGTTGGCATTGCTCTTCGGAGTCTTCGTTGGACTCATGGCCACTACTTTGTTCAGATTCCTAGTTATCGGTTTCTGTGGTGGTGTCTGAGACTGGATCACTATATTCTGTTGAATCCTCTTCCATACCGTGTGCGTTCTTTTTGTGTCGCACTAGGTATTCGTTTCGAGATTGTTGCAGTTCAGATTTCACTTTTCTGATGAGGTCTCTATGAAGTCTTGTCTACTCGTTGTCAATACTTCTACACCCCTTGTAGATATTCATGTTTTTGTAGAATTCAGCAAAGCTCTTGTTCATTTATCACTTTATACTTCCTGGACAGGGCCCTGCTGCTGACAAAAAAAGTTGCTCAGACAGGGGTACGTTACTCCTAAGCTGACGTTTTATCGGCGTCATCATGACTTGGTTGACAGGTATGAAAAAACCGTTTCCTAAATAAAAAAGCGACCTGTTCCATTGATATTATTCCTTCCTCATACCGGATTTGACATGGGCAGTATGGCGGGTCTCCTGCAGGAAGCAGGGACTGCTTACTCTTCCGGAGCACCTGAGTCTACCCCCGGTTTTTTGGTGGGGTCCATGTTGTTCATATGTTTTTAGTTTTTAATTGTAGTGCATGTATTGTTTGGTCTTGTCTTCGTTGTTCTCCGGAGTTTGTCAGTTGTTACGATTTTTCTCTCCTTCAAATATCCCTTTGGTATTTCGTGACTTTACTTTGTACATTTCCTGTTTGGATTCACTTTGCTGGGTCCTCCACATGTGTTGTCCTGCCGTTTGGTTCTCTTTACTTTGGTTGGAAGTATTTTCCTTTTCATTTTTTGTTTTGCTTTGGTGTTAGAAAGATCCACAGGTATTAAATATCTAGCAGGAACCAATAAATTAAAAAAGGACAAATATACCTAAGAGGCAATCAAAACAACGTAATCCATTGGACAGACAAACCCGGGAAGACAAATGAACAACCACAAGCACAACAAATAAACACAGAAAACTAAAAAAAACAATCAACAACACGAACTCCTATAAAAACCAGGAGTGAACCCAGATGCTCCGGAAGGGTAAGCAGTTCCTGCTCCATATACGACATCCGTCGTGAAGTTCAACAAAGTCAATCCTGGGGAATTCACAAAACATTTAAACAGGATATTTTCAGATTGTTTAGTGTCTGATCACAAGGTTCGGTGCCTCTAATAGGGCCTCTCGTAACACTGTGCGACGTGCCACGATTTCCGGGGGGAACTGCTCTTGCACTTTAAATTCGGTATTTTTAAGTTTATCTCTTGCAGTCTTCAACACAATTTTAAGATATTTTCTCTTTTCAAATCTTGCCAAAATGCTTTTCGGTTTACCATCGTTACGTGCCCTTAGCCTATGTGTAACGTGAAATGGAATGTCATCTCCGATTTCTAGTTTCTGTTGTATAAAGGTTTTGAATTCCCGTTCTGTTTGCTCCGGAGTTTCGCTACGCGCAACTTCAGGTATACCGCTAAATATTAGGTGGTCGCGCATTGATCGGGTCTGCATCTCTAACATTTTTCATGAATCTCACTGGACTCTTTCTGCAATTGAGAATTTTGATGGCTGAGATTTTCGCATTCTCTAAGTAAATATTAATTCTCATTTTCTGTTGATTGTAGTCTATTGTCATGTTGATTAATATGTTCTTTAATTGACATTATTTCTGTCTCTAAATTATTAAATTTCATTTCTAAGCTTCCCAAACGATTGTTAATCGATGGCAGAAGGTCAAGAGGTTTTAGCTTGACATAAATGTCTCTGATCACATCATGCAGTGCTTTATCATTGGACGAATTCATGTTGGGAGATGACCCCTGGTCAGTAAACTGTAACACCGGAGGCCTAGGATATGCATTAATAAATGGTGTATTGGGTGGAGCATTTATAGTGTTGATACATTGAGGCGTCGCATCATAAAGAACATCGTTTGCTCGGCCTATATCGTTGCCAATCGTTGTTGGACTAATGTTTGTTGTAGCCATTTTGTTTGGACGTGTGTGTGGACTTGGGATATCACTAACAGTTGATGTTGATGATCTTTTCCTTTTTCCCTATTTTTTTAACCCGTATGCTAGGATTCCATCATTAGTGTACAAATACAGAGAGAGTCACATTTGCAGCACAAATTTTGAATATGTTTCAAGAGCCCACACAAGATACGACCTGCCGTTTCCATTCGGAACTCTTATCTAAGTATGCTTTCTGATTATGGCATGGGAAAATTGCCATTCAGTCTTATGAATTTCACAAATCAAATAAAATGCATGCATTGCGTTTGAAGAATGGTTTTTTGATTGTTTTATACGTACAAGATACTTTATATTTGTTCACTGTTGAGAAAAACCCTGGACTGGTAAGACAAGGATTTTCCACATAGATTCCTTACACCTATAATGAGAAAATTTGATTCAATCTTTAAAAACCCTGATTACAAAGGTGAAGAACGATGTTAGCACAATAATGGAGATTAGATTTTAAAAGTTCTAGGTTTTAATATTTATTGGTAGTATGTACTGATAATATCTTATCTTCTGTTGTTAAGTACTTAATTGCTTTCATGTGACATATTTATTACCTGATTAATTACTGATCAAACAATATACATTTATTACGACCTGTCCTTTGGTTTGTCATAGGAATAATAAGTAGTCACTCAGTATGCTTTATTTAAAATTTCTTTTTATATTTCATAAGTTCTGTAAATAATAGATATTGAAAACAGCAGAAGGAAACTAGAAATCTGGACCGTCGCAATCAACGGTGATCCCGCACCCCCTATAAGTAGTTGAGCCATTTACCTATAGTCAAAATTATAATACCTTATTCCCATCCAAAAATAGTATGCAGTCTTTCTACAAAGAAATTAAATCTAATGAAAAATAAAAAAAAAACCTTGGTTCACAAGTTAAACGGACAGTTTTTGAAATTTGGCCTAAGTGAGCCCGTGGTTTAAAAATCGATATTCTAAATCCTTATTGTGCAACTAAATATAGTGTAGGACAATACTATATATAAGCAAAATGAAAGAGAAGTTAAGGTCACAAGCTTAAATTGAAAAATTCAAATTTCGACCCCTGTGGACCCCAATTTTAGAAAATAAAAATTGTAAAACCTTATTGCGCATCTGCATATGGTGTTTGACAATACTGTATAGCAGAGATGGGCAACGATTACTCATACTAACAATCAATTCATAATCGATTTTTGTAGGAATATTGTCTTCTATGTAATCGATTACAATTGATTATTTTGGGCAAAGTAATTATAATTACATTTCGATTACAGAAGTTGATAAACAAATTTATTGTAACAAAATCGTGATAAAAATTCTGCCTAGTTCATGTTATATATATGTATTGTATCAGTAACGTAGATGTGGGTCTTGAAAAGAAAAAAAAAATAGATAAAAATCGAAAATAATTGTAATTTTCAGCTGTAATCGATTTTTTTCGATTAAAAGTAATCGAAATTCATATCAATTAATGGCAATCGATTTGAATTATCGATTTCAATTACCCCATGTCTGGTGTGTGAAAATAACATGCATAAATTAAAAAACAAAAGACGAGTTTATGTCACAAGATTAAATTGACAATTTTTCACAATTCGACCCCTGTGGGCCCCTTGTTTAGAAAATCAAATTCTAAAACCTTATTGCGCATCTGTATATAGTGTATGCCAATACCGTATAGAAATACTATGCATAAATTGTTAAATTTAAAAGGAGAGTAGGTCACAAGCTTAAATTGACAGTTTTTCGAAATTCGACCCCTGTGGGCCCCAATTTTAGAAAATGAAAATTCTAAACCTTACTGCGCATCTGCATATGGTGCATGACAATACCGTTTAGAAATAAAACGCATAAATTTTAAAATGAAAGAGGAGTTTCGGTCACTAGGTTAAATTGACAGTTTTTTTTCGAAATTCGACCCCTGGGGGCTCCAGTTTTAGAATATCAAAATTCTAAAACCTTATTACGCATCTGCATATGGTGCATGATAATACTGTTTAGAAAAAAAATGCAAAAATTGAAAAATAAAAGGCGAGTTTAGGTCACAAGCTTGAATTCCAAATTTTCAAAGTTCAACCCATGTAGGCCACTTGTTTAGGAAATCAAAATTCTAAAACCTTATTGCGCATCTACAGGTGGTATGCAACCATTCAATATAGAAATTAAATTCCTAAACCCCAAAAATGAAGGAGAATTTGATGTCACAAGAAAGTGTGATGGAAGGAGGGACGGACGGAGACAATCGCTATATCCCCGAACTTTCTTCGAAAGTGCGGGGATAAAAAAGAAAAAAAAAGAAAAACTATTTATTTATAAATATTTCGTGCCTTGATAGACGTCATTAGAAGATTTTATTTTTTGAACATCTCCGTCAATCTGTTTGAACTGAAATGCAATCATTAATATGTGAAAGGAATATACAACATTCGTTCTATTCTTAGAATCAGGTGAGATATTGCCATCACGTTGCTTCCGTCCGTTTACATTTCACATTTTGAACTTCTTCTAGAGAACTGCTGAATACTAGTAGATTGAAAACAAACATGGCGCAAATCTTTCTTACAAAGTGCTGACCATGTGTTGCTACTTTGGTGCCGATACGTAACATAGGACCCTATGCGAAATACATACAAAAATTCTCTTCTAGAGAACCGCTGAATGGATTGAAACCAAACATGGCATGAATGTTCTTTATGAGGTGCTGACCAAGTGGTGTTACTTTGTTGCCGACCCATCATCCAGGATGGCCACCAGCTGGGGGACTTAGTTTAACATAGAACCCTTTTGGAAATACATACAAAAGTCTTCTAAAGAACCGCTGAATGGATTGAAACCAAACATGGTACGAATGTTCCTTATGACGTTCTGAACAAGTGTTGTTACTTTGGTGCCGATCTGCTATCAAAAATGGCCGCCAGCGGAAGTCTTAGTTTAACATAGGACCCCTGGGAGGGGGAGGGGGAATTACATAGAAACGGCTTTCTCCTGAAATTGGATGAATGGATTGAAACCAAACATGGCATGGGTATCAAGGTATTTTAGCAGTGAACAAATAGAAATATCAGGTGAGCGATACAGGATCCTGTGAGCCTCTTGTTTAATTATCAGAATATGTCAATACATTGTATATACACAGAAATATTTCCGTTGTTGTAGAACATTTTATTGGCGTTACCATGGTGTTTATCCATGGCTATACTGGTTGCCGATTTTGTCTGTGCCGAGGAGGACTATAACTTAAAAGCCATGTTACTCTCAACGACTCTTGTGATGTCTGGACTTACAACTGTGGTACAAGTTACAATAGGAGTAAGGTTAGTCAAGGTCAAATATTGTACCGTTTTACCATGAAAGTATGTTAAAGCAGGGTAAGCCATGGGCTATCACACTTATGATAGCGTACAGGTCAAAGTAGGAGGCAAATGCGTTATCTGTTATAATTCTACATTTTTAAAACTGTATGAAAGATTACATTTAAGATTGAAGGAATTCCAAGTCTTCCACACATAAAATTAGATTAGGAATTCAAAGTCTTCAACAATTGTTAAACTATAGTACACATTGTTGAGCTTCTAACGCACCAAACAACACTCACACGATCCACACGTTTTATTATCTGTCTCGACAAATGAAATCTGATACACGTTACACGATACAAATCGCATGTATATTACCACATGCAAACTACACGCAAGCGGTTCGCACGTTGCACGCACACGATTCACACGTTACACGCACACGATCTGCACGTTAAACACACACGATCCGCACGTTACACACACACGATTCGCACGTTACGCGATTGTTTCAACCAAGAGTACATGTTATAATAGAGCAGGAAAAATTTTAATATGACAACCTACATATACAGATGGTTGAGCGTGTAACGCACCAAACCACACTCACACGATTCAAACGTTACACAAACACGATTCGCACGTTACACGCACACGATTCACACGATACACGCACACGATTCGCACGTTACACGCACACGATACACACGATACACGCAAACCACACGATGCACGTTACACAATACACGATTTCCAGTCGTGCGATTTCTATTAATTATGTTTGTAAGATACGAACGGGATATAACGAAACGAATTAATAAAATTTTGTGTCAGATATGAATAGCCGTAAAATATATTTAAAATTTTCGTTTGATTTGAAATAAATAAATATGATAAAAGCATGAAAAGGAAGCCGGTTTAATTAAATGGCCCACATTAAACTTTTTTCATAAATACAAATATTTATTTGCGTATGCTATTTTTTTATGGGAAATTTATTTAACTTTATTTTATAACAGAACTGTAAAATTATATTTTAAATTTATTTAAAACCTACAAACCTTTTCATGTTATTTTACTCTAATTATAACTAGCTATGGCATACTAACCTAAATTTATATGATAATAATAAACCTGTCAGCAAAATAAACATTACGCCACAATTATGGCTCCTTTCAAACAAAAGACATCATGTCATGGGGGTAGTCTACGAACGACGTCTGGGCTAAAACAACATTTAATTAGACAAGGGATTAAGAGTTCCACTGACGGGACAGATTCTTATTTACCTGTACATCTACTTCAGATATACAATGTTTAATGGTTTAATTATAAGTTAAATTGTAATAATATTTTATTTATTCATTAACAATATAAAGTTTAATATAAAATATTAACTGTTAATATATAGTTGATATAAATATGATATTTTTTAAAATTATTTATTCATTTAAAACATTATTTAACAATAAGTGAATAAAAATATTTAATATTCTCTATGTAAAACATTTGTACATACATGTAAATATATTTATAATATAATTCTAGGTTATCTGAAAACGTAACTCTAAATGCATACATTTGAATATAATATTTATTTTGTCAATAAATTGTTTTTAATGATCTATTTTATTTTCAGTAAATTCATGTATACTTAATTTTATCAATTTTATTTAGCTATGTCAGATTTCTTATGTATTCTTTTCTTCAATTAGAAAGCCCATCTCAGGTAAATTTACAGGTAAACATGTAGAACCTCTTAATCCCTTGTCTAATTATATGTTGTTTTAGCTTAGTAGTCGTCCGGCGAATAAACCGTCTTGGGAATATAATAACCAAATAATTACTTACGTAAAAATTTACTATGCAGATATAAATTAATAAATGATTTTGTCAAAAAACATTTAAAATCGAAAGATTAGAAGCTGTGCTTAAATAATAATATCAACATTTTATAATATTTGACACAGGTGAAAGTTCGTTCCAATCATATTTTAATTTGATAGGAGTTTGTTCCCTCGAAAGATTATTTACATATAATCTGACATTGTCAGAGATGTTTAGGGCGTTACTTTAAATAAATTAAATGGTAGCTGTACAAGTTAAATGGAGCGCCAAGGGTCAAGGTCATTGAAAAATTCCATAGCAACCGATGAAAAGGTCCTTAGCAACCATATATATTTGGGTTAAGGACCTTATAATTTACCTGTAGGTCAAAAAGAAAGGTCAAGGGTCAAGGTCATTGAAAAAGTCAAAAGCAACCGATGAAAAAGTCCCTAGCAACCATATATATTTGGGTTCAGGACCCTACAATTTACCTGTTCAAGACAAAATTGAAGGTCAAGAGTCAATGACATTGAAAAAGTCCATAGCAACCATATATATTTGGGTTCAGGACCCTACAATTTACCTGTTCAAGACAAAATTGAAGGTCAAGAGTCAATGCCATTGAAAAAGTCCATAGCAACCGATTAATAAGTCCTAGTAACCATATCTATTAGGTTCAGGATTCTATATTTTAGCTGTACAGGTCAATATTAAGGAAAAAATTGCGACGGTATACATTAAATAGCAGAAATAATCACTGATGCAAGATCTACTGGTACACAAAGGATAACAGGTGAGCGATTCAGGCTCTTGTGAGCCTTTTGTTTTATTCAAAACCAACCGGAAAAATAAATTATGAACAACATGGACCGTGCTTTAAATCGGGCGTGAACTATGGCAGACCGCCTTCTTGGTAAGCATTCTTGCCTTTTATAAGACACCTGCCGCTAATGATCTTGTCAAGTCCAGTAAAATGTCAATTTCGGTGATATGTAACGGGGAATCCTAAGTAATGATTTCCAGTCAAGCAAAAACATGTTCCTGTGTAGCTTTTGATTCAGCATTTTAGCCATTTTAGATAATAATTTTATTTTTCCAAAACCCTGGAATAGCCAATTAGTCAAGGAGGCTGCTGATGAAATTTACAGTTGAAGTAGTCAATTTGTTTATGCTGATTTTTATGCTTTTTTGTAACATTTTATAGTCCATTGTACGGGTCGACGGGCGTAATTTTTAAACTGAAATCCACCCAGTTGTTATAATAAAAATAATATTAATTGAGCTGATGATCCACTCAGTTGTAATAATACAAATACTATTACGTAAAGTATAGAAATACCACAGGGATATTCGAAGGAGGGAATCATCGAAACAACTGACAAACTCCGGAGAACAACGAAGACAAGACCAAAACAATACATACATTACAATTAAAAACTAAAAACATATGAACAACATGGACCCTACCAAAACACCGGGGGTTGACTCAGGTGCCCCGGAAGAGTTAACTGAGCTGGTGATCCTTTCAGTTCTAATAATACAAATACTATTAACCGAGCTGGTGATCCATACAGTTGTAATAATACAAAAACTACTAACTGAGCAGATGATCCACACAGTTGTAATAATACAAATACTATCAACTAAGCTGGTGATCCACTGTGTTGTAATAATGCAAATACTATTAACTGAGCTGGTGATCCACTCAGTTGTAATTATACAAATACTATTAACTGAGCTGGTGATCCACTCAAGTGTAATAATACAAATACTATTAACTGAGCTGGTGATCCACTCAGTTGTAATAATACAAATACTATTAACTGAGCTGGTGATCCACTCAAGTGTAATAATACAAATACTATTAACTGAGCTGGTGATCCACTGTGTTGTAATAATACAAATACTATTAACTGAGCTGGTGATCGACTCAAGTGTAATAATACAAATACTATTAACTGAGCTGGTGATTCACTATGTTGTAACAATGCAAATACTATTAACTGAGCTGGTGATCCACTCAGTTGTAAAAATACAAATACTATTAACTGAGCTGGTGATCCACTCAAGTGTAATAATACAATACTATTAACTGAGTTGGTGATCCACTGTGTTGTAATAATACAAATACTATTAACTGAGCTGGTGATCCAGACAGTTGTAATAATACAAATACTATTAAATGAGCTGGTGATCCACTCAAGTGTAATAATACAAATACTATTAACTAAGCTGGTGATCCACTGTGTTGTAATAATTCAAATACTATTAACTGAGCTGGTGATCCATTCAGTTGTAATAATACAAATACTATTAACTGAGCTGGTGATCCACTGTGTTGTAATAATGCAAATACTATTAACTGAGCTGGTGATCCACTCAGTTGTAATAATACAAATACTATTAACTGAGCTGGTGATCCACTGAAGTGTAATAATACAAATACTATTAACTGAGCTGGTGATCCACTGTGTTGTAATAATACAAATACTATTAACTGAGCTGGTGATCCACTGTGTTGTAATAATACAAATACTATTAACTGAGCTGGTGATCCACTGTGTTGTAATAATACAAATAGTATTAACTGAGCTGGTGATCCAGACAGTTGTAATAATACAAAAACTATTAACTGAGGTGGTGATCCATTCAGTTGTAATAATACAAATACTATTAACTGAGCTGGTGATCCACACAGTTGTAATAATACAAATACTATTAACTGAGCTGGTGATCCACTCAGTTATAATAATACAAATAATATTAACTGAGCTGGTAATCCACTGTGTTGTAATAATACAAATACTATTAACTGAGCTGGTGATCCACTCAGTTGTAATAATACAAATAATATTAACTGAGCTGGGGATCCACTGTGTTGTAATAATGCAAATACCATTAACTGAACTGGTGATCCACTGTGTTGTAATAATGCAAATACTATTAACTGAACTGGTGATCCACTGTGTTGTAATAATACAAATAGTATTAACTGAGCTGGTGATCCAGACAGTTGTAATAATACAAATATTATTAACTGAGCTGGTGATCCAGACAGTTGTAATAATACAAATACTATTAACTGAGCTGGTGATCCACTCAGTTGTAATAATACAAATACTATTAACTGAGTTAGTGATCCACTCAGTTGTAATAATACAAATACTATTAACTGAGCTGATGATCCACTCAGTTATAATAATACAAATACTATTAATTGAGCTGGTGATCCACTCAGTTATAATAATACAAATACTATTAACCGAGCTGGTGATCCACTCAGTTGTAATAATACAAATACTGTTAACCGAGCTGGTGATCCACTCAGTTGTAATAATACAAATACTATTAACCGAGCTGGTGATCCACACAGTTGTAATAATACAAAAACTACTAACTGAGCAGATGATCCACACAGTTGTAATTATACAAATACTATCAACTAAGCTGGTGATCCACTGTGTTGTAATAATGCAAATACTATTAACTGAGCTGGTGATCCACTCATGTGTAATAATACAAATACTATTAACTGAGCTGGTGATCCACTCAGTTGTAATAATACAAATACTATTAACTGAGCTGGTGATCCACTCAAGTGTAATAATACAAATACTATTAACTGAGCTGGTGATCCACAAAGTTGTAATAATACAAATACTATTAACTGAGCTGGTGATCCACTCAAGTGTAATAATACAAATACTATTAACTGAGCTGGTGATTCACTTTGTTGTAACAATGCAAATACTATTAACTGAGCTGGTGATCCACTCAGTTGTAAAAATACAAATACTATTAACTGAGCTGGTGATCCACTCAAGTGTAATAATACAATACTATTAACTGAGTTGGTGATCCACTGTGTTGTAATAATTCAAATACTATTAACTGAGCTGGTGATCCAGACAGTTGTAATAATACAAATACTATTAACTGAGGTGGTGATCCACTCATGTGTAATAATACAAATACTATTAACTAAGCTGGTGATCCACTGTGTTGTAATAATTCAAATACTATTAACTGAGCTGGTGATCCAGACAGTTGTAATAGTACAAATACTTTTAACTGAGCTGGTGATCCATTCAGTTGTAATAATACAAATACTTTAACTGAGCTGGTGATCCACTGTGTTGTAATAATACAAATACTATTAACTGAGCTGGTGATCCACTGTGTTGTAATAATACAAATACTATTAACTGAGCTGGTGATCCACTGTGTTGTAATAATACAAATACTATTAACTGAGCTGGTGATCCACTGTGTTGTAATAATGCAAATACTATTAACTGAGCTGGTGATCCACTCAGTTGTAATAATACAAATACTATTAACTGAGCTGGTGATCCACTCAAGTGTAATAATACAAATACTATTAACTGAGCTGGTGATCCACTGTGTTGTAATAATACAAATAATATTAACTGAGCTGGGGATCCACTGTGTTGTAATAATGCAAATACTATTAACTGAACTGTTGATCCATTCCGTTGTATTAATACAAATATTATTAACTGAGCTGGGGATCCACTGTGTTGTAATAATGCAAATACTATTAACTGAGCTGGTGATCCAGACAGTTGTAATAATACAAATACTATTAACTGAACTGGTGATCCACTCAGTTGTAAAAATACAAATACTATTAACTGAGCTGGTGATCCACTAAAGTGTAATAATACAAATACTATTAACTGAGTTGGTGATCCACTGTGTTGTATTAATACAAATATTATTAACTGAGCTGGGGATCCACTGTGTTGTAATAATGCAAATACTATTAACTGAGCTGGTGATCCAGACAGTTGTAATAATACAAATACTATTAACTGAACTGGTGATCCACTCAGTTGTAAAAATACAAATACTATTAACTGAGCTGGTGATCCACTAAAGTGTAATAATACAAATACTATTAACTGAGTTGGTGATCCACTGTGTTGTAATAATACAAATACTATTAACTGAGCTGGTGATCCAGACAGTTGTAATAATACAAATACTATTAACTGAGCTGGTGATCCACTGTGTTGTAATAATACAAATACTATTAACTGAGCTGGTGATCCACTGTGTTGTAATAATACAAATACTATTAACTGAGCTGGGGATCCACTGTGTTGTAATTATACAAATAATATTAACTGAGCTGGGGATCCACACAGTTGTAACAATACAAATACTATTAACTGAGCTGGTAATCCACTCAGTTGTAATAATACAAATACTATTAACTGAGCTGGTGATCCACTCAGTTGTAATAATACAAATACTATTAACTGAGCTGGTGGTCCACAAAGTTGTAATAATACAAATACTATTAACTGAGCTGGTGATCCACAAAGTTGTAATAATACAAATACTATTAACTGAGTTGGTGATCCATTGTGTTGTAATAATACAAATACTATTAACTGAGCTGGTGATCCAGACAGTTGTAATAATACAAATACTATTAACTGAGCTGGTGATCCACTGTGTTGTAAGAATTCAAATAATATTAACTGAGCTGGTAATCCACTGTGTTGTAATAATACAAATACTATTAACCGAGCTGGTGATCCACTCAGTTGTAATAATACAAATACTATTAACCGAGCTGGTGATCCACTCAGTTGTAATAATACAAATACTATTAACTGAGCTGGGGATCCACTCAAGTGTAATAATACAAATACTATTAACTGAGCTGGTGATCCACTCAGTTGTAATAATACAAATACTATTAACTGAGCTGGTGATCCACTCAGTTGTAATAATACAAATACTATTAACTGAGCTGATGATCCACTGTGTTGTAATAATACAAATAATATTAACTGAGCTAGTAATCCACTGTGTTGTAATAATACAAATACTATTAACCGAGCTGTTGATCCACTCAGTTGTAATAATACAAATACTATTAACCGAGCTGGTGATCCACTCAGTTGTAATAATACAAATACTATTAACTGAGCTGGTGATCCACTCAAGTGTAATAATACAAATACTATTAACTGAGCTGGTGATCCACTCAGTTGTAATAATACAAATACTATTAACTGAGCTGAGGATCCACTCAGTTGTAATAATACAAATACTATTAACTGAGCTGGTGATCCACAAAGTTGTAATAATACAAATACTATTAACTGAGTTGGTGATCCACACAGTTGTAATAATACAAATACTATTAACTGAGCTGATGATCCACTCAGTTATAATAATACAAATAATATTAACTGAGCTGGTAATCCACTGTGTTGTAATAATACAAATACTATTAACTGAGCTGGTGATCCACTCAGTTGTAATAATACAAATACTATTAACCGAGCTGGTGATCCACTCAGTTGTAATAATACAAATACTACTAACTGAGCTGGTGATCCACACAGTTGTAATAATACAAATACTATTAACTGAGCTGGTGATCCACTCAGTTGTAATAATACAAATACTATTAATTGAGCTGGTGATCCACTGTGTTGTAATAATACAAATACTATTAACTGAGTACAGTTTTTTTAATCTATTTTGTATATTCGGAAAAACAGTAATATTTTGTAAATCATAAACACAAGATATATATTTTCTGTATAAAGAGTACAGTTAAGCTAAACAGTAAGCTAATTTGAAATAATGCAATGACAGGTTACCCGTTTATCAAGGACCTACTACAGCCTACATCATCCCGCTGTTAGCTTTGAAGGAGTTACCAGATTGGTCTTGTCCAGAAACCAGAATTAAGGTGTATAGTGACAACCACACAATGATAGGTAAGCAATTAAATAATATTTAATATAGATAAAGATGAATTAATACATTGCATTTGCACTGCTTTTGTTAAAATATTTACATAAGATATCTACAGCAAAATAATGTTAATACAGTGAAAAATAATAAAACCCTCTGAAAAACCGATGAAATTTAATTTGTCGTTGAGTTTGATTTGAAAGGTCTACTACGTAAATATTTTCGTCCTGAATTTTATCTTCTATCTTACGAACAAAAAAGTTGAAGTTGGCAAATTTCGAAACTAGTAATTTCTTTATTGTTTGCATGCAGTTCCTTCTATTCATTGCCGCATTTGATTTATTGATATGATATAAATTTCCCGACTTTGTAGGTAATTTCACTATATCTAATAACACAAATCCCATTGGTGACTACAGAGACGATATCATACTTCCAAGGATACGTTTGGTAATATATTTATATTGTCGCAGTAAAAGGACATGGTATGATTTGGCCTGATATTTGGCCCCCTGAATTCCAAAGTCAAACAGTAATGAAATACTAACTCTCAGCTGTCATTAGGTACTCTTAAAATGTTGCATTTTAAGGGACATGTTTTGTTTTCGACGAGACTTTTCTTAAATATGCAGCAATATGCTGTAAAAGATGGCTAATTTTGAAGAAATCAATGAAAAACACCAAATTTCACTCATTTTTTGGACCTTTGATTAAACGTTTGCCAAGAGCAAACAGCCTTGCCCAAAACATATTTCCCTGCAATTTGTCTTTATGTAAGACACACATTATATTAAAAAATCTTTAAGGGCGAGGCTGTTGCTAATAGTTGTTTTGACCAAAATCTACTGTGAAAACACTCAATTTTCCTTGATTTAGCAGACGTTCATGACGTCGCTGGTGCATCATTAGAAGGAGTTTTCCAATTATTGATGGATATTGAAGTTCGACCATTAAACAATCAATATAATACAACTTCAAATCTTAAATCTTAATTTCAATTTTTCTTGTCAGATGAGGCCAAATAATAGCTGAAATCATACCATCTCCTTTGGGCGTTGTATAACTCTCAGGATGGAGTTTTTTTTATCTAAGATGATGTTGGACCTGTTCCCACTGTCGTAACCTTTCATGTGACCCCTACGATTTGTGACTTCCACCGGATTGACCTTGTTGAACTTCACGACGGGTGCCGTATACGGAGCAGGAACTGCTTACCCTTCCGGAGCACCTGGGTTCACTCCTGGTTTTTATAGGAGTTCGTGTTGTTCATTGTTTTTAGTTTTCTGTGTTTATTTGTTGTGCTTGTGGTTGTTCGTTTGTCTTCCCGGGTTTGTCTGTCCAATGGATTACGTTTTTTTGATTGCTCCTTAGGTATATTTGTCCTTTTTAGAGAGTAAACTAATTTAAAGTCAAAATTGTCCGAATACACATTCTAAACTGCCAAGTTGATACGGCTGACATCATTAACTAATCAATTTCGTTCAAGAGTGGTCATCATTGATTTTATAAACGTACAAATGTACATTATACACATACATTGTAATCACATTTTCCTGTCCAGAATTTCCGTTGTGATTAACGAATTAAATATTTACGTATTCTGTTGAAAATTTATTCATCAACTAAATTCTTTCACAAATTGGCGAAAACATTTCCCCAGTCATCTCAGGTTGCGCACAAGAAGAAACCTAAATTTCAGATTTACCTTCACGCCATAGCATTAGGATAACATTCATCCAGTCGAAATATATATTCTTAAAATGACTCTAAACTAGTCGCATGGCTGCAAATACCACTGACGAACACGAAGAGCGTCAGTTAAACATCTATCTGGAACTATTACTATTGTATTTTACAATTATCTGAGTGAAAGAAAATCTGGTAAATCACATGTGAAAAGAACAGCCGTTCTTTCAATCTAGGAAGTGACGTCACAATTGCCGCGGAGCGATATCAAAAGACATAGCCCGTTTTATTTCAAATTATTTCTGATAAAATTCTAGATTCTGTACAATTTAATAGAAAGTATAACTTATACTAATCGCTGAACTTGTGACCAAACTACAGCTGCGCGCACTCGTGATTTACTGCGTAGTTCGGCCACGCCTTGCTTATTCTGGTATTTGTATTCAGCGATTAGTTATACTATAATTATCTGCTGACTATCTCGATGGAATCTCCAAAATGTCGCAGTAAAATTTAAGCGTTGTTTAACTCTCTGGATAAACAAATTAATACCTTATTAGGTGACCAGCAATTTTATTACTGTAAATATAAATGTTAAAACCCATTAAACATAATGAATAAACATTCATTCTATTTTTATAAATAGGCATTTGTATAAATGTCTTTCGCACTCGGTAAAATAAGTGTAGAATTTATAACATACGTGTAAATATAAATGTTGGAGAAATTTAGCCACTAACTGTCAACTATGAAAACCTGACCGAGATTGACATTGGAGTTGTGCTAGGTTTAAAATTACAGCTTTTGCAGCTCTACACATGCTGTGCCCATGCAATTATTATATATTATACATGCAAAGTCAAATGTCATATGTCACAAGTCTTTTCATTTTATGAATGAATGAATAGATGAACTAATAATTCAAATAATTTAAAAATAAAGCATAACTAGTATTCCATAAACCTGAATTACACCTTACTACAACCTACGTGTACAATGTGTTAGGTAGACTTATAACTTAATCTTTTAAAATTACAAATATTGGATATTTCATTATCTTATCTAATATACGGGACGTCACTCCTGCTGATTAGACATTGATATATGCGATTTACACAACAGTAATAAATTAGTGTTGGATTATTATCCCCGCGCTTCAGCGCGAGGATATTGTTTTGTAGTTCGGCGTTTAGTAATGTCCAGGATAATCTCAATAACCACTGGATGTAGAAAGATGAAACTTGGGTCATTGATTGCACTTTGTGTGGGGACTGTGCCAAAAATTTCGGAATTTGAATAGCGCCCGGGCTAAAAAGGGAGCCTAAGAGTACATTATTCCTTTGTCCCGCAACTCCTCTGAGGTTATTTGGAATACGGAACTGAAAGTTGGCTCAGTAATTGCCCTGTCAATGTAGATTCTGCCGGGTGGTCTAAGAGTGCATTATTCCTTTGTCGTGCAACTCCTCTCATGTTATTTGGAATGTGGAACTTAAATTTGACTCAGTAATTGCCATACAAATGTAGATTGTGCCAAATGTTTCGGAATTTGAATAGCGCCCATGGGGGCCGGTCTAAACAGGTCCTTTGCTACTCAACTCCTCTCATGTTATTTGGAATAGGGCACTGAAAGTTGGCTCAATAATTGTACCACTAATGTAGATTGTGCTAAAGTTTTCGGATTGTTTTAATATGTGATTCCAACTTTGGTAAATTTCCTGAAAGTGTCTTAGACTATTTTTTTGGAATTTTACGGAGCATTTTTTTTACAAGAAACCATGTATTTTCTGGATCACATCAGCAGTATCACATGTTGGGATCATCTAGATGTCAAAAATATGTGATTCCAACTTTGGTAAATTTCCTAAGGTGTCTAAGACTAATTTTTTGGAATTTTACGAAGCAATTATAGATTTTTTTATCATATTAGCTTTAAGACTTATCAGGATAATTTGGATTTGAAAAATATGTGATTCCAATTTTGGTAAATTTCCTGAAAGACTTAAAGACTAGTTTATTTGTGATTTCTACTTAGCAACCATATATATTTGGAATCATTATAGCAAATTTTAAAATCCATACAAAATCACGTAGCAATTAAGACTTCATTACTTCAAGATAATCATACTAAAATTTAAAGGAAAAAAACAGTAGAGGATTTGTTTTTCACATGTATATAAAGTTACCAAAACTATTGTCAATATTCCTTATTTTGCTCAAATTTGTATAATTTCCTAATTCGTTTATTAATTTTTTTCATCAATTACAGTCCAACTTCGGCAGCTCAAAATCCACCGATGGCTCGAACCATTTTGAAAGTCCAGTCAATTCTTTCCTTTATTTTCATATTAAAAACAACCTCGGTTTCAAGAACATCGATTTCTCGAAAGGTCTAACACAAATGTCGGCCCATAAAACAATAGAACTGTGTATTGTACTTGGGAAAACTAGATTGAGAACACAAGTAAACACAGGCAAATAATTTGAGAAAAATAAGATGATTTTAAAAAAGCGTTGCAGAGGCGTTTACAAAAGACCCGGTGAAGTTATCTTTTTTCGTTAAAAAATTTTGGACAGTGTTTGTGACAGTCTTGAAAAATGAAAAATTTAGGATTTTTGGCTCAAATATACATGTACCAAATAAGTGTAAAACATCTTAAAAACGAAGTCACGAAGGTATGTTTTTCTTTCCGCATTTGAAAATTATACATAAAAATTGACCATCTGGTAAATCTTTAGCAAAAAATCAGCAAAAGAACCTAATTGTATCGTATTCCCTTAAGTAAAACAAACGGCGGTTACTTCTGGACGATTTTATCGACGTCTACGTCTTAAAATTTTGTAAGTTTTACATGGGACATGGAACACTGCTTCTGATGTGCGGAAAACAGAAAAAAAAATATTTCTTATTAATAATAACTTCTCTTTTTATCACCGCACTTTCGAAGAAAGTTCTGGGATATAGCGATTGTCTCCGTCCGTCCGTCCGTCCGTCGCACTGTCTTGTGACATCAACTCCCCCTTCACTTTTGGGCTTAGGAATTTAATTTCTATATAGAATGGTTGCATACCACCTGTAGATGCGCATTAAGTTTTTAGAATTGTGATTTTCTAAACAAGGGGCCCACGGGGGTCGAAAATTTTAAATTCAAACTTGTGACCTAAACACATCTTTTATTTTCCAATTTATGCATTCCATTTCTATACAGTATTGTCATGTACCATATGCAGATGCACAATAAGGTTTAAGAAATTTGATTTTCTAAAATTGGGGCCGACATGGGTCGAATTTAAGCTTGTGACCTGGACTTGTATTTCATTTTTCAATTTATACATTTTATTTCTATACGGTATTGTTATACACCATATGCAGATGGGCATAAAATTTTTATTTTCTAAAATTGGGGCCCACAGAGGTTGAATTTTGAAAAACTATCAATTTAAGTTCGTGACGTAAACTCGGCTTTTGTTTTTCAATTCATGCATTTTATTTCTATACAGTATTGTCATACATCATAATTCAATGCGCATTAAGGCTTTAGAATTTTTATTTTCTAAAATTGGGGCCCACAGGGGTCGAATTTTGAAAGACTCAATTTTACTTTGTGACAAACTTGTCTTTAGTTTTTCAATTTATGCATTTTATTTCTATACAGTGTTGTCAAACACCATATGTAGATGTGCAATGAGGTTTTAGAATTTTAATTTCTTTAAAAAGGGCCCACGGCTTTCAATTTAAAGCTTGTGACCTAAACTTCTTTTTCATTTTGCAATTTATGCAATTTGTTTACATATAGAATCGCCATACAATATATGTAGTTGCACAATAAGGATTAGAATTTCGATTTTTAAACCGGGGTCAAATTTCAAAAATTGTATGTGTAAGCTTGTGATCTAAGCTTTTTTCAATTTTCATTAGGTGTATTGATTTAATTTCTTTATAGAATGATCGCATGGTATTTTTGGATGGTAATAAGGTTTTATATTTTTGACTATAGGTAGTGCCTCAACTGTCGATTCTTTATTTTTACACGACGATAAATTTTCTAAAATTAAAGGTCTTAGTATCTCTCAGGTAATAATCAAAACTATAATCAGTCCTATATAATTTCAAGAATATATAGACTGAGAAAGTCTTCATGGATATTCCACAAAGTCTGAATTTGTAATCCAATAGTTTCAAGCGATTTCTATTGAACTATGAGCGATGTTGGACAATATTGTTGCCTTTATGAATGAAGTCACTGATGAGTAACAATTATGCATTTAATTCATTAAATGTATTTCATGTGTAGTATATGGGGACAGGCAAATTATTATTTGAGGGGGTGGTGAGGAGGTGCCGGAAGAGACGTCACCGGAAATGACGCCACAGGAAGCCTCGTGACCGAAACCAGGAGTACCCAAAAGTGACGTCAGTCACGTGCCACGACCCGAAAGTGGTTTGCGCGCGTGCATTACCTTAACCGGAAGTACCTGGAAGTGGTTTGCGCGAATGTGAAACCGGAATTAGTGTTTTTTTCCGCCATTTGTTTACGGAAATGACGTCAGTCACGTGCAAGGACCCGGATGTGTTGTCTGCGCATGCGTGACCGGAACCGGAAGTACTCGGAAATGGAACCGGAAGTGATGTATTTTCCATCCATTTTCCATTATTTGTTACAGAAGTGACGTCAGTCACTAGCTGGGACCCGGATATTCGTCTGCGAATTTCTGACCGGAACAGGAAGTATCCGGAAGTGGTTTGCGCGCACGTGCAACCGGACGTAGTGGGATTTCCCGCCATTTCCAATTATTTGCTTACGGAAGTGACGTCAGTCACGTGCTGGGACCCGGATATGCTATGCTTGACTAGAATTCGGATTGGATTATCTCCCTTTTCCAGTGCTTCTCGGTCGTCTCTGGGTCTTTCTCCGGTCTGCATAGGATAAGGGTCTCGCATCGAGTCTCTAGGGACTGATACTCTCACTGTTATGTGGAAGTTCGAGAGTATACGAAGTACAGAAGTACTGTTGGATTATCTCTCCCTTTTTCGGCGCTTTTCACCACGGGTGGTGTTTTCCGTTCGTTCAAGGGAGGACCAAAGGTAGGATAGGACCGCCACCAGATGTTGTCACCATTAGGTCAATGGAGGAGTGTCCTTAGCAACAGCCTTAGCAACGGCTGTCCATTTCATTGCTCTATGCTGCTCCATGCTGCTCATCGCTAATCATAACTATACTCACGTGCTCATTTAGGTTTTTTGGTGCTACTTGTCGCTGTTTTCGCTGCTGCTGCTTGTTGCTGTTCGTCATCGCTGCTCTTCTCTTGCTCATCACTGTTTTTCTCTTGCTCTTTGCTGTTCATCGCTAATCATGACTATACTCACGAGCTCATTTCGTTTTTTCGGTGCTACTGTTCGATGTTTTCGCTGCTGGTGCTTCTCCTGCTGCGTGTTGCTGTTCGTCACCACTGCTCTTCTCTTTCTCATTGCTGTTCTTTTGCTCATCGCTGTTCTTCTCTTGCTCTTTGCTGTTCATCGGTACTCATGACTATACTCACATGCTCATTTCTGTTTTTTTGGGCTACTTATCGCCGTTTTCGCTGCTGCTGCTGCTGCTTGTTGCTGTTCGTCATCGCTGCTCTTCTCTTGCTCATCACTGTTTTTCTCTTGCTCTTTGCTGTTCATCGCTAATCATGACTATACTCACGTGCTCATTTCGTTTTTTTTGGTGCTACTTTTCGATGTTTTCGCTGCTGGTGCTTCTCCTCTGCTTGTTGCTGTTCGTCATCACTGCTCTTCTCTTCCTCATCGCAGTTCTTTTGCTCATCGCTGTTCTTCTTTTGCTCTTTGCTGTTCATCGGTGCTCATGACTATACTCACGTGCTCATTTCTGTTTTTTTGGGGCTACTTATCGCCGTTTTCGCTGCTGCTGCTCTTGCTGCGTCGCTGCTCTTCTCTTGGTGATCGCTGTTCATGATGAGCAGCATAGAGAAGCGAAGAACTAGAGAAGAGAAGCGAAGAGCAGCATAGAGCAATGAAATGGACCGCCGTTGCTAAGGCTGTTGCTAAGGACACCCCTCCATTGATCTAATGGTGACAGCATCAGCTGGAGGTAAGGAGACATAATTCAATCCTACCTTTAGTCTTCCCTTGAACGAACGAAAACATAATCCGTGGTGAAAAGCGCGGAAAGTTCGGACCAAAACGTACGGAGACAGGCGTTTTGACAGAGCATCGGCAAAGATTTGGAACAGTTTACCATCTAGTATACAAAACGAACAATCCTTCGAACTTTTCAAGAAGAAAGTTAAAACTCACCTGTTCAGAAGTGCATATAATTGAGTAATCAGTACTGCCTTGGAGTAGATTTTTGTTTTTAATTTAATTGGTCTTTTTTTCCGATTCAATACATTCATTGACAAGGTTGTGATTTTATATTCTAATTTAATTTAATTAATAGATAATTGATAGATTTTTTTTTTATTATTATTACTTATTTTTGAAAATTTTATTTTTTACTCAAACGATCTAGATTTTGTTATGTTTTAGTTTCAGCATAACTTTTAGTTCTTTTCTCTTTAAATTTACTTTTTTTAATGTTATTTATTTAGTTTTTAGCGTATTTTTTGCTAGGTACTACTTATTGTTTTAATGATCATTGTTGGGTAATTTATTGTCGTGTGTAGTTGTGTAAATTCCTTTCTGAATATTTGTTTTTATCATTGAATACTGTGATATATATGTAAATAATGTACCATATGTGATATTGTAAAGCGCCTAGAGTAATATTTTAGTATTGGCGCTATATAAGAATTGTTTATAATAATAATAATAATAATAATAATAATAATAATAAAAGGGGGAGATAATCCAACAGAACTTCGACATAACAGTGAGAGTATCAGTCCCTAGAGACCCTTACCCTATACAGACGGATGAAAGATCCAGAGACGACTGAGAAGCGCTGGAAAAGGGAGATAATCTTCTGGTTCCGGTCACAAATCCGCAGACGAAACATCCGGGTCCCAGCTAGTGACTGACGTCACTTCCGTAAACAAATAATGGGAAAATGGCGGGAAACACACTACTTCCGGTTGCTCATGCGCGCAAACCACTTCCAGTTACGGACACACGACACATCTGGGTCAGGGCACGTAACTGACGTCACTTCCGTAAACAAATAATGGAAAATAACGGGATAATCCATCACTTAGGGTTCCATTTCTGGGTACTTCCTGTTATGCATGCGTGGTCGGCACATCCGGGCCCTGGCACGTGACTGACGTCACATCCGTAAACAAATGGCGGGAAAACTTATTACTTCCGGTTGCGCATTCGCGCAAACCACTCCCGGGTACTTCCGGTATTGGTCACGTGACTTCCAGTTCCGGTCACGAGTCTTCCTGTAGCGTCATTTCCGATGACGTCACTCCTGACACCTCGTCAAATAATAATTTGCCTGTCTCCGTATACTACTTTCATGTGTGTCATAATAGTAAACACTTTTTAATAGGACAAGCTCATGTGTAAATATATTTTAAATACAGAGTGAGTAGATTTTAGCAAATTAACGAGAGCCTATTATTACAAATTTCTCTAATTAGCACACGTTAAATGTGACTATACGCCTTAACTTTATGCCAGTCACACAAAACAATAGATGTATAGTATGAAAAAGCAAATTATGAATTTTTCAAAAATGTGACTTACCCCAAGTTTAAATTAAGTATTTATAGATAAAAGAGAAGAAAAGGGGGAAAGGGATAATTTAAAAAAATCCCTTAATTAGCCGCCCTTACTTATACTGTAAGTATTAAGTTTTACTATTTATTAAATAGCTTAGATCTATATGACTTAACTGGTTTTGAAATTTTGAAACGACTAAAGTCACCTCCATAGGTATCTTACATTTATATCAAATCTTAAGTATTTTCTTAACTGAAGTTGTTTTATGCATATGACTTAAATGGGGTAGGCGGAGATTCAATAATCTAAGATGTTGCTTAGTAAATTCTTAACATAAGTTGTTTTATGCATACGATTTAGGCAATGTGGGCGGAGTTTATTTAAGTCATTTATAAGCAAAATCGTAACTTAAGTAGTTTTATGCATACGCCCCCAGGGCCCGTATGCATAAACATCTTAAGGATGATCGCTGGTCTAATAGGAAATAAATAGGATTTGAAATAGGTGCTTTAGTTGGAGAGAACATATGAAACAAATAAGCAAGAAAAAAATATAGGTTCATGTGCTCATTTTAGTGCTACAAGGTCTTGAAAATTGCAAGAAATGGGTTTTCTCTTGACTTTTCCTCGTCTTTGCGTTGGGAACTTCAGTCTCTCAAAAATGTATAAAAGAATGAAAAGGATTTCATAAGATTTTGTCAATTACCATTTTTCGGTATATCTGATTGAATTATAAAAGAAAAAGTAGGAGTTCATGGGCAAAAAAAAATTCATGTTTAAGAAATGGATAAAACCCGAGGATCTCGAAATTCAGACAAAAAGACCAAAACATGAACAGCAAGCATCCTGAACTTAAGTATTTCTTAAACTAAGATTTTGCAAAGAATTGACTTAGCTAAGCAATTAAATTAGACCATATACATAAAGCGACTTAAGTTTCTACTTAACTAAGAAAAACTTATGTAATATTACATCGGAAACCCTCACTTTTTATCATATCAATCCACGCCAGTTAACTGTTGTTTGTTAAATAACTCTTATGCGAATAACTTTTTGTTAATGGGTTAAAAAGGAGCCCGGGCATGTTTGAATAGCACTGATCCAGTAGAAATTGGTAAAGATTTTAGAGCCTTACAATAACTTACGACAAACCAAATTTATTTAAGTTCGATTGAAACGGTTTTCGGGCAAATCATTTTTTAAAGTTTTAAATTTTGAGTAAAACATTTAGGAAGCGTACTATAAAGGATTTCTCTAATATGAAAAATGAAATAATTGTCATTTTGGTAGAATATGAAACTCTAAGATGTATAAACGAATATCACTAGGGATTTTTGAAAGTTCTTTTTCAAACGTCTATTTGGATTGCTTACACGTGTCCCTACTTACCTATTCATTGAAGAATTTAATTGTTATGTATTACAATTGAAGATGACTTATATCTTAAACCAAATTTTTATTGTGATAATATATTTTTATTCTGCAAAATGGTGTCGCGTTATTGCAAAAGTTTAGGAATTAAAGGTTAATATTATACTGCAAATGTGCAAAAAGAAATCTGCCTGGATCCAAATACAAACCGTAAAAATGAGTCATAAAAGGTATCGGAAAAGGATTTTTCAAGTTTCTACACAAATGTTACAATGTTTGCATTCATATTTTCCTATGGTTCACATTATATAACGATCTTCATTTTGAGTTAAAAATTTTCATATTGTGTGGACACCATTTTTAAGGCTCTTTTTCTATGTTGTAACTTTTTGTTGGTGTCTTTACCTCAGAATCGTGATAGATATCTATGGGATTTGTGCAATCTCTAAAAATCCGTTCCTTTCTTTCTTTTAGTCATATACGGTATCGAGCGATGCTCAGTATAACAGCTTTTTTTAAAGGAAGTAACTGATGAGAAACAGTTATCATTTATTAAACGCGTTGATTTCGTGCGTGTCATAATAATAAGCACTATTAGACAGCAAATATGAAAATATATAAAAAATATTGCGCGAGAAGATTTTAACAACATTTAAATTTCTGTACATATATGTAGTATATCATCGGAATAAGCTAAATAAGAATTTTTATAAAAATTATGCCAAACGCCAAGAGAAAAGGGGGTTAAAAGGATATTTTTTCAAAATATTACAACATTTATATGACATGCTTGTATTGTAAGTATTTAAGTTTAAATCCACAGATAAATAATTTAATCCCCATTAACAAAATACTTTTCTAAATGACCCACAAGTAGAAAATGCATATGCTCCTATAGCGCTCGCTAATATTAATTGTTTCATTGCATTTAATAGAAAATGTGGATGTTGTGACTAATCAAGCCAATAATTTTACAGAAAATCCAGAGACTTTATTACAGAGATTTCTGTTATAACATTTCAAACATAGATCACTCACTTCTTTAAATTTGTCAATGATGTGCTAGTGTTTATTGTTTACAAAAAGTCCTAAATAACCTTTACAAATAAAAAAACCTCAAGCTGAGTCATCAAAGTCAAGCACACCCTAGAAGGTGTACTTGAATAGGTCTATATTTGAACTTGTTTTAACTATCATCTTTATTTAAAAACTTGTTTTAGGGAAACCAATGTTAGCATTGTATTCACAGAAATTCCCTATCTATTGAGTACAGAATTGTCAAATATAAGAGTACAAGAGGAGAGGCTGATGTTTTTCTATAAAATGTCCATATGTTTAGCATTGAAACAACAAAAGGGTATATAATCCTTAATAGAATATGAAATACAACACCCAAACAACAATAAAAATCAGTTTTAACAGAGTTACCAGACAATACTTAGCATTACCGTGCAGATGAAAGACATACCGATGTGGACCTCTTTTTCACAAATCTAAAGATTGCTTCCTGTATTCAACTACATTGGACAAAATATATCTGTGGGGATTTGAAATAAATTTAATCTAAAAGTTGGCAGAACCTTACATTATACTTTTCAATTTCACAGTATAAATTGTTATAGAAATAAATATTAACATTACTATAAAGAAAGTCCATGGAAAAATTGTTTCTCATCTTCCAATTAATTGAAGTACTTGCTAAGTAGTTGATCGTCCAACCTCAACCTCTAACATGTGGTCACTTATTCAGCTTGGTAGTAATGTGTTATAATATAGACAACGTTCAGCAATGAAAACTTTATGTACAAAATGATAAGTAAAGATATAGAACAATGAACATGATGAATGATATTTAAACGATCGTAACAACTTTATATATATACTTAACTGGCCACAACAATTCTTTTATCTCCGATGTCGCACGTGTACCAACGTTCGTCTTCTACCCACGATGTTCCGGTTCGTCCAACCACCCAACATATCTCTTCGACAAAGCACAGTTAATTCCCAACGTTACACCGTCCCCCCTCTAACAAGAAGTGAATAACCGGCAAGTCTGTCCGTATATATATATATATATATACATGAAAAGTAAACATACATGTAATATCTAGTCTTGTTCTTGGTTGTCAACAACGAAATCCTTCAGATGGCCGGGCAGTCTTCTTGGTCGCGTCGACCGCCTATTCCCATGGTCTGAATTATTATCCTTGGTCATAACTGCCTTTTCAAGACCTGTTTCCTTTTCTCCAGGTTCCTGTTCTGAAGTTGACGCTTCATTTGCGTTATCAGTGTCCTCATCCGCTACATGTTGAATTTCACCAGGGTCTATCTGTCTAACTGGCCGTTGAATCTCTGGTCTGGGAGGCGGTGAAAGAGGTAGAATGTTTTCATGTATATTTCGTTGTGGATTCCGTACTTCATAGGAATCACACCAATCATCATTGTCTTCATCTTGTAGTGCTATGCGATTTTTGGAAAAATCACTACTGATTCGTACCTTTGAGGACTCTTCCCTGATATTGTCCTGATGTTGAAGAATACTTGGATTGTCTTGGTCAATGTACTTTTTCAACTTGTTACAGTGAACCCCTTGCGTATCCTTCCACCCACTAATTGAATTCTATATACAAGGTCTGATATTTTCTTTTTTATAATAAAGGGTCCTTTCCATGGTCGATTTAATTTGGAGGATCTCCCCTTCTTGACCCTCGGATCAAAATACCATACCTTACTTCCTTCCTCGAAGGGTGTACCATTAACCTTTCGATTATAGTAGTCACACATAGTCTTCTGTGATTTCCCAAGGTTTTCACGAGTTAGATCATAGCTAGTTATAAACCGGTCCCTCATATTGGCTACATATTTGCCCTAAGTAATATCTTGGTCTGTAGTCGATAGGTACTGAATGCCGATCGGCATCCTTAACTCCCTACCAAAAAGCAAAAATGCCTGAGTATACTTTGTAGAGTCATGCTCACTTGTTCTGTACCCCATTAAAACCTTCTGGAGGTGCAAATCCCAGTCTTTTTGATTTGTGTCAATACATTTGCTCAACAATGAAAGTAATGTGCGATTAAAGCGTTCGACTTGTCCGTCAGATTGTGGATGGTAAGGGGTTGTCCTTGTTTTATCGATACCCAGGAGGTCACACATCGCAGCAATCAACTTCGATTCGAACTCCGGTCCCTGGTCACTGTGAAACTGGAATGGGACCCCGTATCTAGCGATGAACTGATCGACCAATACCTCGGCAACTACGTCAGGAGTGTACGACTTCAACGGAAAAGCTTCTACCCATTTTGTGAAAAAGTCACTTATCACGAGGACATATCGGTTCCCCCGTCTGACAAATGTCCATTGCGATCTTTTCAAATGGCCCTCCCGCGAAATTTGGCTGTAAGGGTGCCCTGTGTGATTTTACTGGATTTTTCCTAGATTCACAAATTTCACAGTTCTTTATGTAATTTTCGACGTCTTCACGTGATTTATACCAGTAGAATCGACTTTTTACTCTAGCGTATGTTTTTGCAATCCCAAGATGCCCAGCAGAGTCGTGTAGCTCATACAAAATATCAGGTATCATCTTTCTTGGTACAACTAGTTTATAACAGGTATCCTTTACGTGTTCTTGTTCCCGTCGAAGATACAACACATTATTCCTCATTTCCAGTTGGTCGTACCTGCTCCACAAATCTTTAACTTCCGGTCCTTTATTCTCAATCATTTTCAGATCAGGTCGTTTGGTGGTCATACATTCCAAAACTTCTTTAATACCACTGTCTTGCTCTTGACGATTTCGCAAAGAAATATGTTCACCTGAAATAGGTGTTTTAACTGGATTGACAGTGTTAACCTGGGAGCTGCGACCTGCTGCCTCTTTGTTAACCGCTCCAGTCACCTTCTGCCGAATATCGACGCTTTGTGTCGCATTTTCCTTGCTTGCTTGAACTTCCTCATTTATCACAGGATCTACATTGCATTAGCGGCAAGGAATTCTCGACATTCCATCAGCATTCTGGTGTTTCTTTCCTTCTCTATTCTGTATTTCGAACTCAAATTCCGACAAATGCGTTAACCATCTCGCAATCTGACCCTCTGGTTCCTTAATAGAGAATAATCATTTAAGCGCTCTATGGTCCGTTCGCGCAATGAAGCGTTTACCGTACAGGTAGTGTCGAAATTGTTTAATGAAAAATACCAGGGCCAATAATTCTCTCCTAGTGCAGTAGTTCCTCTCCGCTTTAGTTAGGGTCCTACTGGCATAGGCAATAACCCTTTCACAGTTATCTTGCTCCTGTGAGAGTACATCACCAATACTATGCTCACTGGCGTCCGAATCGACTATAAAGGTACATTCTGTGCGTGGAAAAACTTAGATTGGTGCACTCATCAAACAACGTTTAAGGCTAAGGAACGCATCTTCACAACTTTTATCCCATTTTTATTCTAAAAGGGACTAGTTTTTGTGTCATTTTGTAAAGCGGTGCGGTCAGGTTAGAAAAATCCGGTACAAAACGCCGGTAATATGATGCGAATCCTAAAAATTGTTGGACTTCTGTCACATTTATTGGTGCTTTCCATTTTTGCACCGCCTCTATTTTCTTCTCACTCCTCTTTCTGAAATTACGTGTCCCAAACAATGAATCTTTGTTTGCAAGAACTGACACTTGTGTTCTTTAATTTCCATCTGTTTATGAAACGGGGCACGGCGACACCCTTGTCTGATCGAAGGTTCAGTTGTTATAATCCGATGTTTTGTGATGGACGTTCTACCAACATCTCCAGGGTTTTTAAAAAAATATCACTGTAATCTTCAATAACCCTTCCAAATCTAGTCCATTGATCACTCGATAGATCCTTCCTATCAACATTTATCTCTTCTACAATGTTGGTTCTCTGTGTCTCCCTTGTTGCTGAACAAACAATTTTATCTGATTGACAAGACTTTGAATTGTCATTAACCATGTCAAAGGTTTGGAAAGATCCTATATGTGAATTCTTGTACAGAGTAACGGGTTCGGTGTCGACATTTGCTATTCTCAGAGGTACGTTCAAGTCATTTGGTGTCACGAGACTTCTTGCGAGTAGTAAGGGCTTTCCACTCGTCAGCTGACTCGATGATTCCAGCAGTCCAGTGAACCTATTCCTAATTGCAGTCCTGCCTTTGATCTTGAGTTTACCATTTAGCACCATTTCGTGTTTAGAGGGAATAACAACGGTTTCAGCAATAACTACTCTGCAAGACAGGTTCCTAGTTCCGCTTCTTAAAGGAATGTTAGTTTTATCTGATTTAAATGAAAGTGACTTAAAATCTATAATTATTCCATGCTGTCTCATAAAGTCAATTCCCAGTATACATTCCTGTGCTAAATCTTTAGCCACTAATACCGTTTGTTTACCCTGTTCACTTCTAATCTTTATAAAAAGTTCAACAGTACCCAATACGTTAATCGGTTCTCCATTTGCAGACACAACAGAGTGACGTGTGTTTGTATTTAAATCTCTCGTTCCCGATACATAAGTGCTGCGACCTGCTGCACCTCTGTACAAAGAATTTCTTTTCCATGAATCCTGAATATCCAGCCACAAATCTTCATTGATAAGGGTATATACAGAGCCTGTGTCTACAAGCATTTCAACTGTTCTCTGTTCGATTTCTCCAACACATGTCACAGATAGTCCTGTTGCATAGCAATCACTATTGTCCGTTAGGTCTCCATGATCATCATTATTGTTCAGATCAGTTTTATTGGCTGGTGTGCGACCCTCCACATCAGCCATCCTTAGTTTCCCCCTTTCCTTTGCTCTGGGCAAGCTCTACTGAAGTGCCCCAATTTTCCACAGTTCCTGAAGTCTACCAGCACTTCAACCAACCTGACCATTCTATTCTTTCAATGAAAGTCCGGATTATTGAGAAAATTTACCATCCAACCAATAATCCTAATTTAAGTACACACTTACGTAGACAAAAAGAGGAATACTGGGTTCGAACCGTGAGGACTGCAATACCATACGGATGCAATGACAAAATCGATAGTGTAGGTATTCTATCAAGTCCTAGATGTAGTGATGTGAATGTGATGAAGCTATTTCCTTATCATCAACGACGTAAAAGGAGTCATGGCAATAGACATTATACAAAACCTCAATGTCATGATATTTCTATCAAAGGCCTTCTCCCTTTCATACAACAACCATTAGGTCTTCATCACATTCGCACAAAACTATACCTCTGTTGTGTTGGATATTGGACGTCTCCGACTTTTCAAACCAGTTGGTACCCATGAAATTGAACAAGACAAACGTTCTTTTCTGCCACTATTTTTTGCCAACAAAGGTTTAGATGCCGTAAATCTTGGCAATATCCTTCACCAAAAATCGGTCAGATTAACAGTTCCGCCTTATTTCAAAGATCAGTCCGTTCCCATTATTTCTTATACCTATACTACACCCATTGCATCAAAAATATTCAATCACAAACGTGCATTGCAGGACCTCAAATCGACGATCTCAAAGGTAAGCCACCTGATTGTTCATGCAACAGTTCTCCATTCAAATATAGTCCTGCTGGCCATGTCATCACAGGAGACTTAAATATCATAATAATGAGTCTCTTCGTGGTGTCCTTGCAAAAGGTCCTAAGTATCGCGAACCCGTATCCATAAATTGGAAATATAATTTCAAACTACTGATGGATGCTGTGGAGGAATATGCCAGAAAATGGACCAAACGTGAACAAGAGCCACTAGATTCACTTTCAGAGTGGGTTAAAGCTGTGAGATCGTTGATTCAAGTTCGAATTGATAAACTTAGAAGGTCTATGAGTAAAAAAGGAACATCAGTCTTCAGCAACCCCGATGCTGCCAAGACATTGTCCGCCATTCATGACAAATATGTTGTTGTTCCTGCAGACAAGGCACCTAATAACATCGTTTTTATATGCAAAAGCTACTATATTCAATGCTTGATTAATGAACTAGGGATTGCTAGTTCACTTGGCAACCCTACCTATGAAGCTACTACACTTTCAAAGGAAGAAATAACCGACAATCATAGATCGGTGTTATTGTCATTTGGTATTTCCATCAAAGATGATGATTGTGATCTTCCTACCTTGTACTGGATACCCAAGTTACATAAGTGTCCATACAAACAACGCTTTATAGCTGGATCTGCCAAGTGTTCCACCAAACCATTGTCTCAACTTCTAACTTCTATTTTAACAGGTGTCAAAACGGGCCTCCAAAGTTATTGTGAGACAAGTTATTCAAGAAGTGGTATCAATCAAATGTGGATATTAAAAAACTCCAAAGACTTAAAGGATATTTTACGATCTCGGTCCATTTCAGTTTGTAACAGCATAAAAATATTTGATTTCTGTACCCTATATACTACCATTCCTCATTCACAACTGAAGGAGAAGTTGAAAGATCTAATCCATCGATGCTTTCAAAATAAAAATGGCAACAACAGATACACATACCTTGTCATTGGTAGAGATAAATCATACTTTGTTAAAAACCACACTAAATCTAACAAAAAATATACAGAGGACGAAATTGTCCTGATGATTGAATTTTTGATCGACAACATATTTGTTCAATTTGGTGGACGTGTTTTCCAACAGACAATTGGCATTCCTATGGGTACTAATTGTGCCGACTTGTTCCTTTACTCATATGAGGCAGACTTCCTTGACGGGCTTCTTAAGGAAAAACAAAAGAAGTTAGCCCGTACCTTTAATTTCAGCTTCCGCTACATAGATGATGTTTTATCACTCAACAATTCACGTTTTGGGAATTTCTTACATCTCATCTATCCCAATGAGCTCGAAATTAAAGATACCACAGACACTGCCAAGTCTGCATCTTATCTTGACCTTCACCTCGAAATTGACACCAGAGGAAGGTTAAATACTAAACTTTACGACAAACGGGATTACTTTGACTTTCCAATCGTCAACTTTCCATTTTTGAGCGGTAATATTCCAGAAGCGCCGGCGTATGGAGTATATATTTCACAACTCATGTCGCACTCGCAATGCCAGTTCGCTCTTGCCTAGAGTACGTAAAAATTGATCCTTTGCCAACTCATCTCTTACCTGGCTAGATAAGGATGGATACGCTTTACATGCCAGAGTCCGAATAGAGTTCCTCATCTCTAAATAAGTCTCAAACTCTTTCTTCCGCCTGCCCATGAATTCCGACTTGTAAAGGTCAGGACGGGTCGTTGCATCGAGTCTCTTTGTCAACTCGTCCTTAAGTTTGTCCCAGTTTTTCTTGGTGTCGTCATCTAAATCACTCAACACCTTACCTGCGGTTCCCTTCAAACGGACGAATATAAATTTGCATTTGGTTTCATTGCTCCACTCATTGAGTTCCGCACAGCTTTCAAATTGTAACAACCAATCAGTCCACTCTTCCTCTCCATTATATATATCGGGCATAACCACTGGTCTTTTCAACCCTCAAGATCCTGCAATATCATCACCCTCCTCGGGAGGTACAAGAGGCATTATGATCTGGCTACAAATAAAGATTTGTTAAGGTTGACCCAGATTATATATAGTAAAATCAATACTGTTTCGTTTCAACACAACTACCAAGAGCTACGAACTGTTGCTCTCTGTCACCAACTACTTATTAAAATCTAAAGCTAACTGTACAGTAGAGCTACGACCTGTTGCTCTCTGCTGTTAAATATTTACACACACAAAAACACATATTAACACATCAACAAAAATGTCTTACCTCTTAACTTCCGTTTGTTTAATTTTTAAAGGACACAATTCTCCTTTTGAAATCCCACGATGGTTCTCCTTCTGTGTCACTACTCCCTTGTTCCTGTTGTTCCGTGCAGTCTCCTGGTTGTGTCTCTTGTTTATCTACACCCGTGTATCGGATTTCGGCCCTTATTACATGAATCAATTGGTTAAACCATTTATGTTTTAATTCGCTCTTAGCATGCAACCCGTCATACAACTACTTGAAATAGTTCTTTGTCACTACCTTATATGTCCCACTCTTCCGTTTCCTTTTGGTCTGGCGGCATACAGTATTGTGCCATGAAACTGTCATACACCCCTTGCGGTGTCCTGCTTGTTTGTAACTATTTTCCACCTTAATCATGTTATTAATTTCGTCCAACTCAGATTCCAGTTTACTTTGATAATTCTGTAGAATGTCGTCTGTTACTTCGGGGAAATTTATTTTTCGTCCGTTTTTACAATGTTCATGAAATATTTTAAAATTTAACGGAGGAATGGTAATAAAACCCACGAGTGCATTTGGAATGATCTGTTTGATTTCACCTTTAAACTGTATTAACTCCTGAATGACTTCTGCAGCTCCCTTTCCTGAATAGTGGAGTTCGTTTTCCCCTTTTTTTTTATTTCGTATGAATGTAGTTAAATCGTTTATTCCACGTGCAATTTTAACAATAATTGGAAATTTACCGTCAAAATTTTCACTTCTGATATTGCATAAAAATGCAGTCTTTAACTCCGCAATCTTTGCCCCTATTACAATAAGGTATCTCAGAAGAAAATCCTCTGGCTGTGTAAACAAATTACAATTGTAAAAGTTATTTGCTCTAGAATCCGTAACGACGTAGGCCACTGCTTTTCCAAGTCGCGTCGGTTCTTGGTCACCGCTGCCACCACTGTTATAATATAAACAACGTTCAGCAATTATAACTTTATGTACAAAATGATAAGTAAAGATATAGAACAATGAACATGATGAATGATATTTAAACGATCGTAACAACTTTATATATATACACTTAACTGGCCACAACAATTCTTTTATCTCCGATATCGCACATGTACCAACATTCGTCTTCTACCCACGATGTTCCGGTTCGTTCAACCACCCAACATATCTCTTCGACAAAGCACAGTTAATTCCCAACGTTACAAATGTAATCTTCTATTTTAATTTCATTTCTTAAAATTCTATATGAATACAATTCAAAATTTTCATCAAATCTTGAAAACATGTCTAAGTTCATCTTTAACAAGTGCAAATGGTTCATCACATCATGAAGATTATTCTTACCACAACGTCCAACAAATTGCAAAACAGGTCGTTGGACGTCAAGGGTATCTGATGTCTCTGTTTACTCCCTGGATAAACTTTAACTTATAAATCAATTTCGAATTCTCTTAAGTGTGTTTCTATAAATTTTATTTTGACAATTGTCTCCTCTTCACATTCAGATAGACATGATGTTATTCGATGTTATTTTACAGACAATGGGCTGCTTAGCATTGGCTGGTTTTATCCACATGATGACAGGAATGCTGGGATTGGTCGGATTTGTCATGAGATTTGTGGGACCAATAACTGTGATCCCTACAGTTCTCTTAATTGGTCTAAATGCATTCAAAGTTACAACTAAATTTTGTCAAGTTCACTGGGGGATAGCGGCCATGTAAGTTTATGATAATTGATACCCCGTTAAACTGGTAAGTCTTTTTAGCTCGCTGATCCCAAGGGCAATGTGAGCTATTGCCATCACTTTGAGTTCATCGTCGTAGTAGAGTTTAAAGATCTTCTCTCGTGGAATGGTCCTTGGATGGCCCTCTCCAAAATTTTGTCCGGCATCCCCGACTTCCAAAAAAACATGGCTGCTGTTACTAAAAATCGAAAAAGGGAATTATTTTTTAAAAATCTTCTGTGAAACTACAAAGACAGATCGAACAAAAAACTTGGAAGCGATGGTCCTTAGAAGATACTCTTTCAGAATTGTTACGGACGACCTGGACTGTCAGCTTAGATGGCTACCACAGCCAAACTTGTTTAAATAAAATTCTTTGATACTAATTTTGATGTACAATATATGCACATTTCGTTGATTTACGACTCATCAGTTGTGCGCAAGGCTAAAATGTTGAAACAAAAACAACAACCCAAAAGTTTGAAGATCAAATTCAAAATGAAACACGGCAGCCACGCTGCATATCCCCGCGCCACTGTTGTGTTGGTCACAAAATTAAATGCTACGAGTTCAATCAAAGGAAATTTTCACAAACGAACTATAACACTTTTTCACTGTTTCACTGCCCTTTCTTATTTTTTTTGAAAGCATCAACATTTTCAACCTTGAGTTCAAGAGCCTCATCACCAAAACATTTTGAGTCAACTAAATTGTCTATTACCAAATTTTTTATAATTTGTTTTCTCATAGATGCTCTAAAATCTATTTAAGATGTTTAGCAAGCAAAACTAATTCTTCTTTCTTTAGTTTATTAAACCCTTTCAGGTCTGGCGTTTTCAAAAATTTACCAGCATCAAATGCCATTTTGTAGAATTTTGGCTTATTCTAATAAAAATACTGAAAAAAATTAATAAGATATTAACGTTATTCCAGACGAGCCCCCCAATTTCTGCCAGAAATCACCCTTTAATTGTAACCAACAAAAGACATAAATCAATAATAAAATTTAACAAGATTTATTATATACACGTTTACAAGAAATATTATACAAAATGAAATGTCCACTTAACTGTTTAAAATATATATGTCCGATCCTTTGTCTTTTCTTTATCCGGAATTCTTCTCGTCACTGTTGCGGGAATCCAAACAGAATATTATGTCCAATCAGTAACAATCTAGTATGATGTGTGTAACGTAAATAAAAGTGTGTCAATCAACATCTGAAAACACAAGAATATTAATGTCTGATCCGATCTGAAATTCTAACTTTCGTGTCCGTATATATAGTTAGACTATAGAAAACTGTAGAAGGGAAACTTCTAGAATACGGTAGAAATCTGAATTACACATCTAAAATTATGATCATTCCAGAATTATTACGTTAAGTCAAATAGAAAGTTCTAATCATTCGATCAGTATCTATGATTGTTCCAGTGATTTCTAAACTGCACAGTTATATTAATATTTGGTGAAGAACTATAAGTATTATATAAGCATTTTACACATGTTATAAGGCCACACAAAACAAATTAGGCCAAGACAAATAAATATAATAATTACAATATCATAACAATATATATATATATATAATTGAACAATAAATATGAAGACTTTATTTAAAACATGATCATTGTGTAAGCTGGTATTAAGATATGATAAATGAAGCATTAAATAAAAACACCAACAGACGAATAACATGAATAATATTCCAGGAACAAATAGGAAGGTCTTCTCTATTAAAATAACTGGTTGCTAAGGACTTTTTTATAATATAAACCGGGTTGCTATGGTATTTTGAAATGACCTTGATATATATGATTAACCCTGTTAACAAATTGAAGCTCTTTTTATTCTCTTTATAAATAACTATGGTTGCTAAGGACTTTTACTCATATAACGTGGGTTGCTTTGGTCTTTTAAGTGATTTTGAGGTATGTCCGTGACCTTGGTGACAAATTGTTGATCTTTTTATTCCCTATTGAAATAACTATGGTTTCTAAGGACTTCAAGTAGGTTGCTATGGTCTTTTGAAATGACCTAGACCTATGACATTGACCTTGATACCGCACTTTAGCTATTTTTATCGTCTATTGAAATAACTATGGTTACTAGGGACTTTTTCATTAAATAAGAAGGGTTGGTATGTGGTTATATATGACCTTGACCTTTGACTTTTATCCCAAATTATGTATTTTGTATTACTGGTCTGTTTTGCGATTGAAAGTATCATTCTATCTAGCATACATTTCGAGATAATGCAAAAAACCTTTAAAGGTCCATTTTGGACAGTTTTTGCGCCATAGTTCCATAAAGGTTGGTCCAATGTATTTGGACTTTATGTAACAAATATAGTACTCATCAAGACACACATCTTCTCCGTTTATTGTCTGCTTCTATCTGTTACGGTTTTCGAGTTAGAGTGATAACAAAGTACAAGGTCAAAGATCAAGTCATTAATGACCTTTGACTTTGACTTGGTTCAATGACCAACGGTAAAGGTCTCATCCTTGTACGACTTTCGGTCTACGAGAAAAAAAATTGGCGGAAAGTGTTTTTACGTAAGGGGAAATAACCCATATATCAACACTTTGGATCGCTTCGACTTAAATGTAACGAATCATCCTGAGGATAAGCCAAACAATTTCCACCATTCAGATTTTTTGTAAGTCTTACGGTTTTTGAGTTTAACCCATAACAAAGTTTTTTGTAAAAGGGGAACTAACTCTGTAATGGCCCTCATTTCAAAATAACTTATCACTAACCGGTTTATTATATAAAGTATCAAAAGTATATGTCGCCAATTGTACGCGAGAGATAATTTTGACCAGTGGCGGAAAAAAAGAATAATAAACAGAAGAAATACAGAAAGGTCTTTCTGTCGGAAACGGGAAAGACCTTAATTACCGTTAAGGATTTACATACAAAATACATGGAGTTGTTCCTTACAATAGCGTCGGCTTAACTGACGATAATGTTCTGGTACTAGTTTGTTCACAGACGATGACAGATTGGTTTTGAAGACAAGTTTCTGAAAAATGGAATATAAATATACAAAATGGTTCCATGTTATAACAAGCCAGAATGAGAAAAGTCTACAAGCGTTAATACAGCTTCTTTTTTTCCTTCTTTTTTCTTTTTAGATATAAATGATACCATATCTTTAACAATATCTAACAATCATTGAGCATCACATGTTCTTTAATGATAAGTCCAAAATCTACGAAATGTGCACATCTTGTGCATCAAAATTGGTATCAAAGAATTTATTAATATCGTACACTATTACGAAAACCATAGGTAACACCTTAACGATGCAAGAGAGCAAAGCAAGATTGAATGTAACTGCAACGTGCATGTCAACTAAATTATTACAATACATGTTACACAAAGTACAAATGTATATGTATCTACAGAATGGTGATGTCTTTACACAACAGTTTAAATGTTATATTCATAAAGGATTTAAGTGACCATGTCTATTGCAATATATAGCGATACCAGGACCACGTCACACATACTATGCCTCTGCAGTACGGTGACGTACTTGCAAGACCCTTGATGCAACATATTCGAAATTTAAAAAATACTAGACATTGAACCCGCGCGAGCGCGGGAAAATAAGCATTTTTTTTTGTGGTGGCCAGATTGACTTTAAAAAGTTTTTGCGGCCATGGCATTCGTGGAACAGGAACTCAATGTGGATGTTGTGGCAGGCTTCCCATAAACTTTTCCTGTCAAGTAGGTGGTATCAACTGATAGTTTCATGTCTATATATGCTGTAGTATTCCAGAAATGGATGTTAATGCAAACTTTAACCAAAGTCAATGAAGCGTTAAATGTAGGTCAACGTGACCTAATTGTCATACGGTTGTTCGTTACTACCGAAGATGTATCCACTGATGAAGTAGACTGTATGCCACGTAGAATTACCAAACTGGACCTTAAGGTTCCATCATAGTCAAAATCTATGACGAAAATACAACCACATAAATTGTCAATATGTTTATGTTACAATTAATTCTGAACTGGAACTTGATGAAAAGCTTTCATTAAATACACATTTCATAATGCATTACCTTTTTCATTCAGAATAAATATGAAAAAGAATATGAATAAACATTTCCTTAGTGACGGATGAATTTTTCAAAAGTTGCCGTGAGTTAAGTAGAGCATATTTTTGGAAAATAATTGTTCCAATTGTTCATTGTCATCATGGGCAGGGCAAGCGAGGCTTAATTTCACAAATAAATTCAATAGACGATAAAAGCATTTTTAGTGTGTGGCTGCGTGTGCTGTCCACGTTTATAAAGATGTCCGAGATAAATTTCGTCGTTAATGATAAAGATGACCATTTGTTAAAATTTTTAATCTAGGGCTTACAGGGAATTGTATGGTAGAGATATATTTAGACAGGTCACACGACAAATAATGTAAAAATGGATAATGGTTGGTTTTATCACTTTGTGCAAAGTAAACATCCGAGCAATCCAAAAACCAATTAAGTTAGGAATTCCTCTGAACTTTGCCTTACTTCTTCATAATCTTCAAAGTTCATAATGTTTATAGTTAGGAGAAATTGCATAATGGTAGAAAAAACAATCCTGAATACATGAAGCGGAAACATCCCACTCGAAGGAGAATGTTTTTCATTTGTTTTATTCTTCTTCCGTAATTTCAAACAAAAATACATTTAAAATATGTGATAATTGTTTATTTAAATGAATGTGTTAAAATGATGCATTCGAGAACCTTCTAAGGGATATGTTGGGAGAATTCATACCGGAAAAGTCGATGCAAATTCCATTTGCACATAAACAAAACTGCAGTTTAAAATTTATAAATGCAGATTGTCAAATCCGATAATAACCTTTATAATCTGAACTATACATCGTTTATTTTGAACCACGCGTTTTGCCGCCTATTCGGCTAATTCGTAAATTTAGTATTATAGATTAACGTGACCATGTATACCGAAATATTTAACGATCATGTCACACGGCAGGGCCAAGTGTAACTCTGAACCATGTCTAACAGACAGTTCATGCAACTTTTTACATGTTATTCAAATCAATAGTTAAAACGTCTTGAAATTTTGTAAAGCATTAAACTTTGACCATGTCTACTGCAATATTTAGCGATACCATGACCACGTCACTACATATTCGTTTCTCATTGGCTGTACAGTATCAATATGCTGATACATGTACTAGGACCATATAAACTGTATGACGACTACCATTTTTTTTGTAAATAAAATGACCATGTCTTCTACAATATCTTGCGATATAAGGACCATGTCACGTTTTTTGTTTTATTTATTTTTTAAACTGAATGAATCTTTTTACAATTAAATAAAATTTATTCTACTGCATGTATAAAATTCTGATAACAGCGATCATGTCCACTGCAATATCTCGTGATACCAGGACCATGTCACCAAATTAAAATTTGTATCAGAAGAGCAACGTTTCACACTAAATCGTATCCGTACAATATAAAATTGTAGACACATGGCAAAAGTTTAAAAATCGCATCTAATGATTTCCACGTTATATTAGCATATCATAAAAGTAAAGTGAATCTGTAGATCATATCGTTATCATGTAACTAAAGCCCATGACTCTGCAAATATAAAGCGCTTTATTTCACCCAACATAGTGTCTCTAAGTGAAGTAACCTTGCCTTAAACATCACACAAAAGATGTGTTTTATTTCATAACGTTCCATCATTAGTATAACGTCTGCACCCTGCCAGACCAGTTCAAGTATTGGAGGCAAGCTTCATCTAGGCTTATATCTAATCATAAATACCGAGGTCATGTTTAAAATTACTCGTATAAACTATAAGCATATCCACCATGTTTTATCTGTTTGCGCTACGTCACTGGTAACATTGTACTTTCATCTGATTAATATTCAAAAATACCAAATCTCTTTTATATACTACAACAGGCTGAATTTTGAACTCATGACTTAACGTAACTTAATAAATTATTGAAGTATCTAGAGAATTCACTGCGATTTATTGAAATTTAATACTTTCTGTCTGCACTCATCTAAAGATTAACAAAAAAAAATTTGGTCAATTTTGCATTATCTACATAATACTTTGTCGATCCAACTTTGACATTGCAAATTTCAACCTGATCTTGTTGAATCATTAAGGCCATGCGAAAATTCATAACATTCAGCATTTGTTATAGTCTTTTAGCAAATTAAAGAAGAAGAAAAAAACCGATTCATAACATGGTTTTATATTTCTTAAATTCGCTCTATTAAAATAATATACTTAACATATAATTCAGCAAATGTGTTTCAATATCTAAAAGTAGTATATGGGCACAATTCAGTTATTATTTGAGGTGGTGGATCATGAGGAGAATCCAACGGAAGTGACGTCAACCGGAAATGACGTCACAGGAAGTGACGTCACCTGAACCGGAAGTCACGTGACCGGAACCGAAAGTACCAGGAACATATTTGAGCGCATGCGCAACCGGAAGTAGTGGATTTTCCCGTCATTTTTTTACAGAAGTGACGCAAGTCACGTGTTAGGACCCGGATGTATGGTCTGCGCATGCGTAGGCGGAAACCGGAAGTAACGGAAGTGATTTGCGCGCATGCACATCCCGCCATTTGTTTACGGAAGTGACGCAAGTCACGTGATAAGACCCGGACGTGTCTGCACATGTGCAGGCGGAACCGGAAGTGGTTTGCGCAACCTGAAGTAGTGGATTTCCCCATTATTTACTTACGGAAATGGCGCAAGTCACGGACTCGGATGTGCCATGCTTGACCAGAACTCAGATTGCATTATCTCCCTTTTCCCACACTTCTCGGTCGTCTCTGGATCTTTCATCGGTCTCTAGGGTCTGATACTCTCACTGTTATGTCGAAGTCCGAGAGTATACGAAGTACACTATTGGATTATCTCCTCTTATCCCGCTCTTTTCATCTGCGGGTGATGTTTTCTGTGAGGACCAAAGGTAGGATTAGATTATGTCCCCTTACCTGCAAATGATGCTGTCACCAATAGATCAATGGAGAGGTGTCCTTAACAACCGCCTTAGCAACAGCGGTTCATTTCATTGCTCTATGATGCACTTTGTTTCTCATCTCTGGCTCCGTGCTGTTCCTCGCTGCTCTTGTCTTGCTCCGTGCTGCTCATCGCTGCTCTTCTCTTTCTCTTTGCTGCTCATCGCTACTCAGGACCTTACTCGCGTGCTCATTTCGCTCCTGTTGCTTGTTGCTGTTCGTAATCTCTGCTCTTGTCTTGCTCTTTCCTGCACATCGCTACTCAGGACCTTACTCGCGTGCTCATTTCGCTCCTGTTGCTTGTTGCTGTTCGTCAACGCGATCTTCTCTTGCTCTGCTCCTCATCGCTACTTAGGACCTTACTCGCGTGCTCATTTCGCTCCTGTTGCTTGTTGCTGTTCGTCATCGCTTCTCTTCTCTTGCTCATCGCTGTTCTTCTCTTGCTCTTTGCTGCTCATCGCTACTCAGCACCTTACTCGCGTGCTCATTTCGCTTCTGCTGCTTGTTGCTGTTCGTCATCGCTGCTCTTCTCTTACTCTTTGCTACTCATCGCTCCTCAGGACCTTACTCGCGTGCTCATTTCGCTCCTGTTGCTTGTTGCTGTTCGTCATTGGTCTCTTCTCTTGCTCTTTGCTGCTCATCGCTACTCAGGACCTTACTCGCGTGCTCATTTCGCTCCTGCTGCTTGTTGCTGTTCGTCATCGCTGCTCTTCTCTTGCTCTTTGCTGCTCATCGCTACTCAGCACATTACTCGCGTGCTCATTTCGCTCCTGCTGCTTGTTGGTTTTCGTCATCGCTGCTCTTCTCTTGCTCATCGATGTTCTTCTCTTGCTCTTTGCTGCTCATCGCTACTCAGGACCTTACTCGCGTGCTCATTTTGCTTCTGCTGCTTGTTGCTGTTCGTCATCGCTGCTCTTCTCTTGCTCTTTGCTGCTCATCGCTACTCAGCACATTACTCGCGTGCTCATTTCGCTCCTGCTGCTTGTTGGTTTTCGTCATCGCTGCTCTTCTCTTGCTCCGTGTTGCTCACCACTGCTCTTTTCTTGCTCCGCGCTGCTCATCGCTGCTCTTCTCTTGCTCCGTGCTGCTCATCGTCGCTCATCTCTTGCTCCGTGCTGCTCATCGCTGCTCTTCTCTTGCTGTTTGCTGCTCATCACTGCTTATTGCTGCTCATCTCTTGCTTCGTGCTGCTCATCGCTGCTCTACTCTTGCTCATTGCTGCTCATCGATACATTTCGCTCCTGGGCACGCGAGTAAGGTCCTGAGTATTGATGAGCAGCAATGAGCAAGAGAAGAGCAGCGATGAGCAGCAAGGAGCAAGAGATGAGCAGCGATGAGCCGTGATGAGCAGCAAAGAGCAAGAGAAGAGCAGCGATGAGCAGCACGAAGCAAGAGATGAGCAGCGATGAGCAGCACGGAGCAAGAGAAGAGCAGCGATGAGCAGCGCGGAGCAAGAGAAGAGCAGTGGCGAGGAACACGGAGCAAGAGAAGAGCAGCGATGAGCAGCAAAGAGCAAGAGAAAAACAGTGATGAGCAAGAAAAGAGCAGCGATGACGAACAGCAACAAGAAACAGGAGCGAAATGAGCACGCGAGTAATGTCCTGAGTAGCGATGAGCAGCAAAGAGCAAGAGAAAAACAGCGATGAGCAAGAAAAGAGCAGGGATGACGGAGAGCAACAAGCAACATGAGGGAAATGAGCACGCGAGTAATGTCCTGAGTAGCGATGAGCAGCAAAGAGCAAGAGAAAAACAGCGATGAGCAAGAAAAGAGCAGCGATGACGAACAGCAACAAGCAACAGGAGCGAAATGAGCACGCGAGTAATGTCCTGAGTAGCGATGAGCAGCAAAGAGCAAGAGAAAAACAGCGATGAGCAAGAGAAGAGCAGCGATGACGAACAGCAACAAGAAGCAGGAGCGAATTGAGCACGCGAGTAAGGTGCGGAGTAGCGACTAGCAGCAAAGAGCAGGAGAAGAGCAGCGATGACGAACAGCAACAAGCAGCAGAAGCGAAATGAGCACGCGAGTAAGGTCCTGAGTAGCGATGAGCAGCAAAGAGCAAGAGAAGAACAGCGATGAGCAAGAGAAGAGAAGCGATGACGAACAGCAACAAGCAGCAGGAGCGAAATGAGCACGCGAGTAAGGTCCTGAGTTGCGATAAGCAGCAAAGAGCAAGAGAAGAGCAGCGATGACGAACAGCAACAAGCAACAGGAGCACAATGAGCACGCGAGTAAGGTCCTGAGTAGCGATGAGCAGCAAAGAGCAAGAGAAGAACAGCGATGAGCAAGAGAAGAGCAGTGAAGAGCAAGAGAAGAGCAGCGAGGACGAACAGCAACAAGCAGCAGGAGCGAAATGGGCACGCGAGTAAGGTCCTGAGTATCGATGAGCAATAATGAGCAAGAGAAGAGCGGCGATGAGCAGCACGGAGCAAGAGATGAGCAGCAATGAGCAAGAGAAGAGCATCGATGAGCAGCAAGGAGCAAGTGATGAGCAGCAATGAGCCGTGATAAGCAGCAAAGAGCAAGAGAAGAGCAGCGATGAGCAGCACGAAGCAAGAGATGAGCAGCGATGAGCAGCACGCAGCAAGAGAAGAGCAGCGATTAGCAGCGCGGAGCAAGAGAAGAGCAGTGGCGAGCAACACGGAGGAAGAGAAGAGCAGCGATGAGCAGCAAAGAGCAAGAGAAAAACAGTGATGAGCAAGAACACAGCAGCGATGACGAACAGCAACAAGCAACAGGAGCGAAACGAGTAAGGTCCTGAGTTGCGATGAGCAGCAAAGAGCAAGAGAAGAGCAGCGATTAGCAGCGCAGAGCAAGAGAAGAGCAGTGGCGAGCAACACGGAGGAAGAGAAGAGCAACGATGAGCAGCAAAGAGCAAGAGAAAAACAGTGATGAGCAAGAACACAGCAGCGATGACGAACAGCAACAAGCAACAGGAGCGAAACGAGTAAGGTCCTGAGTTGCGATGAGCAGCAAAGAGCAAGAGAAGAGCAGCTATGAGCAGCACGGAGCAAGAGATGAGCAGCAATGAGCAGCACGAAGCAAGAAAAGAGCAGCGCTGACAGCACGGAGCAAAAGATGAGCAGTGATGAGCAGTGATGAGCAGAGATGAGCAAGAGAAGAGCAGCGATGAGCAGCTCGGAGCAAGAGACGAGCAGCGATGAGCAACACGGAGGAAGAGATGAGCAGCGAAGAGCAGCGATAAGCAAGAGATGAACAGCGACGACGAACAGCAACAAGCAACAGGAGCGCAATGAGCACGAGAGTAAGGTCATGAGTAGCGATGAGTAGCAAAGAGCAAGAGAAGAGCAGAGACTACGAACAGCAACAAGCAACGGGAGCGAAGTGAGCACGCGAGTAAGGTCCTGAGTAGCGATGAGCAGCAAAGAGCAAGAAAACAGCAGTGATGAGCAGCACGGAGCAAGAGAAGAGCAGCGAGGAGCAGCACGGAGCAAGAGATGAGAAACAAAGTGCATCATAGAGCAATGAAATGAAGGTGGTTGCTAAGGACACCCCTCCATTGATCTATTGGTGACAGCATCATTTGAAGGTAAGGGGACATAATCTAATCCTACCTTTGGCCCTCACAGAAAACATCACCCGCAGATGAAAAGAGCGGGATAAGGGGAGATAATCCAATAGTGTACTTCGTATACTCTCGGACTTCGACATAACAGTAAGAGTATCAGACCCTAGAGACCGATGAAAAATCCAGAGACGACCGAAAAGTGTGGGAAAAGGGAGATAATTCAATCTGAGTTTTGGTCAAGCATGGCACATCCGGGTCCGTGACTTGCGATAAATAATGGGGAAATCAACTACTTCCGGTTGCGCAAACCACTTCCAGTTCCGCCTGCACATGCGCAGACGACACGTCCGGGTCCTAGCACGTGACTTGCGTCACTTCCGTAAACAAATGGCGGGAAAATCCACTACTTCCGGCTGTGCATGCGCTCAAATCAGTTCCGGGTACTTTCGGTTCCGGTCACGCGACTTCCGGTTCCGGAACATCACTTCCTGTGACGTCATTTCCGGTTGACGTCACTTCCGGTGGATCCACCACCTCAAATAATAACTGAACTGTGCCCATATACTACTTATGATATAGTATATAGATGAATGAATCATCAAGTTTACAATCCAACTAAATTGAGATAGTATGCACACCAATCTTTTGAACAGCTTTGAAGAAAAAAAAACAACAGTTTTTTGTTCTTTTTTTTTTGAACAATATACAATCCTTGCATTTGGATTTTTTTCATTGCCCTGTAACTTTGGAAACCTTGACCGTGAACAATTCTACTCATTTTTGAAAATTCACACGTAAAAATCTGTTTACTTGTTTGGCCCGTTATAATAGTATCAAAACTTATTTGAAGAATAGATTATTTTTTAATTTTTGTTTTAAAAATGCATTCTTAATGTGTCTTGTCATTCTTATGTTTACTTACCTTTTGATCTCCGAAATACCTAATAAAAAACAATTTTCTTTATTTTGAACTCTACACATAAAACCTGGAATGGTATCAACATATAATTTTTAACCAGAACAGTTTATGTATACATGCACAGTCAACTTTCGTTATGTCGAATCCATTTGAACCTGAAACTCGAGTTCGTCTTAAGCGAAAATTCGAAATATAAGGAATAAATTTGTATAGTTACAGCTGTTGAGGGTCCAAACAGATAATTTGAGTTACCTGGAATTTCGACTTAAATGTGTTCGAGATAACGAGAGTCAAATGTATATGTATATATTTTAAAATAATTAAAATAAAATAATCGAAAGCAATCAAGATTCGATACATTCTACACATTGCTATACAAAATACCTCAAACTAATCATGTTTAAAACAAAAATATTTATATACATACATCTTTCCTTTTACGATGACTTTCTTTTTGCGTTCTCACACGGCTAAATGTTGACTTGCTCCGTCTGATTGAAAGAAAAGCATACCAGTAGCTCTGTTGTTCCCCAGACTGCTGCTAATTCCACAGAAAGATTCTAAATACTCATATTATATCATATGAAGAATAATAATCCATACACCAGTGAGTTTGAGATCGCACGGAATCTTCTTTAACACATAAACGTCATTACAAACTGCTGCTACACAAGCTGATAGGCAACTTCAATTAAACTTCAACGTCATAACAACCGCTTAAATACTACTAGTGCACGTACTGCACGGACTACATGTACTTCATCTACCATAAAAACCTCATTGCGTACAATTACATCCAATCGTATTTGACATAAACACTGACCATGTGCTTACAGTGAACAATCACACCTGTTCATAATACCCATAAACACTGAACACCTTATATGTGTTTCTATACCTTTAATAAATTTATATCTTCTTGTCTGAAACCAATTGGCCAAATTTAACAAAAGCAATGGTCCTAAGAATGGTCCTTTTTCAGAAGTGTATCCAGTAAACCAACTTTTCATCCAATATGCTGCCAAAACCGGACATAATTTAACATAGGATCCAATGGAAAATTTACTTAAAGATTTTTTTCTGGAACCACTGGTCAAATTGGAATAAAACTTAGCAGCAATGGTTCTTTGGTGGTCCTCTTTCAGAATTATATCCGATGACCCCGTCCTCCATCCAATATGGCCACAAGAACCGAACATAGTTTAACACAGGATCCTATGGGGAATTTACTGAAAGATATTGTCTGAAACCGCTTAGCAAATTGGAACAAAAGTTGGCAGCAATGATCCTGAGCTGGTCCTCTTTCAGAAATATAACCGACGACCCGACCCGTCATCCAAGATGACAGGCAGACCCGAACATATTTTAACATAGGACCCTTTGGGGAATTTAATTATAGTTCTTCTTGTCTGAAACCACTGGGCCAATTGGAATAAAACTTAACAGCAACAGTTCTAATTAGTTGGTTCTTATTCAGAATTGGATTTGATGACCCCAACCGTGATCAAAGATGGCCACCAGAGCCGAACATAGTTTAACATAGGGCCTAATTAGACAAAGCACTGAAAGATCTTTTTGTATGAAACCAGTGAGCCAGTTGGCTTGACAGCAATGTTCCGCGCTGCCAGTCAAGATGGACTTAATATATATTGTTAATATATATTTGCTAATACATATTGATCATTGTCATTTTGCTTAGTTTCTTCTGTTACCTTTTTAGCTCACCTGGCCAAAGGCCATGTGAGCTATTGCCATCACTTGGCGTCCGTCGTCGTCGTCCGTAGTCGTCGTCGTCGTTAACAATTATACAAAACTCTTCTCCTCTGAAACTACTTGACTAATTAGAACCAAACTTGGTATGAATGTTCCTTGGGGTACCCTGCATAGAACTGATGTGGGGATTTTTGATTCGTCGAAAAACATTGCCGCTGTTACTAAAAATAGAACATAGGGGTCAAACAACAGTTTTTCGCAAATATCTCAAAAATCATTAGGTTACGGCAAATTCTGGCAGGTTGAAAGTGTTCAGCATGATGAGAGCTACCTGTGTGCTGATTTTCGTGAAAATCTGTCAACTGATGTTAGAGTTATTGCCCTTTTTTGACATTTTTGGCTTTTTTTATGTTATTATTTCAAAAATCTTCTTCTCTGAAACTTGGTAATATTGTTCCTTAGGGTATCCTGCAAAAAGTTAATGCTTGGATTTTTGATTGGTCAAAAAACATGTCCGCCGTTACTAAAAATAGAACATAGGGGTCAAAATGCTGTTTTTTGCTATTTTTTCTTGAATTATAGAAAGAAAATGGAGATGAAAGCTACTTTCAAGGTAAACATGGTATCCCGAGTTGAATGGTGATGATGAAAGTTTGTTTTGGACGGCCATTTTTAAAATGGCTGCCATTTTTCCGCCATTTTTTACACTTGCTCAGATTTCAACAATATTTGGTTTTTAAAGTAAACATGGTATCCTTAGTGATTGGTGATGATGAGATTTTTTGTATGGAACATCTATGGAAGGTCCTTTAGGAAATTTGCATAAATCTTCATGGTCCGTGAAACAAAATGGCCGTCATGAGCATTTACATGTTCTGATTGGTCGAAATTTAAACGTTCTTCTCCTCTGAAACCGTAAAGCCAAATGAACTGATTTTTGGTATGGATGATCTATGGAAGGTCCTTTACAAAGTTTGCATAACTCATCATGGTCCATGAAACAAAATGGCCGCCATGAGCATTTACATGTTCTCACTGGTTGAAATGTAAAACTTCTTCTCCTTACTAACCGTTAAGCCAAATGAACTGATTTTTGATATAGAACATCTATGGAAGGTCCTTTACAAAATTTGCATAAATCAGCCTGGTCCGTGAAACAAAATGGCTGCCATGAGCATTTACATGTTCTGATTGGTCAAAATTTTAAACTTCTTCTCCTCTGAAACCTTAAAGCCAAATGAACTGATTTTTGGTATGGAGCATCTATGTAAGGTCCTTTAGGAAGTTTGCATAAATCTTCCTGGTCCGTGAAACAAAATGGCCGTCATGAGCATTTACATGTTCTTATTGGTCGAAATTTAAAACTTCTTCTCCTCTGAAACCGTAAAGCCAAATGAACTGATTTTTGGTATGGAGCATCTATGGAAGGTCCTTTACAAACTTTGCATAAATCTTTCTAGTCCGTGAAACAAAATTGCCACCAGAAACCTTTATATGTTCTGATCGGTCAAAATTTAAAACTTTTCCTCTGAAACCGTTTGGCCAATGAACTTATACTTGGTATGAAGCATTTATAGAAGATCATTTACAAAGTTTCCAGAAATCAATCTAGTCTGTCAAATCAAAAGTTTGTGACTGCCAGGTGAGCGATACAGGCTCAGCCCACTGAGCCTCTTGTTTAACATCGGAATCAGACATCTTTTGAACTGAGTTTTACTGTGTGTAGCGCTGTGTGTTTGTTTCTTCCACATTAGCTAGAGGTATGGGGGAAGGGTTGAAATATCACAAAACATGTTTAACTCCGCCGCATTTTTGCGCCTGTTCCAAGTCAGGAACCTCTAGCCTTTGTTAGTCTTGTGTGTTTTTTGAATTTTGGTTCATTTTTATGTTTCGGAGTTTAGTGTGCCGTTCATTTTGCTGAACTAGTATACATTATTGTTTAAGGGCCAGCTGAAGTCCGCCTCCGGGTGCGGGATTTTCTCTCTGCGTTGAAGACCCATCGGTAGCCTTGAACTGTTTTCTTTGGTCGGGTTGTTGTCTCTTTGTCCCTTTGGCACATTCCCCGTTTCTATTCTCTATTCTATTAGTCCAGGTGAGCGATACAGGCTCCTTGGAGTCTCTAGTTGTTGAGAATGTATTTGCTTTTATTTCCCTTATCATGATGCTTTTTTGAGAAAATACTACATGTTTAAAAATTCGACGTGTCATTTAAAATAAAAATATTCATTCGACGTCAGTGAGAGGAAATCTGGGGATACTCAAAGACAACTCGGATATACATGTAACACCCTGATGGAAACATTTGGTTTTTATCAAAGCACATTAAAATACCTTATAGGAACCATTATCATGTGTTCTGCAGGTAAATATTGTAAAATATCAGCCGCACGTCGCAGTATAAAGTGTTTCGTGCGATCTTATTCTGTGAAATCATTTTCTACTGGCTGTTAAGCCTACTGATAAATCTCAATGTCTATCCTACATAACCCGATGATATCGTTTTCGACACGTAACAACCTTAAAACAAGTAAAAAGTGTTTCAAAAGAAGCAAAGGAATTACCCTGCGCAAAAATTATCATTTTGTTATTAAATTGTGCCAATATGTGTGAAATGATTTATTGATCATGTTTAGAGACAATCTATGATTAAGATTTTGTACTCCCACTAATATTTGTCCTTATCAATATGACCGGCACATGAGATGGACTTTACATGTCCAAGTTATAATTTCATTTTTCAGCTTTATTTGTAACATTGGTATAATAATGCATAAACATCAGATTTGTGTGATCGTGGTCATGAACATTACACCATTATAATAATGTTTATATAAAAGCCACTTGGCCATGAAAATGAGGCCAGGGAGACATTACAACTGCCAGACTGAATCCAATGCATATACACAGCAAAATATTTGAACTTATTGAGAAAAAGATTGAAGAAAGTCAATGGACCGTGAAAATGAGGTCAAAGTCAAGTTACACCTGCCAGAGTGACATTTACCCCGACTTTGTTAAAAATACTGTCTTTCCATTGGCTACAAAGTGTCCTTATCAATTATTGTATCCCGCTTCCTTGAAATCACGTGATTCGCTACATGCCTCGAATTTTCTTTGTATCCCGTCTCCGCGATCTATATCCCCCTTTCTTGAAATCACGTGATTCGCTTTTACTATTTGCTGTTAACAAATCGTTTAAACTTTATAATATTAGTTTTGCCTTTTTTCCATCGCACAAAAATTAAAAGAAAGAAAATTTCGTTATACAGTCTCGGCTGACGCCTCGCCCGATACATTTTTTTTCCCAGGCACTCCATATATTCCCGTATCCCCCTGTAACTGTATATCTAATAGTACACCTTCCAGTATATCAATCTGCACACAAAATATAATTGAAATATCCCTTATAGCTACTGAGAACAAATTTATAAAAGTCACTCAAAGGTGAAATTGAGGTCAATGTCAAGTGATACCTGTGAGACACGTTTACCTACTTTGTTTGTCAACACACCAAATATTGTCCATCCATCCATTATAATTATTGAAAAAAAATGTTTTAAAGTCACATGACCATGAAAACTAGGTTAAGATGAAGTGATCTGGTAGACTGACATGTGTACCTTCCAATGTATGTGCACACATGATGTAGTTAACATATACTTATAGACCCTGAGAAAGGACATCATCAGAAATGTGATACAAATTTATCAAAGCCAATCAACTGTAAAACTGAGGTTGTGCAATTGATCCAATTAAGTGGAAATTAATGAAAAATACTAAGATGAACAATAGTATTTTTATTTCAAATTTCATCCTAGCCCTACCCACCCCCCCCCCCCTCCCCCCATACAAATCAAATGGTTGCTACCTTATTGAATTTGACTGTTTTGCAACAGAGTTTTTACACGGAAATATAAATAGAAATATGTTAGCTTCATGCAAGATATTTAGGAATATGAATTACATACAAAGATTTGTTGAATTAATTGTGTGACAGATATAAAATTTGCCTTTCTTAGAAATGATACTACTACATAAATCAAGTTTAGTTCAAATTTCCGGACAATGTAATCCTTACAGACCCCAAATTTCTGTTCACTCCTGGCAAACGGACCAGTCAAAATTATGATGATTGAAGTTACCATCAAAAGCTAAGAAATTGGGGGATAAAAAATGTTCCATAATAGTCATCCTATGGTTCAACTTCAGATCCTTACTTACAAAGTTCGGCATTGGGAGCTATATTTTGATCATATTGTTATATATAACTATAATATTTTATTTCCAATCAAAGGGTCCTAAAAGGGCAATAAGTATAAAGGATACAACATACAAGACAAAAAGAGGGAAGAGCATTCATTGGTAGAGTTCACAATAATTAAACCACACTTTGCATATGTCATGTATGTGACACAAGTGTTTTTCAAAATAAATATAATATCGATATGATGGTATGGAAACTAGGGCATATTATCATGCAAAAACCTGACAACAGAGTATAACATTTTTTGATCTTCACAAGCTAGAATCCAAAAAATGTTTTGCTAATCAGATAAATAGTAAAAATCTTGAACTTAGATGATGCAACCTCATATAATATTTTTCTCCGGGTTTTAAACCCGCTGCACTTTATAATAAAATGTATCTCCGACGTCTTCAACTTCGTTGTAGGAGCAATTTTTACAAATTCTTTCATGGCGTGGTTTTATTGTAGCGCCCAGTTTCAATAAGAAGCTTGCTAGCTGATAATCTAAATCTACAAAGGGACTTTCTAAGTTCAGTTTCTTTTTATGATAGAAGGGTCATTTTCAAATCTTAAATTTGTTTCGATATTACCACAAGTGGCTTATTGGCTATTTTAAAAAAATGACTGGTCATACTTTAAAGAAAGACTTTTTCTTAGCAAAAAAAAAAAGAAAAAAAAAAAAGAAAAAGAAAAAAAAAACCGAATTTGTTCTTACTCTAGAGTTAAAGCATTGCATTCTAATCCTGAAATTTTAAAGAAAATCTTGATATTTAAGAACCAAGATTTTCTGTTCAAAACATCTAGATCATTGCAACATAAATATGCATCTTTCGTTAAAGGAAATTATGTTGCAAAATTTTCTAATCTGTAGCAATATTTTAATATTGATTTAATTATATCATAATGAAGTGGATTTCTACTTAGTTCAGAAAGAGAAGCATGGTTACACTTTTTCTATTTTCTCCAAATATATTTTTACAAAATCTAACGTGCAAATTATCACATTTGAGGTTTTTGTAACAAAGATCAAGTGATGTATCATGATTATCTAATTTTTTATTTTTTACATTAAGAATACCCCAAATGTATGCTCCACAAAGTTCAAATAAACTAACACCCCTATTCTCAGTTTCTTTTGGGGTGCGTCAAGGAGATAACTTTAGTTCTAATTTATTTAGAATATTTTTAAATGATTTCCAAGCATATCGTCAAGATGGACCCAGTCACTCTAAAATCTAAAAAAAACCTAACTGTTTAATGTACGCAGAATTTAAGCTCCATAAATTGGAAATATATTGTGATGATTGGGGTTTAAATGTGAATGACAATACGACTAAGATTATTATTTTCAATAAAGCAGGTAGAACATTAAAGACACGATTCACTTATAAAAACACAGAGATTGAATGTGTTGCTAATTACAAATATTTAGGAAGTTATTTTTCACCCTCAGGAACTTTCTCATTTGCAAAAACTAAATTGTACAAGAAAGGACTGAAGGCTTACTTTAAATTACCAAAAGATTTTTTTAGTTTAAATCCAGGTATTAAAACCTGTCTGAATGTTTTTGATCGTACATTCAAGCCTGTGTTAAAAGTTCAAATAAACTAACACCCCTATTCTCAATTTCTTTTGCTAACACATGCTTCACTTTTCAAATACAAATTTTTAATAACGTTATAAAAAATACTACCATATAGTTTAAGTTTCAAACAACAGTGGATAACACTGTCAAATGTCTTTCTAAGATCTATGAAACAGGCATATAATTCCTAAAAGGACATGTGAGCTTTTGCCATCACTTGGCGTCCGTCGTCCATCCGTCTGTAAACGTTTACATTTTCATCCTCTCCTCTGAAACCCCTGGACCTATTGAACTGAAACTTGGCCAGAAGCTTCTATGGAAGGTCCTTTACAAAGTTTGCATCAATCATCCCGGTCCGTGAAACAAAATGGCCGCCATTAGCACTTACATGTTCTGATTGGTCCAAATCTAAAACATCTTATCCTCTGAAACCGTAAAGCCAAATGAACTGATTTATGGTATGGAACATCTATGGAAGGTCCTTTACAAAATTTGCATAAATCATCACGATCCGTGAAACAAAATGGCCGCCATTAGCATTTACATCTTCTGATTGGTCGAAATTTAAAACTTCTTCTCTTCTGAAACCGTAAAGACAAATGAACTTATTTTTGGTATTGAGCATCTATGGAAGTCCTTTGCAAAGATTGCATAAATCATCCTGGTCCGTGAAACAAATTGGCCGCCATGACCATTTATATGTTCTGATTGGTCGAAATTTAAAACTTCTTCTCCTCTGAACGCTTAAAGCCAAATGAACTAATTTTTGGTGTGGAGCATCTATGTAAGGTCCTTTACAAAGTTTGCATAAATCAGCCTGGTCCGTGAAATAAAATGGCCGCCATGGCCATTGAAATGTTCTGATTGGTCGAAATTTAAAACTTCTCCTTTGAATCCGTAAAGCAAAATGAACTGATTTTTGGTCTGGAGCATCCATGGAAGGTCCTTTACAAAATTTACATAAATCATCCCGGTCCATGAAACAAAATGGCCGCCATGAGCATTACATGTTCTGATTGGTGGAAATTAAAAAATTTTTCTCCTCTGAAACCGTAAAGCCAAATGAACTAAATCCTTTACAAACTTTGCATAAATTATCATAGTCAGTGAAACAAAATCGCCACCAGAAGCCTTTATATGTTCTCATTGGTCAAATTTTAAAATTCTTCTCCTCTGAAACCGTTTGGCCAAATGAACTTATACGTGGTATATGAAGCATCTATGGGAGGTCATTTAGAAAGTTTCCAGAAGTTTTCAAAAGTTTGTGACTCCCAGGTGAGGGATACAGGCTCAACCCTCTGAGCCTCTTGTTTAATATTACAGTATTTGTCAGTTAAACCTTTAACAATAAAACAGTGGTCAGATGTTCTAGGATGTTTTGTAAAACCAACTTGGGATGGATGTATCAGACTGTTTTCTCTTTAAAAAATCATCCAATCTAGAGTTGAGAATATTGTTAGAAAGTTTGCCTAAATTGCTGGTTATTGTGATTAGAGTCCATGGAGTCATCAGATTTATATATATGAGATATGTACATTTTTGCCCATGAATCTGGATAATGTCCAAAAGAAAAACCTAAATTAAAAAGTTTTGATAAACAAGATAATTAGACTTGTTGGCCAGAATTGAGCATTTCGTTTGATATTTGGTCTAAACATTTTGCTTTCCCGTTTTCAATGATGCAATAGCACAGGAAATTTCTTTATGTGTGATTCTTTTATCTAGCTGATTGAACATAATCTAATTTTGTTCATTTTCAGATAACATAATAGCTATTTGTTTCATTCTATTTTCAAATTTATTATCACATGCACTATGTAAAGTCTTAAAATAATCTTGCCAGACATCTGGATCAACTGAATTCCCAGGGGAAACATTTTCCAGTTCTTAAATCATTGATTAATTTCCAGTATTGTTTAGGATCATCAGTATTTAATGAGTCTAACTTTTTAATAATATCATTCTTAAATTTCATAAAAATACTATACAATTTCTACTTGTTAATTTTAATTCATGCTTGATAAAAACGACAATTGTAATTTTTTGTTTTGCGACATCAAATTAATTTATAGTGCTAAAGATTCGCATTCATATATACTGAAATTATGAGGGCAGGCTGAAGGTTTTTAAATTTTTATTTTCTCCATCAAACTTGGTCTCAGGTGACACACAACTGGTACTGATGACAAATTTGGTCGAAGATAAGTGTGTTCCGTTTATTATCCATTATCAGACAGCATATATACAGAAGGAAAATATCGAGTTTGTCCGAGTCAATATGAAAATTCAAAATATTTAATTTAGGCTACACAAAGAGCTATCCTAGTGTAGAAGTAAGGGTCAAAGATGGAAACCAGACGCCCATTAACCCATAAGAACAAACCAAATACAAATAGCACTGATGCGTAGCGCAATAAAACCATTTCTATACAATTGAAAATCTCATTTTAGTCTACAGATAATCCAAACCAAAATATTTTAACCTGCATATTTGGATAACGTGGGCTATGACTGAGTGCAATACACATAAGCTTTATTTGGAGAGGTCACCATTATTTAACCATTTCATTTATGTTTGTTATAACAATCAATAAATCGTCTGAAAAGACCTCGATCCTATTACATATCACATATTCCTGTTCCCACATTTCATGTGCCTCCACCGATTTGTGACTTCCACCGGATTGACTTTGTTGTTCTTCACAACGGGTGCCGTATACGGACCAGGAAGCACCTGGGTTTTTATAGGAGTTCGTGTTGTTAATTATTTTTTTAGTTTTCAGTGTTTATTTGTTGTGCTTGTGGTTCATTTTTCTTCCCGGGTTTGTCCAATGGATTAAGTTTTTTGATTTGCTCCCTATGTATATTTGTCCTCTTTATTCCATATTTGAAATGACACAAATTTCATCGTATGTACATGAATTAACGTTTTGTTTTAATTCGTAATCAATATATCCATAGATCGTCGATTTTCACATGCACAGACAGTTACTACAAATGCACACAATCGCCAAATAAAGTCATTGTAGGTTGTCCTTCATTGTGTACGTGAGCCAAATCAAGGTCAAAAGATTGTTTACGATTTGAATATTTAATTTCATTGTTAATACGTTATGACCCAGGGCCATGAAAATTTAGACAGACATCGAATAAATGTCCATGGTAGTAAAGGCTCTGGGTCATCGGCTTTCAACATTTTGGACCTTGGCCTCAACAAGTGAGTCGTAAAATCTTGTGCATATATATCATAGATATTTGTTTAAGCAAACTTGGTAAATAGTTTACAGTAATATTTTAAAATATTAAAACAACACTTAATATGTTTAGAAACACCCTCCATTGGTTACTGTATTACTAGGGGGTGTACTGATCTTTTAGTGCATTTGATAGAGCGATGGACTACCGCAACAAAGGTCCAGAGTTTGAACCTTGGTGACGGCAGGATGCGAAAAAATATGCTCTACAGTTGCAAAAGTATTCTTTTCAATTTTCAGAACTGGTTGTTCATCTTTAATATTGTCTTTATATCTAGATGGTAGAAAAATGCCGATACCAGCGTGGACTCTGAAGAGAAAATGGCATATCATAAGATACCCTCTACACCAAGTACTTTCGGTACATATAATTATATCTCCCAAAGTAGCAATAGAACAAAGTGAATAGCCACCATAAAAAATCAAATTCAAAAAGTGTTTAACAAATGTTCAGACAATTACTGCTAGAAGGGGCCTTCCAAACAACATACTGGAAATTCAGAAATTTTGGCGGCCTTTATTGCGAAGTAAAAAACTTAGATTGCTGTACTTTTTGTAATATGAAATATAAATTGCAAGTTTAAGTTATTACGATCTTTTTTCGTATTACTTTTGCAATAATAAAATATCGCATTAATATTCTATTTTACAGTACATGATACTTATAGATTAATACATGGCCCTTGTTATCAGACCGAGACCTTGATATCGGCCCAGAGGGCTTTCTTTAGCCAGAGGGACTATATCAGTCGGTGGCTGATGACATGGGCAATATGAAAAAGACCATGTATTAATCTATTTATCACATAATCTGCCACTACCAAGAAATAATTTTACTGTTGAATTAGATTTTCCAGTATTCAAGCAAGTAAATAAGGTGCACATTCACAATGCTACAGCTATTAAACATTGTTATTTCTTTCACTTGGAGTATAGAGTCAAACAACATGAATGCAATTTCAGTTCCTGTGCTTTTCCTCCGAGATCTAACAATAGATTTTATAAGCCCGGAGTTGAAACTGCTTAGAACATTTATGAACGGTTAATTCACCATAAATAATGATCAGACGATTATTTAGAGCTGAGCGGAAGTGACGTCGGTGAAGCTCACGAGAGGGCAAATAACACATCATACGAGGGCTGTTATCCACCCTCGTATGATGTTATTGCCCGGGGCAACTAACATGAATCAAATTATGCTTTCATTACATATGAAAAATCGGCGTTATTTCAATAAAATATGTGATAAAGCTGTTTACAATTTAATTCTCTAGATCTTAATATCTATCACAATTGGTTGGTGTCTATCCGCCATCTTCACTGTAACTGATGTTTTACCTAACGACAAAAACAGCCCTCAGTATACAGCAAGGACAGATTCCAGAACGAGTGTTATTGAAACCACACCATGGTTTTATTTTCCGTATCCAGGTATTTTTTTTAACTTTTTTTTCTGGTCTGAGGAATTGTTTGTGCTTATACTGTTTGATCCCTTTTCAACCACACGGGTAATGTTTTTATATTTCCTAGAACAAGTATGATTATACAAACATTATATAAATAAAATTCTTTGATACCAATTTTGATGCACAAGATGTGCGGATTTCGTCGATTTACGACTCATCCGTTGTGCCCAAGACTTAAAACAAAACAATTAGATTGAGACAGTCGGGCCACACTCCCCACATTTTGTATCCCTGTGCACCTTTTTCACAATCATATCTTTGAATACAGGCCCAAATTTTGGAAAATTAAAAATCTGAAAACCTCGTTGCACATCTCGTACAGTGTATGACAATTATATAGAAAAAAACTGTATAAAATGAAAAATGAAAGAAAGGTTTCCGTCACCAGCTTATAATACCCAATTTTTGAAAGTCGATCCCTAAAGACCCCAATTTATGAAAATCAAAATTCTAAAACCTTATTGCAGTGGAGTTTAGGTCACAAGCTTAAATTCCCAATTTTTAAAATTCAACGACTGTGGGCTCCGAGTTCTGAAAATCAAAAGTCTATAACCTTATTGCACATTTAGTATGTGACAATACTGTATAGAAATTAAATGCATGAAATGAAAAATGAAAGAGGAGTTAAGGTCACAAGCTGAAATTCCCAATTTTCAAAATTCAACCTCTGAGGGCCCCCGTGTCAAAATTATATAACCTTATTGCACATCTAAATATATTATGTGAATAATACAGGCGCACCGTTCAGTCATTATTTGTGGCGGTGGATCATGTGGAACATCCTAAGTGGCTCAAGACCTGCAATGAACTTTGACCTGAGGGATACAAAAGAAGTCCATTAAAAAAATTATAATTGCACCATGATATATGGACCTACTGTAACAAAACCAACCATGATAACTGAATAACTAGTATTGTTTTAAAGGCGTATTTACCTGAGACATTTGACATAGAAATATTGAAAGGATTAAATGAATAAAACCAAGAAAATTTTTATTCTACATGGAGAGCATAAAAGAGGTACATTTTACTTTGCGGAAGGAGACTTTTTTACCATGGCTCGTGATTTCTGAAATTACGGAAAAAGTAGACTGACTTCACACCCCGAGATTTTAACTGGATATGTGCCATTGTATGGCGATCGTTTTGAGCCATCTCCCATGTTTCAACGAAACGTACAGACTTAATGGCAGCCTATTATTTCAGACTTCTGTAACAGGAAAACAATTGCCCGGCTTGACCCAAGTGACGTCACCGTACAAGTCGTTTTTGTGGCGGTGGATCATGAGGATCATCCTGAAGTGACGTCAGGCGGAAATGACCTCACCCGAAGTGACGTCACCGGAAGAGGAAGCCCCGTGACCGGAGTCAGAAGTTGTATGCGCGCATGCGCAACCGGAAGTGATGAATTTTTACTTAAAAAATCTTTTTTTTTATTCCTTTTCTGTGATCAGTTGTTGCCAGACTAATTTTTATGGCATTTTATGCGTTTAAATTGTTATAAATAATTTAAACAGATATAGAGTGCCAAAAAATAATACAAAATAATTTAAAAATAACTTCTTGTCCTTAAGAATAAAATTAAATTGTCAAACATTTTATATAAAGAATTACATTGTCAATGGAAACGGCTGCCCTTGAAAAAAATTAACATTGTATAATGCTTAAATTAATTTATTAAATTGTTAAGAAAGGTTTTGACTGGAGACCGCTTCCGGGATCAGAATTAACTGGAAGCTTGCCATCCTACTGACGTTTTTCTATTTACGGAAAGCGATTAGAAGATAAGGATGAATATTCTTTTATATGAATTGCAATTAATTAATCTGTAGTTGTATCAGTTTGGTTTTCAATAAAACAATTGATGAAACTATATGAAGGAGCTAAAGTAGCCAACTTTTCGAATTTCACGTTTTATTGAATCATCGCAAAGATGTGACCCGCCGTCTGGGCCCATTTGATGCTTTGAATAATTGACGCTAATTAAAAGCGCAAAGATCATTAATAACTCCCAAATCTCGTCCTCTTCTTTCCACGAGGTAAATGGGTAATGGCTGCAAAAATTCGGTTGCTAAATGATTTAGAAAAATAATTAATAAAATATAAGATATGTAACGATGGAGTCATACACAATGATTGAACGAAACACTCAGACAGACACATTGCCGATTAACATTTATTTATTTATTTGCAAAATACACCCATACGGGTCAAAGCAAAACACACAATTTAACAAACACAATGAAATACATGTACAGATTAAACACGACAACATGGTTCTATAGACAAAATAAAACAATTTTATGCACAGTAGATTTTAAGCACTGTTGAATTCTACTTTAACAAGGTGGACCCTATTTTCGCAAAGCCAATGACTGCTTTATAAAGTCACAAATGAATGGTAGAAGTTCATGTTTTGGGTTTAAAATAGATTTAATATATAAATTTAAGTTGTTTTTGTCTAAGTTTTGGGGGATGTTTAATTGTTGAAATAAGACTGTTATACATTTTTTATTGGCATTACAATGGAAGAAAACGTGATATTCGTCTTCCAACTCTTTACAATTAGTACATAATCTAAGATCTCTCTTAATATTTTTATATCTACCAGTTTCTATGTTTAGGTCATGGTCACTAACTCGAAATTTCGTTAATAATTGTCTATTTTTGAAACTATTTTCTTTCAGTAAATATTCTTCTAGTTTTATTTCAGTTTTGATTTGTTTATATAGAAATAATTTAGAATTATGATTTAAATTTGATAATTTAAATAGTGTTTGGTTTGTATTGAACCATGTTGTCGTGTTTAATCAGTATATGTATTGCATTTTGTTTGTTAAATTGTGTGTTTTGCTTTGACCCGTATGGGTGTAATTTGCAAATAAATAAATAAAAATATAAAAGCCTGACGTCATTGATGTAAACGAATGTGTACAGTCACAGGCACAAGACGTTCTATCAATATTAAAAATAATAGGTGCAATGGGAAGAAAATAGTGTCAAATATTTATAGATATTTGACACTATTTTCTTCCCATTGCCCCTATTTTTAACAGAAATTTGTTTTTCTTAAATACTGTTCATTTGTGCTGTTGTTCCAAAATAACAATAACAATGGACATGTAAATAATATTTCACGTTATAGGCTACTGTACACGGACACCATGCAGTGATTAGATATTTTGTTATAGTTATATTGTTCTGTCTAATTCATATTTATTAATGTTCATAAATAGTGTTAAAATCAAATAAGTTGCAGTATTCATCAATAAAACCATTTGGTTCCTTAAGCAAGTACAAAACTTATGATTATACAAGAATAAATATTTGAAATTATATAAAAGAAAATATAAAATATATTATAATATTTTTGTTTTGCAGATTACTCTTGGATATTGTTACTATACATATTTCTAGAGAATACCTACATGGATAGTGAGAGGCACCTTTTGTTTTTTTTTTTTAGAAATGACTACTACATGTAGTATGCGACGATTTAGATTTATAAAATCACTAGTCATTGCTTGCAGAAGTGCTGAAATGATTCATCAGTGGAAAGCGATGCCAAATTATTAATCAATGACAAGCAAAACACGGTTTTGTACTATTCCTTGTTTTTAATTTGGCTCAAATCTAAACAGGCCGTCACAAGAATACAGTGAGAAAAGGTCTTACTTTAAATTTCTTTTGCATTTTTATGGTCAAGCCGATGAGGCATCCAAGGTGTTTACTTTTAAACATTCAGTGTTCAGAGGACCTAATTAGCGTTGGGTACCAAAAATATGACCACTGCATTTATTAAAATGTCACATTTGAATAAACCTAAAAACTGCCTTTTCATTCTGCATATATAGGCAATTTAAAATAGTAAAAATGATATGAGCCCATTTTCAATTCGCATTGTTACGTGTACATGCACTTATCATTCACAATAACCATGAGGTTCCAGGCTTTAAACTAAATATCCAGACATTAAGATCTATAACAAAAGTAACAATCTTCAAGTTCTTGGTAAACATGTTAGTTTTCTGTGTAAAAAACACACAAAACTGTGTCACAGACCTTCAGATAAAGTGATTTCAGCATTATTTGCACCTTAAAAAACGGTAAATATACTTTGGAAATATTTCAGGCCACACCAAAATTATCGTTTCGTCTTTGGATTTCGCTGCTCCAATTTTTGGACTATGCAAATTTTAAGAAAAAAAAAGTTTTACCGCTCCATTTTGCAAAATTTTTGAAAAGAGGATAAATATACCTAAGGAGCAATCAAAAAACGTAATCCATTGGACAGACAAACCAGGAAAGAGACAAATGAACAACCACAAGCACAACAAATAAACACAGAAAACTAAAAAACAATGAACAACACGGACTCTTATAAATACCAGGATTGAACCCAGGTGCTCCGGAAGGGTACGCAGTTCCTGCTCTGTATACGGCACCCGCCGTGAAGTTCAACAACGTCAGTCCGGTAGAAGTCACAAATCGACACTCGAGGCGAGCACGCTACCACGAGACCACCAAGCAAATGTATGAGAGTACACGTGACAGTTAAGTAAAAGTGGGGAAGGGCGGTATTGATGACGTCAGCGAGACCATACTTTTGTCTATTTGTTTTTAGGAACTTTACTTAGATTAGTGAGTGAAAACCTTCAGGTTGGCTAATTTCCGCATCATCGGACACAATAATTTAGGTGGAAGTATTATAGATTATCTAAAGAGTAAAATGCATTGTTAAGTGTTACCAAGATAGAATCATAAGCAGTTAGTCACAATAACTACTGTTTTTAATTGATTGTTATCATTTCTTATGATCCGTACTATGCCCTGCAAATGCCAACCTCTGATATGTCTGAATAAATAATGTATTAAGCATACCAAAATTTCCTCATAAAGGGTCATATTTATGTTAAATACAAATTGAACAAATCGTCAAACTATCCTCCAAAATGATACGCGTCACTTAAATTTTGAGTAACTTAAAGCCAGAAAAATCAACTTTTAAGAAGAAAAAACTGTTAAAGCCTTATGACATATTCTTATCAAAATATGCAGTCGGGATATAAATATGTAAGGATTGACGATTTGATTTCCGAAACCTGTTTTTTTTTGGACTGAGCGTAAAATTAACGACCATAAAATGTTTCCAAAGTCTATCTACCGTTTCTTAAGTGCACCTTAAGAAATGGTAGGTAGACTTTGATATCACTTTATCTGGAGGTCTGTGACACAGTTTTGTGTGTTTAATTCAGAAAACTAACAGGTTTACCAAAAACTTGAAGTATGTTACTTTTAATGCTGTTATAGATCCTCATGTCTGGAATTTAGTTAACCTGGTTATTGTAAATGATATGTGTGTGAACATGTAACAATGCAAATTGAAAATGGGCCCATATCATTTTTACTCTTTTAAATTGTCTATATAAGGAATTTTTAAAGTTTATTCAATGCATTGGTCACATTTTGGGTACCTAACGCTAATTGGGTTCTCTGAACACTGAATGTTCAAAAGTAAACACTTTGGATGACTAATCGGCTTGACCATAAAAATGCAAAAGAAGTTTAATGTAAGACTTCTTCTCACTGTTTTCTTGTGACGAACTGTTTGGATTTGAGCCCAAATTAAAAACAATAAATAGTACAAAACCGTGTTTTGCTTGTTATTAAAAAATTGGCATCATTCTCCACTGATGAACCATTTCAGCACATCTTCAAGCAATGACCAGTGATAACAAATTTATAAATCAATATCATCACATAGTCATTTCTTAAAAAAGGTGCCTCTCACTATCCATGTGGATATTCGTCTAGAAATCTGTATACTAATAATATCCAAGAGTAATCTGCAAAACAAAACTATTATAATATATATATATTTTCTTTTATATAATTTCAATTAGTTACTCTTGTATAATCATAAGTTTTGTACTTGCTTAAGGAACCAAATGGTTTTATTGATGAATAGTGCAACTTATTTGATTCTAACACTATTTATGAATTAGACAGAACAATATAACAATAATATCTAATCACTGCATGGTGTCCATGTACAGTAGCCTATAACGTGAAATATTATTTACATGTCCATTGTTATTGTTATTTTGAAACAACAGTACACATAAACGGTGATTAAGAAAAACTAAATCATTATATGGGCAATTATAGAATATTCTTTCAAAGTATAAAAATGTGCCATTCTAAAATTTCATGGGCCGTCACCATATGCATCAAAAGGACAATGGCCCCTCTCACCATTACCCTCCCTCCCCAATCAGTAAGGAAATAGATAAACTTGCCTTGACATTATACATTTATTTCCCTTGTATTAGTGAAATATGAAGATTTGTTCATCCGAGTAATGTCATGTTTCACGAGGGTTTACCCGAGGTAAACATGACTTTTCGAGGGTGAACAAATCTTCATGTTTCACTAATGCAAGGGAAATTAATGATTTATTCCATTATCCCTAGTGTAGTTTCTGAAAGAAAAAAATTAATATTTCAACAAGAACAAATTTTATGAAAAATAAACAATAATGAAATAACATGAATAACACATGGAAAGGTTTCACGTTTTCTTTTACTTCGGCTGTTGATTTGTAACATTAATGTTAAAAAATCGAGAGGGGAACACGATGTTCCCGAGAGGGTGACACGATGATTTGATACATGTCACGTGGGCTGTTCTAGACCAATCAAATGATCTCAATACCAGATTAAAATTTTTATAGTGGAATTATAAAACTTATTTAAAACTATCGTTAATATATTAATCATTTAATGTAGATGTTACCGTATCGTTAGCAAATTAGCTCAAACTCAAATAACTCTAGCAGAATTTCCATCATTGCCACGCGTATGGTGCTTTTAAATGTAAAAGACGCGACCGTTTGATTGTGAATAGGGGGATGGGTACTGGGGCCAGTACATATCATGTCACATGTGGTCAACTAAATAATTCTTTGATCCACATTTTGATGCACGATTAAGAATAATTTTTCAATTATAGTTTAGCCTTATTATTTTCGTCACTGCATCAAGGAATTCGGGGCCGGATTACCGTTCGAAAAAGCATTAGCCCCCTTTTAGATATGAGATGGGTCAGAAACTCACCCTACACTGTCATGACTATACAATATGTCAGGATTTTATAAGCAATCATTTGTTGATTTTTTATATGTGTGGTTAATCGACAATGTGTCTGTTTGAGTGTTAAGTCCAATCATTGTGTATGACTCCATCGTTAAATATCTTATATTGTATTAATTAATTTTTCTAAAACATTTAGCAACCGAATTTTTATGCAGCTATTACCTCGTTGAAAGAAGAGGACGAGACTTGGCAGATAGTTAATCATCTTTACGCTTATAATTAGCGTTAATGATTTCAACGCATCAAATGGCCCAGACGGCGGGTCACATCTTTGCGATGATTCAATAAAACTTGAAATTCGAAAAGTTGGCTAATTTAGCTCCTTGATATAGTTTCATTAATTTTGTTATTGAAAAAACTGATACAACTACAAATTGATTATTTGCAACGTGAACTGGCGTTTTTCATAAAAAAGATTATTCATCCCTATCTTCTAATCGCTTTATGTAAATAGAAAAACGTCAGTAGGATGGCAAGCTTCAAGATAATTCTGATTCCGGAAGCGGTCTCCAGTCAAAATAACTTTCTTTTAATAGACAGTGTAGTTTAAAACATAAAGAACATAATATCATAAACGCAAAATACGGGACAATAAAAATTTATGAACGTCATAAAGACAAAACTAGTCTTACGTCAACACGTACGACGTCATAAACGCAAAATATGGGAAAATAAAAATTCATAAACGTCATAAAGGCAAAACTAAACTTACATCATAAAGACAAAAAAGGTCAGTTTCATTTAAAAAACTTTGCGGCGGAGGGGATTGAGTGAAATATTTTACGATCGGGCGAAAAGAATATTGAATTTAACAAATTTATTAGTAAATTAGTAAGTATTATTATATAATAATTTAATTTTAATTGAAGCCACTCTACATTTATTAAGACTTGTGACTAACAATGTAATTATTATGTTACAAATAAAATAATCACAAAGGCTGCATTAACTTTTTATTTAATTTTTGATTTTTTTATATTATTAAGTATTTTTGGAAAATTTGAAATGAACTTATATTTTATTTAATGCTTAAATATATTATTTAATATTTAATTTTTTTTTCAGATGATAAATTTAATATAAAAAAATATAGCTTTTCATGTAAAACGTTTTTCTATTGTCCCATCAGTCTATAATTCATTAAATGTTGAAAGCGCAAAATATTGTTACACGCGACCAATTACTAAATACTACTTTTTAAAGAGAAAAAAGTCCGTTAGTTGGACAGATTTTTTTCCAAAATCATTTTCCAAAGGCAATCTCATTCGGTATTTTAAAAGCAAAAAATTTACACGCTTGATATAACCAAAGACAGTTTGGAATTTACAAGATACTTTAACTTTTTATTCAAAATTGAATGGGTTTGGAAAACCATTGAAGAATCTTTGAACTTATTTTTGGACGATCCACTAGAGTTTCAACATCAAAGATGTCTGCATTTTAGTCCTCAAAAGTCCAGTTGGAATCGCTCGACAAACACAGTCGGAAGTTTGTGGGCTAACTGTTATTTACGACACTTGGCAGTTATAGTGACAGCTTATCGTTCGTTAGTTCCAGTTATTGCGGCGTCCGAAGAAGATGATGGGTGGAATTCACCATTAAGAAATATTTAAAGGCCACCAAATCTTTCAAAACGATTTATAAAATTTGCGTATCAATAAAGTTATAACAATCTACTAACTTCATTACTCGCTATAATTTTTACTTAAATATCAAAACTTACCTTCAGCTTTTTAAAGAATTTATATCCATGCACACTATTTTCCTTCAATCTTTTTCTTAAAATGTCAAAAGCAGGGTCCATACAAAAATATGTCACGATGACGGAAAATGTATACATTGTGTACTTGGTAAAATATTTTTATCCATTCAAATGGTGATAACTCGAATGGAAATTTTAGAAAATGACTTCAAAAGATAAAAACAATTTCTGACTTTGTTTCGATATTTTTATCCGAGATTGAAATAAATAATTTAATATATATTTTCATTATATTCTTCCATCTAAAAAACAGTGCAATTTAATTTGGAAGCAACTGCTTTCCATGAAAATCAAACATTGTCATCAAATAGATTTAGAAAAAAATCTGTGATCTAAAAAAACAATTGTCAATCGCTAAATAAATTCATTAAAGGTATAACATTCTAAAATAAAAACTGAATTTAAAACAAATGAAAAAGTTAAAAAAAAAAAAAATACCGAGCCAGAATAATGACAGTTTCTTTGACATTCCACATCAAATTCTGAACCCAGATGATCTGGACCATTTTATGACAGAATTGAATTCACATGATATTTTGGAATTTATCCGGCAATAGCGACCAAGCACAAACTGGATCGTCCATTTATTGATGAACGTTAAATTCTTCATCAATAAATTTTAACAGGAAGGATTGGCTTGGATCGTCCGAGCCGACCTGCTATTAGTAAAGTCTCGTTTTAAATCTGAACGACCAGATAATAGTACCTACAACTATATTTCACTCATTGAACTTGCAGACAAACTAAACTTAAATATAAAATGCTTAATAGTATTTCAACAGGACTACACTATCATATCATAATTCACTATCTATCTGGAGACATTACCGAACTGAAAAGTTCGTTCACTGGGAATCAAATTATGGCGGCGTAAGAGAAAGAAAATAATTTCAGTTTTATAATTTATACAACTTCAACATATTTATAACAGACTACAGAATAATGCAGGATCAAAAATTCATTCAAATTCCACATAAAAATTATGTAAAATATCATCAAAGTTTCAATATCAAATAAAAAAAAAATCAACAGATTACTGTAAATGTAATTTCCCAAAAATATTGCATAAACATTTATCTCTAAAAGTAGCCGAATACCTTTAAATAAAAAACTATAAGTACTTACATTTCAAGACATATACTAGTAATATTGATGGTTCAGTTGGGAAGACCCAGGTAATGACCTTGAAAAGAACACGCTCTGGTGGAATTCAAAGGATTTAAAACCTATTTATAAATTGACCTACATATTTTAAACAAATAAGAAAGCTTTATAAAAAATATTCAAAGTTAATCAATGCAGTTTTGAAAGTCTAAGTATCACCAAAATGGATTGGTCTACAAAAGTTAGTCTTCATTTCATTAAGAAATATGAAGAGATAAGTGAGCCTACATTAGGTACTGGTCCAAAAACAAATTAGTTTGTAAACTTATAGGTATCTATAGCACTTTAAACATACCGGAGATGTTAAGTTTATTTAGCAAAATGATATATTTTAATTAAACATTTCTTTCATTTAAATATTTGAATTAATTCATGTGATAACTTTCATTAAGAAATATGAAAACATAAGTGAGCCTACATTAGGTACTGGTCCAAAAACAAATTAGTTTGTAAACTTATAGGTTTATATAGCACTTTAAACATACCGGAGTATGTTGTTAAGTTTATTTAGCAAAATGATAAATGTTAATTAAACATTTATTTCATTTAAATATTTAAATTAAATCATGTGATAACTTTCAAATATATATCTTTTCCTCAAAACTTTATCAAAAATAAATTTGACATATCTCATTCAAAGAGAGATAATCATAATTAATTAAAGTGAAATAGTTACATTCCTCCTCCTAAGAATAACACAATTTGCAAAATAATATATTGTGACGAGAAAACGGGTTTGGGTGTGTGGTGTAAGTGTTATATTAAACGACGAACACAAGTGGTGCACCTCCCGTTCAGGATTTCTTCTGGTAGCTTGGAAATCCTGGTCACATAAATTTTATGTGGATTCTTGAGTGGTCTAGGACTATCTTAATTAAACAGAAACACTAAGTCGCTGATTAAGTTCAATAGTATAATTGAAAAATAATAATAAAAAAAATGGCACATATAACAACAGTTAACAATCACAAATTATAATCCCCATGATACAGTAATGTTCACCAGAAATACGGATCACAATTATAACTATATACTTGAAGTTAACAGAATAAGGACTAGGTGCGGACTGCCAATTTTGCCTCTGCACCTGCTATTTATACTAATGCATAAACCAATGTAAATATAATTATGACTCAATATTTTCTGAAGCAATAGTACTTGGGTGGGCAATGTTTGGCCTGGCTGGGCACCAGGGCACCATGGATTGGCCCTGGCTGGGTACTTGGTCACCATGGTTCGGCCCTTGCAGATAACCATATTAAGAATTACATCAACTAAACTTAACAAAGAACAACCTTGAAACACAGTAGGGGGTTCCTAAATTTAACTTCACTAAAATATTCATGATGAAATCATGGTTTTGGCACTATTGAGTACAAAATATAAGAAAAGGGGGGAAGGCACTTAGTAAAAATTGTTACATAGCCCCCTTCTTAATATTGAACTTCCACTGTTCAATGAAATATAAATTTTAACAACCAAAAATATATGCATATAAAAATTATAAATGCGTAAAAGAATTAAAAAAAAAAAAAACATAAATTCAATGATATAAAAAAAATATACCGTTGGAAAGTTGAAAAATATCATGATATGACTAGTATCGATATGAAAATGAAATGTGAAATGACCATGAAATGTCTGAATAAATGAGTGCGAAAGATTTTACTTATGGATTTCTTATAACAAAATGGCTCGTTGTATAAAATACAAAAATATAAAAACTTGAACACTAATGGTAATACTGATATGTTAACCTGCCGTGAGTGTTGGAAAACTTCATTCGCCATATATTCTATATATGTCCTCCAATCATATGTGTTCGGGTTGATTCCATATGATGTGCTAATTTGGTATTCTCTCCGTGTAATTGTCTGACCTTCCGCATTGACAGAATGTGTCGTGATTAATGTCAATGATATTATTTTTATCTCCCTATCTGTTGAGGAAGGGCCAGGTGTCGTCGCCTCCATCTCCGGTTCACTTTCAGATGAACTATCCACATTAATATCCACTGGCCTGTGGGCTGCAGCCCCACTGGGGTCTGCTTTCCCCTCTCCATAAGTGTCACTTACATATATTTCATTTATGGATCTATCATCATGATCATTGTCAAATTCTGAGGTGTCTTCACTCACAGTTATTTCCCGCTTCTTGACAACTGTCCTCTCATTATCCTTGTTCACATGCACTGTAAAATTGTCATTTGATCTCTTACTTCAACTTCACTGACTTCAGGATCACTATCCGTGTCACTGTTTACATTATCCAGATGATTATCAACGGGAAGCCTAAGTTCATTTCCCACAGTCTGTATTAGCGTCCTTTCGACGAATTGAAGTAATGCCTGTTTGCTTATGTCTTTGGCCTCCTGCTTTGTTTTCCCATGGGTTAGTTCTAGATGTAGCTGTAGGCCCACGCGCCTAGTGAATATGCGATCACATCTATCAAACTCCGAGCATCTAAAAAATCGTACTGTGGCATTATGAACTTGATTCATGTGTCTTCTCAAATTGCGACGATTCGCATAAACTGCATGGCATACTGAACAACTTATTTCCTTTCCTCTGGACCTCCTCCTTTTATTTACTTTCGGCATTCTGTTTATCTCGTCGCAATATCTTTTAGGAACCTTCACTTCTCTCCCAACTCTAGTAACTTTTTGCGCAGGCGCGGCTATCACATGTTGTCTAATTCCCGCGCCGGTTCGGGCATCCAATTCCGGAACATTCACTGTTTTGCCCAAGTGAGCCCGATCATCCTTAGTATCGTCTTCATTCTCAAGCATACTTGTTCTCAGGTGGTTATCGTCATCTTGATCTGATTTTTGGTCTTCAAAACTCTCTTCGAAGGCGTTCAAATTCGGAAATTCGGTAAGCATTGCTTGTGGTGTTTCACTACTTTTTATAAACCATTTTAATATCTTATTTCCTAAATATGGCTTCAATACATCACCATGGACTGTAACAGCTGGAGAATTTTTATAGCATTTAATCTTGAATGTCACCTGGCTTAATTTTTCAGTTATTGCCCAGGGGCCTGTCCAATGTCTATCAATGTTTGCCTTGATTCCAGGACTATTTTTCTTTTGGTTCCTCCAGAATAAATCACCTATTTCATAGTTTTAGGTTTTACTTTAGTGTCTGTTTCTGTCTTCCGGCGGCCTTTTTTAGGTGTTTTCTTGCCATGTCATGGGCTTCCCTTAATCTTTCTTCCAGTTTCATCACGTACCCTCTAGCAGTTTCACACTCTTCTATTATTACTGATTCAGTCATTATATCAAGTGGAACTTTCATTTCTCGCCCAAAGACCATCCTGTGCGGAGTAAATCCCGTACTTGTATGTGTCGTTGTATTGTAAGCCATAGTGATAAAATCTAGGCATTCATCCCAATCTTTCTGGTGTTTATGGATATATTTAGAGAGCATATCATTGATGGTTCGATTCATCCGTTCAATCATTCCATCCGATCTAGGATTAAGCGGAGTTGTTCGTGTTTTATTGATATCTAATAACGCACACAGTTCTTTAAATATTTGACTTTCATATTGCCTGCCTTGGTCAGAGTGTAATTCGACCGGACAGCCATATCTTTTTATCCAGGCTCTAAATAGAATATCAGCCACTGTCTCAGCTTGCATATCTTTCATTGGATATACTTCTGTGAATTTGGTGAAATAATCGCCAACTACTAATCTGTACTTGTTGCCATTTTCAGTGACAGGGAATGGTCCTGCTATATCCGTTGCTATTCTTTCAAACGGGATACCCAACAACATACGATTTCAGTAGATGTCGTTTTTGTCTAACTGGATTTTTCCTTTCACCACAAATTTCGCATTGGTTGACATACAGTTTGACTTTCTCTTTCATATTACGCCAATAAAATGGAGACAATTTAGCTTTTTCATAAGTTCGCTTAGGTGTCCAGATGTTTTTGCATCATGCAGGTACCACAGTATTGCATCTAACATTGAGTCGGGCATACAAATTTTCAGTCGGGCAGGTTGGGTATCTTCATCCCATCTAATACACAGAACATCGTTTTTGATTTCAAGTAACTCCCATCTATACATCCAAAATTTAAATTCTAAACTCTTACTGCTCATTTCTTCCCATGTAGGTTTCTCTTCCCTTTCACTTTTTAATTTTAAAATTTCTGCCAGGGTCTTATCTGCTTCTTGTGAAGCTTTAATTGTCTGTAAATCTAGGCCCAAGTTGGGCTTGGATTTTTGTTTGGCTGGTCGGGGCTTATTTTGCTTCCGCCCCTTCTTTGAGTAGGCAATTCTCCTGCATTGTTTGATCTTCAACTGCGGGTATTCGGCAAGGTTCTTCGTCCTCTTCGTCGTTTGACTTATCTGATATAGCTTCTACTACATTTTTACTCCCTTCTTTCATATCTTTTATTTCTGTTTTTAGCGGTCCGCTGTAGGTGTAATTCCACGGCATTTCACACTGTTTAAAAAATTCCCCATGGTCAGTTACTAGTCTTGACATGGCGTCAGCATTACCGTGGCGGCTTCGAGGTCGATGTTCGATCTTCATGTGGAACTTGCTTAGTTGCTGGATCCACCTATGGACTTGTCCATCTGGTTCCCTGAAGTTCTGGAGCCATGTTAGTGATCCATGATCTGTTCTTAAACGAAATGGTCACCCAAGCAAGTAATTTTTAAAGTACTTGGTGAAGTAAACTACGGCGAGCATCTCTCTTCTAGTTACACAATAGTTCCTTTCAGGTTTGTCTAAAGTACGACTTCCATAAGCTATTACTCTTTCCTTTCCATCTTGTACATGTGACAACACAGCTCCAATGGCATAATTGCTGGCGTCTGTATCTAATATAAATTCTGAACCATTTGCCTGTGGATACGCTAATATTGGTGCTGTTATTAATCGATTCTTTAATTCTTGAAAGGCTGTTTCAGTTTTCTCGTCCCAAATAAATTTATTATCTTTCTTGGTCAAGTCATATAAAGGTTTTGCAATCTGTGAGAACCCTTTCACATATTTCCTGTAATACGAGGCTAACCAAAGGAAACTTCTTACTTCTCTGACTGTGCTGGGTATCTTTATCTCCTCGACTGCAGCCACTTTTGCTGGGTCTGTTCGAGTGCCCGACTTGGACACAATGTGCCCTAGGAAAGATATCTCCTTCTGTAACAGATGACACTTCTCTGGCTTCAGTTTTAACCCCGCTTCGGCTAATCTATTGCGTACCCTTCCTAGATTATTCAAATGTCCATCAAATGTCTTCCCATATACCACTATATCATCCAGATATAATACAGCTATATGCCATTGTAAACCAGCTAGCACTTTTTCCATGATTCTTTCAAATGCACTGGCGGAGTTACACAGCCCAAACGGCATGGTAGTATACTGATATAATCCACCCCTTGGTGTAGCAAATGCCGTCTTCTCTGTATCTTCTTCGGCCATTGGCACTTGGTGGTAGGCCATGTCAAGGTCAAGCGATGAATACTATTCTGCTCCTTCCAATGTATCTAAATTTTCATCAATTCTGGTGAGAGGTTAGGCGTCTTTAATGGTCTTCTCGTTAAGCTTTCTACAATCTACACAGATGCGCCAGCTCTTATCATGCTTCTGTACCATTACGATTTGTGAAGACCATGGGCTTGATGACCTCTCTATTAGTCCACGCTCTTCCAATTTCTTTAACTCCTCTTCTAATGCTTGCCGTTTGTATAGTGGTATCCTTCTTGGTGGTTCCCTTATTGGCTTTTCATCGTATAACTTTAACTTGTGAGTGCCCGTGTGGGTACGTCCAACCTCGCCCGGTCGGGCAAAACAACGTTGATTCTCAAAAATGAATTTCTTAAGTTTAGTTTTCTGTTCTTCATCTAGATGCTTGCAGCCTTTATCAAATAGTTGGCACAAATGTTCAGGTAATTCCATTGAGGCATCATATTTTTCCATGTCTACTTCGCACAAATCTTTCAATTCTTCCATATTCACTATAGGCCCAACTCGGGCAACTGGCGTGAATAAAGCCATTTGCGTATGTTTATAAACTCTAACATCTGATGGTCCTGGATTGTACATTCTGGCAAACACTACTCCGTTTGCTGCATCAACTAAAGTTCTGGCCAATGCCAGTCCATGTTGCTCCATAAACAGGCGCTCAGGTGTTAGGATACCAAAGGAACTACTTCCACTGTGATTAGCCCAGCCAGTTAGCCCAGACTTAATCACAGCTTCGTGTCCCGCTGGTATCAACACAGTTTCCAAGGCTATAACACGTCTTGACCTTCCTTCTTTAGCTTCTCCTAGAAGTATTCGTCTACCTCTTACGATGAAACTGGACTCGTCATGGTCCCATGTACATCGATAGGTGGTGATGAAGTCTTCTCCTGTCAAGTTGTTTCGTACTCCTCCAACCACAACTTCATGTTCAAAAACACTATCTCCAAACGTGATTGACATCACTGCCCTTCCTAGGCATTTCAATGTCTGCCCATTCGCTACAATATATGTACTGTCCATAGGCTCCAGAATGGGCTTATTTAAGATAAGGTCGAACGTCTCATTAGTAATAAACGTGCTCTTTGCACCAGTATCTATCTTCCATTCTACTTGCGTGCCTTCGACCTGTCCTACTACCACCATATTTGCTATCCCTCTAACTTTAACTTGTGGTCCGTGACTGTCTGCGGGAGTTCCTGCCCGTTTGGGCGACTCAACCGTCTGACTATTACTGCCACTGGTGGTTTCCTTAACAACTTCTACATCTTCAGATAACTTAATTTTGTTTTTTCTTTTCCGTTTCCTCCCTTTACTTTTCTTTCCTCTACATTAGGCCTTCCTAGGGTGACTGACGCCTGGCCTGTCTGCAAACCATCTACCCGGTCCTGGACTTCAACTCCTGGGTAACCCATTGGTGAAGTGTGCCCGACCCTCCTAAAAGGAAGGCCAGGTGTCTTCCCAACTCGGGCACTTGGAGGAATCCATGGGGACGGTGAAATCTCAATCCCTGAGTCTGCTGATGGAAATAATCTAGTCCTACTGCTACTTCGTCTTACCTGAAAAGGTGTTCCAGTCCGTGTATTAATCCTTTTTGTAATCGTTGGTGTATCCATTTTTTTTACGAATTACTAATTCACAAAATGTTAATGACAGTCACAGAAGTTACTCAAAAGAATCCCACCGCTGCCACCAATGTGAAACGGATTTTGTAAGTGTTATATAAGTACTAAACGACGAACACAAGTGGTGCACCTCCCGTTCAGGATCTCTTCTGGTAGCGTGGAAATCCTGGTCACTTAAATTTTATGTGGATTCTTGAGTGGTCTAGGACTGTCTTAATTAAACAGAAACACTAAGTGGCTGTTTAAGTTCAATAGTATAATTGAAAAAAGAATAATCCAAAAAAAAAAAAAAAAAATGGCACATATAACAACAGTTAACAATCACAAATTACAATCTCCATGATACAGTAATGTTGACTAGAAATACGGACAGTTACGGATCACAATTATAACTATATACTTGAAGTTAACAGAATACGGACTAGGTGCGGACTGCCAATTTTGCCTCTGCACCTGCTATTTATACTAACGCATAAACCAATCTAAATATAATTATGACTCATTTTTTTCTGATGCAATATTACTTGGGTGGGCAATGTTTGGGCCCTGGCTTGATACTCAGGCACCATGGTTGGGCCATTGCAGATAACCATATATGTAAATTTAGGTCAACATCTGGTATTAAGAATTACATCAACCAAACTTAACAAAGAACCACCTTGAAACACAGTGGGGGGTTCCTAAATTTAACTTCACTAAAATATTCATGATGAAATCATGGTTTTGGCACTATTGAGTACAAAATATAAGAAAAGGGTGGAAGGCACTTAGTAAAAATTGTTACAATATTTTTTTACTTATAAATTTAACGATTGAGCACCATAACTAAACAAAAATAAATTAGCACTAAATCAATGTACTTAAAGAAAAATAACAAATAAAAACTTCCAAATAATATACAATTCAACAATGATCAAAACTAAAGTCACTAGCAAGTCTATCACCAACAATGCTTCTTCTGTAACTGTAACACCTGGCCTCCTTTTCTGTCCGGCGTGTTAAAAATATGAGCCTCATGGTCACGGGGCACTATTACCGCTCCCTCAGTATAAGGAAACGGCACTTTGTCCTTGAGGGCTCTTGCTAGTTCCTGCCTTTTCCTTCTTGCCTGATCCCTGGCTTCTGTCTTTGGTTTATACTTTAGTCTTTTACAACATCCTCGGCTTTTTTGAAAGTTTTATTCGCCATCATATTTGCAGTTTTGTTTTCCAAAATACGATCAAGTCTTTCATCTGAAACATGATGAAAGGTCTTCAAGTGTTGTCTGAAGTAACACTTTTTGTCAACTTTCACACTCGTATACTGGTGTTAATTGTTCACGGAAACGAATCCAGTGTTTACAATATATGGAATAAATTTTCAAAGAGGATTTTACCTCACAATCCATCCCAGTTTCCGGCCACAGTTCTGGAACAGGGTCATAATTTACTTGTACATAGGAAGCTACAGAAATATCACTAGTACATTGTGACATCTGAAAAATATATATGTTTAATATATACAAACATATTTTTACTTTCATGTAATTATTACTATTTTTTTATATATATTCTTATACATTATTGTTTTCTGAAAGTTAATGTACCCTGTGGGCCGATGAACCTATCGTTTAGTTTATGTATTGTCGTAGGAGCACTTGCGACGTCAACAGCAGCTTTAGTTTCTAATTTATGAAATTTTCTTTGATGTCTGTTAAGTTCACTTCTATATTTGAATATCCTTTTACAATTTTTACATTTGAAAATTGGTATTTCAATATGTGTTAATTTCCAGTTTTTTATGTATCCTTTTATGATGAAGTTCATACAATATTTTAGATCTAATCTCTTTTATTGGCGACCAAAACCATGCGTTTTTCATTTTCTTTTTCAGACTGTAAAATAGAATACAAAAAATTCACCCTTTAAAGTCAAAGAGTCCCACAAACTCAATAGTTTTCGACATTCAAATGAAACATTTTGAAATTGACTTTTGGGGGCTTTTCTACAAAATTTCCTTTAAGATCTATAATTTTGCTGATATCTGCATCTTCATTTTGCCATTCCAAAACCTCATGATCTGACCAAGACTCTAACCAATTTGACCTATTTTTACCACATTGTAAAACAATCACCTAACCATATTCATTATACTCCCGGTCGGACTGTAGGAGATCTACCAAAACACCTATCCGAACATTCATGCTGTACTAAAATGATACTGTGGTAACAATCAGTACAATCAAACATCTGACACTGTCTGTGTGGTTTGCGCGACAAGCTGTCAGTATTTGTATGCAAACTTCTTTCACGGTGTTCTAATGTAAAGTCGTACGTATCTAATACTGTGATCCTTCTGGGTTCTTATAGTTCCCCAGCCACACCAAAGAAGCATGATCTGTCCTGAATCTGAAGAAAATGACGAAAGTGCTTAACAATCGTAACGACTGCTAGTAACTCCATTCTGGTTGTGAAATACTTTCCCTAAGCATCATTTAATGTTTTACTAGCAAACGATATTACTTTTTCATCTCCATTTTCTAATTGTGAGAGTACAGCAAATGAAACTTTTTTTGAAAAAAAAATTACACTTACTAGTCTTTAATTTTAGATTGGCAGAACATAACCGTTCAAAAACAAGATGTACGTTTTCCAAAGCACTGTCAAAATTGTAGCCAAAACTGATAACGTCGTCGAGATAACACAAACAACGTCCCCACTGATATCCCCTTAGGAATAAATCCATAAGTCTTTCAAATGTAGCGGCCGAGTTACAACATCCCATTTCCAGAACTTTGAATTGATATAGACCCTTATGCGACGAAAAATCTGCTTTAGCTTTACTGTCAGGATCCATTGGCCACTGCAAATAACCCGAGGCAAAATCTACGGTATGGTACCATTTATTTCCACCAGGAGAGTCCAGAGATGTATCGATCCTGGGTAAAGGTTAATCCTCGATAATCGACACAAACTCGTACAGAACCGTCTTTCTTTGTACACAATAAAATATAAGCGGACCAAGGACTGTTACATGGTTCTATTAAATCCGCTTCTATTAAACGGTCTATTTCCCTTTTAAACAACTTCTCTCTGAGAAAGAGGGACCCTACGTGGCGGTATTTTAATAGGTCTAACATTTCCCGTGTCTATTTTCTGACTAAGTAGGCCAGTCCTACCCGTTTCTTATCAGGTCCAACAAAAATATCTTGAAATGCAAGAATCAGATTTTTTCTTCCACATTTAACTCTGTTGACACACCCTCTATTACACATTTCAAATACTCAGGAACATTTTCATTTTCTTTTGGATTTGACCGCATTTTAGTCTTTTAAGATTTCTACCTTTGATATTGATTCTAGTTTACCTATCATAGCATCTTTATGTAAAACTATAATTTCATCTGTCACTTATGTTTCCTTGAACTATTTTAGATTTGCTATCATATACTGCTCGAGCAACCACTAATCCTTGTTTTGCAAAGCTTTTAACTTGTTCTAACTTTTCAACTTCAATTATGGCCCAATTATTTTAACTTCAATAGTATATTCACTATCAAGGGGAATCATTGTCTGTTTTCCTAATTTTACATTAGCACAAGAGGTATAAAGAGGACAAATATACCTAAGGAGCAATAAAAAAACCCGCAATCCATTACACAGACAAAACCCGGGAAGACAAATGAACAACAAGCCAACAAATAAACACTGAAAACTAAAAACCAACGAACAACACCTATAAAAATCAGAGTGAAGTCAGGTGCTCCGGAAGGGTAAGTTCCTGCTTCGTAGACGCACCCGTCGTGAAGTTCAACAAAAGCAATCCGGTGGTAGTCACAAATCGGTGGAGGTAAATTATGTTTAAACAGCTCTATTTTATTTTCCCCTATTCTCATAGTTGATTTTGACCATTGCATATTCACATCATAATTCTAAAAAAATCCATGCCAAATAACCCTGACATGTTATGCAATTCAGCTACTATGCACTAGGACATATACTTTACTTCCTAACTTACATTTTAGAGGTATTCCTCCATAAATTGTCATTTTTCTGCCCTCTGCTGAGATCGAAGTTGTCATAACTTTTTGCAATAGAGAGGCATCTATCCTATCTTATCAAATGATGTCTTACCCATAATACTAACTGCTGATCAAGTATCTATCAAAATCTTAAAATTAATTTTCTGAATGTTAACTTTAAAAAAATAAACATCTTTGAGTTACTGTGTTTATTTGTATTGTAGAATCTTTTTCATCATCTTGACCAAATTTGCTCAAAATTTTGGGCTGAACCTTTGGTCTCAAGACCAGCCCTATTTAGTTTCCCTGTGTTTTAGTTTGATCTTGCTTTGAGTAAGTAGTCTATTTCCACCATTATATGGTCTTCTTCCTTGACCGTTCTCCTTGTGCCAACAAAATGTAGCCAAATTTCCTACTTTTTCACAAATAGTACATTTTAAGTCCTCTTTGTTCTTGTTTGCATAACGTTTCCATCTTTTCAGTTGATTTTACTATGCAATCATTGAAAATGTGAGTCAAACTTTGAATCTCTTTATTTTGAATGTGTTTTGTTTTATTGTCAGTTTTTGACTTTTAAGATTCTACTTTATCGTTCTGAATAGTTATGACTTCTAGATTAGAAGAGATGTTTATTTCTTTCGGTTTATTAACAATATTCTGAGCACTAATAAATGCGTCATATTCGACTGCGCATGAAATTGCCGCTTGAAACGTTTGCGGGTGCGTGCTTTTCCATTTCGAAATTTTCTCAACCTAAAATGAATTGATTTATAACCAGTTGTTCTTAAACTGAACCATAATCATCATCTGAGTATGCTAATCTCACTAACCTCCGTAGCGCATATCCAAAATCGTCAAGAGATTCACCTGTCCTTCGAGTTCTTCTCCTAAACTCACATCTATACGCAGTTAAACGTCCCTTTGGATTAAACCTCTGTGCTAGAGTACTTTTTAATTATGCATAGTCATTCGTAACTTCGGGTGTTTAATCTCCGAGAAGCTTTTGAGCTACCCTTGTAGACTCATAGATAACTGCTGTGCCTTCTCATGTTCATCCCATTGGGTCCACGACGCTGTTTTCTCGAAATGAACTACATAGTCTTTCCAATCTATAGATTGAGCATCGAACTTTTTTGGTTCCTTTTCTCGTATCATCATCGGCGTGCGCGTTTTATTCGTTTCCTTAAGAATACTTAACGGTTGGGTTTGCTCATTCACCGGCATAGACGATCTACTATGCGATTTATCCTCAACTCCACGTCTTGTACTTTCTGATAAATTACTTTGCTCAGGAACTTGCCTTGTTCAATTCGGAACCGGTTTCGCCAAGTTCGATACGAACAGTTCTCTTTGAATACGGGACATGTCATTTTGATAATATTCTTGAGAGTCGTTCCCAATATCCGATGTGCTCTTTCTATCACCTTCCGATTTTTAAAAAGAAGTATCACTAAATGTATATTTCGGACGAGTTCCATCATATTCTTCTCTATTGAAATCTCGTTTTTACAAACGTGAAGAAGATATATTACTTTGTAATGTTCTTTTTCTCTCGGTACCGGTCTTATTTGATCTTGTCTATAAATTCCTGTCGCCAACGTATCTACTAAACGTTCTGGTTTAGCAGAATCGCGTTTTGGTAAACAAAAGCTAACATTTTTACTATGTGACTCTTCAGCTAAATCCTTATCAGATTCTTGTTCTGAATATAACATACCCCTATCTACTAAACGGATGTTTCAGCATATTTTTGCATCCGTGCCTCGAAATCAAAATCTGAAATCGGTATCTCCGAGTCTAACAGCTCCCCTTTATCTTGATATTTTTTTTTTATCTCTCCCTGTTGCCATTTTTTACACCTTTAACTGTTTTATTTTTACCTTATTTATAATTTTGATTCACGCTGCCATAGTTTCACCTTGATTCCCCAAACTGGCCAACAAAATTTTGTACTAGAAAGGATTGGTTTTGATTCGTCCAAGCTATTAGTAAAGTCTCCTTTTAAATCTGGACGACCAGATAATGCTACCTGCAACTATTTCCCGATTTGAACTTGCAGACTAACTGAACTTAAATACTAAAATGCTTACAAGAATTTCAACAGGATGCCGTATACAAAGTTCAAGAAAGTCAATTCGATGGTAGCCACAATTTGGTGGAGGTGCATAAAATGTTACGACAGTGGGAACAGGTCCAACATCATCTTAGATATTAGAACAATGTAACGGTCAATCAATTCGTGATGACGACTGTAAATTTTCCTAAGTGATGACATCAACTTATCCCTGATCAAACCCTGGTTAAGAAGCTTTTGTCGAAATCCATGGTAACTCGCGCATTCCCTTGAATATCGGATAAGCTGAGGAACGTAGACGCCAATTGCAGGCGATGCTGGTATATTGCTACTCAACAAGGATAAACTAGATGTAACTGAACTTCCACCTCACGACGCTTTTTTCAGCACTTTGAAAGAACGAAAATATTTCATCAGAAGATTACCAGCTCTGTCAACAGGTTTAGAAAGATAAACATATGTCCACCATGAAATATTTCCTGATCTGGTATAATAACAAAGATATGCAACCAATGCTGGAAACCATTCTGAAAGTGTTTGAGTATTACATGTACAGAGGTTTGAAGGTTGAAATTTTTAAAGACGGGATCAGTGTACCGTGTCTCACGCTAAAAACCATGTTTGATGGAATCAACGATTACTTTACTCTTCCGGATGAAAAGAACAAAGAACTCTATGAATTATACAAGAACAACATCGCTGGTGGACCAAATGTCGTGTTTCATCATTACAACGGAAACGATCAGGCCATTCTTCATACCGCCGAGTATCCGGATCCCACATTATGGAAACGAATGTATGGAGTAGATGCCAATGCGCTCTTTCTATTAAAAACCAGCCACTTTGTACGCCGTAGGAGTGAGGAAAATTTCAGACACCAGACACCCCGCAGATACGAGCGCATGGCCATCGAATAGCTCGAATGGGAAACTCATCAATCCGAAAATTCCATCCGTCACCAAGGGAATCATACAGAAAAACTGATTGGCCATCGTCGTCTTCCGGTAGATGGTTTTTGTAAAGACACCAATAATGTATACGAATAAGATGCCGTCTGACTCGTGGAAAGACAGAAAACATAGAAAAAATGGAATACATCACTGAAAACGGCTACCAAGTTAAACAGATGTAGTCGTGTGAATTTGCATGATTTTAGTGGAGTGGACTGTACATACATTAGGTCATAACAATGTGGTGCCATTCATACGAACTCGTTTACAGCTCCAGAGGTAGAGTTGAGACACCATCATCCAGGATTGGATAAACATAGGAAAATCCGGCTCTGTCTTGAAGATATGTGTATACTTGATTGTCAATAGAACGAAAACCTCTGTTTGTTCCTGATTCTGATTGTTTCGTGAGTAAAACGTCCATGTAAGTATCTTTAGTGACAGTATTGGTCCGTTTGTTGATCCCCTTACAGCTTAATTTCGTGTCTTCAGCATAACAGTAAGAAGTTTTGCTACATAAACCAATCATTCTTTCATCAAAGAATTCGGTTTTAAAGAGTCCTGGAGTTCTTATATCATAAGCAGCTATTTCTGGAGTGTTGATGCGCGGAAACAAGTGTTTTTTCTCCTGTTCAAAGCGTTGTTTCAATTCAGGTTTGATGACGTCTTCCAAGGTATTGGCAGAAAGAGTCATGTAAGTACTGTCGGTCTACGAAAACATCCATGACGTCATAATAAATTCCAACATAACGAGTTTGGCATATTGATACAAATAACATCCGTTATGTTACGGCAGGTTCAGATGTATTGTCTTTTTACTCATCTCTAATCAAAAATTGGCGTCTCTCGATTGGTTGCACTGGCGAAAAGAAGGATCTTCAAGGTATCTGGAAATGTTTGGCAACTTAGAAAACTTGCCAATATACGATGTCTGTGTGTTTCTCTTTATTGGTGATGGTTCTGCAATAAGATGCGTTGCCATTTTCTGCAATGATTTTCTTTTCGGGATCGGCGTCTCCAGTTCTTCTGGCATTACTGACATCCTGTCCAAAAGTACAAATGATTTGGATGGTGTATATTCGATGCCTTCATGGATTTTTGCTACGATCAGTCCGCGAATCACATACCATTTCAGTAGTGTCTTTACAGGAGTCAGACGGCATCGGTGTCCATGCAGTAACATCCTTGACATTCCTGTACCGTTTTGCTGTCATTACAAAAACCATCTACCGGAAGTGAAGACGACGACCGCCAATCATTGTTCTGTATGGTTCACTTGCTGACGGATTGAATGTCCGGATTGATGAGCTTTCCATTCGAGTCATTCAATGGACATGCACTCGAATCTGCGGGGTGTCTGGCGTCTGAAATTGTCCTCCTTCTTGCGGCGTACAAAGTGGCTGGTGGGGATATCCTGCATAATACTCCACAGATAAAGCGCATTTGCAGCTACTCCATATATTCGTTTGAATAATTTTGGATCTGGATACTCGGCAGGACGAAGTACAGTCTGATCTTTTTCATGGCAACGATGAAACACGATACTGGGTCCACCAACGATGTTGTTCTTGTATAATTCATAGCGATCTTTGTTTTTTTCATCCAGAAGAGTAAAAAATGGTTTTCAGCGTGAGACCGTGTACACTGATCCCGTCTTTAAACATGTCAACCTTCAAACCTTTGAACATGTAATACTCAAACATTTTCAGAATGGTTTCCAGCATTGGTTGCACATCTTTGTTAATATACCAGATCAGGAAATATTTCATGGTGGACACATGCTTATCTTTCAAAACCTGTTGACAGAGCTGGTAATCTTCTGATGAAATATTTTCGTTCTTCAAAGTGCTGAAAAAAGTTCAGATGCATCTAGTTTATCCAATGACGTCATCCACTCATATGGAAAGAACCCTTTTTGATTGGTATATCCAGATGCTTTCAGAAATTGACTGTACATGAATCCGGGTGCCAAAAATTAAAAAAATTTCACTTGTCCGTCTTGATACACATGAAGTTGTTGTTCCGTCTCACGGTATCTTTGATTGTATGATTATCCACCAGGTATTTGAAGAAATCTATCGTTGATATCGTTTTTTTTCCAGTATAAATCCAACAACACGTAGCTCTTGAAGATGACGTTCTAATTATTGTTTGAGTTTGTAAAGGTAATGTTGTTTTCTTCCCGTTCCGGTTCTTCATCATCAGTGTAGTCTTCCAAATCCTGGTCCAAATTGTGTTGAATGTCTTCAAAAACAGAAGAATATGTTGACATGAACGTCCTACAAGCTTTTTGACTAATATCGGTTAAATAGCGGATACAGGCATCCACGCTCTCTTCAGTATTTCCTTCCGACACGAAACAGACGCGATTAGTGTACGTTGGAACAAACTGATATGCGTAACAAGACAAGACATGGCGGTTCGTCCATTCTAGTTTTATCCGTTCTTGGTTCGTCGGTGTTTTGCAGCATGAGTTCAGTGTCGTATGTGGCTCTGAATGGGTAAAATCGATTGTAATCTAGAACATTAATACCTTCGTCTTCCAAACGTTTGAATATTGTTTATGGTGTATAGTAGACTCCGCCGGGAAATTTGTACAGTACATTTCCGGTGCAACTCTTTTCATGACGATAGAGCATGCTAACGTGTTTCAATAATTCCTCATATTTGGAGCACTGGAAGCTATGGCTGCATTTATCCTTTCACAAACGTAACTAAAATGCTGTTGATATAGGTTGAGATGCATGGTCTCTGCATAGCTGTGAGGGGATCGTCGGACTAATCTAGCTGCTATATATCATTCTTCGGTTTCTTGTAAATCATAGACGAATACGTTGATGCCAAATAAATTCTCTAAGATGGTCAAATTTTCCAATTTGACATCCATAAATTCGGTATGGTCATCTCTTGGTGTTGAAGATATTCTCTGAAATAGGTTTAGGCCGGGACTTCCAGATTTACGACGGGAGCACCACGATGGACTGGCAGACAACGGGAAAAAATACAGATTGTCGTTGTAGGCTCCATTCGATCCGGCTACTAAGGCGTCGATTCCTCTATTCTTTTAAATGAATTCAAGTAAAATCACTTTGGCTCCAATGGGGTGATCGAAGAGCTAATTGATCTAAAATTTAACGCTCGTCAATAAAAGGACGATCCATTTCGTGCTTGGTCGCTGTTGCCGCATAAATATAATGCGTTTCCAATTCTGTCATAAAATGTTCCAGATCATCTTGGTTCCGAATTCGATGTGCAATGTCATAAAAACGGTCATTATTTGGCTCTGATTGTAATAGCGTTTCTATGTGCCGAAGAACGAATCCGAATGATAGATTGATCTTGAAAGCCGTAATTTGCTAGAGGCGAAGCTGGTCCCTTCTTCGCTTTCCTGGGTTTTGTATCTAGTCTGGTGTGGCGAGTTAAACTGTCTGGCCGGTTAAAATACTGCCGACACTCTGGACAGGTGATGGTGTAATTATGAGCAGCTGCTATCAGCTGAATTAAACGCCTTTCTACATATGTTACACGAATATGTTTGTGTAGACTTGCCATGGGTCTTCTGGTGGCAGATATTTCAGGTATACATCTTTCTGGTCTCTTCGAGATCTGAAATACAAATGACGATGGTGCAAGGGTGTATATAAGCACAAAAATCATATTGGAAATGAAACGGTTTTTTTGTCTTTATGACGTAAGATTTGTTTTGTCTTTATGACGTTTATACATTTGTATATTCCTGTATTTTGCGTTTATGACTTTATACTTGTTTTTCGTCTTTATGACGCAAGACAAGTTTTGCCTTTATGACGTTTCTAAATTTTCATTTTCCCGTATTTTGCGTTTATGACTTTTGCGCATTTTATTTCTTGGCATTTTTTAACTGTTTTAATCTGTTTTACATTCTTTTTTTATTTTAGAATGTTAGAACTTTAATGAATTTATTTAGCGATTGACAATTTTTTGGGTTCATAAATTTAAAAAAAATCTATACCAGAGTTGACAGTAGCCTCCGGCATTGTTAAAATTCAAACACATTCCCGTAGTTTTTTGACATCACAAAGAAAAAGTATTGTTATGATATTGTATTATTATATTTATTTTGTTATGATATTGTAATTATTATATTTATTTATCTTGGCCTAATTTGTTTTGTGTAGCCTTATAACATGTATACTATGTTTACATAATACTTATAGTTGTTTACCAAATAATGTTATAACTGCGCAGTTTAGAAATCACTGGAACAATAATAGATGTTAATGGAATGACTAGAACTTTCTATTTGACTTACGTAACAATTCTGGTGTAATTCAAACTTCTACCGTATTCCAGAAGTTTCCGTTCTACAGTATATATATGGACACGAAAGTTAAACTTTCAGAACATCATTTATCGGACCACAGATAGACATTCTTGTGTTCTCAGCTGTTGGATTTGTTTACGTTTCACACATCATCCTCCACATACTTTTATTTGCGTTGCATCATACTAGATTGTGACTGATTGGATATAATATTCCGTTTGGATTCAGGCAACAGTGACCAGAATTCCGGATCAAGAAAAAACAGGATTTTGAACAGTTAAGTTGACATTTTAGTTTTTTTGTAATATTTTTGTAAACTTTGTATATAATAAATCTTGTTAAATTTTATTATTGATTTGTGTCTTTTGTTGGCTATAATTTAAAGGTGATTTCGGCCGTAACAGTATGACGTCACAATTAAAAAAGCAATTGGGGTCGAGTGGAGCTGAAGTCCTACTGTCAATAGGTCTATATGATGACAATGTTGATTTTCAAGGAAAGCAGTTGTTTCCAAATTAAATTGCATTGTTTTTAGATGGAATAATAAATTGAAAAAATATATTTAATTATTTATTTAAATCTCGGATAAAAAATATTGAAATATAATAAGAAATTTTTCCTATGTTTCGAAGACATTTTCTAAAATTTCCATTCGAGTAATCGCGCTTTGAATGGATAAAAATATTGTATTGAGTACACAATGTATACATTTTTTTGTATGAACACTGCTTTTGACATTTTAAGAGAAAGATCGAAGGAAACTTGTGTGTATCGATATACATTCTTCATATTAGAAAAGCTTATTTTGATTTTTTGATAAATGAGAACACAAAATTTATAGATTTAAATGAGATAAAAAAATTACGAATTTCCTCAACCCAAGATCACACACTCAGGTAAATAAGCTTGGTTCCTTTTTATACGCCCGTCAAAATTTTGGTATACAAATGTCCGGCGTCGGTCTGTCCGTCGTTAACATGTCGCACCGTAACTTGAGAACAACTTATCCAAATTTCATGAAACTTAACATAGTTGTTTCTTATGATGGTCAAACGATCTGTATACTTTTTGGTGAAAATAAAATTAAAACGTTTTGAGTTACGGGACTTTGTAACTAAAACAGGGGCATGACGCCGTATGTGCGTCATAAATATTTATTTATGCCTAGGCATAAATCGATTTAAGGCTAACCATAAGTATTTATGCATAGGCCGCCATGAGCATTTTCATGTTCTGATTGGTCGAAATTTAAAACGTCTTCTCCTCTGAAACCGTAAAGCCAAATGAACTGATTTTTGGTATGGAGCATCTATGGAAGGCCCTTTACAAAGTTTTCATTAATCATCCCGGTCCATGAAATAAAATGGGCACCAGAAACCTTTATATGTTCTGATAGGTCGAAATTTGAAACTTCTCCTCTGAAACCCTTTGGCCAATGAACTTATACATGGTATGAAGCATTTATATAAGATCATTTACAAAGTTTCCAGAAATCAATCTAGTCTGTCAAATCAAATCAAAATTTTGTGACTACAAGGTGAGCGATACAGGCTCAGCCTACTGAGCCTCTTGTTTTTTCATGGCCGTAGAAGAGGTGGATGAAGGATGCTAATCTGTCAAATGGAAATGAAAAAACGGTTGTCCAATATTAATATCTTTGGATTGTTATTTTGAAACTCCTGGGATGATGCCTCTGCTGGTGGACCCTAGGTCCACGAAGGTATTCGCCAACCCAGTCGTCAGACTTGTCTGACATGATTATTCATTGATTTGTTACAGAAATTACCAGTATTTAACAAAATTCAAAAATAATAGAAATACTAAGGGTTCATTCCTTGTATTGCACATGGTAGATCTCCTTAGCTGAAATTTGGCTTCCTATTTCGGTATTTTTGGTTGAGTACATCTTGTTTAATATAAGTTTGGTTTTTGGTCTTCCAAATGTTTCGGTTTTAATGCTGCTGATGAGAGGTAACTCCTTGAAATGCGTCGTATACAGCATAGTATAAATTTATTATATCTAATATTAGTATCTTTGGATTGTTATTTTTTCTAGCGATTCCAACTGGAAATTTTGAATACAATTTTCATTTGCTGTCTAAAATGCAGACCTCCTTGATGTTGAAAGTCTAGTGGATTGTCCAAAAATAAATTCACAGTTTCTTCTATGGTTTTCCAAACCCAGTAAATTTTAAATTAAATATTAAAATATCTTGTAAATTCCAAACTGTTTTGAGTTATATCAGAGTTTAATTTTCTGCGTCTAAAATACCGAATGGGATTGCCTTTGGAATATGATTTTGGAAAATATCTGTCGAACTAACCGATTTTTTTGGGGTTTTATCTATGACTTATAGTAATTGGTCTCGTGTTACAATATTTTGCGCTTTCAGCATTTAAATGTTGTTCAATTGAATTACAGACTAATGGGGTTATATCAATAGGTTTTACATGAACACCTATATTTTTGATAATACATGTAAATTTATAATATTGTAACGAGATTGGATTTTCCCGAGTTCACGGAATATGTGGATTAATAAGAAATGCTTTCAAGCTCGTATATTTTATTCTACGTGAATAAAATTACAAAACAAATAGTAGCAATCCAATTTACAAGTATTTATATATATAGTTGGAACAATATCTCACCTAAATAAAGTGAATTTATCTGTGAACAAGGTTAGGGACAGTAGTTTCCGTCTTATCCCAACTGAATTCCCGTTAAGTCTGACGTCATAATAATCCGCGCTACACGGCCGGACGGGACATCGTCAGAACGAGGGTGCCCCGGCCGATCCTGTCGGAAGTGGACCAGCAAACCCACATAGCAAAACGACCATAAAGCCGTGTACAAGCTATTTTCCAAATAAATGTGCCATTAAAAGCAAACACCATTACATTCCCCTCCCTTAAGACCTAATGTGGGAACCACATTAGTCTAAAGCGACAATTATAGATGAAACATATTATCATAATATAAAATATATATACACAACAATATTTAATCTAAAAAAGTCAACAAATGAACCAAAAGCATACCTTTACTTTTGTGTTTGACAACTTATTAATTTTGAAAACTATTTTTCTTTGTCCACTAAATAGACGAAAGCAAATTCATTAAAGCCTAAATCTAAATTCTTTTAAACCCAAGCTCAATGATCATTACTTACCTAATATGATAATTTTAATAAAAATTGGACAATTCATTCTTATATTCAAATTTATTATAAATTCTGTTTCAAGATACACATTCATATCCATTATAATTAAGAAACGCATGTCAATACAACAACAAAACAACCGTCTCTAATACAAATTTGGGCAACAAGAGTTTTAAAACGTTATTGTTCCATTTCCCATGGGAAGAGAAGATCCATGTTCTTCATCTCAGCTAGCTGTGTCTTTAGTCTTCTGTTTTCTGCTTTAACTTTTCTCCTCTCCTGGCGTTCCCGTTCGAGGCGGGACCTTCCTTCCTAATTTTTTCTAGTCAGTCCTTAGCGACCTTTCGTGTTCTACCAATGCAATCAGTTACATTGCAGAGATAGGCCAAATATTCCTCCAGTTCATCTTCTCCCTTAGGAATAGGAGGTAAATCAATTGGCGGTAAATCGCGGCAAGTAGTCTGTGAACTTGATGACTGACAAGTAACAGCAGAATAACCAAAAGAGGTATCTAAACTCCTCGCTGACCATAAAGAAGTCTGGGAATGAGGTCTCTGGCTGTATTCTTCCAGTGTTATGGTGCTGACAGGTTTTCTAGAAGGTATAGATACTGTAAACTCAGGTTCGTCAGCATCATCTGCAGGGTTGGCCAAAGAAGAAGCAATCAAGGAAGCAGATGGCGTAGGTTCCAAAACAGGACATGTGGACAAAGTTGAAGAAGTCAAACTGATAGAATTGGTGGATGAAAGAGGAGCTGTGGTTGAAGATGATATCACAAAGGCAGAAGTTCCAGAGACTGGTATGGTAGAAGAGGTACTGATGATAGGAGTTACAGAAGCCGAAGATGCTGCTGACTGTATCATTCTGTTTTTATATATCCAAATCCCAGTATTAATAAATCCTCTATTATCCTGAACCACTTTATTAATCTTAGCAACTGATGCATCGGGTGTGAGTTTATCATAAACCCCGTGAATTCTGCTGAGGTGAGTCTATGTCATGTCTCCTCTTACAAGTGGCCTGACAACCGGTCATACAACAAGTACATGTCACACATATTTTCATGTGTTTCTCCTCCCAATGTCTAAGATATTTAGTACGGGAAGCAAATTTGTTTGCCCCACACTCCTCTACAGGACACTGCATAAGACCCCTTGGCTGAAAGAAGAACTCGATCTTGTTCAACTCGCTAATATCCCCTCCTTGATTCATTTCATTAATTTCCTGGTCAATGTCTTCCTCATCGTAATCTAAAATTTCGGCATCAGTCATAATACTGAAAAAAAATTATAAAGATCTCCAAATCGAAGATTCAAGATAATAAAGTGGTCACCTAGGACGATTTGCAGTTCTTACTATTGAATGCCAAAAATTGCTTAAAACACTAGATTACATACTAGTAATCCATCAACCATGTGTTAAGTCATATACCCCTACCATATCTAATGCTAATAATTTATCCCGTATATCTGTACACCACCGAAAGCTCCTGTTACATAGCCCATGGTTACATCAAAATATGAACAAATATACACTCTATGGCATTCCCGAATATCATGGGTATTACAAAACGTCCAAGGGACAAATTTACACACAATAATAAAATTGTTGTAAATGTGTTTTGTTTAGGCATGAGAACAAAAAGAAAAAAAAAAAAACGTAGTGTCTGATTTAACCTAGGCTCCCGTTCATACATGTACATGAACTTTTATGGTGAAAATGGAAGTTTTGGTCGAATAAGTCGACCACGCGAAGCTGTATTCATGTGAGTCTTGGTTGTCGGCAACGCCAATTGCGTCACTGCCCGTTTCAAGAGAAGTGTCTATTTCGATGGCTTCTATCTCCGTGTCGTTAGATTCCTGAGATCCAAACTCAAATAATGTTTTGAGAGACGAATCAACATTTGACAACTGATTTTCCATTCCGTTCCCTTCCACCCTTTTAAAATGGTCAACGTGTACGATCTTCATTTTCGCGTTATTGCAGGACTGAATTTGATATGTGATATCAGAAATTTTTCTTATCATCTTAAAGGGCCCTGTCCAGCCAAGACCTAATTTTTGTTTTGCATGCGGCGGATACCAATACCAGACTAACTGGTCTTTAACGAATTTCTGCGGCTTTAGTTTTACATCGTAAGAACGTTTTTGCCTATTGAAGCTGGCTTCCAGTTTTTCATGCGCAAAATCGAAAGATCGTTGCATAGCTTCTCTTACCCACTCTATATATTTAATCGGGCAATCAATATTGCCTTTATTTGGAGGCAAACCAGCAATCACGTCCAAAAGAAGACGTATTTCACATCCTAACATAAGAAGGTTAGGAGTACATTTTGTGCTTTCATGAACAGCGGCACGGTAGGCCATCATTATAAAAGGAAGATGATCGTCCCAATCTGAACGATTTTCGTCTACATATATTGCGAGCATGTTTTGAGCAGTACGATTATACCTCTCGACCATACCGTCTGATTGAGGTCTGTAGGGGGTAGTTCTTGACTTGTCAATGCCTAATAAATTGCATATTTCAGAAAATAAATTCGACTTGAACTCCCGCCCCTGATCCGTATGAATTCTAGGTGGTGTCCCAAATCGACAGATGAATTCTGTAGTCAATATATCCGCTACTGCTTGTGCCGTATGATTCCTTAAAGCGTACGCCTCTTTCCATTTAGAGAAGTAGTCACCGACTACCATAATGTATTCATTTTGATCGTCCGTTATAGTCAAGGGTCCCATGATATCGATCGCGATGCATTCTAATGGACTTGTAACGGTACAATGTTGCATGGGATATTTTCCTATTCCCGGCCCAGGCTTGCGTTTTGCACACGACGGGCACGTTTGACACCATCTGGCTACATCACTGGTCATTAATGGCCAATAAAACCGACTTCGAACCTTAAGTAACGTTTTTTCGCGACCTAAATGGCTGACTGTACGGTTATTGTGCAACTGTTGCATAATTTCTTTCCGCAGCTATCTCGGTGCAACAAGTTGGTTAGTTATAGACCCGTCGATCTCGTAAAATTTACGATACAGAAGCTCGTTGTGCATAAACAGTAAATCCCATTGTCTCAGTGATGCAGATAACTCCTGATCAGGAGTATTTATGACAGGCTTTTCATTCCCATTTTTAAGAAACTGCATTACAGTACTGATGTTACTGTCTTTTTGTTGCAGTCTTGATATTTCCGCGCTGTCCCATTGTTGGACCCAGTTCGACTGATTGATGTCCGGTAATTCATTACTTTTTGAAGGCTTATTATTAAGGTCTTTCCCGTTTCCAACGGAAAGACCTTATTGTAATTCGTCTGATTATTATTATTATTCTTCTTCTTTTCCGCAAAGTTTGATGTCCAGAATTTTTTTCATTTCGCGACATATCAAAATGATATTTTGCAGGATGGTTTGGAATGATAAACCGCATTCTGGACTGACCCTGCAAAGTCGAAATATTTATCGAAACAGAGTTATCTGCCCGAAGACCGTAAACCTTGTTACCGCTCTATCACGGAAACCGTAACAGATAGAGGCAAACCGAAAGGTGGAAAATATTTGACATCTCAAGACAAAAGTTTGTTCTTATTTGGTCGGAACATTTTGACGACTCCTTATAAGAGTTACTTCCCCTTGAACAGTGAACCGAACACCTTAAGGGTCAAAAGTCATGAACGGTTAGTCATAGACTTGGGACTTCCACCAATGACCATCACAGGTGATGACCTTGAAATTGACCTTAAGGTCAAACTTGACCACTGACCTTAAACCTTGTTACCGCACTGATTCGGAAACGGTAAAAGATAGCTGATCAAGTGTGTTGAGAAAAATGTTCATCTTGTCAAGACGCAACTTTGTCGTGTTTCAGTCAAAGCAGTATATCAACTCCTTATAGGAGTTATTGGCCCTTGAATATTTAACAGAACACGTAAATGGTCAAAACTCATAGACGGTTAGTTGTAGAGATTTGAGACTTGCACCAATGTTCATCAGAGATCAAAAACTTCAAAATGACCCAAGGTCAAAGGTCAAGGTCAAACTTGACCTCTGACCTCAAATCTTGTTACCGCTCTGTCTCATTAACCGTAAAAGATAGCTGATAACAGGTACTGAGAAAAATGTTTAGAATGTCCATTTCACTCATTGGGTTCGAACCCGTACAGTGACAAATTATAGGGGTTAGTGCCCTTGACACTTTTATATTTTATTTTATATCTCGCAAACTATAACAGATAGGAAGAAACTGTCAATACAAAAAAAGAATAGTTTCAAAAGATCTACATTTTGGTACAAAGGTCAAAGGTCAGAGATCAAGGTCATCGAAAAAAGCCCTTAGCAACCGATGGAAAAGTACTTATCAACCATATAAATTTATGTTCAGGGGCCTATATTTAACTGTATAAGTAAAAATGGAAGGTCAAGGGTTGTCAATGAAACTGTCTATAGCAACTGATTAAAAAGCCCTTAACAACCATATATAATTATGTTATATATATTATATATTATAAAAATGTCAATTTTGACCGTAGACCTTGTTATCGAAATAACTCAGAAACTGTAAGAGTTAGCTGATGAAATATAATAGAGAAACTGAAATATAATAGAGAAAATGTTTGTCTTGTCAAGACGCATCTTACATTTTTGCGACTCAATTTTACGACTCTTTGTTAGAGTTATGCCCTATCGAATATATAACTGATAAACAGTTAGTCATAGATATATGGATTGAATCAGTTGCAAATCATCTAATTGATATGTTTATTTCTAGTACTATGAGAAGATTGACTACAAAGGAAAAGAAAAACAATAATAAACACCTTTGTTTACAAATGTGACATGAGTTAATCTCATATTTAGCAATAATATCCAAATAAATTTAAGAACAATCATATTTTAACCAGAAATTCTGGTTCAAAGAGTACAATGAGCATATTTATAAAAGAAACAAAATTCTTTATTACTGTTGTGTATCATTCGCAAATATTACCTCACTTTGGACTGAACTAACCATTAGAAATATCAAAATTCTAAATTTTGGAACTAATTGATATAATTTTCAATCAAATTACCGTATTAGTTGACTATTGTACCCTCGAAAGGTTCAAAATTATAGATATAAACAAAACATCTTCGTTTTTCAATGCAGGGATAGTTTTGTACTGGGGATAGGAAATAAAAGCAAGTAAAGTCGTCTCATATTATTTCGTCCCTAATTAGTTCACTACAGTACAGTCTTGGGATTTGCACCCAATAGTCATCAGATATCAAATGTTTGACATATCAAGACACTAGTTTGTTTTTATTTGGTCAAAATAATTTATCATAGTTCAATGACCCGGGAAAGACCTTGCAATTGTTCTCTGAACAATTGTCCTTCTAGTTTTCTTTGCTAACCGCATTCACGCTGCATGACATGTTGATTTTGCATTCTTGGCAATCCTCTCGTTTACATCGGCGTCTAGGCATTCTTGAAAGTGCATCTGCGTTGCCGTGTGCACTACCCTTACGGTGTTGTATGGTCATGTCATACGTATCCAATAAGGATATCCATCTTTTCTTTGAAATTTTTCAACCAGACTAGCGAAGAGTGGTCCGTGCGGAGGAGAAAATTTCTCCTATAAAGGTAGTACTTAAACTGTTTCACGAACGTAACAACAGCTAAAAGTTCACGATAAGTAGTACAGTATTTTACTTGAGACCTAGATAAGGTTTTGCTGCCATACGCTATAACACGTTCTTCCCAGTTTTGTATTTGGGACAACACCGCTCCTACTCCATATAAACTAGCATCTGTGTCTAAAATGAACGAATCATTCTGTGTGGGATATGCTAAGACTGGGGACGATGTTAGTGCCTCACGAAGCTTTAAAAACGCTTCTTCGCTTTTGTCTGTCCAAAGGAATTTTTGGTTTTTGCGGGTAAGCTGTGTCAAAGGAAAAGCGATATCGGAAAAATTAGGAATAAATTTCCTATAATAAGATGCTATACATAGGAACCCGGGTTTTGGCCAATTCTGTACGGCGTTTATTTTCGCCGGGTCACATTTAACTCCGTGATCTGATACTATATGACCCAAGTACTTTATTTCGTCGCGGAAAAATGCGCACTTTTTCGGCTTTAGTTTTAAATTTGCTTTTCTGAATCTGCCAAATACAGATCTAAGATTTTCTAAAGTCTGCGAGAACGTTTTGCCAAATATGATAACGTCTAAATAGACGAGACATTTTTTCCCATTGAAGACCGGACATAACTAGCTCCATTAACATCTCAAAAGTCTTCGGACTGTTTACAAGACCAAACGGCATATGTTTGAACTGAAATAAACCCTTGTGGGTGACAAATGCGGTCTTTTCTCTGTCCTCTTTTCGAACCGAAACTTGATGGAAACTAATCGCAAGGTCGACGGTACAGAAATACCTTGCTCCCGACAATGCATCCAGCGACTCATCAATGCGCGGAAAAGGAAACCAATCCTTTTTCGTGACGCCGTTGAGTTTCCGGTAATCGACGCAAAAGCGCATAGTCCCGTCGACCTTGGTCACGAGAACAATATTGGCTCATCACGCTGAAATAATAGGTTCAATAATGCCTTGTTTAAGCATTTTGTCAATTTCTGTTTCGGCAATTTTTCGCTGCGTCATACGCAACCGCCTTAACGGTAATTTAATCGGTTTAAAATTTCTGGTGTCGATCTCGTGTTGGACTAGGTCAGTATGACCTATTTGTCCATCAGGTCCTAAAAAAATATCAGTGTACTCATTGATGACGCTTGCTAGACTTTCTCGTTCTTTAATAGTTAACCTTTCTGAATTTTTCTCAACGAGCGGACGCAGATGTTCTGGTAATTTAGTTCCGGTAACAGATAAATTCTGTTCTACTCGACTTTCACCAGCTGCAACAGCAACAACCGGAACAGATGCAACCTGTATATTTTTGTTTCAAAATTCTAGATTCCAGGGTAGGGTTTAATATCGAAAATACAACTTTCGATTCGGTCATTTTAACTAAAGACTTTGGCATTAAAAGATGAGAGCCACCCTTAAATTTTTCTAATGGTTCTAAGCAACCATCTTGATTTCCTATGAAATGACCCCTTATTTCACCCTCATCAAAAATTTCAGAGTTTGCTGGTATGTGCACGGTCTCCGTCAAATGAACTCTTGCACAGACACGACTCGTAGAAATTTGATTATGCAATTTAATTTCAAAATTAGGCGACTTCAGAAGCCCTTCAGCAGTGTTAATAGACACACGGTTTTTAACCAAAATACCCGACAGATCTCCTAAATGTGCTACAATGACATTTTGGTCTATGGACACTCCACCAAAACAAAGTTGAGCATTTGTCATACCAAACACCTCCATTGAATCTCCGTCGGCTGTAGTAAGCTTAGTTGATACCCTTTTTAGATCGGATGCTCTTAATTTTATGTCTCTATAATATTCACTTGAAATCAGAGTGACATCTGAGCCTGTATCAACAAGCATATTCAGATCTGTGTCGTAAATTGTTGTGCTAGCAAACAAACAATGCTGAGAAATACTAGACAACCTTATCCAAGAATTTTCAAACAAACAAACCTTATTATTTTTGACTGAGTTATCGGCCGTAAACCCAGTCCGAACTAGTTTAAATCGCCGGAGTTTGTGCCATTGTCTTGACTCTGAGACCTACTATAACTATTATTTTTCAGAGCAGGAAAGTCCTTTTTATAGTGACCCTCTTCTTAACAATAAAAACACTGAATTTTCCTCCTATTTGTACTATCCTTGTTTTGACGTGAACCCCTGTAAGCTACTTTGTCATTTTGTCTTTGCAACATAGTCTCCATAGACTTTTGAACACCCTGTAAAATTTCCATCATGGACTTTTGGACTTCTTGCATTCCCTCTACCAATTTAGTAAATATAGAAGTCTATGAACAATTTTGGTCCACCTTCTAATTTACATTTATTGAGGTACATATGGGTGACCCGAATTAGGTTGCCAATCAACATTTACTGGTCCCCTATTTATGGAATTCCCGAGGTTACACCTGCCTTTCACCGCCAAAGTGAATTTGTGAAGTGTTATTAGCTTTGTAACCAGCAGTATTTGAATTGCTGTTGATATTTGACAAACGGTGACTTTCTCCAATTGAACATGAAATTCTACCAAAAATATTTTGGTCTTCAGATGAACAATAAGGCATTTGTTTTTGATAATTTATGTCGCGTGGGAACGACCAGTTATTTGAATTCGGACCCCCACGTCTGTACTTGGGCGACACGCATCTGTTGCAAATTCATTTACTGTTTCAGGCAGCCTCGATTGTGTTTCTGATTCAAACCTATTTGTTTGATACTGTTGCCCAACATTTGTATTTCTGTTCTGCGTATTCGCGTCACGATTTTGGTTACTATCCCGCAAAACGCGTTCATATAATATATTTCCCCAATCGTAATCCCCTCTCACATTCCTGAGGAATGACGTTGGTCATGTGATCTCCAGTCGGGGTCGTTTTAACGTTACGCCATTTTACGTCACGTCTCTGGTGTGTGTGCATTAATTTATTTTCATTCTGACCATTACGACCCTTTGCATTAGTTATGTATGACTGGTCAAGTAAGGGATAATCAGGAGGACTATCAATAAATGTTAAATTGTTTTTTGAGTCGAAAATCTCATGCGAAAATGGTGTTGAAAAATTGGCATAATTGACGGCGTCCTGTTGTTGACGTTGTTCAAAGAAAGTATCTTTGTTTACATTACTTGCGATCATGTCTGGATCTTGGGAAGTGATACATTCACGAATTGCAGAAGGAGAATTTCTGTCTTGTTCATTGATATTCATTTTACTAATATGACGAACCACAGAAGGAGTTACCGTGTTTTGTTCGTGTGACAAATGTGTCCAAACATTCCAATTGTGTGTATTTACTATACTGGGATTTTCAAAGTTTACAAACTGTGTTTGGATGTTTGTTTCAGACTCCGGTAAGTCAATTTGTTCATTTTTATTTTCTGAAAACTTATAAACTTGATTGCCATAGGGAAGAGACTCCAATTCCTTACTGTTACACGGAATTTCTTTTCCATTTTCAGTTTCACTGCCCTGGAGAAGTCTGTTGAAACTAGCCCCTAGATTTGAAAATATCTTTTTAGCTGAAGATATTTTTGTACTACCGGTATTTTATTTTCATAGAAAAATATATTTTCTCTTGAAAATTTTTATCAGTTTCTGTCCAAATATCCCGACGGACGAGCCCCCAATGTAACGGGATTGGATTTTCCCGAGTTCACGGAATATGTGGATTAATAAGAAATGCTTTCAAGCTCGTATATTTTATTCTACATGAATAAAATTACAAAACAAATGGTAGAAATCAAATTTACAAGTACTTATATATATAGTTGAAACAATATCTCACCTAAATAAAGTGAATTTATCTGTGAACAAGGTTAGGGACAGTAGTTTCCGTCTTATCCCAACTGAATTCCCGTTAAGTCTGACGTCATAATTATCTGCGCTGCACGGGCCGGGCCACCGGGCCGGACGGGACATCGTCAGAACGAGGGTGTCCCGGCCGGTCCTATCGGAAGTGGACCAGCAAACCCACATAGCAAAACGACCATAAAGCCGTGTACAAGCTATTTTCAAAATAAATGTGACATTAAAAGCAAACACCATTACAATATAAAGAAAAAAAAATTAAATATTAAATAATGTTTTTGAATATTAAGTAATATATTTAAGCATTAAATAAAATATAATTTCATTTCAAATTTTCAGAAAATACTTAATAATGTGAAAAAATTAAGAATTTTAAATAAAAAGTTAATGCAGCCTATGTAATTATTATATTTATAACATAATAATTACATTGTCAGTCATAAGCCTGAATAAACTTAGCCTGGCTTTAATTAAAATTAAATTATTATATAATAATATTTACTAATTTACTTATAGATATTGTAAAATTCAATATTCTTTTCTCTCGTAAAAAATTTCACCAAATCCCCTCCGCCGCAAAGTTTTAAAATGAACCGTTGGCTTGTTTTTGTCTTTATGATATTTATAAATTTTCATTTTTAATTTGCGTTTATGACGTCATATGTGTTTTTCGTCTTGGTGACGTAAGAATAGTTTTGTCTTAATGACGATTATAAATTTTTATTTGCCCGTATTTTGCGTTTATGACTTTATGTTCTTTTTGTTTCTAACATGACATTTTAAAATTTTTCTTTTGTTTTATATTAATTTTTTTATTTTTAGAATGTTATAATTTAATAAATTAATTTAACCCTTTCACTGCCACAGCCATAACAGTGAGTGCCGCTCCTAAAACGCCATGCTTGTTTTTCATGTCCACATGAACGTATGTTTTCATACTGTGACGTTAACAATAGCAAGACGTCATAAGAAGACTTAGAAAAACGCGGGAAACGGAAAAAATAGCGTATCTTTATTTCTTTGTATCTTTTTTACGTTTAAAAAAAGAGAACACATCAAATACATAAACAAAAACGTAAAAGGGTAAGAGACACAACCAATTTGCCAGTTTTGTACGACTCATTTCTTATTAAGGTAAAATGAGAATGGGATTCAATAGGTTTATCCCTGCTTTTTGTTCATCCTTGGCGTATGGTAGCAACCATTGATATTTTTTTTTCAGAAAAAAGTGATCCTTAGATAAAAAAAAAATTGTTTTGTTTTACCGTCAGCTGCTACCATTTATATGATGCAAAAATCGAAAAAAAAAAATTCCAACATGTCACAAAAGAAATAAATTATTGTTGTTTCGCTGAAGTTTGTCGCCAAAAAATCCAAAGCACCCCCTGGAAAATCAAATGGTTGCTGCCTAAAAGTATTGAAACATACAATTGGAAATATAAATAATGTGGGGTAAATTTGCTCCAAAACCAAAGTCCGAATGCAATACTGGATCAAGTGATAATCCATATTTTTTATTGGCGCTGGCTAGAATTACCAGGAATCGGTAACAATAACGATTCTTTGTTACTAGTCAGAAAATTAGATGCATGTATATGAAACCATTAACTTATTTTATTGATGACTTTTCTAGGTTAAAATATGATAAATGTACCAGTTAAATACTTCTATAGTTACCCGACAACATTACGTTTTCGTATATAATGTATCATACCCGGAAATTAGTCCGGGAAACAATAAGAATTTGTCCTTTCCAAGGAAAAAAATCCAAACATATATTGTAAGAAGTGTTTGGCAAATTGGGTTACTCATCCATTGGATCTTGCTCGATTTAAAACGAAGGACGGCAATAAATGCGTTGTTCAATTTTTTTTTTATAATGTATAAATAATTGAAACAGTTTTCTATTGTACCATGCACATTTAGCCAATACTCCTTTATTTTCATCTTCATTTCGTTTATGCTATAATATTGTATGTGTTTGTGTTTTTTGTTTATATATTTAACAACACTGTATTGAAAGATTAATACTATATTGAAAAGATTAATATAATAGTTTAATTTTACACTTATTATAATTATAACTAAATTGAAAGTTTATTGCTCACGAACTCGGCAGTGATGTTTTTTAGCACAAAGAGGATGAAGTCCATCTCGACAAGCGGGGCACCCATATAAAGTCCTCTTATGGATTCCCCGACGACGGTTTGAGCAAACCTTGCAGTCTTTAGGCTTATCCAGTTTGATTGCAAACGATCTTGCTCGTGTCGTTGTTCTGGCAATATTCCGATGTACAAGGTGCTCCTCCGCAAGACTATCAATTACACTTTCCGTAAATCGGAGTCTTGTCATTGGCTGGTTATTTGTGTTTTTGGTGTACAAAATGTATGCGTTAATTAGAAATCGTTGAATTATGTTGAACCACATTTTAATAGTTTTTCGATTATCCCCATAGAAGCTGGTCATCATATCATTTAAGTCCACACCCCCCCCCCCCCCCCATATACTTATTATATTTGTGAATCATCTTGGGTTTGGTTTGTCGGAGTTTTGCTTTGTGGAATGTACTTATTAGTCTTACTGGCTTTTTATTGCCCTCTTAATAAGCCACTGTTAGTAATTTTCCTTTCCTCATGAAAACTGACTGGTTAGGTTGAAGCTGGGGGTGAACGTGATCAATGCAGGCATGGGTCTGTTTTGTCTAAGAGTTCCTGTCATATAAGTGCGATGGTTAAGCAAATGTTTAGCAAGCGGGATAGATGAGAAAAAGCTATCGCAATAAATATGATAATACTTATTTAATAAAGAAGACTCGGACATTAATTTATGCACCACTTCGGTTCCCTGTTGTCGACCTTCTGGTACGGGATCAAATTTCTTACCCCTGTATACAATAATTTGGATGATAAACCGGTAACTGCTTCTACGAGCATCCATAGTTTGATTCCAAACTTTGAATGCTTAGTTGGAATGTACTGAGTCATTTGTGAACGTGCTTTAGTGGCAAATAAGGACTCGTCTACTGACAACTTTTGATTTGGAACGTATGTATACTGTGAGCGTATATTGAAATGATCTATTACTGGTTGAAATTTAGCTGCTGGGCTATAACCAACATGTCCGGGTGGATTTATCCTCCTGTTATCAACTAAATGAAGAAATTTCAGTATAAGGTGGAATCTATTTCTTGTAAACATAGTTCGAAACCATGGAGTGCTCTGACTTTTGATCTTGTCTCTCCAATACTGCTCAATAGTAGGTTTTTTTTATCAAACCCATATTTAAAATGACCGCTAAAAACCCCTTAAACTCGCGCACAGTAAGGGACCCTTCTTTTATCCATAGATGAAGTCTAGATTGTGGTCCAATTCTTCCAAGTTTACTTCTGATGAGCTGTGATGCATATCTGAAACAGAAACGTATAATTTTTCTTATAGTTTCGCAAGGATAACAAATTTTCATGGAGAAAGCAAGGCGTTGCCACTTATAATGTATGAATATGTCATCGGAATTAATATCGAGTATTTCAAAATTTTCATAAATTTATTGTTCTTTGTAATGTTTAATTTTGACACGGTGATGATGTTATTTCTTAAAAATAATAGGAAAATGGCAGTTTTACCGTGAAATATAGCGATTTTCAGGTTTTTGGAGACAAGTCTATTTGAAGAAGATCCAGAACAAAAACCATGTTTTTCGCTGAATATGTATAAACATTGGTTTTCTTTATTTTGGTTCCGAAGATTCTATATCACGAATTTTAATTAAAACCACCAATGTTAAAATTGCATTCAAACGGCAGTTTCAGATGCTGAAATGGCTTTTTAAAAGGTATGTACAATTGTGACAGTAGTCACTTTTCGTTTACTTATGCTTTTATTGGGAAGGTTAATTTGCCCCCCCCCTTTTTATTATGCTCTACTTTGGCTGTAATTGTGTCATGTCCGGATATTCTGTTTACATCCCACCGGATCACTTCCGGTTATCCGGCTAAGTGATCCGGCACTCCTGCCGGTTCATGACGTCACTCAGAGCAATATATTCGCCATCTTGTGGGACTTGAACCAACGACAACGTCAACAAAGCTTTAAAATTACCTAACTATTCGAATATTACATTCCTTACATGGGTAAGGTCACAACCTACATGTTAAGTAAACAAAAGGAAGACGCTACATTTTAAAATATTTACAAAACTTATGTAACCTAGAAACATGTAATAAAATATCGAATATTACACGATTCGAATCATTCGTTTTATCCAGAACCTGGGAATCAAACGGAACAACGACCCGTTCCGATCACATTGGGGGCTCGTCCGGGATAAACGAAAATACGGAAATAGAAGTAAAATCTAACCTAAAATAAAATAAAGCAATTTCACAAAGTTAACGGGGAGATGTCTTCCGCTAGAAAAATGTTTGAAAACTTTGGGTATGGCGTACGGCGTTTGTTTAGTCCAAGTTTTGTCACCCATAATCATGAAAATCTAAACGAAATAAATGATTCAACAGGCGTTGAAAGTGTTACAACTGGAAATAAATGTGTTGAAATGGTAGACATGAACACAAATAAAAACAAAGACTTACCGCAAAACAGAATAGAAAGTCCAAATCCTTTTAGTCCGATTGACACTGACAGAAGCAATAGCCATAATCATTTGTCCGAGATGAATGTCAAATATCCGAAGTATCCTGACACAAAAACGTATGACAATAAATACACGGAACAGACAGATGTTTTAGCGGAGACCCACACTTTGTGTACTCTCGTCGTCAACGTTGAACGTGGAAATTTGTCCAAAAATCCAAAACAGGAACGGTTTCCTGACACCCAGTTGAATTCACTGACACATTACGATGATAATGAAATTGTTCAACAGGCAAAACTACCAACAAATCAGGCAATGTTGTCTGAATTCCACATACACGCACCCGCTGCACACTTTCAACGTGACATTGAAAATGACGAGTTAAACTCTCATAAACAGTTTCCTGTTACACCAATGAATCCTATGAATAAACAAATTGTTCTTGACATTCATGATAAATACAATATGCCGTCAGAACAGACAATATTGTCTAAAAGTCGCGATACACATCCATTATACACACACACTTCTAAACGTTGCGGTGACGTTGTGTATTCAACGTCAAATTCAAACCACGTGACATCGGAATGTTTCCGAGGCTCTATAGGGGTGCGCCAAAATCAATATGAAATTAATATGGCAAATAATACTGACATTCGGGAAGGCCCGAACGAAATATCACAAAAATCGCATTATGAACACGGTGAGCAATCTGATCAGCGCTCATTTGAAACTGAAAATCAGATCACAGCAAATATTGTGAACAAAGACAATCGTTTTGATTTTGTAAATCAAAAAGCAACAATCGACAATTTGAAACGCCAAAAAGGCACAAATGGAACGTTTATGTCTGACAATGCTCCAAAAGTATGGAGAGATCAAAATCACACCGCATATATGCATCCTATCAATCGAAACCAGCTGTTCCATTCACCACAAAGTCAAAACACAAATGGCAGTTTAACTGATCAACACCTTTCTCCATATGGAGAAACATACAACGTGGCCAATGTAAGGTCTTCACGGTACCAAAATGAAAAACAAACAAACAACAAATCTGGATGTAACCCTGCAAATCAATATTACGACAATGCTCCAAACCAAACACCTCTCACTTCTTCGTTTCCATTTCAATATCAGAGTCAAGATAAATATGGATCATGGGATCCGTCATACAAACAAGATGTTTGTCCAGTCAACAATAATACACACAACGCTTATAGTTGTCCGATCACAAATTCTTCATACAACCACTTTGGTTGTTCACCTAACGTTAGTAAAAATATGGATCAATTGTCTAATACGGAACCTCAACATCTACCCGTATGGGTAAGAAATTTGAGTCAGGCCAATCAAACACTGCCTAGCTTAGAACGCCCACCAAGACGTAAAGAGAAGGAACCAGACACATATAATGGCATTAGCGTAGAATGGCCAGATTTTATGTGCCATTTTGAACAGGTGGCTCAGTGGAACAATTGGACAGATCGGGAGAAAGCAGCCCAACTTGCCATATGTTTGAGAGACAATGCTCAGCGTGTATTGAGTGCATATGAGGACATCCAAGTATATGATAGGCTGAAGTTAGCCTTAACACAGCGTTTCTGTCCTCCTGAACGAGAAACAGCCTATCGCTGCGAGTTTAGGTCAAGAAGGAGGAATCGCAATGAATCAGTGACGGAATACGGATACTGCTTAAAAAGGCTAGCAAGCAGAGCCTTCCCACAAATTCCACTTGGAATGTTAGAGTCTCTTATAATAGAACAATATGTCACAGGTTTAGGAAACCCAGAACTCAAACGCTATGTTCAATTTTCACACCCTACAAGCATGGACAAGGCTATTTCTTTGGCCGTTGAATTTGAAGCCTTTGAAGGAGCTCAAAACACACAATACCGTAAACCAAAATTTGATGAACCAACAGGCAATGTATATTCATTGCACAATTCGGACACAAAGTCAGTCACACAAATACCAGACATACAAGAATTAGCTAAATCAGTAAAGACAATACAACAGACACTGGAAAATATAACAAGAGCTCAAGTTTCAGCTCCTAATCAAAATCACACTCGACTAAATAACAAAAGACCAATTACATGTTACAACTGTCAACAAGAAGGTCATATTAGTAGGCAATGTCCCCAGTTACAACGTCCTAGACAAAACGAACAAACTAACAGACGACAGAACAACCAAGGTAGAACTAGACAGACACATCAAAATAATCAAACTCAAATACAGAATAGTCATCCAAACTCCAACGGGCTGTACTCAGGGTCGACAGTCCAGTCCAAATAAATGAAACAAACAGACCGCCCGTTATACGCCTATCAGCAATTTCACAAAATTGCTGGTTCACAAGTGTTGAAATAAAAGATATAGATTTTGAAATGTTAATTGACACCGGTAGTTCGGTAACTATTATATCCAAAGAAAAATATGATGAAATTAAATGTACATTGCACGAAGTCACTTCAACACTAGTCACAGCTGATGGGGAACCATTGAAAGTATTTGGCACTGCCGAACTTCCGATTATTCTTGGTGGAAAAACATTTATAAACTCTGTTGTTGTAGCAGAATTAGGGGGAATGCCAGGAATTCTTGGCCTTGATTTTCTTGGGAAAAACGAATTTTTGATTGACACGAGCAAAGGGAGGATGTCCTCCTCACACATAAACGTACAGCTTTTCAAACACAATAAAATAGACACAAGATGTGCAAGGGTACATCTGACAGAAACTATTCATATACCAGCAAAAAGTGAAATGTTTGTTCATGGAGAAATTAGAGGTCATTATACCGGTAAACAAGATGGCTGCTTAGAGCCACTAGAAAAGTTCAGAGGTGGAGAAAATCTTATACTTCCAAAAGCTGTCACAAACACAAGTAATCCAAAAGTTGTTTTTTCCATAATGAATCCAACACCAAATCCAAAAATACTGAAGAAAAATATACAAGTTGCCACACTGCACCCGGTTGAACAGATATTTTTATCTGAAATAAGAAATGACGTAAAACATCCCCCTGCTGGACAGATGATTTCATCTGAAACCAAGAATCCAAACAAAAGAGACACATTTCGTCTCAAAAACCAAATTTCATCCATACAATCAAAAACGATTGAGCTTCCTCAACACTTACAAACACTAGTGAAAAATTCATCAGATGAGCTGACAGACAGTCAGCGCGAACAACTGATACAAGTTATAGCAGACTATGCCGACATATTCGTTGGCCCAGATGGCAAATTAGGCCAAACAGACATTATCGAGCATACTATCGATACTGGTGATGCCAAACCGATTAAGATACCACCGCGAAGACTACCTGTCCATATGCGAGAGATAGCAGAACAAGAGATCCAGACAATGTTAGACCAAGATGTTATCGAACCAAGTTCATCTCCTTGGGCTGCTCCGATTGTGCTGGTGAAGAAGAAGGATGGCTCCACACGCTTCTGTGTGGATTACAGACGGCTTAATTCTGTCACGAAGAAAGACGCGTATCCTTTACCTCTCATTGGGGAGGCCCTTGACTCTTTAGGTGGAGCAAACTACTTCTGTGTGATGGACTTAGCCAGCGGATTTTGGCAGCTGAAAGTAAGTGAAAAAGACAGACCCAAAACCGCTTTCGCCACTCATAAAGGATTATTCCAATTCAAACGCATGCCATTTGGCATGGCTAATAGTCCAGCCAGTTTCGAGCGTTTGATGGAGATAACGCTTAACGGTCTTCAGTTTGAGAGATGCCTGGTTTATCTAGACGATGTCATCGTTTTCGGCAACACGTTTGAACAAACTTTACAGAATCTGAATACAGTTTTCGATAGATTTAAAACTGCAAACTTAAAGCTCAAACCAAAGAAGTGTGCACTCTTTAAGGAGGAAGTATCGTACTTAGGACATGTTGTCTCGAAACACGGAGTGAAATGTGACTCATCAAAACTAGACACTATCAAAAACTGGCCAACACCAGAAAATGTATCAGATGTTCGTTCCTTCCTAGGTCTTGCATCATATTACAGAAAATACATCGAAAACTTCTCTACACTCTCTTTTCCACTCACACAACTAACAAAGAAAAACCAGCGATTTCACTGGTCCGTCGAATGTGAGCACGCATTCAACAAACTCAAGTCCTTGCTTATATCCGCTCCTATACTAGCTTATCCTCTGCGAAATGAACCTTTTATTCTGGACACAGATGCAAGCGCCTTTGGAATTGGAGCTATCCTTTCACAAGTCCAAAATGGTCAGGAGAGAGTCATTGCTTATGCCAGCAAGACCCTTTCAAAATCCCAAATGAGCTACTGCACTACATATCGAGAACTCTTGGCCGTAGTTATCTTCGTAAAACAATTCAAGCATTACCTTTACGGTAAACGCTTTCTTCTCAGAACCGACCATTCTTCTCTAACATGGTTAAAGAATTTTAAAGAGCCAGAAGGCATGGTTGCACGATGGATATCCACTCTTGAAACCTATGATTTCGAAATCAAACACAGAAAAGGTTCTTTGCATGGAAATGCTGACGGTCTTTCAAGGAGACCCCGTCGCGGATGCAAACGAGAGAATTGCGTACAATGTGGCCAAAATAATCCCCAGGAGAGTTGTGTATCCGCCATAACAAGATCAAGCAGCAGAACTTCATCCAACCCTGTGGTTGGCCCGGCTGTATCTGGCCCTGTTGGTCAGCCAAATCAATCCAATTGGATTGAACAATGGACCGACGATGAGATACGACTATACCAAGAACAAGATCCTGTATTAAAAACCGCAATTGAAAGAATAGAAACATCAAATGGGAAGAAACCTACATTCCAGACATCAAACCAAGATTTATGCACTATCCTGAGACAGTGGCAACTATTAGTCGTCAAAGATGATATTCTTTACAGGAGATGGTTTAATAATGACGACACTTATAAATTACAACTAGTAGCACCAGTGAAATTACGGGATGAGATACTTCATCTATTACACGACTGCAAAATATCAGGCCATTTTGGGCGTGACAAAACACTTTCTCGTGTCCGATCAAGATTTTATTGGCCAGGTATGACAAACGATGTAAAGCGGTGGTGTAACACATGCACTTTGTGCCAGCGACGAAAACCTGGTCCAGGAGTAGGGAAGTCACCAATGGAGCACGTAACTGTCAATGGTCCACTCGATTGTATTGCGATTGACATCATGGGTCCACTTCCTGTTACCGACCACGGAAACCAATATATAATGGTTGTTTCTGATTATTTTTCGAAGTGGACGGAGGCCTATGCTCTTGAAAATCATCGTGCACAAACCGTTGCAGACAAGCTGGTGACCGAATTTATATGTCGTTTTGGAAGCCCAAATCGTATCCATACAGATCAAGGGCCTGAATTCGAATCCCATCTTTTTGCTCACATGTGCAAACTACTTGACATCTCAAAATCCAGAACAACTCCTTACCATCCCCAGTCTGACGGGATGGTAGAACGCTTCAATCGGACCTTACAACAAGTTCTCGCCATGTTCGTTTCTGATAACAAAGACGATTGGGACGATCACCTGCCGTTTGTCACCATGGCTTACCGTTCTTGCATTCAAGACAGCACCAAATGTAGTCCAAATTTAGTTATGTTAGGACACGAAATTGCACTTCCTCTGGACATTATGTCTGGCTCACATCAAACGCACACATTACCACAGTGTCCCATCTTATATGTAGAGTGGCTAAAATCTGCAATGCAAAGAGCTTTCGACGTAACCTATGAAAATTTAAAAGTTAGCTTCCAAAAACAGAAAAAGTACTACGATGTCAAACTAAAACATAGAACATTTGAAGTTGGCGACCAGGTACTACGCTGGTACCCTCCTCAGGCTAACCAAAAACTTGGTTTGGGTTGGGTCGGGCCGTATACTGTCAGCAGAAAGCTCTCGGACATAACGTATGAAATAAAAGAATGCCAAAGTCATAAAACAAAAGTGGTCCATGGGGACCATCTAAAACTATTACAAACAAGACCTATTCAAACTAATGACTCCGATGAAAATCTTAACACTCACCTAGATGAACCAGAAAATCGTCCTGTCGATGATGCTACACTAGCCACGCCAAAATACACAAGACATGGAAGACTTATAAAACCACCTAACAAGTTTTCACCATAAATAAACAATCTCTACTTAGAGATAATTTATTCTTAACAAAGGGGGGATGTATACATATATATGTCATTTATTCTTTCACACAAGATACAATATACATGGTTATAATTATGATATAGAGTAATGTTACTCTTGAGTCTAACTTATGAATTGTTGAAAAGCATACATACAGTTTAGTCCACATTGAATGCATGTGCATTCTTGAATTTGTATTTACGAAATAAATACCATAATTTGCAACAGTATACATATAGTGTGTTGATGTTAATGCAAGAGTTGTTGCAAAAATGTAAATGTCAAGGGTCCGGACCACATGTGAAACAAATACAGAGAACAATTGATGCACAATTTACAAAATAAATTGAATCAGACATCTACGTTACTGTATTATGATGATTATATGATGCCATATTTGTACACACAAAAAAAAAAAAAAAAAAAAAAAAAAAAATATCGACTAACTGTTATCTGGCTGCATTGGCCAGCATATGAATTGTGCAAACAGACATTCTAAGCATGACGCAATTGTACATTTACAGTATACATAAACATGACATAAATAATATAACGTAAGTCCTATGTTTAGGATTATTTATTCAAATTGGTAATTGTCATTCCAGAAATGGCTGAGCTAGAACTCCATGCAGATGGTGATTTTGAATTCGAGAAGGAAAATAAAATAGAATTCTTCTATGGTCCAAACATGGCCTGTCCAATTGAGGAATGCCATGGCATCAAATTCAGTAGCAAACAACATTATCAGAGGCACTGGGACTGTAAACATATGCCTAGAACAGTGACATACTATTGTTCCATGCCACGCTGTATCGCTTCATGTGGGAGAAAAGCAGACTTGAAGGTCCACCTCAAGAGACAACATGACTTAGTAGACTTTCCTGCAGCTTGTGGAAATGATGACAGCCCACTCAACAGGGTCCTCAAGAGGTGTAGACGAGAGGAGGTGGACAATGAACGCTTCATAGATCCAGGCTTCTTTGCATACTTTGGAAGGTCGCATCCTAGGAAGTCAACTACAACGTCTGTACCTACTTCAGCTTCATCATCAACTCCTGCATCCTGCTCTTCACCAACTATCAAGATCATTGTTCCACCTGTAATGCCTAGTCCATCACGTTCATCTTCACAGCCAGCAAAAAGACCGCCACTCCTACCTCTGCCAGATGTACAACCAGACAGCACACCATTCACCATGACTTCCAGAATCTCAGTTGAACAGTACCGCTCCAGGAAACCATCTATAAGTGCCTCTGCTATAGAACCAGAAAATGCCCACTTTGGGCATGTAGCTCCTTTAGATGCCCACTTTGGGCATGTTGCCTCTGTAGATTCCCACTCTGGGAATTCCTCATCCTTAGATGCCTCTGTTAGGCATGTTGTACCAGATGTTACCTACTTGTCTTTTCCTGTGGAAACCAGTCAAGTACTTCTGCCTACTCCAATGACTTATAGCACAGTTACAGCTTCCAATAATTTTGTTGTGTCGTCTGATAGCAACACTGAGATGCAGATCCCGTCTAGTCATGTCATCACATCTACCGCCACCACTGACTCATCATCTCAGACTTCATCTTTTGATCTTCCATCGCTCTCTCTGCCAGATATACCTACGAGTCAGCCTGAGTTAGAAGGATACCTCCGTTGGCTGTGTAATACGATGGATTACTTAGGACGTGTTAGAGAATCAGCTAAACGGCAGTTGGAGGAAATGCGCAATAGTAACCAACAGAGGGAACGCGAGAGGATTCGGAACATAGAGCTAGAAAACAGGGAACTAAGAAGACAGATCGCCGAACTCAGATACCGTGAGGAACTTTTCTCTTCAGCTAAGAATCTTTTAGATTTATAAACTATTCGTAATTTTCCGTGAACTGAGACTCTGAACTGTTTTACAATGATTACATCTTTGGATATTGAACCTGGTACTGGACTTTACCCTTTCTGAATTATGTCGGACTTTGAACATTGATGGACATTAAATTGTTGTTTATTGTTATATATTTTATAGATATATCTATTTTGTTTTATGTTGATAGTGTTATGTATTTATGCATTTATTTTCAGCTGATGACTATACAGTATATTGAATTATTGCCTTGAATTTTCAGCTGATGAAATGCCATGCTGAGATGATACCTTTGTTATGTATATATTGTTGTTTTATTCATATGATGCATATTTCTTACAGGACATATAGAGGCTTGTATATATATAGCTTATTATATTGTTGTTGTTGATATATTTATTATTGTTGATTGATATTCATACTCATGCATGCTTCTCGCTCCTTTTTGAGACTAATGTGCATTGCACATTAGGTCTTAAGAAGGGGGGAGTGTGACAGTAGTCACTTTTCGTTTACTTATGCTTTTATTGGGAAGGTTAATTTGCCCCCCCCCCCTTTTTATTATGCTCTACTTTGGCTGTAATTGTGTCATGTCCGGATATTCTGTTTACATCCCACCGGATCACTTCCGGTTATCCGGCTAAGTGATCCGGCACTCCTGCCGGTTCATGACGTCACCCAGAGCAATATATTCGCCATCTTGTGGGACTTGAACCAACGACAACGTCAACAAAGCTTTAAAATTACCTAACTATTCGAATATTACATTCCTTACATGGGTAAGGTCACAACCTACATGTTAAGTAAACAAAAGGAAGACGCTACATTTTAAAATATTTACAAAACTTATGTAACCTAGAAACATGTAATAAAATATCGAATATTACACGATTCGAATCATTCGTTTTATCCAGAACCTGGGAATCAAACGGAACAACGACCCGTTCCGATCACACAATTACCAAGATCGATCAGGTAATGATAGTTTACATAGACGAAAGCCCATTGGGCTTATTTTATTAGGTAAGTTGAAAAAATAACGTTTTGGTCCAAAATGGCTTGACACCCTGCACTTTTACCCGGGATTTATTTTAAATAATTTTTTTTTGCTTTTTTGTTTGTTTGTTTTTTTTTGCGTATGAATTTTCGACATTTTCGAAACGGTACATGAAATAATAACCGCGCATATAGCGTTGGTCGACATCTTGCAACTCGTTCCGCTCAAACGGCAGGGTTTTTGAAAAGATTTTTGCATTCATGTCAGACATTCGGACTCTATATGTTTGTCAGTCCAAGTAACTTTTTTTCAGCCCCTTAAATTACTTATACATTAAAATCAAAATTTTGTGTCAGACTTCGGAATAAGAGGAAGCAAATGATGTCAGTCAGGCACGATTTTTGTCAGCAAAAACCTTCGGACAGACACTTTTAAAGAACTCTGAAACGGGTCCTAGGAATTGTCTTGAGCTCGTTATGAAGTAAGAGTGCTTGCTCATTGTTGAAAGCCTCATTTTGACTTCAAGATACAGAACGACAATAAAAGCGTCTCGTTCAGTTGCGATTGTTACCATGTATTTTTGTTGTCTCATGTACATCAACCCTATATGGTCAACACTCTCAATTCAAACAAAAAGTACATACAGTTGTATAAGTGATATCTACGTGCAGGGCAAGAAAAACACTGAAATATTTATTTTGACGGGAAAATTTTTAATTTGTTCAAAGGAAACATCAGTTGTCTTGGTACTTGTTGTTTCGGTTGCCAGATACCGGATTTGGTAGTGATTAATTTAACATTTTCATATTTTTTTGTTGTAACTTCGATGGTTTTTTTTATAGCTCCGAAACTGTCTAAATATTTCATTCTGTTTTGTTTTTTCTCACCTGTTTGTCTCAATAACGAATTTCTTTACTAAATTCAACGTAAACATCAGGAAAAAATACACAATTGGTTTTGCGTCAGGTGGCGGCGTATTTTTTGGCCCTGGATTCCCAACCAAATGTGGTACATCTCTTTATTCTGGCGGAAAAACCCGAAACCAGACGTCAGCCATTGTGAACGCTCTGTGAACGTTGGTAAAAGTACATTTCCGTGACGTCACTATTATATGACGTCATAAAACCACATGTCATAATGACAATGTTGTTTTCTTGAGACGGCCAATAAATTGGCCCTTTGGCAACGGGAAACCAGAATAGCTGGGCCATTTTTTTGGCCTTGTGGCAGAGAAATGGTCAAGAATTTATATATATTATGTTCAAGGGCAATGTTTCCATTGACATTGTAAATTTTTTAAATACAATTTTTGACAATGAAATTTTATTTTTAAGGACAAGAAATTATTTTGACTACCACTGAATTGACTTTGTTGAGCTTCACAACGGGTGTCGTATACGGAGCAGGAACTGTTTACCCTTCCGGAGCACCTGAGTTCACTCCTGGTTTTTATAGGAGTTCGTGTTCTTCATTATTTTTTTAGTTTTCAGTGTTTATTTGTTGTGCTTGTGGTTGTTCATTTGTTTTCCCGGATTTTGTCTGCCTAATGGATTGCTCCTTAGGTATATTTGTCCTCTTTATAAAAACTTATTGCGCATCTACATACAGTTTGTGACAATACTGTATAGAAATTAAATGCATGAAAATAAAAATGAACTTGAAATCTGGATTGTCGGAATCGACAGTGATCCCCGCACCCCTGTAAGTAGTTGGGCCACTTATCTATAGTCAAAAATATAATACCTTATTCCCATCCAAAATAGTATGCAGTCATTCTATAAAGAAATTAAATTAATAAACCTAAGGAAAAATGAAAAGACCTTAGTTTACAAGCTAAAAATGGCAATTTTTGAAATTTGGCCTGAGTTAGCCTCATGTTTAAAAATTGATATTCTAAATCCCTATTGTGCAACTGAATATAGTGTAGGACAATACTATATATAAACAAACTGGAAGAGAAGTTAAGGTCAGAAGCTTAAATTAAAAATTTCAAATTTCGACCCATGTGGAAAATTAAAATTCTAAAACCTTATTGAACATCTGCATATGGTGTTTGACAATACTGTATAGAAATAAAATGCATAAATTGAAAAACAAAAGACGAGTTTATGTCACAAGCTTAAATTGATAATTTTTCAAAATTCGACCCCTGTGGGCACCCTAATTTAGAAAATCAAAATTCTAAAACCTTACTGGGCATCTGCATATAGTGTATGACAATACCGTATAGAAATAATATGCATAAATTGTAAAATTAGTGAGGAGACTAGGCCACAAGCTTAAATTGACAGTTTCACGAAATTCGACCCCTGTGGGCCCCGATTTTAGAAAATCAAAATTCTAAAACCTTATTGCGCATCTGCATATGCTGCATGGCAATACCGTATAGAAATAATATGCATAAATTGTAAAATTAAAGAGGAGATTAGGTCACAAGATAAAATTGACAGTTTCTCGAAATTGAACCCCTGTGGGCCCCAATTTTAGAAAATCAAAATTCTAAAACCTTATTTCGTATCTACATATACTGCATGCCAATACTGTATAGAAATAAAATGCATAAATTAAAAAGTGAAAGACGAGTTTAGGTCACAAGCTTGAATTCCAAATGTTCGAAGTTCAACCCATGTGAACCCCATTGTTTAGAGAATCAAAATTCTAAAACTTTATTGCGCATTTACAGGTGGTATGCAACCATTCTATATAGAAATCAAATTCCTAAACCCTAAAACTGAAGGATGGACGGACGGACGGAGACAATCGCTATATCCCGAACTTTCTTCGAAGGTGCGGGGATAACGAGGAGTTAAGGTCACACGAAAGTGTGACGATCAGACGGACGGGGCGATAACAATATCCCCGAACTTCTTCGATGTGCGGGGATAACAATCAAAACGTTTGAAAAGCAAATTCAAAACTGCCAAAATGTCCAAAAGTGGACAAGCTAAAACCTTCTAAGGCCATATATTACACCTTAGCTTGTTTATTTCAAGGGAAAGCTAAAACCTTCTAAGGCCATATTACACCTTAGCTTGTTTATTTCAGGGAAAAGCTAAAACCTTCTAAGGCCATATTACACCTTAGCTTGTTTATTTCAGGGCAGTTTGGACAGATAGACTTTATTCACGAGGGAGATACTCCCCAGTTTTCACAAATTTTACAATTTTATAACAGGAAATTTTTAAGTATCAATTTCTTGCTCGAATCAAAAGTCCGTGACGAAGAAACATTTAAAAATAAATATGTGTGTTGTATGGTAATTTTCAAGACAAAGTGAATTATATGTAACAACAAATATTCTTAAAAACCATTTCTGATACAAAACATGCGTATATTTCATCGAATTACGACACGAATTCATGTTGTGTTACTCAATTCAAAGTGAACTTACAAATAAGTTTTGTGATTACTATAAAATGTTATATTTATATTTACCGAAATAAACATTCACTAGAATGTGGTACATTAGCTTATTATTTAATTTAGGCCTTTTATCTATCCATCGATTTACTGCCTGTCCCATATACTTTGGCAACTAATTTCTTGATAATTGCATTGCAATTTACTTGTACACAATCAGCAACGTCCCATTTAATTATATGATGACGTCAAACTTTGAGCATAAATCAACGAATTGCACAGAAAAAAAATGTAAAATCCGCTCTTGTAGAATATGTGAGGCATTTCAGCAGTGACAGATTTACGACTGTTGGAAAAAAAGGATACATTATTACATTTTAGCTCACCTGACACAAAAGGGTCATTTGAGCTATTGCCATCACTTGGCGTCCGTTGTCTGTCGTTACCTTTTTTAAAAATGTTATCCTCTGAAACCCCTAGGCCAATTTAAACAAAAGTTGGCCTGAATCATCCTTAGGGTTCCTACTTTCAAAATTGCGTCCGATGATCCCGGCAACAATCCAACATAGCCGACATGTCTATAAATAGAACATAGGAATAAACTTTTTTTTACTTATATCTCAAAACAAAAGCATTTATTGAAAAACTGACATGGTGTAAAAATGTTCATCAGGTGAAGATCCACCTGCCATGAAATTTTCAGACGAATCGGTCAACCCTTTGTTGGGTTCCTGCCCCGGAATGTTAAATAAATTTAGCAGTTTATGGTCTACATATAAGTCAACATGACCACAATCCTTAATTGGCACTTTCAGAAGTGTAGCCGCTGACCTGGCCTGTGAATCATCATGGGCATCAAAGCTGAACTTAGTTGAACATATGACCATATGGGAAAATTTAATTTGCAGATCATCATAACTTAACTTGGACATTTGGAACCAGACTTATGTCAGCAATGGTCCTCTTTCAGAAGTGTTTTTGGTAACCTTGAATGTCAACTAAGATGGTCACCACACTCTAACTTTGATTAACATTGTACCTATGGGAAAACCAGCCAAGATGACTGCTACACTTAAATTTTCAGTCCTGCTGAACGTGGACAAGTTAAATCCATGTGAGCCTCTAGTTACTTTTATTGTAATGAAAAATATGAGGGCATTAAAGATTAATAGACCAGTTTAAGTTCGGAAAATTCTGTTAATGCATGTTACAAACTACACCGTGTATTTACAGAGAAAACATGATATGGACTAAAATTGTCTCATAAGGACAAAATCCCATCTTCGAATTTAACATACAAAAAAAAAAAAAAAAAAAAAAAAAAAATAGACATACAGGGAACGTTATATTTTAATGATTGATTGGACAACTGTTTAAGTCTTGAGGAAACATTTTATCATTCAGTAATTCAGCTAAGTCGGTCGAACAGCGGTAAAAATTGTTTAAATCTTGAGGCAACATTTTATCATTCGGTAATTCAGGTAAGTCGGTCGAACAGCGGTACAAACGACCACATGGAAAAGGAGAAAAGCTCGGTAAATTAGCTGTACATTGTTTCAATGGTTCCTTTTAATACAGAAAGCGTAGCATTCTCTCAATAGCGGGTACTGTGTCATTGAAACATCCTCGATGTACGTTCGTTCTCTTCAGTTCTTTGCAGTCGGCCATATTACACCTTAGCTTGTTTATTTCAGGGCAGTTTGGACAGATAGACTTCTCAAGTGGACTTTTTATGGCGTTCTTCACTGCAACCCTGTACTCCATTACAGATTCTATAGCAGATTATCACGCATGCGCAAAAATGGCTAAAGTTCCACCGCCGCCAATTCATGCTATAAATAGAGGAATAATGGTTGAAGGCTGTCTGAGCATGATTTCAGGATTCTTTGGTGCAGGTCATGCAACCTCTACATATGGTGGTCATATTGGATCGATCGGAATAACAAAGGTATACAATATAATTATATTTCTAAGTCTGTTACACAAAAATAAATGATAGTCTTGATAATTATCGTCAAGTCTAATATTTATCCAAGTGCAGCTGACATTGGCATAACGGTCCACAATGTCCATCGTCGTAAACTTTCCTTTACAGATCTTCTCCTCTGAAACCACTGGTCTAATGTAACCAAACTTTGTTTTTCCCTTTTCAAAAGCTGTAGAAAAAATAGAAAAAACAACACGGGCAATTGATACCAAGTTTTTGTGGAATGGTCTTCAGCTCTGATCAATATGTCCACCGATACAAAACAAAATAAGAAAGAAAAATCAACAAAATATATTTTAATTTTTTTCATCAACTTGGTCAACAGAGACCAAATTTTGATGGAACGGTCCTTAGATGGTCCAATTTTAAAATTATACATGAGGGGTCTGGACAGCTTAACAAATGGCCGCTGTTACCTAAAACAGAAAAAATAGAAAAAAATGTTTCCCTGAAAAAATTGAGACTAACATTTAATGGAACAGTATTTATTCCTGTCACAATTTAGTCCGGAGTCATAATCATAGAGCAATATAGTCACTACTGCTGAAAATACAGCAAAATATACAGGCTTTGTTTTTTATGATATTATTTATTATGTTTAAATGGCAAACTTAATCCAGATGAGCAATAAAGGCTCATTGGAATCTTTGAAAATAATAACATTGTTATTGTGATGACCTTGTTACAGAAAAATTAAACTGAACCACTAATGTGGTATTTTGTTAAAGAAAAATGAAAATTAAGCATTTGTTTGGTATTTTGTTTAAACAACCATTTTTTTTTATATTAAACTACATGTATTGTGTACATAAATTGAAATTAACATGAAGTTGGTAATCTTAGAATAATCTCTCTTTTTAAGAATAATTGGTGCTTAACAGACCGGCCTTAAATTTATCCTGTTATCCTATGCAATAACAGTTTCTTTTCTCATGTTAAAGCTTTTCACCCTGTCGTATCTTGACCAATAACAACCATAAGATACAGAAATTAGTAATTTAAAGTTTTAAATTGTTGTTGGATTTAATAAGTGTTCAATGTGGTATAAATTCATATATCAGGTAAAATAACCATTCAAAAATGGTCTCCTTAAAGAATCATTTAATTGACATTCAAAACAGAATTAACATTTTTTGAAAATAATGTAATATGCAAATCAAATCATATTCTTAATTCTATGAGATTTAAAAAGAGATATGGGGCCTTATGCATAAAACTTCTTTACTGAATTATTTATCCGTCTAAGATTTAACTTAACTTAGGTAGCACCTTAACTAAGAAAAGGCGCGCAAGTGCTCCACTTTTTTACAAAACACGCTACCATTTCACTGCAGGGGGTATTTCAATCCTACCTATTTTCACCATATGTTTGAGTCTGCCTTATTTTCACCATATGTTTGAGTCTGCCTTATTTTCACCAAGATTTTGGAGTAAAAGTTTCTTTAAATTCTCCAAGTGCCCATAAAAGACACACACTTTGTTCTCTTGATCGTTATAATTCTTTTAAGTAAGATGTATAAGAAAAATTTTTAAAATTCTCTTCCCGCTATAATCAGAAATTCCATATTACAAAGGAATTTATATTGAACCGTCACCACCCCATCCCAATCTCCCATTTATTTGGGATCAAGCTTAAATAATATTTGAGAAAATGAAATTGCTAATTGTCGGCATATTAATTGATTCTTGATTAATTGCCGCTTATTAGTCCCCTACCGCCGAAGCCGAAGGGGACTATAGGTTTGCCCTCCGGCCGTCCGTCAGTCCGGCAAATCAGTTTTCCGCACTTTTTTTGGTCATGCTTGAAGATATTGATTTGATATTTGGTATATAGTATTACCATTACAAGTTACAGATCAAGTTTGAATTTCGTTCTGTTCGAATGATTTTTTTGCAAAGTTATGGTTGGGGGACTTAAAAAATTCACGCAAATAATCAGTTTTCCGCACTTTGTCACTACTTCTTCGTTCGATTCACACACATTAAGGAGATTTTGCATGTTTTCTGATAGATCAAGCCAGTAGGGGACATTGTTTTGCCACGCAATACTTTCAGAATGCTTGTTAAGTTCGCATCGTTGGTATTCAAATTTAATTAATTCAATTATTGCTCTATCAAAGGTGATACAATTTTAAAAGTTGCTAGTAAGTAATTCGAACTTTTCATGATTATTACACATAAAAAATTATTTTAATTCTACGAACAAACGAACAAGCAACACCCCCCGCCCCCCACCTCAACCAAATACTGAGATGGTATAAAACGTCATTATTAACTAGTTATTACATTTCCAGTGAAAATGGCGTATCGTTTAAAATCTACTTAAATTTCTCATTCATGGTTTTAATTAGCGTCAATAAACAACTTTCATCATAATTTCATCAGCGGGGATCATTTACCTGCAATTATCATCTTTTTATGTTGTTCCAATAATTCCTGTAAATATTCAGCGTTACCTGTGAGAATTAACAAAATGTTTTCGAATTTTTTCCCGATGTGATGAAATTCAGAATTGCATTTCAATTGTTTTAATTCTTTATTTTATCGAATTTATTTCTTTATATAATTATAATTACATGAATTATATTTGGTAAATATATTTTTACCGAATTTGAATTAATAACAGACACCGATTAACTTGTGATGTAATCGTTATAATTTTGTAATTATCGACCGGTTTCCCCATCTTATTCCCGCATGTTAATGGTAGCATGCTGTGGAAAATTCCTCATTAATTTTAGGATAAATTTTGTAGGTCGTAGCGTAACGACCTAAATTTTTGTCGGCAAGATGGCCGACGATCGAATGCTTCTTTTATAAAACAATTTGTTAAAATACACATTTACTACTATAAATATCGGAATGACGTTTTGTACAAACATATTTAAGTATATTTGCAATAAGTATGGTAATTCTGGAGCCGATTTGGTCCTTCCCTTTATGAGTTAACAGGTTGCTGTAATTTGTCGTAGGCTCAAAGTATACTTAAAATACCCCCATTCTACAAACCTTACACTTAAGTGAAAATTTTAGCGTTTTACGTATTGTGGGTTTGGTTTATAGTAACTAAGACATTTCGTATAATAAGAAATTCTATGCATGCCACTTAGGAAAAATGGGTTTACTTATCTTAAAGAGTTTCCTTAGGGATGTGGTATCTCAAGTATAAAGTGTTTCTTTAGGGACATTTTATCTCAAGTACAAAAGGTCTCCTTAGGGATAGGTTATCTCAAGTACCAAATGTTTTCTTAGGGATATGTTATCTGAAGTACAACGTGTTTCCTTAGGGATATGTTATCTGAAGTACAAAGTGTTTCCTTAGGAATATTTTATCTCAAATACAAAGTGTTTCCTTAGGGACATGTTGTCTCAAGTACAAACTGTTTCCTTAGGGATATGTTATCTCAAGTACAAACTGTTTCCTTAGGGATATGTTATCTCAAGTACAAAATGTTTCTTTAGGGATATTTAATTTCAAATACATAGTGTTTCCTTAGGAATATGTCATCTCAAGTACAACATCTTTTCTTAGCGATATGTTATCCGAAATACAAAATGTTTCCTTAGGGATATTTTATCTCAAGTACCAAATGTTTTCTTAGGGATATGTTATATCAAGTACAAAATGTTTCCTTGAAAGCACTGGGCCAATTATATCCAAAATTTGTTGGAATGGTCCTTTGCTGGCCACGTTCCAAAAGTAGGTCCAGGATCCCCGAATTTCAAAGGTTATGGCTGCTGTGACTAAAATTAGAAAACGGGGGGGGGGGGGGGGGGGGGGGAGGGGTGACTTTTAAAAATCTTCTTCTATGAAGCTACCTCGCCAATTGGAACCGGATTTGGCAGAATTGGTCAAATTGAAATGTTAACTTAACTGTTAAAATATATAATGAAACCCGAATGCATTTTATTATACCATACAATAAAATCAGTTCTCGTAAACGGCTGCATGTCGACAAGCAAAAGTTGATCAAGTGTGACATTGTATGACTGTAAAACTGGGGTCACAAAAAATAAAAAAATCAAGTAAACTCTCCATTAAGTATCCATCAACTTTATAGGAACAATTTCCCCATTAAATAAGTTATTGAATACAATGTAGGGCATTTGAGATGTCAGTTACTTCGTTTGGGAGACTTCGTTCACTGTTATGGTTATTACTCGTTTCAGTATCAATTAAGTAATAATACACCTCATCCATATTACAAGAACATCTGAAAAGGATGCTAATTAAAACGTTAGACTAATAATATTGCACTGTAATTCAGAGGACACTTGGTCTAATTCATTTTAGCTCAACTGGCCTAAAAGGCCACGTGAGCTATTGCTATCGCTTGGCGTCCGTCCGTCGTCGTCCGGCGTAAACTTTCCTTTAAAGATCTTCTCCACTGAAACCACTGAGCCAATTAAGACACCACTTTAGTGGAAGGGTCCTTGAGTGGACTCCTTCCAAAAAGTGTCCGCCATCCCAGACCCCCAACGGACATTGCTGTTGTGACTAAAAATAGAAAAAATGGGGCTTGGATTTAAAAAATCTTCTATGAAACTGCATGGCCAATTGGAACCAGACTTGGCAGCAGTGGTCCTAGCCTTAGTAGGTCCTCTTTCAAAATTGTGTCCGATGACGCGGACTGTCAGCCAAGATGGCCACAACAGTCGAACTTAGTTTAACATAGGACTCTATGGGAAAATTCATTTAAAAATCCACTGAGCAAGTTGGAACTAAACTTGGCAGGAATGGTTCTTTCATGGTTCTCTTTCAGAATTGTGTCCGATGATCCAGATTTGAAACAAGATAGCCGCCACAGCCGAACTTTGTTTAACATAGGATCCTATGGGAAAATTCATTTAAAACCTTGTTTGAAAATCCTTAGCCAATTGAAACCAAATTTGGCTTCAATGGTCCTCAGATGTCCCTCTTTCAGAATTATTTCTGATGACCGGGAGTGTCAAACTTAGTTTAACAGTGGACCCTATGGGAAAATTCTTTTAAAAATACCACTGAAACAATTGGAACTAAACTTGGCAGCAATGGTTATTACATGATCCGGACTGTTAACCAAGATGGCCGCCACAGCCGAACTTAATTTAACATAGGACCCAATGGGATAAATCATTTAAAACCTTCTTATCTGGGAATCCCGAGCCAAATAGAACTAAATTTGGCAGCAATGGTCCTTAGATGGCCCTCTTTCAGAATTATGTCTGATGACCGGGAGTGTCACCAAAGATGGCCGCCACAGCCGAACATAGTTTATCATCGGACCCTATGGGTAAACCAGCCAAATTGACTCTTACACTTAGATTTTTAGTCATGCTTAAAGAGGACAAGTTAAATCCAGGCAAGCGATACAGGCTCTTATGAGTCTCCACTTACTTTTTCAGGTTGCCAGTCGGCTTGTTTTCATAGTATTTCCATGTATTCTGATTTTGTTTGGAATTCTTGGGAAGCTTGCTGCTGTGTTCATAACGATTCCATATCCAGTTCTTGGTGGTGTACAAATAATAGGATTTGGAATGTTTATAGGACTGGTAATGTCTAACATCCAGTACATTGACATTCAGTCGACAAGAAATCTAGCTGTTATTGGAATTTCTACTCTTCTTGGTCTTATGTTGCCATTCTGGGCAAAAGAACATGGCAATTCTATTAATACAGGTAGAATACTTAGAATTTAATTATTAAATTAAAAGTCCATTGCTTACGATTACCTATTTGAGTTGAAGGATTACTCCTGCAGATTCATACTACCATTGAGATGTTCATTAAAAGATTTAACCTTGAATAACAATCCTTTGTAACTGAGATGTCCACCTTAGTTGGAATTCTAATTGCTATTCAAATCAATTGTAGAATTCATTCTTTATTGCCAATGAAGAAACCAGACTCAAGCTACCAACCACTTTATAGCAGCAATTCGCTAGCAGCAATTTTTTTTAAATGTTTAAAAAAATATAAATATAACGTTTTGAAATTCCAGCAGCCACTTTTGAGATACATACAAAAACCTATAAATTACGACATAATCATTCTCGAAAACCAAAATGAACATATTTTTTTTTGCTGTTAATATTTATTATGATATAATTATAAACCTGAGTTATTTCATGCACCAGGTTAATAGTATATTTGTATGGGCACTAAATGTATTTGTTATAAAAAAAAAGAATGTTCTTGGAAATTGCTGGTAAATTATTTAAATATAACAGACGTCTATATAATATACGCAAAATATGTCAAAAGAAAGGGGGTAACATTTCTTGTTTCTTCAAAAAAAGTTTTGGATGCAATTTGATACATATACATGTACCAGAAGGTTTAGTAAAATACTATTCGATAATATATTTTGATATAAATTCAAATTCTTTATTTCCCTAATCACAGGGCCCTTTCGGGCATAACAAATTTGTTATCCTTACACACACACTTCCGCACAAATAAAACTTTCTCACTCCTTACATTCTGATTAAAATGATTGGATAACACTTACAGTAAGACATGTATGGAGGAGAGAAAAACTGTGTTTGTGTATGTAGTGCGTGTTACATGTAGTTTGAGTGTTTGTGATGTAGGCCTTTAGAAACAATAGAAGATACCATTAAAGTATTGTAACGGAAGGCGGTATTTAAAAAAAAACATAAAGTTCTAAATAACAATCCAAAGATACTAATATTAGATATAGTAAATTTATATTATGCTGTATACGACGCATTTCAAGGAGTTACCAGCATTAAAACCGAAACAGTTGGAAGACCGAAAACCAAACTTATTTTAAAACAAGAAGTACTCATAATCAAAAATACCGAAATAGGAAGCCAAATTTCAGCTAAGGAGATCTACCATGTGCAATACAAGGAATGAACCCTTAGTAATTCTATTATTTTTTAATTTTGCTAAATACTGGTAATTTCTATTACAAATCAATGAATAATCATGTCAGACCAGTCTGACGACTGGGTTGGCGAATACCCTCGGGGACCTAGGGTCCACCATGCAAAGGCATCGTCCCAGGAGTTTCAAAATAACAATCCAAATTCTGAGTTAAACATTTCTTTAAAAACTTATTTCAAATTCAACGTATTAAAAATGTATTAAATATAATTTATCTTTTATCAAAACATTCGTTTTGCAGTAAAAAAAAACCCAAGGTTACGAGAAAAGCCTTTGGTGACATCGGAAAATTCGACTTTTGCTGACGTAAACGGAACGCACCTGAAAATAGTACTCAAATAAAATAGTTCCTTGCCTGCTCAGGTTTATCTTTCGTAATTATTAATAAGTTTTGAAAAAATTGGAATCTAGCTGTTAAAAAACTCGCAAGCGGTTAATAAGTTTGCCGGACTTCATGCTTTTAAAACATTGAGAAAATTATATGTCCTGACCCTCCCTCCACCTAACTTTGAAAATCTGATATGGGCTTTACCAAATACCTTGGTGAAATAAAAGGTCTAGTAAATATATTTTTATATGAACTTTAGGCGGTTAAAAACTTTTCCGGACTTCATACCTTTCAAATTGAGAAAATCATATGTCCGGAAGTAGTGATTGTTATGAATATAGATTGCTGAATCAGCAATTTTCAGCACTTTTTAATATAGACGATTAGTGATTATTATTCCAGGTGGCAGTTTTTGATTGAGGCGTATTATTTTAACCTAATAAATAGCGATTGTCTGCTATTGCCTGATGTTATGGATCTAACAGATCTTATTCATTTATTCATTTCTAAGTATTAAAACTGTTTTGGTTTTGTCTATTTAATTAAGTCTTAATTAATTTTATTAAGGATCCGTCTAATTATTTGTTTTCCTTGTATTTTCTTTTTGTGATGCACATATATCACAGGTAAACATCTCTAAAGACGTCTTTATTTCTCGAGATTCGATGTTCAAATGAACTGCATCCGCTGTGCAAGTGTTTTTATTTACTATGGGTTTCAGTACACCCGAAATCATTAAACATATGCAATTCTTTTATAAGTGTATCTTTATACGACCACAAATATTTATTCCCGCCATTTCAAATTTGCATGCCTTTTCTTCGAAATATCTTTTTCCAGGACGGATACCACACGGTTTTATTTTTTTTATTTTGTTTAATAACCAAAAATGAATATTCTATGTAATTCTCATCGAAAAAACATTATCCCCGCAATATAACCATATATATCCTTGATTCTTATGGAAAGAGACATATGAGAGGGATCCCCAGCCCCTTCTCATAAATTTTTTACAATACTGGATTTTAAAATAGATATTTTACTATAAAAAAGGGGGAAAATGTTTGTCCCTCAGAAGATGATAATACCAATAATATAATTTCTACAAACAACATGGTTAACAAAACAAACAAGTTTCAAGTGATTAGGACTTTTTATAAAATATTATACTGTAAATAAGTTCTGATTTCTAGATTCTGTGAAAAAGATGGCGTTATGAATCGAAAACAAGGTCATTGATCCCATTTTTTTATTGGCTGATTTTAAAGCTTTTACTTAGGCTAAACTGAAAATAAAATTTAAAGAAGATACTATTGGTAGATTTGAATAGAGAGATTTGTCTTTAATTAAACCAACATGGTCGCCATGAAAGCCGGAAAAAATCGTAAAAATTAGACACAAAATCGTAGAGACTTGATACTTGGTTGAAAAATAGGTCACCACAAGTGCTTTCGATCAGCCATATTGTAATTTTACAAGGTGGTCGCCACTCGAAAATTGTTTTTTTCAAATTCAAAAAATATTCAGGGAGTCGTAGAAATTGATATTAGGAGGCCCTGTAGCAATGGGAACGTTAGGGGTACATCCTTTACGCTGTGTATAACAATTATATCTAGTTATGATAGCTTTTATTTCATCCAAGGGTTAGGTGGGTTAACGCCTCTGAGGCCCACGCCAGATTTTCAAAGTTGAGTAGGGGAGGGTCCGGAAATAAAGATAAAAGCCAAAGGTCCCTGTTCGGGATGACCATTTCAGGGATCAACTTTGCGACGCCCTATCGTCACCATTTGCGAGGATTGTCTCGGTAAAAAATGCTAGTCTGTCGGATTGGGACGAAAAATTGCTGTTCCGAGTTAAGAGAGAGAGAGCAGCGTTAAATATTCCTCTTTAGATGTCGAAAAAGTGTAGCCTAACACGTCGCTACAAGGGCCCCTCTCGCACCCGCCGAGTGGAGATGGATTCGTATAAGTCGGTATAACTTGTTTACCAATCCACTATGGTTAGTTTAAACTAACAAAACATTTAGATTTCACAATGTTTTAAAAGTGTGAAGTCCGACAAAGTTTTAAACAGTTTGTCGATTAAATGAAAGATATTCACCATAGCTTAGGTGTGTTAATGCGTCTGAGACCCACGCCAGATTTTCAAAAGTGAGTGGGGGAAGTATATATGCAGTTCTAAATTAGCATTTGAGGAGGTGACGAGGAGGTGCCGGAAGTGACGTCAACGGAACCGGAAGTACCCGGTAGGTTTGCGCGCATGCGTAATCAGAAGTAGTGGGTTTCCCGCCATTTCCCGTTATTTGTTTACGGAAGTGACGTAAAATACGTGCTAGCACCCGGGTATGTGTTCTGCACAAGCATGACCGGAACCGGAAGTACCTGGAAGTGGTTTGCGGACATGCGCAACCGGAAGTGATGTGTTTTCCCGCCATTTGTTTAAGGAAGTGACGTCAGTAACGTTGCAGGACTCGGATGTGTCGTCTGCGCATGTGTGACCGGACGCAGAAGTGGGTTGCGCGCACTCACAACCGCAAGTAGTGGAATTTCCGTCCATTTCTAGTTATTTGTTTACGGAAGTTACGCCAGTAACGTGCTGGGACCCGGATGTGCCATGCTTGACCAGAATTCAGATTGGATTATCTCCCATTTTTCCCGTGCTTCTCGGTCGTCTCTGGGTCTTTCATCGGTCTGTATAGGGTAAGGGTCTCGCATCGAGTCTAGGGACTGATACTCTCAATGTTATGTAGAAATCCGAGAGTAATCGAAGTACAGCGAGGTGATTAGATTACCTCCCCTCATCCCGCACTTTTTCCCAAGGTTGATGTTATCTGTGAGGACCAAAGGTAGGATTGGATTATGTCCCCTTACCTCCAAGTGATGCTGTCACCATTAGATCAATGGAGGGGTATCCTTAGCAACCGCCTTAGCAACGGCGGTCCATTTCTTTGCTCTATATGCACTTCGTTTCTCTTCTCTTGCTCCATGCCGCTCTTCGCTGTTCATCGCTACTATGACCTTACTTGCGTGCTCATTTCAGTTTTTCTAAGGGCTACTTGTCACTGTTTTCGTTGCTGCTGCTGCTCCTGGTGCTTGTTCCTGCTCTTTTCTTGCTCATCGCTGTTTTTTCTCTTGCTCTGCTGCTCATCGCTGTTTTTCTCTTGCTCTTTGCTGCTCATCGCAATTTTTCTCTTGCTCTTCTCTTGTTCATCGCTGTTTTTCTCTTGCTCTTTGCTGTTAATCGCTGTTTCCTCTTGCTGTTTGCTGCTCATCGCTGTTTTACTCTTGCTCTGCTGCTCATCGCTGGTTTTCTCTTCCTCTTTGCTACTCATCGCTGTTTTTCTCTTGCTCTTTGCTGCTCATCGCTGTTTTTCTCTTGCTCTTCTCTTGTTCATCGCTGTTTTTCTCTTGCTCTTTGCTGTTAATCGCTGTTTTCCTCTTGCTGTTTGCTGCTCGTCGCTGTTTTACTCTTGCTCTGCTGCTCATCGCTGGTTTTCTCTTCCTCTTTGCTACTCATCGCTGTTTTTCTCTTGCTCTGTGCTACTCATCGCTGTTTTTCTCTTGCTCTTTGCTGCTCATCGCTGTTTTTCTCTTGCTCTTTGCTGCTCATCGCTTATCATGACTATACTGGCGTGCTCATTTCGGTTTTTCTGGTGCTACTTGTCGCTGTTTTCGCTGCTGCTGCTGCTCCTGCTGCTTGTTGTTCGTCATCGCTGCTCTTCTCTTGCTCATCGTTTTCGCTGCTGCTGTGCGAGAGCACCCTTACATCCGGGTCATTTGAAAGGCCAATCTGCATTTGTCCAGGCTTGTGACTGGCTATATATATGTATAAACATAATTATGTAGGCTGCACTACCCTCCTTTGTTTATTTTTTAAAATATTTTTTCTGTTTTTCTTTGTAATATGTTCCAATTCCTCCGTCACATAGAGTCATTGCTGTCTTCAGCTGGTGGTGGGTCTTAGTCGTTCAATACACGGTAAAGCAGATAATGTCGTTTTTCTACAGCATATTCCTGTGATTGTTTTGATTTGTAGTGTTTCTCTTCTCTGAAGCGTTTAGCCGTTTCATTGATCTTTCTATGTACGGGGTCTTTATTCATGTCTTGTTGCAAGGACATCAGTCCGAGGTAATGCTTTCGTATTTTGTCTCTGTATGAGTCAAACATGTCTCTATATGCTGCCAAGCGTGCCTTGTCTTTTTCCATTCCGGATTCGACAAGTTAGTTTACTTTCTGTGAGTATTCCAATTGATGTACTTGAAATGTTCTATTCAAAATGACATCCCATGGAGACTGTTCGCATTGCTCTTCGGAGTCTTTGTTGGACTCATGGTCACTACTTTGTTCCGATTCCTCGTTATCGGCTTCTGTGGTGCTGTCTGAGACTGAATCAATCACTATAGTCTGTTGAATCCTCTTCCATACCGTGTGCATTCTATTTGTGTCGCACTAGGTTGAAGTTTCGCTTGGACTGGTATCCAATATGTCACAGGTGACAAACAGGAGGCAAACAGTCACACTTGCTTATGTGAACCAACGACGATGGGGCATTAACCGATTAGAGTTCGAGTACGAAACAGACCTACGATAAGGGTTAGAGTCAGGACTAGGGTTAGGGTTAGAGTTAGGGTTAGGGTTATGACTAGGGTTAGGGTTAGAGTTATGGTTGGGGTTACGACTCAAATTCGGCTTATGGTTAGGACTAGAATCCGTAAACGTTCGTTCCCTTCCGGGAAATTTTCTTTTCACTAGGGTGTTTTCTTTCAGGTCCGCGTTACTTGGGTGCAGCTTTCTTTAATGTCCATCGTAACATCAACGAGACCGACAACACTCGTTCCCGTCCGGAAAGACTTTAAAATTTCTGTTTCATAAGGGTGCTCTCTTTCAGGTCCGCGTTACATGGCCGCAGACATCTTTGATGTCCATCGTAACATCAACTAGACCAAGAGGTGATTTATAACGAAACAGTAAGAATCCCATCTTCTCCTCAGAACACCACCACCAGCAGCAGCAGCAAAAAACCGAAATGAACACGGGAGCATGGTGCTAAGCAGCGATGAGCAAGAAAGAACGGTACAGAGCAAGAGAAGAGAAGCGATAAGGAGCAAACAACAGTGACGAGCAGCGAACGGTGTGGTCTGAATTGACAAAAGCAATCTTCGTCACTATGACGCCAATGGAAAGCTTTTAACGAAAATATAATCAGAGGTTTTGTTTAATTTCGTCAGTTGTTTGAAGACCGTCAAACAAAACAGACGTATCAATGGAATCGAAAACGCCTCTCGTTGATTTATTGGTTCCTGCTAGATATTTAATACCTATGGATCTTTCTAACACCAAACAAAAACCAGAAATGAAAAGGAAAATACTTCCAACCAAAGTGAAGAGAACCAAACGGCTGGACAACACAAGTGGAGGACCCAGCAAAGTGGATCCAAACAAGACATTTACAAAGTGTCAAATGAACATACATATCTGCAAGGGGTTTAGAAGGATTGACAACGAGTGGACAAGACTTAATAGAGAGTCCTCATCAGAAAAGTGAAATCTGAACTGCAACAATCTCGAAACGAATACTTTGCCGAACGTTTGTGTATGAATCAACAAGCCGTTAAGGAACCTGTAGCTAAGATAAGCACTTGCAGGACGACCGGAGCTCATTCTACAATCGAATCCCAGGAAAGAAAGACGTCTTAAATGTATACCTGTGACATATGTGGATACCAGTCCAAGCGAAACTTCAACCTAGTGCAACACAAAAAGAATGCACACGGTATGGAAGAGGATTCAACACACTATAGTGATTCAGTCTCAGACAACACAGAAGTCGATAACGAGGAATCGGAACAAAGTAATGACCATGAGTCCAACGAAGACTCCGAAGAGCAATGCAAACAGTCATGGGATGCCATTTTGAATAGAACATTTCATCAATCGGAATACTCACAGAATGTAAACGAACTAGTCGGATCCGGAATGGAAGAAGACAAGGCACGCTTGGCAGCATATAGAGACATGTTTAACTCATACAGAGACGAAATACGAAAGCATTACCTCGGACGGATGTCCTGGCATGAATAAAGACCCCGTACATAGAAATATCAATAAAACGGCTAAACGCTTGAGAGAAGAGAAAGACTACAAATCAAAAGAATCATAGGAATATGCTGTAGAAAAACGAAAGTATCTGCTTAACCGTGTACTGAACGACTACGACGCACCACCAGCTGAAGACAGCAATGACTCTATGTGACGGAGGAATTGGAACATATTACAAAGAAAAACAGAAAAAAAATATTTAAAAAAAATAAAAAAAAGGAAGGAGGGTAATGCAGCCTATATATGTTTATACATATATATAGCCAGTCACAAGCCTGGACAAATACAGAGTGGCCTTCAAAAATTGAGGAGGATTAATGCAGCCTATCTTATGATGGCCAGTTTCAAGCCTGGATAAATGTAGAGTGGCCTTTCAAATGACCCGCATCTAAGGGTGCTTTCCCACGGATCCAATCTTTGACTAACGACAATCGACCACCACTAGCAGCAGCAGCGAAAACAGCGACAAGTAGCCCCAACAAACCGAAATGAGTACGCGAGTAAGGTCATGAGTAGCGATGAACAGCAAAGAGCAAGAGAAAAACAGCGATGAGCAAGAGAAGAGCAGCGATAACGAACAGCAACAAGCAGCAGGAGCAGCAACAGCAGCGGAAATAGCGACAAGTAGCACCAAAAAAAACCGAAATGAGGACGCGAGTATAGTCACGAGTAGCGATGAGTAGCAAAGAGCAAGAGACAAACAGCGATTAGCAAGAGAATAGCAGCGATGACGAACAACAACAAGCAGCAGCAGAGAAAACAGCGACAAGTAGCACCAAAAAATTGAAATGAGCACGCGAGTATAGTCATGTTTAGCGATGAGCAGCAAAGAGCAAGAGAAAAACAGCGATGAGCAGCAAAGAGCAAGAGAAAAACAGTGATGAGCAAGGGAAGAGCAAGAGAAAAACAGCGATGAGCAGCAAAGAGCAAGAGAAAAAAGAAATGAGCAGCAAAGAGCAAGAGAAAAACAGCGATGAGCAGCAAAGAGCAAAAGAAAAACAGCGATGAACAGCAAAGACCAAGAGAAAAACAGTGATGAGCAAGAGAAGAGCAGCGATGACGAACAGCAACAAGCACCAGGAGCAGCAGCAGCAGCAGCAGCGAAAACAGTGGCAAGTAGCCCTCCAAAAAACTGAAATGGGCACGCGAGTAAGGTCATGAGTCGCGATTAACAGCGACGAGCAGCGAAGAGCGGCATGGAGCAAGAGAAGAGAAACGAAGTGCATCATAGAGCATTGAAATGGACCGCTGTTGCTAAGGCGGTTGCTAAGGGCACCCCTCCATTGATCTAATGGTGACAGCATCACTTGGAGGTAAGGGGACATAATCCATTCCTACCTTTGGTCCTAACAGACAACATCAACCGTGGAGAAAAGCGCAGGATAGAGGGGAAATAATCCAATCATCTCTCTATATTTCGATTACTCTCGGACTTCGACATAACAATGAGAGTATCAATCCCTAGAGACTCGATGCGAGACCCTTACCCTATATAGACCGATAAAAGACCCAGAGACGACCGAGAGTCACGGGAAAAAGAGGAGATAATCAAATCTGAATTCTGGTCAAGCATGGCACATCCGGGTCCCAGCACGTGACTGAAGTCACTCCCGTTAACAAATAATGGGAAATGGCGGGAAATTCCACTACTTCCGGGTCTGGTCTCGCATGCGTAGACCACAAATCCGGTCCTGGCACGTGACTGACGTCATTTCCGTAAACAATGGCGGAAAAACCCACTACTTTCGGTTGCGCATGCGCACAAACCACTTACGGGTTCTTCTGGTTCCGGTCACGCGACTTCCGGTTCCGGTTACGTCACTTCCGGCATCTCCTCAAAAGCTAATTTAGAACCGCATATATATTTTTTGTATATTTGGTTATGAGTACTTCTTGTTTAAAATAAGTTTGATTTTTGGTCTTCCAAATGTTTCGGTTTTAATGCTGCTGATGAGAGGTAACTCCTTGAAATGCGTCGTATACAGCATAGTATAAATTTACTTTATCTAATATTAGTATCTTTGGATTGTTATTTTGAAACTCCTGGGACGATGCCTCTGCATGGTGGACCCTAGGTCGACCGCGGGTATTCGCCAACCCAGTCGTCAGACTTGTCTGACATGATTATTCGTTGATTTGTTACAGAAATTACCAGTATTTAGCAAAATTCAAAAATAATAGAAATACTAAGGGTTCATTCCTTGTATTGCACATCGTAGATCTCCTTAGCTGAAATTTGGCTTCCTATTTCGGTATTTTTGGTTATGAGTACTTCTTGTTTAAAATAAGTTTGATTTTTGGTCTTCCAAATGTTTCGGTTTTAATGCCTCTGATGAGAGGTAACTCCTAGAAATGCGTCGTATACAGCATAGTATAAATTTACTATATCTAATATTAGTATCTTTGGATTGTTATTTTGAAAGTATGAAGTCCGGCAACGTTTATAACCCCTTGTTTTTTTTAAGAGGTAGATTCCAATTGTTTCCGTATTATTAATAATTACGATGGAAGAACCTTTGATTTCAATACTATAATGGCATCTCCCATGCACTAATACATAGATATACAGTTTTCATATTGTTAAATATGTTCGTTTTGTCGTTCAAAATTGTTTGAGTCTGTCGTAATTTATAGGTTTATGTATGTATGTCAAAAGTGGCTGATAGTTGAATAGCTGCCAGCATTTCAAAACGTTATATTCTTATATAAATGTTTGGTTTTCAGAGATTTAAAAAAGTGGCTGCTATCTTGAGTCTGGTAACGAAATATCCATTGTAGGATTTGTCCTTGAACTTTATCTCCACTGAAAAATCCTAGTACATGTACAGTGTATTCTATTGTATACCTCTAATAATACTAGGATAGTAAAACCAGTCTTAATATTTTCTTGCAGGGTCAACTGGATTGGACAGTTTCATACGTGTAATTTTGTCAAATCCTTCCTTAGTAGGTGGATTTTCAGCTTGTTTCCTAGACAATACGGTGCCGGGTATGTCTATTGTCAACACATTTTATTTTTTATATAATATTGTCTGCATAGATTTACATTATTTGAAGCAACCTTGTGTTATAAAAAGAGGATACCGGAATTTATTTTACAGTTGGTAAGGCTATTTAGAACAGGTTATTTTATCCATTCATATTTATCATTTTTTCCGTCACATTTCCCGTTCATTTTCAGTTATAAATAAAAGAAAAATAATTCAGTATAATTCATTGAAAAAAAAACACAATTTTAAAGATTCTGAAAAAAGAAATCCAAAATAACCAATAGGACAATTCGGACATGCTCCGGATATCACCAGAACACAGTTAAGTCACGTATGTGCTATTCCACTTTTTTGTTTTATCTAATTACTAATTTTATAGGCTCCAAGGCTGAGAGAGGATTACTAGCATGGGGTCAGTCAGCTGATGGCGAAGTGAAACAGTCAGTTTCACAGGAGTATGAGGAAGGATACGAAATATATGAGATCCAAAGCTGGTCGAAGTGCGTGAACAAAATATCTTTTACAAAATACTTTCCATTTTTTCCAAATTATACCGCTACAGTACAGTGTACTTGTAGAAGTAGAAAAGAATAAAATTTTACACATAGTCCAAGCAGAGAAAGAATGTGAAACCACTTTGTTGAAGTTGCACCTGTGTACATTCCTTTTCAACTGTGTCTGGCTGGTCAGAATCTAAAACTAACAAATCGTTAGAAACCAGACTTATGTGAATCTGTTCTTGGGTGCTGCCTTTTAAATGACTTCGAAATGCGGAAAATTAATAACTTTGATGGCATTTATACTCATCGTTACCTCTAATAATAATAATAATAACGAAATATATGAATTGTTTTCTCCGACAATCAATGACAAATGTACTGATTTGTAAAAATTTGATGGTAGAGCTTCTATCTGTATTTAATTATACATTCATTAAATGACTTAAAAAGAAATCATCAAACCTACTTTATAAGGTACACTGGGTTTAGTTTTTGGAAAAGAAATAAGTTGCTTTTATCTGTAATCCGATATCAACACAAATAAAAAGAAAAAAAACAAACCAATGTTATTTTATCAAAAAGCGTTTTTCAACATTTATCTTCGATGATAATCCGTTGGGAGCAGAATACTTGATGCGCATCATGATCAGAAAATAAAATTAGAAGCATAGAGAAAGAGCACATTGGGTCAACTGATTCGGCTTTGTCTTACTATGGATACGGACAATCTGAAGGTAGCAACGATGTACAATTTTTCATGGCTTATTTTCAAATCACCGTAGAATATTAATGTACCTTGAGCTATTCTCTGAGTGTTGGATAAAAAATATTGCCTCATTCATCTAAAATTGAATGAGAAATAAGCGAAGATACATAAATCATCCCAAAATGTGGATACATTTCTCATCAAGCAGCTGAGATCGTATGCAAAGAACTGGACGGACAAAACGACTGATACACGTAGATTTCGCGACGTAACGTGCAAATGTATAAAACAATTAAAGATTTGAGTCAATTTTGTGGCAGTTCTTTCCCTCTTTCTGAATGCGCTGCTTGTATTCCTTACATTAATTGGCACGTTCTGCACCAACGCACCTGCTACATAAGCCACAGTCGTTTGAATTTCAAAATGTGCACATTTACGACTCATCAGCTGTAGTGCTCAATGCCTAAAAGGTTGAAAACCAAAACAATAATCTAAAAGTCAGAGTGCAAGTTAAGAAAAATGCCAAAAATTACCAAAAGGGATTATGCCAAAACCATCTAAGGACAGTTTTGCACGAGAAAACTCCTTAGCGTTTTGTAACAGTTAGTTTAAAGTATCTATTTCGGGCTAGTATCGAAATACTAGTAAAAATATAAATAAGAATAACAAACTAGTAATGATTTATTTAAGTAAATTATTTTATTTAATTCATCTTGGCTGCATATACATAGTGAAACTTCAACCCTATGTTCAGTTCATTTACCTTTCGTCACCATGATAACTAATTTATTCCTCTAAAGTTATACCAATAGCATTATGATGTTGTCTTTAACATTCAAGTTAGGGGCGAGATCAAAAGTTCAATGTAGGATAAAAAACTTAATTCAAATAGTTTGGGGGTGGGGGTAAATATCACTGCAAGTTTTGTTATCCGACAAAGGTATCGATATCGATTTTCGGATTGAAAAATACGGATTCAAGTGATGTCCAGTCAATATACAGAACAAACATACATTGTTGAGGAAAAACATGGCCCAAGATACAAAAAGTATACTCTCAAAGGATATGCCCATATTGTCAGTCAATTTTTCCCAAATTAAGTTAAGAAGAGGGTGGGGGGGGGGGGGGGGGGGGGGTCAGTGAAAAAACTATGTGAATTAAGTTTTTTATCCTACATTGAACTTTTGATCTCATCCCTTAGCAAAAATGTTTGTCTCATCGTACACAACCTTTTCCTACTTAACCTACTAAACACATGAGAAGAAGTGTCATTACCACGTGGATAAACAATAACAATTAGTTGTCTGTTCGTTGAAAACTATGAATGCATTTATTATACATATACCAAGTAAGAAATTTCCACCATTTTTGGCACCTATTCCTACTGCATATTTTGACCCCAGTTGTTCACACATGTCTACACCTCTGAAATTTTCCTGATAATTTTATAGCATTTTAGGTCTTGAAATCAGTTGAACGGTTCCATCGTTTCTTCTTCTATCAACCATATCTGTCTGAAAATAAAATACCCAAAGGTACAGCCGTGTCGGGTTTTAAGACGCATCGTCTAATAAGACGCACCGTCGCACGGATATTTGTTTGTAAACACGTGCATGTGCTTTTATACTTCTGTCAACACAAAGTTCGTCTGCTGACAACAGATCGCTAAAAGGCGTGTTTTTTTTTTTAAATAATCACTTCTGTATAAAGCTATGAATTAAATAACATAAAGTTATATTCCTGAAAATACTTTATTTTTCTAAGCTTAGATGCCAACAAAATTTCAAATGCCTACAGCAAATCACAATATAATATGGATAAAGACTATAGTATTCCATTATACACATAACTGACCCAGATACTCTAGTCATGCATAATTAGGTCGTTTGCATAAACCGGAAGTGAACTATGGTGACCTTTATGTTTACTGCGCACTCCTGAAAGAACCATTAATTGATGTTTTTTCCAATGAAAACTTGGAATAATAAAGGGTTAACATTGCTCCTTCACATATAAAATTATTATGGTTATAATTACTCCTTGTCCAATTTTTCTAGATACAATACTCTTAGGTGCGTCAAAAAGGCCGACAGCATTGTATACTGTAATGGCATTCTAAATTTTATACACAGGTACCTGTAATACATGCAAGTTTCAAAAATGAATTCTGATCTCCAATAAATCATAATTATTATTTTTATATTTAAAAGAATCAAAATCACATTGATTATTATTATTATTATGTCGAAATAAATTAATCACATCCATGTATCATATGTACTTTAAAATGAAACAACAATACATACTTTACCCATATCCTCACTGTTTAGTATCTTCTAGCATTCAGTCCATGTTGAGTTATGGGGAGAAAACACTGCAATGTAAAACCGAATACTAGATGATAACAGACTTATGGACAAGGGTTTGGGAGGGGGGGTTACTTCTTTAAAGATATAAATAACACACAGCTAAGACCAGCAAAAGAATATCTTTTGAAACACCACCAATATTGAAAATGGTTAACATTACTGCCGAACCGTATTCTTACGGCCAACTACCACAAACGTGGATATTGAAAGAATGACCATTCTACTAGGGTCACATGTACATGTACTTCCGCTAGGTAAATTGACCAATGAGGCTATACCCATATCCTCACTGTTTAGTATCTTCTAGCATTCAGTCCATGTTGAGTTATGGGGAGAAAACTCTGCAATTTACAAAATCATACGTAGTAAAACACATAAGAATTAGAAAATACTTCACAACAATCACATAAATAATATCACTTTTATTCCCAATACTCAAAACAAAAATCTTATAAACTCGAATTGTTTTTAATTGCCATCAATTACAAGACCAACACTAAGTTCAAAATATATAAGTATTAATTCTATAAATCATAGTTACACAACAAAATACAAATTTTATAAAGTCCTTCAAATCACAATACTTAGATGCAAACATATGTATACTAGCACCTATTACCATTTAGATTGTCATTTAAAAACCTTTTTTAGACCGGAAAAATCCGCCTTATCTTTATATTGTAATTCAATATTTTCGGCTTGACTAACAGACTCTGCAAGATTCGAAGCCACAATTTCAGAATCTATCAGTGTATTTACACGACCATAATATTCCGCACTTGCTTTACCGAACCATCCAACGTGATTCATCACCTCCTCAACATTGCTAGCTGACCCAGACAAAGCCATCGTAACAGTACAGCCAGACCGGAAGCTATGAGGCGTCTCCCCTTCATATATACCCAAAGTGGACAGATAGTATCGTAATCTCTCATATACCACAGAATAACTAACTGGTTTCTCCAACACCTTACCACTTTCTGAAACTACCCTAAACAAGTAGCCTTTTGTCAAATCCACATTACACGAGTGAGCAAATTGAACAAAATCCAACAAACCTTTCACCGGGCAAACTACATTGTCATCGCATCTCTTGATGACAAACGAATTATTCTTACCCTTTTTACCTCGGAGAGTTTTACCAAACGTATGCTGGAAGACAAACCCTGAACCGTCTTTAAGAAACTTCACCTCTTGTGCAACAACTATAGAGAGATCACTTGCTCTATCGCCAGCAAAATACTGCAACTTAAACCAAGCTTGATCTCTGTAAAGGACGAATTTTTCCTTAAGCTTACTACCTTCTTTTTGAAGTTCCCGAGCAATGAAAGCACTAATAGATCGAATCTTTGTCAAAAATATAGGCTTCGCCTGCTTGGGTAGAATATGCGCCTTAGCTTGTTCAACTTGCACTAATTTTAAATACTCTTTTATTACAGGTGAAACTGCCGGATTTCCTCTCCTTTCCACATCGCACCAAGTTCTACCAAACCCTTTATCATCAAATATATTGACTAATTGGTTAATGACACCTTCTACTGTTGCCGAAGCTAATCGGTTAGGACAAGAACACTGAAACATACCCTTTAATCCCAAATATTGACAGTTTACATCGTGCACAGTAGTTTTTCCAAACTTATCCTTCCAAACCAAAAAATTTCTTACATCATTTGGTCCACATGTAGCTAGTGAAGGTTTGTTAGGTGTTTTTTCAAGAAAACGAAGAAAAATTTCAAACAAACTGTTCTTTCTTTTATAGTCGGAAGAAGAAGTCGTCCTTTCATCCAAATCTGCTATCCGATCATTTATTACTTGCCAGTCTACAAGAATGTCAGCACCCTACAACATACCATTGGAATATTTACTATATATAAAACAGATATTCTAGCTTCATGAAAATAACACCCTAAATGCAAACAATGGCCACCGTAATCCCACTTTATCTAGAATAAAGCCACGTTTTGAGGGTGTCTTGACTACACCTTTGTCACCCTTCATACCAAGACATACCGATTCCATGGAGTAGTATTTCAAACCTGGCCACCATATCGGTAAAGGTCGCATTTCGGGGACAATAATTGTACAAGAAATGCCCTGTTCTCTCAACAGACTCAAAACTGGAAATACAAGTACGAACGGTGGGTAAACATATGGATTTTGCTCATTCCTCAGGTTCTGTGAGAACAAATTCACTCCTGCAGAACATGGGGTAGGCCATGGCGTAAAATGTTTCAGTGGAACACCTGAGGCTGACTTCATGACATTAGAATCCAAAGACATTAGGTCAACTGAATGAGGGCCATACAAAGACTCTACCAGTAACCATGATTCCTCACTTAACATTGAATCCGCGGTATTAGTTAATCTTGAAGGAGCATCCGCTTCGTTTAAACATGAAGGGACATATTTCAAATGTAAATCAATGTTGTAAGTTGACACATGGCTAAATATTTCTTTCATGATACAACTTAAAGCTCTAGACTTGCTACCTTGGTTTTCCCATGCCGCTATAACAGCCATGTTGTCTGTAAACAAATCAACCCTAGAATCTTGCAAAGAACTGTCTAAAGACTGTAACGACTTCAGGACAGCATCAACCTCTTTCTCATGAATTGGCCCACAATCATTCGTATCCCAATAATCCCCCAATACCATTGTACTCGCCTCAAGCTTCACTGAAGCGCCATACCTGAAACCAGAGGAATCAGTCGACAACTCAATCACCTTGTGAAATTCAGGCCTCCATTTGGAATATCCAGTCCAAGTATCAAGAAACCGCCAATGCATTAGTTCATCCCTCAAAGGCCCTAATACCTTAACCTTTCTACTGTTTTTAATATAAGTAGATATTGCAGCATTCACTTCCCTACAAAACAACTTGCACCCTGACACAGCCAATGCAAACGAAATGCATTTACCACAAAATCTTTGCAATGTCCTCAAGTCAACCTCATTCATTGAAAGTATAGATTTCCTTAAATCAATAAATTTCAACTTCTTATCATCGGGAAGTATGTAAGCCTGTTTAACAGAGTCAACTAAAAAACCAAGAAATTTCTTACAAGTGCCAGGTATTAATGAACATTTACTAAGGGACAGTGTATAACCCAGCCTTGTCAGCAACTGCAATATCATATAGGTTATTTTACTTGCTTCAAGCATAGCATCATCGCTATTCTTGCTTCCACCTGTAACAGCAAACCTATCGTCGATATACAATGTATTTATGACGTCTAGCTGTCTTAAATAAGAAGTAACACAAATTCCTATTGATTGGTAGATAAACGGCGACGCTTTCCATCCAAAAGGTAGAGTAGTATATGTCATATAAAACCCACCGAATTGAATACCGAAATATGTCTGGGATGATTCTTGCAAATTGACATGGTCATAGCCTGATTTTTCGTCACATGTTATCATCAAAGCATTCTTTTGAACCAACCTATGAACATCTTTTAAATTCTCCAAATGAAAAGGTAAATCTTTGACCCATAAATTAAGATATCTTTCGTCATGGCATAACCGTGGTTTACTTGGTTCTACAGTTAATGGCATAATAACTTTAGGGGGTTGACACTCACCTACCCTTCCCAAAAGTTTGATGCACCCAGTTGAAATTCTCTCGCACAATTCTTTAGATATAAAAGCAGAGTATTTTTTACAATTAGCTGCATTCTGGAAATAGTTTCTTGGGGGTATTTCAGAGTCATAATGTTTTCCCTTAAAGTTTCCCTTAAAACGCCGAAAAAACTCTCTAACGTCAACTTCATCTTTAAGCCATTTCACCACGTCTTGATGTGCATTTTCATCAAGAATAAGCCTCCATTCTGATACACAATCATGTAACTGTCCAGAGACAAATTTATCAGGGTCACGTAATTGTAAAGAGTCTATATCAAACAAAACATTATCATGATAGATCTCTTCCGCACGTGGACTGCGTTTTGTAAGTGAAGGAACTCTGCCTCTAAGTGTTAGCCATGCTGGTTTCTCCCTTACTGTAACATTCAAAGGATCAAATCCACTTTCTAACTCCCACTCTGGGATTTGTACAAAAGAATCACCAATAGTTGTATCCGTAAACCCCTGCAGATAACAAAGATTTCAATGCAAAACCAGCATAAGTCACACTCAAAGGAAGAATTCCTTCACCTACAACCCGCGTGGAAAACCACTAGGGGATCAGTGCCCCTTGGACTGTAGACAAAGGAATTACCATACAGTAACGTGTTGGTTTGAAAACCAAATAGCAAATATATAGAATAAAAACACTATAAAAATATTTCTTCTACATTATTATGTTTTATTACAAAGATAAATAATTATCAACCAATTTTATCATTCATTTTCCTTTAGCCACTTTCATCTTTTCACAGTCCTTTATCTGATGCGCAGTACTATCACAAAAATGACAAGCGCCTCTAGGACGGAATCCAAAAGACCTAGCCCCCATGGGCCTTGTATTCCTGTAACTACCGGCTGTAAAACTACCATACGGTTGCACGCCTTGATACGCCTGAGGTAGATAATTTGGTTGATACATTGAATACATGAGCGGGTTTTGAAATGGGGGGTATAAATTACCCAAAGGAGATTCCTCACGCTTTGGAGCACTATCACCACCCTGAACAGTTTTGCCATCATTCTTATTATCCGATTGTTTCTCCTTCAAACACTTCGAAATAGCCTTAGTTATTGTATCAACCGCTTTCCCGCCCAAAACTGAGAGACACAAACTAGAAATATCTAGTTTGGAGTAGTGCCTATTTGCCTGCCTAGCCAGCTCTTCATAAACGCCAGCGTCATCGTGATCTAATTTTTTTGAAAATTTGGCCAGTTCATCTAACGTTAGAAGAATAAGAGAATCGCTTGGAGTCTGTGGTAAACACAATGTCCTCACCTTCTCCTTCAACTCTGTAATTATCTCCACTTTGGTTTTTTTTCCAACGATGCTATCCTGTCCTCCAAAGTTTCAGAGCTAGACGGGTCAGCTTTTCTTTTGCCAGCCTTTGGTTGAGATTGGGTGTCATTTTGCAGATCAGAGGTACTTTGTATTGGAGCCTATAAAACATTCAAGTAAAATGCATTTGAATAATAATTACATTATATTTCAATATAAATACGTACATTCTATTTCAAGCTCAAGACTTCCATTCATTTTATTCTAAATAAAGTCAATATAATATCATATGAGTAAGGTAGCTTTATGTATCACCTATGTTATTGTGTTCCGTATTAAAGTACACGTGACCTTTTTGTCGATTCATTCTCATTCAACCATTAAATTTATCTTAGTGTATTGAGTAATAATTGAATTCAGATGTGCATTTCTAAAATATCATACATACTAAAGTTTTATATTTAATACTGCAAATACGTAAAGAGAAAATCTGGAAACCAGTTACAAATCATCGTATAGTAATATATCTAATTTTTTTTTCTTTCACAACTCAAAATGTGAAAAACACGAATGAATTTTCCCGAGGAGATGAAAATGCAATTAAAAAATCGCACTGGGGAATAACAAATATGGAAAATTAAATAACTCACAGAGTCTCCTTCCGAAACATGCAGATCTTGACCCTTCGGCTGGCCAAACTCATTTGCATATAGAATCAGTGAGTGGAGGATCCATCTGGCCTCCCCAACATCGTCATCACTTCTCCCAGACAGCTGGCAAATTTCAAGTAAGTCCTCCCCAGTAAGCACTTTTACATGTTGCGCTATCTCCTCCATGTTCAAATTTTCAGTTTTCAGATCTTTATTCATTCTAGCTAAACCTTTTAATGACTCCGGCTGTCCTGGCCTTATACGTTTTATTACTGGAACTAGTTTTATTCCTTTTAAACTATGACGCTTTTTAAGGACTGGTGGCAACACCATCTAAAATAAACAACCAAGAGAATTTATTAATAGTAATTCTGTTTTTTTTTTTTTTTTTTTTTTTTTTTTTTTTTTTTTTTTGCTCCCTCATTCTGTTAACATTACATACAGCTAATTTCCCAATGCTTGCAGAGCAAAACCTTGGCTGGCGTGCTCGCCTTTTAAAAAACGTTAACCCAAGCTTTGTAATTAAGAGTTACATTTTTAAACAATATATATAGGCATATATATTATATTAAATTTGATTGGAAATTATTCAATTAACTATATATTATACAATATACAAACAAAGCAAGCAATCCAATAAAGTCCAGCTCTACACGCATCAGGAAATCAGCTCCAATATTGATTAGACACGCACATCTAAAGAAATCGAACAGACATCGTACATAGAAATAGGATGATTAACACAATAAACTAGATAACCAAACGGTTTCCGTAAAACATGTAAAATAAACTTTTTTTCATATTTCTGTTCAAAAATTCTAGCTACGCTAAATTCTCGAATCTTATTTAATCCATTAAATAACACTTAAGATTACTTAAATGTATTCTTATTATAACATAATAAAATACCAACAATATTACCATATTTAATGCTTATTCACATATTCGCATGCTTCCCACGTGCCAGCCCGAGCGGGCGAGCGTGGTCCTATCTTATTCTACATCCATTTTATTCTCTAAATTCTCACGAAAAACAGTACGTACTCATTCATTATATTCTAATAAGATAAAACCAATATTAAAAATAGCCACCAAGGCTCCTGACCACCAAGGTCTAAAAAATCTCATATTAGCCACCTAGGCTTTTGACCACCAAGGTCTAATAAATCTCATTAATAGCCACCAAGGCCTATGACCACCAAGGTCTATGCCACCTAGGCATTTTTTTTTTTTTAAATAAAAAGATTTTTTACCTTTGTAAGTGTCAGTACGGCTGCAGTTCTCCAGTAGACACGTCTTTCTACCTTCGTGGATATTGAAAGAATGACCATTCTACTAGGGTCACATGTACATGTACTTCCGCTAGGTAAATTGACCAATGAGGCTACACTGAGAGATTCATTTGTAGCCAGTGCTGATACATACAACTGCAACCAAATTGTTTGATTGTCTGCCAACAAACTGCCCCTGATTAAGTCCAAGTGGCAAGTTTTTTAAGATCAGTTGGGAAGTTTTTCCTATTCTTCATGATTGTACCACACATTTAGATGCTATTTATCTGTTGATTGATTGAGACATACATGTGCATATACATTTTATTTCGTTTTAATTTAATGATTGGTTGGTGCAGTAGGGAGACAAATCATGCTCTACTGTTAAAACTGTATTAGAAATCCAGCACACACATATATCTAGTTTTTTGTTACAAGAGAAAAAAAAACCAGATAATTAATTTTATGTTGCAAATATAGCAGAAAATAAAAAAAATATACCTAAATAAGCTGACTGTAGTGTCATTCCATATTGTATCTTGGATCTTGTTTGTGTTTTACATTATTGTTAGTTTCTTTCAATGCATCAGTAAAAAAAAACAATTTTAAAGAGTCCACTCTGTAGCATTGAGAGGAAGAACGACTTGGCGGGACAGTAGATGATTGCAATATTTTGGGAAATTTCTGACCAATTCAGCATTGTCCAGCATCATTGACTCCGTCATCATCTTCTTGGTTGGCAGCTTTCCCTTCCTCGCTGGATGAAATTTGAGGAACTTCGATATCAGAACGTAGACCAGAGATTATGACCGGTCCGTTGCATAAAGTTAACATGAGGACAGAAATGGTCCTTGGGCATGCGCACTTAGTTTATTCTGACGGCCGTTTTCGACCTTATGATGCGGTATCTTAAAAAGTTTCTCTGCAACTAACCGTAAATATACTTGTTAGATAAAAGAAAGTCAATTTCACAGTGGAAAAAAGCATGATGATACTTATAGTTAAATTTAGCCATACCAGGAGTGCAACATAAGACTTTAAAAGATATTTTGATTGTAGTTCCTGAAGTGTTTTTTAAAGTCAAAATATAAGTTTCAGTATTAACTTGAAATAAAATTTTATATATACTTTTTATTTTATTTTATTAGCTCCCCTGACCCAAAGGGTCAAGTGAGCTTTTCTCATCACTTGGCATCCGTCGTCGATCGTCGTCTGTTAACTTTTACAAAAATCTTCTTCTCTGAAACTAATGGGCCAAATGGAACCAAACCTGGCCACAAGCAGCATTATGGTATCTAGTTTAAAAAATGGGTCCGATGACCTCGACTGCCAACCAACATGGCCAACATGGCTAAAAATAGAACATAGGGGTAAACTGCAGTTTTTGTCTTATATCTCAAAAACTAAAGCATTTAGATCAAAACTGACATAGGGTAAAAATGTTCACCGGGTCAAGAATTTTCAAACGAATCGGCCAACTCTTTGATGGGTTATTGCTCCTGAATTGTTAAGTTTAAGGAAATTTTGCAGTTTTAGGTTATTATCTTGAATATTATTATAGATAAAGACAAACTGTAAACAGCAAAAATGTTCATCAAAGTAAGATCTACAAATAAATCAACATGACCAAAATCATTGTTGCCCTTCAAAGACGACGTCCGGCGTAAACTATCCTTTAAAATTCTTCTCCTTTGAAACCACTGGACCAATTGGGAGCAAACTTTGGTGGAATGGTACTTGGGTGGTCCCCTTCCAAATTAAGTCCGGCACCCCCGACTTCCAACAGACATGGCTGCTGTTTCTAAAAATAGAAAAAGGTGGGATGGATTTCAAAAATCTTCTTTTATGAAACGAGAAGGCCAATTGGAACCAAGTTATGGTACTTAGGAGGTTCTCTTTCAGAATTATGTCCGATGACCTGACTTTTAACCGAGATGGCCGCCACAGCCGAACAAATTTAACATAGGGCCCTATGGGAAAATTCATTGAAAAATCTTGTCTGAAACCACTTGACCAATTGGAACCAGAGTTGGAAGCAATAGTCCTTAGATGTTCCTCATTCAAAATTATGTCCGATGACCCTGACTGTCAACCAAGATGGCCACCACAGAATAGGACCCTATGGGAAATTCCCTCAAAAATCTTGTGGTCTGAAACCACTAAGCCAATTAGAACTAGACTTGGTAGCAATGGTCCTTAGATGGTCCTCTTTCAGAAATATGTCCGATTTCATGGACTGTGGAGAAAGATGGCGCCACAGTCGAACTTAGTTTAACATAGGGCCCTATGGAAAAATTCATTGAAAAATCTGCTTGTCTGAAACCACTTGACCAATTGGAACCAGACTTGGCAGCAATGGTCCTTAGGAGGTCCTCTTTCAGAAACTTGTCCAATGACCTGGACTTGACAACCAAAATGGCCGACACAACCGAAATTAGTTTAACATAGGACCCTATGGAAAATTCACTGAAAGATCTTCTTGTCTGAAACCACTTTACCAATTGGAACCAGACTTGGCAGCAATGGTCCTTAGGAGGTCCCCTTTCAGAAATGCGTCCGATCACCCGGATTGTCAACCAAGATGGCCGCCACAGCCGAATTTAGTTTAATATAGGACCTTGTGGGAAAATTCATTTAAAAATCTTATTGTCTGAAACTACTTAGCCAGTTGGAACCAGACTTAGCAGTAATGGTCCTTAGATCATTCTCTTTTAGAAATATGGCTATTGACCTGGACTGTCGACCAAGATGGCTGCCACAGTCGAACTTTGTTTAACATAGGACCCTTTAGAAAAACCAGCCAAATTGACTGCAACACTTAACCTTTTAGTCCTGTTAACGAAGGGGTGAAAATGGCTCTCCGAAAATAATCAATTAAACCAAAACATGTTGTATAGGACCTGACAGATACAAAAACAACTTCTAAAAAGTCTTTTTCTGCAATTTCGTTGTTTTGGGGCCAAAAATAAAGCCCCCAATAACATCGTTTTTGTTTGCAAGAACTATTATTTTGAGTGTCTTAGAAACGAATTGGGAATAAATAACATTGCGGGTAACCCAACTTATACACCGACCACACTCACTAAGCAGGAAGTCCTTGATAACCACAAGACCGTTCTTCATTCCTTTGGCATTTCTACAAAGGGTGAAGAAATGGACCTTCCTGCTCTTTATTGAATTCCTAAACTACATAAGAATCCGTTTAAACAAAGGTACATTTGTCTTCCCGGGTTTGTCTGTCCAAAGGATTACTTTTTTGATTGCTCCTTAGGTATATTTGTCCTTTTTATATTAAAAATGAGGAAAAAACTCAAATTTCTGGATTTTTTTAAAAATTATTTGTTCATTGGAAAGCATTTCTTTTCATTTAAATGGTCACTTCGACCATAGATCAAAATTTTGGTCGTTTAATGGACTTTTATGTAAAATTTACGATTTTTGGAGTAAAAACATCAAAATTGAAAAAAATCATATTTTTGGAAATTCTTATTTTTAATTTTTTTTGGCTTTTAAGTGTGAAACAGTTTGACATTCACAACAAAATAATCAAATTGACAGACACAAAAACACCTTTTAAAAGTCAATTTCTGCAATTTTCGTTGTTTTGGGGCCAAAAATAGTAAAAATGAGGAAAAAACTCAAATTTATGGAATTTTTTTGAAAATTATTTTTTCATTGGAAAGAATTTCTTTTCATTTAAATGTCCACTTCAGAAGTGACCAGAGATCAAAAGTTTGGTCGCTTAATGGACTTTTATGTAAAATATATGATTTTTGAAATATATGACCCTACGTCAACTAGTAACTGCGAACTGGCTGTGGATGCGGACGCGGACGCGGACGTGGACGCCGGGGTACTCCATTAGTCCTCCTCAACTTCGTTGAGGCAAACTAAAAATTAAGAAAAGAGCAAGAATAAATATGTATCCATAGGATACTATGACCCGCTGTCACTTTCATGTTGGTGTTTTGTTAACCATGGTCATAACTTCTTTATAAGTAAAAACGTTCTTCTGATACAGGAAGTACTAAAGAACAAACACGGACACACAGTCCAGAAAATAAAGTGCCACTAAAAACCATAGGCGGAGAATAAAAAAAAAGACAAACTGTCAATTATGTTTGTGTTCGAGCATTTGGTTTTTCCAGTTTTTTTTTTAAAGACTTTCCCTTCTGAATTTTCTTGGACTGGAGTTCGGTATTTTTTATATTTAACTTTTTTATACGTTGATGTCGGTCAAGACATTTTAAGGCGAGGAGCTACTGATAAAAAACTGTGACATGGACGACGCGAATGCAAGACAATAGACTGAGGTGATCATCCCTATTAGTTCCCCTGCTAGAAGCTGTCATTTTTATGTAGATTGTGTATCTAGAGCGATAAAAGCATATTTTTGGTGTGAATATCAACGCACAGTTTTTCTGTTTATTATACTATGAATTATTTATAATTTTGTGTAATTCATTAATCTTAAATCATTTATAGAACTCCAATTATTAAAAAAAAAACATTTACTTGAGAAAAAAATCCCACCACCACCACCCCCCACCAAAAAAAAAAAAAAAAACTGTTACCAACCAAAGACTAGTGTGATGAAGTAATGTATATTTGAGAGATGACGCAAATCTTGTACGCTTGCTAAAACCATATATAAAATTTGTTTTATGTTTTTATTAATTTAGATAAATATGACGTCATTATGATTTCTTTACGTCATAATAGATTTTAAGGGCTATCTAGCCCTACGTAGCAGCTAGGCTAGCTATGCAGTCAATAGTAAAAAGCTACGTAGCCCTACGTAGCAGCTACGATATTGAACGCACCCATGTGTGATCGCATTCCGGATCGCATTGGCTTGCATAGTTACAGTTACCGTTGACTTGATGGTTTGTCATCTGCAACTTTCATTTTTCTGACTTGTTTGTACGTAATCAACACATATATACTGTATAAATTTGTTCTTTCTTTTTTTTTCGTTTAGTTTTATTAATTTGTATGCGATTTTTTTAATATCAAAGAATAAAAATAAAGTATAATTTCAAGCGATAAATAAATAAATGTACATGTACTAGCGTTTTCCGGATACCTGCATTTTCTATAAACTCCATTTTAACAAAGGCCGCCCTCTACGATCCAATGTTTCTTTATGAATTTGAAAAGACAATTACATGTGGATTGATAAAAAAATCAGAATATTTTGGATCCTGATTGGCGGCCCAAGTAAAAATTGCTAATATGTACGGAAAATTGCAGAAAAATCGATGTTTTCCGTAACTGTACCCGATTTTAGATTTTTATTTGTTATGTAAGTGATAATATTGAAAAACATCATATCAGTAACAGAAACATGTCTAACTCTCTTTTGGCGAGAAATGAAAATCCATGGTTGAATTTCAAAATCTGACAAAAACAGGGCCGTTTTCGATACTTCGTGAACCTTCTCCTTTAATTGGGAAGTTGTCAAAACCATTTGTAACATTCCTGACATTTTTGGGTATCTTCATTAATGGCAATTAACTGTAAGAAAAGCATGCCTGAAATATAACTAAAATAGTTAAGACGGCCAGTTTACATGTAGGCACTGACGTTTTATTCACATTTATATGTCTAGAAAAAGTGATATTACCATAATGAAGCTTCATATGGAATTTCTCACAAAATGTACTTTTCTTTTTTAAAACATCTACCTTTAATAAAAATGGCACAAATAATACTCAAAATAGGTTACATGTAGTTTCTTAATTTTCTTTTAAATTTGAAGATTAATATTGTGAGAATATGAAAAAAAATAAATTATATAAAATTATATTATTTCTATTAACTGTTTAATTGAATTAAAAATTTACAAATTATCTTTTGTCCCGTTAAAAGTGTCACACTCCTAACATTTTTGACATGTTTTAGACCGATATCTTTTTAACCGATAGAGATATCAACACCAAAATTTGTAGCAATATAGGCCTTGGTATTGTCGTTATTGTGACACCTTTGCTTTCAAAATATTCACTCTTACAAAAAACACCTTAATAAAAGAAAAGCTTCATTATTTTTGAAACCACCCAAGTACAGTTTTTCACCCACAAAAGTTTGCCAAACTATCGACTATGGGATTCAAACAGACGTTGATAGTGAATTCATTGATCAACTTGAAAGAAAATTAAAAAAGACTAATGAGAATTTTTACCAAGAGACAGGTTTATGAAGAAAGTTGTCCAAGATGACAAAATTATTTCTTTTTATACTAGCTTCCCCAGTCTTCATATGTTTATATCTGACAGTTATAAAACAAATAGTAAATACTGGAATGGACCCGACAGTATTAATTAGAAAAACTATGAAGAAAGAGAACTTTTAAAATCAGGTCCAAAACGAAAGTTGTCTAGATATCATAAATACACTGTTACTATTATACGGCTTCGGCAAGCTCTACCAGTAAAAATACTCTTAGTCATTCAAATATATCAAATATTTAAAACATGGATATACTATATGAAGTCTGTATTGAAAGATATAGTAGTGTGGCAATCCAAAGATTTAGGTAAAAAGCACATGCCTGCATCATTTAAGAAATCTTTTCCCAAATCGCAAAGTGTTGAAATTCTTTCAAAATAATTAAATCAAAGTTTCTGCAGATTTCAATTTTAAATAAACTGTTTTGTTTTTGCCATCCCTAAACAATATATTACCCTGAGATAGCATTTTGAATTTCTTTAATCTTTGTATTGCCGTTATACAATTTATTATTAAAGTAACTGCTCTGCTTAGCCAATGAAATGAAAGAACATGTAAAACACCGATTGTAGCAAAAAGTGTATATTTAGTACTCTTATTAATATAGCATACTATCAGACTGCTAGTATCCTTAACAATAAAGCTCCTGAAAGGAGACAGAATCAACAAGTGTGCTGTTAAAATTTAATTTTATTCTCCAGACCTTTAGTAGATGGTGGACTCCAAACCCCAGATCAGTTGCTAGCATTTCGATACTAGCCCGAAATTGATACTAAAATTTACTGTTATAAAACTGTAAAATTTGTGAAAACTTAGGAGTATCTCCCTCGTGCATAGCTCTGTCCTTAGATGGTTTTGGCTTTACAGTTTTTGGTCAATTTGGTGTTTATTAATTTGCTGTTCAATTTTTTGGATTATTGTTTTGGTTTTCAACATTTTTGGACTTGAGCACAACTGATGAGTCGTAAATCGACGAAATCTGCACATCTTGTGCATCAAAATTGGTATCAAGGAATTGTACTTGTAAAGTACACAGCATATGAAATGTAATCGTTATTTAATTTATAAATTTATGAATAACAATGTCAAAGAAATCAAAAAAAAAATCTGTCAGCAATACGTTTGTAAAAATCTGGATAAAAATTAATATTCTCCACTGATATAGCTTTCGATGTCATCCATGTAGATAATACAAAATCACAGATGTCTCTGCCACATACTCCTAGTTGTGTCTTAATCTGATAGTACATGGTGATCAGTTTGATTTCACCATTAATGTTTTGAACATGGCCAGAACGTAAATTAGCAACTTCCACTGGTGTCAGCATATTTAAATGTACACTTTATTTCCACTAGACCTGTACCACAGAATTTACAATTGATAAAACCATCAGGATTCGCTCTTGAAACAAACAAATCACAATCTCCAATGCTATATTTTCTTGTGTTGTGTTTTAAAGGTGTCAAATTATTGTGTTTTTGCAACCTTTTCCATATGTATTCCATATTCTATTGCATCTGAATGGAGAGAAATTGATGTACCAAGGATGTTTTTACTAAGTAATGATTAGAACTTAAGTTATCAAAGTTACATTTCATAATGTTTGAAACAACTGATGCTGTTATTCTACATTTTCTATTTTTTTGACATTCAGGATTTTCTCTCAGTCCAATTGTACTTTTTTCTACACTATAAATATATTCTTCATCATGCTTACTTTGTAAATATACCAAAACATTTTCACTTAATATGCTTGTCTGAAAAGTACTCAGCGGTCTCGTCATCCTCCTCACTTTCATCCGATGGTGGATTTACGAATTTGAAAAAAACCGGCAGAGGAGCCTTTACATATTTCATAAACCTGCAATTAAAAGAATGTACATGTTAATAAAGTGTTGGCAAGATTTGCACTGCACATGCTTACTATATATAAAGAATAATTGAACATGTCGATTCATTGATTAACATTTCTTCTTTGGGATATTTTTTTTCTCAATTATCTGTCATCTCTGTGCATCAGGAAATCCCACAAAACTTAAATATACTATCAGTAAGGGGTAATACATATATAAGTAAATTTTATATAGTTTTCAGACATTATTTTGTAGCTACATTTACAGTTCTCTCTCCTAGTCATTCAGATAATTTTTACGATACTCGCATATATATATTTTTTTGAATTGTTTTGACTACATTGCTCCATATTTTGTTATTTTCAATTATGGCCTATTTGCAAGTCATGGTCATTGTCTTATTGACGTTAACCCAATAAAAATGTAATTTATACATGTTACATACATGTATACCTAATTAAAGAGCCAAATTGCATACTAGTATATATATTATTCACCTGAAGTTCAAGCTCTCTTTCTCTCTGTCTGACAGGGGTAAATATATGCTTCATGTCTGCTTTCTTGTAAAGTATACTAATTCAGCAATTTTCTATGGTCTAGTCTCATGTTTTGGCTTGTTCCGTACACACATAGAATCAGTGCCAACCAAAGTATGTCGATCAGTATGACGTGAAACAAAGGAACTTAAGGCAAACAATAAAGCTACATCATCTCTACAATCAGAAACATCATTATTTTAAATATACTTGGTACTAAAAATCTACATGTCTCAAATCAAATAGAATAAAGATTTGGTTTATCATGGAGAAATATATATGTACCTGTGTTGGAACTTTTTAAAAATATATCACAACAGTCTCAGTCAGCATATAACAATACTATGAAAGGTCGTTTATGTCAAAAACGATAACATTTTAACGCGTTAAACCCGTTAAAAATAGGAACCTAGAAAAGAAATCGAAAAATGCTATAAATTTAATCGCGTCATTCACTAACGGCTTAAATAAATTTTATATCGTAAATTTTAAGTCGCAAATTCTGATGCAGACTAGCCATTGATGTCTTTAAGAAGAATATCAACGCGTCCAAAACACCTATTTATCGCGATAAAAAATACATTTAACGCGTAAAAACGTCTATTTAACGCGTTAAAAAATAAAGTATAAACTTTTAGCCTAGAACATCAGATATAATACTTTAATTGATTTCATTAGTCGTTTTTGGACGAGTTATTACATGTATTTATTTAGAGACGTTTTAGAAGACTTATATGTAGTATTCAGTTTGAAAGTTATGAGATAATATACATATGACACTTGTTTATTTTATTATTGTTATAATTTTGAATTTCAAGCTGGTGTAGATTTATTGAAGGGTAAACAAGATTATAAAACAGTTAGATCCAATTGATAGTTTACAGGAACAGTTATTCAGGGTTGAGAGAACTGAAATATTTTGAACATACAGACAGTAGTAACCTTATAACAACTTTTTTTACACTGCATATTTCGCATATTATGTCGAGGCAGTTAAGTAAAAAGTTTTCCAGTTCTTGGTGTGTATATTCACGTATTTAAAATGATGACGAGTGTATGGACATCCCCTTTTCTGTATCGAATAATAAAGTCTAAGTGTTTTTAAACTTGTGTGTTTTTTCTCTTTCTTCATAAGGATGATATACGTGGACGTGGAAGCGATCTGAAGCGATTGATGCAAAATTTAAAAGTATCAAGCCAAAAAAATTAAAACGTCCATAGTAGAAATTTTATTGGTACAGATTCACAAATTAGTTCTACTATTTTCCTGGAGGATTCCATTCCGATTTTCCAAATTGTTGGAAGATTGACACGTAATATTTTTTATATTAGGATTTTCTTGTGTTATTTAAAAAAAATGAAGAAATTTTCCATAGGACAGGTGCCCTGCCTGTACGTAAGTTCTAAAGGGGCATGACTCTTGATACAATACCCAAATTCAACTGACTAGATCTGTATATTGTGATAATAATCAGTGTGTACAAGTTTCAAATAAATGAGCCGAAGTAACCTAGTTAGAGCATGGAAACGACAAATTTTCTACTTTTCAAGGGTCATAACTTATGAGCCGTAAAAGATGCAATACCTAAAGTCAAACTTGATTTGTATATTGTGGTTATGAGCATTGTTTATATGTTTCAAATCAATCTCTCTCTACCATGTCAAACTAAAATTAGAGCCGTGAAACCAATTTCGGGGGAATGGTCCGACCCCCGCAATCAATTGTCTGATTATGTTTCAAACAGACTGTTTCAACAAACCCAACTAAACTCCACGTCATCAATATCTTGCTTTACATTTAACACAGGCGAATAAAGGGGGTGTCACCGTGGTTGCAGGCGCACGTGACACCCCCATGAGCTTCACAAAAATAGATTTACAATAAGCAACATTTTTAATGTATTTCATAGTTGTGTTTGGAATGTCTGGAAGCAACAATCTAGGAATCCTAGCATTCAATCATCTCATTAGTACAAATCGATGGAGCAACATACTAATTTTAAGCGTCCCCGCTCTCTGTCAACTTTATATTTAAAATTACGCAAATTTAACAATAATTTTGTTGTCGATTCTATAACTCTTATAACAAATCATTCAGATCCATTGTGATTAACATACAATTAGGAAACAAAAGGTATACAATATGCATGAGAAAGTCTAACATGCTTTTGTTCAATGTCCTTAAAAATGGTTTCAACAATTTAGCAGTACCATATTTTGTGGTACTTCTTGGGTTTTCGCTGCATATAAATCATGCATTAACTACATTAAACAAGATGTACTGTGAGTCATTGCTCACTCATAATACCCTCGCTTTTTGATAACGTCGAAAACTAAACAAAGTCAAACAGGAAGTTGATGTCGCCTTGGTCCAAAATGGTATCCCACCATATGACATACCTACAGAAGGCTTGTGACAAAATAATAACCGGCTGAGATGAGTAGTTGCAGAGGAATTTGTTACGAAAAAATTGTATTAAAAACCATAAGGTCACAAAATAAACTAAGTCCTCAAACAGGAAGTTGATGTCGCCTTGGCCCAAAAACGTATCCCACGATATGACATACCTATAGAAGAATTGTGACAAAATATCTAGCGGTTGTGATGAGTAGTTGCAGAGAAAAGTGTTACGAAAAAATTTGTATTCCAAACCATAAGGTCGAAAAATAAACTAAGTCGTCAAACAGGAAGTTGATGTCTCCTTTGTCCAAAACCGTATCCACGATATGATGTACCTATAGATGGATGGCTTGTGACAAAATGTCAAGTGGCTGTGATGAGTAGTAGCAGAGAAAAGGGCGACGAAAATTTTTGTTACGAAGGGACTAATGGACGGACGGAACCACAATGTCATTATACAAGCTCCCCTTCGATGCGGGGATATAATTAGATAATATAAATTAACAACTGTTCGTTAATAAATGTTAATGTGGCTTTTTAGCCCTGAACTACAAAGTGTTAAAGTATTAAAACAACAACACATTGTGATGAAACAAATGTACCAATTTGTTCATTATAAGTTAAGTCAAGAAATACCAAAGGGATATTCGAATGAGAGAAAAATCGTAACAACTGAGAAACTCCGGAGAACAACGAAGACAAGACCAAAACAATACATGCACTACAATTAAAAATTAAAAACATATGAACAACATGGACCTCACCATGTGCCCTGGAAGAGTAAGTAGTCTGTGCGTCCTGGAGGCCACCCGCCATACTGTCCATGTCAAATCTGGTATGAGGAAAATTATGTTTTTCCGAATTTTGAAAATATTTGGTAAACTGCATAATATTGTTGGCTTTACATCGAAATCTAAAAAAATGGAACATCCTTTCTATGACATATTTATGCACATCCTCCCATTTCGGTTTGGAGATTTTATTGTCAAGAGGTACGTTAATTAATTGACAAAAATCACCATTTAACGTTATTCTACTTATTTTAATGCGATAAAAAATACATTTAACGCATTAAAACAACATTTAACGCGATAAAATAACATTTAAAACGATAAAAATACATCTAACGCAATAAAAATACATTAAACGCTTAAAACAACATTTAAACATTTAACACGTAAAAAATACATTTAAAGCGTTGAAACAACAATTAACGCGATAAAAATATATTCAACGCGATAAAAATACATTTAACACGTTAAAACCACATTTAACGCGATAAAACTACATTTAACGCTTAGAATTTGGTTAAGCGCTAGCTGCTATGAATCATTCAGATGGGCACTAAATACTTTTTATGATAACATAAGGAAGGAAAATGAACAAAAAGGTATTTGACAAATCCGAAACAGACAATGTTGAAGATCAATATAAAATTAAATGTGAAGGATTTGATACACGAGGTCGAAATATAAAACTTAGTTGTTTTTCTATTAATATGTACCATACAACTTCGTCAGTAGTTATGTTTCTAAGGATTGAAGCACAATTAGCATAATGTTAATCCTATAGGAAAAAATTAACCTCCCAACAGTTAACCTCCCAGAGTGAGGTTAACACCATGACGTCATTATATGCACTGTGATTAATAGATGGTAATTAAAACACTCGCCAAATGAAGCGTTTAACTGCAGCGTCATCATATGCATTGTTGCATAATTAATGAGTGGTAATATTTTATAGTAATATTACGTTCTACGGAATGAGACCGGGGAGGGGGAGGCAAAATTGAGGATATCTTATGATGTAATTAGACGCACCGCTGCATCAGTCATTGTACTCCACCCCGTGCATACCCTTCAATTGTTTAATTAGTATGAGTGTGTATTGGTTTATGTGTGATTCTCGTTTTCCATATGTAGATAAATCCTTGTTATTGATCGTTTGTCATAACCATCTATTTACCATAAGTGTGTGTGTGCAATATTCACAGATAACAAAGACTTAACTATGTACGCTATATTTAATATCTCCGTCAATATAGGCAGACGCGGGTCGGAGAGCCATCCACACGCTGCCTTTACAATATATACATCCCTAACCTTCACAAATTATACATCGAAAAATAAAAAAAAAGAGAGAGTCATCTACCACCCGACAGTATCTTCAACCTCATGAAAGGGCCAACAGTATGCTATCTTTCGTGCAGGGGCGTAAACTGCCGAGGCTTGATGTTAGCCTTTCCAGGATAGTTTACTCTCTCAAAGATCGGATATATCGCGAGCTTCGATCCAGGAATTGAATTTCTTTGGCCAGTGTAACCATTTTACAAAGTAATTTTTGTTGCGTCCCTTGCCTCTCGTCTGTAGTATTTTCTCCACTTTCCATAAATCATCGTCCTTTACGTCCACTTTCTGCAATTCTGATTGATAGAATGTGCCCTTGATCTCTTCGTCTTGAAAATCAACCAGTCTGTATATTGGAAGTCCACCACGAAGAATTCTCTGTGAAATTTTGAATATCTCTCCTGTCCATTTTTCGTCGTATTCTCTGGTAAAAGGATTTGTTATGTACGTTATTCATACTTTATTTCCGATTTTGAAACGGAAAGGTTTTCTTACTTTCTTTGACTTAATGACATGTTTTGTCTATTCCGGCCAGTACATCTGCCACCACAGATTTGTCTCTTTGGATTTAGTTACTTTATCTGGAGACATCCCGATCGTTCTATGGTATGTTTGGTTATAGCTATTGGCAAATTTCTGTAGATCGTCTACGTAGTCATACGATTGTTTATGAGTGAAATATCTAAAAATCTTAGCATTGAATGGTCTTGATTACTCTTTCTACATAGTTGGCCTTGATTTCCGTATTTTGTGCAAACAAGTGTTCGATGTTTCTCCGTTTAAGAAGTGAGGCAACTAGTTTCGATTTGAATTCTTGACCTTTGTCGGTCCTTATTCTGTTTGGTGACCTGCCTTCCGCCAGAACATCTTTCAAGGCTCTCACCACTGTTTCCCCTGTCTTATTCTTTAACGGTCTTAGCCACACGTATTTAGAGAAGATATCTATCACCACAAGTATGAAATTATATCCATTATTGTATTTGGCAAACTTGGTCATGTCCATCAGATCAACATCCCACTGGTCGTCTATTCCGGTGACAATGACTTTATTCCTTATAAACGTCCTTTTCAGAGGTCTCTGAAGACTATACGGTTCTTGTCGCTGTAACCATTTTCTGATTTTATATTTACTGAGAACAAATTTTCCATCCTTTCTCACGAATCTATATAACTTATCTGGACCGGCATAACTAGCAGGATTTGACGGGTCATAATAGATTTTCTTTAAATACTGCTCCCAAGACGCCATCTGTATGGTATGGAGACTTCAAATAAAATGAAGTATGAGAAATAATGCTCCCTTATATATCAGTCCTCCTTCTCCTCCTCCTCCTCATCATCACTATTATCATCATCATCATCATCATTATCGCTTTCATCATAGTTTTCATTATCAATGACTTCATCTAAGTAGTGTTCCAACATGTGTTTATATTTCCGTATGGCCATTTTTATGGCTTGCTTGTAGTCCATGCCTTCTTGAACGAGTTCATCGACCACCTTCATCACTTTGGAATGTAATTTACCGTCTCTTATTTGTAATATGTATTGGATCAGACTCCCGTATTTCGACGTGAATTCATCAAAGTCCTCCTCTTTTAATTTACGATTTGCCTTACGTTCAGCGTCGGCTTGGTCTAGTCCACTCTCGATGTATTTATTTACTTTAGATTCCCACAATTCTTCATTACCCTCTCTAGCAAGTTCGGCTAATTTAGTGAAAGCTACGTCTTCTCCTTCATCAATAATAGTCCGCTCTTCTAAGCGTGATTTCTTAGATGGTATATAATCGTCCTCATCGTCGTCTCTTTTTCTTTTCAAATCGTTATTTTCAGGGCACCATCTATTCATATGCCTAGCCAAATCGGGTACGTTTTCAAACACGAGCCCGCAATCGTCACAGGAAGGCATTTTCTCTTCCGTATTTGTATTATCTTCAGCGGCTCTTAAATACGTCTGTTCACTTTGAGGTTCCAAATGTTTCGGTTTTAATGCTGCTGATGAGAGGTAACTCCTTGAAATGCGTCGTATACAGCATAGTATAAATTTACTATATCTAATATTACTATCTTTGGATTGTTATTTTGAAACTCCTGGGATGATGCCTCTGCTGGTGGACCCTGGGTCCCCGAGGGTATTCGCCAACCCAGTCGTCAGACTTGTCTGACATGATTATTCATTGATTTGTTACAGAAATTTCCAGTATTTAGCAAAATTCAAAAATAATAGAAATACTAAGGGTTCATTCCTTGTATTGCACATGGTAGATCTCCTTAGCTGAAATTTGGATTCCTATTTCGGTATTTTTGGTTGAGTACTTCTTGTTTAATATAAGTTTGGTTTTTGGTCTTCCAAATGTTTCGGTTTTAATGCTGCTGATGAGAGGTAACTCCTTGAAATGCGTCGTATACAGCATAGTATAAATTTACTATATCTAATATTACTATCTTTGGATTGTTATTTTGAAACTCCTGGGATGATGCCTCTGCTGGTGGACCCTGGGTCCCCGAGGGTATTCGCCAACCCAGTCGTCAGACTTGTCTGACACGATTATTCATTGATTTGTTACAGAAATTTCCAGTATTTAGCAAAATTCAAAAATAATAGAAATACTAAGGGTTCATTCCTTGTATTGCACATGGTAGATCTCCTTAGCTGAAATTTGGATTCCTATTTCGGTATTTTTGGTTGAGTACTTCTTGTTTAATATAAGTTTGGTTTTTGGTCTTCCAAATGTTTCGGTTTTAATGCTGCTGATGAGAGGTAACTCCTTGAAATGCGTCGTATACAGCATAGTATAAATTTACTATATCTAATATTACTATCTTTGGATTGTTATTTTGAAACTCCTGGGATGATGCCTCTGCTGGTGGACCCTGGGTCCCCGAGGGTATTCGCCAACCCAGTCGTCAGACTTGTCTGACATGATTATTCATTGATTTGTTACAGAAATTTCCAGTATTTAGCAAAATTCAAAAATAATAGAAATACTAAGGGTTCATTCCTTGTATTGCACATGTTAGATCTCCTTAGCTGAAATTTGGATTCCTATTTCGGTATTTTTGGTTGAGTACTTCTCGTTTAATATAAGTTTGGTTTTTGGTCTTCCAAATGTTTCGGTTTTAATGCTGCTGATGAGAGGTAACTCCTTGAAATGCGTCGTATACAGCATAGTATAAATTTACTATATCTAATATTACTATCTTTGGATTGTTATTTTGAAACTCCTGGGATGATGCCTCTGCTGGTGGACCCTGGGTCCCCGAGGGTATTCGCCAACCCAGTCGTCAGACTTGTCTGACATGATTATTCATTGATTTGTTACAGAAATTTCCAGTATTTAGCAAAATTCAAAAATAATAGAAATACTAAGGGTTCATTCCTTGTATTGCACATGGTAGATCTCCTTAGCTGAAATTTGGATTCCTATTTCGGTATTTTTGGTTGAGTACTTCTTGTTTAATATAAGTTTGGTTTTTGGTCTTCCAAATGTTTCGGTTTTAATGCTGCTGATGAGAGGTAACTCCTTGAAATGCGTCGTATACAGCATAGTATAAATTTACTATATCTAATATTACTATCTTTGGATTGTTATTTTGAAACTCCTGGGATGATGCCTCTGCTGGTGGACCCTGGGTCCCCGAGGGTATTCGCCAACCCAGTCGTCAGACTTGTCTGACATGATTATTCATTGATTTGTTACAGAAATTTCCAGTATTTAGGAAAATTCAAAAATAATAGAAATACTAAGGGTTCATTCCTTGTATTGCACATGGTAGATCTCCTTAGCTGAAATTTGGATTCCTATTTCGGTATTTTTGGTTGAGTACTTCTTGTTTAATATAAGTTTGGTTTTTGGTCTTCCAAATGTTTCGGTTTTAATGCTGCTGATGAGAGGTAACTCCTTGAAATGCGTCGTATACAGCATAGTATAAATTTACTATATCTAATATTACTATCTTTGGATTGTTATTTTATCATCAAACTGACTAACTTCTGGTATGTCTCTGTTTATATACTCCTCCACTCCACCACCCACCATGTTTTTATTGGACTCCAAAGTCAGTTTGCAGTGTACACTTTCTTGGCCTGGAATGTTTTCAAATATGTCAGACTTTAATCTATCTTCTTCTGGAGTGTTCTGTTTAAGATCGATGAACAAATATCCATAAGGCCGTTTTGTAGCTTCTATGTATTTGTTCATGAATTTCTTTGGATTGTTTGGATACATCTGTCTCGCAAATACGGCCGGTCCAATTTGATCACGTGGATTCTTGAATAAAACTATATATTGTGTATTGATACTCATGGTTCTGTTTTCTTTTCCCTTTGAGAAGCCGTTCTGCATGCTACATGCCACACTGATGTTTCTATGATGACTTCCTTCCACGAAGAGCTCACACACGTCTTTACTATTAGTGGCATCTCTCACCAGGTCGTCGATGACGATTAGACTGGGATATCTAGTGTCGATGAATGAGTCGTCATTCAGATTTTCGGGTAAACCTTGGACGAATAGTATGTTTTTGATGGTACTTTGCATTTAACTGAAAAGAGGTTGCCATCTCTTGTAACACCATATGATACGTTCCGGCGGTGATTTGATCATGGTTTTTGCGCGGGTCAATAACCTATTCATCCAACAAGATTTTCCACTAGATGTTGGCCCACACAAAATCATAGTGAACGGGTGTTGTAAAACGACATTTGGCGGTGGCGGCGGCGGTGGTGGCGGTGGTGGTGGTGGCGGCGGCGGCGGCGGTGGATACGCATGAGTGCTCTGCGAATACGGTTGAGTGATTCCATGTTTATTTCTTTTATGTCTCAACATGACGTCTTTTCTTGAAAACTCCATATCACACTCTGAACAAGTCGCAGACATTTTGGAGATCTTTAGAAACACGTCTTTCCCCTTCGAGTGTCAAGAAGAAAATGATCAATATCATTATTTGTTAGCATTTTTGTATATTCTCCAGTGTCCATATGCTAGACTACTTATCCCATCGTCTAAAATATAACGTTTGGCGTCGAACGGAGAGAGACCCAGTTTGTTGATAGTTATGTTGAATAACTGATGGTCGTATGATCTGATCTGGTTCATTGCAGACATGTGAATTTCTTTATTAAATAATGAAAAACCACGTGACACCCTTTATCAACCACGTGATATAATTTAAAAAAACATGTAACACAACTAAATCCAACCAATCATTATTTGTATCAGGAGAGTCTATCGCCACCGGTACTCGCCACGGGTCGGAAAAATGACTCTCAGATCTACCGACCGTCTGGGTTCCCGGCTTTGACACTGATACAAATAACAAACTGATCGATATTCAAGAACGTTTGATTAAGGCTAATGCCAAAGTAGTCACCACCCATCGACGCTTCCATCGCTGGAAACGGAGCTGTCCTCGTATTCGAGGCTGCAAAGGCTTTGGTCGGAGAGGTCTTTCTGACTATAGCGGGGCATACCAAATGGCACTCCCTCTCCATTGTAAGCTACATGGTATTGCCCTAAGTCAGTACACCGTGCCAGTGCAGGAGACTACTTCAAACTTTCTAGAACTCTTGTAATTCACCATTGAAATAATAGTTTAAAATTCATTTTATAACCACTAAGTAGCTGAATATTAGCTTAAAACAATTATATATTTTATAAATGCATAATTTTCATTAGTTTGCAATAACGCTCGAGTCACGTTCTTCGAAGTGCCCTTTTACAAGCGCTGGCAGTAAAGTTCTTGTACTATTGTGTAGGTTTGCGAGCATTTAAAACTACCGCTCTCGCCTTACACAACGGAGCCACTCTTTGAAGTCGGTGACTAAAACGTCTCGGGGAAGCTCTGATTGACCTCTATATGAGACATGTATCCCCCTTTTCATCTCATATAGTCGATCCCAGAGCCGATGCATAAATATTTTTAATAATCATTAATTTTATAACTAATACAAATTAAGAACAGTGAAAATTATTATCTATATCTTGCTTTGATAATACGATTATTTCTTTATGTCCAGTTATTAGTAAAGCTGCGCACTATACATTTAATTGCTTTCCACATGATACTTTTACCGTTTTAAAAACAGATCTAACAAATGTACGTGTTACCAGTCTGTTGTCGATTTAATTATGACAATTTCCTTTCGATTTTCTCGCTTATATAGTTAAAGCAGAATCGATTTTGTGATTATGTAAGTCGGAAAATTACAATGACAATCTTTTATCGAGGAGGGAATTTAAATATGTCGAAAACTTTATAATACAACAAATTATAACGAGGGAAGTGTTTATAAAGCTTTTTAATTTGTATAAAACATATTATTGATGTTAATTCATATTCTCTTTAACACCTGTGGACACTTTCAATTGGAATCTTCCAATTCATGGCGTTAGTTTGGAAATGTCGCCATATTGTGTAGACGTGGAATTTTTTTCCTCTCGACAAAAACCAAATTTCCGTGATTATCAGTTTGGATATTCTTTAAAAAATAGTATACAATGTTTTATGTGCATCTTATGGTAAATAATATTCAGATAATTCATTCAATAGGATGAAAACTAATGTGATTTTTACATACAAACGGTAAGACGAAAGGGGGGGGGGGGGGGCTTCATAATAGAAATAAATACATATATTGCAAAGAAGTTGTTGTTCTAGTTATTTCCGTTTATGTGGTTACTTTATATTGTTTGATTTTTATTAATATACTACATATATTCAGCATTATGAAGTCTATTATCATTGAGCGTAACATATGGCAAAATGCTGGGTACATTATTCATGGCATTTGCATCACGTGACTTCAGCCCTTTTAAGCAAATTACCTCCCTTAGTTGTAGATCGAAAATGATAAAATTGTTGAATTACGGATAATCGAGTCTTTTTCCGTCTCGGCTCTTAAACTAATGTGTCTATTAAAACTTCCTTTGGCGGATATTTACAAATTGTTTGTTTAATTCTGAGGGGAAAGGCTTCATATTTGAAGGATTATGCTATGGGAGACTTGAAATTATCATGTTTTAAAAACATTTTGGCCGAAAAGTTATGAAAGCAGGTGAGATAAAACTTATTTCCTCATTAAATTCATCCTCCAAAGTTGTTCTCTATATGCGGACAATTTATGTATGATCTCGCCTTGTATCTGTATCTGTAGTTTGAATTTACATTTTTAACTAATTTTTGTTAATTCATATAGCAGTTATACTACGGTAACGCTTCAGTTTTTTAAACTTAATTGGCCGAAAGTTTTCAATGCTGATAATGTTTATTTGCACACGAAAGGAAAGCTAATATTGTGTAGAATGTACCTATATGCGGACAAATTGCTTATGAGTTATAAGAATTTGAATATTTGCATTTTTATTTTTTGGGGCAAGTTTAATGCTTTGTAATGAATGTCGTCAGAGAAATCCAAAATGGCCGCTAGGCAAATTACCAAAGTACCCGCAATTTTGCCATATGAAAGGTAAACAACATGTAAATGACCCAGATTTCTTCTTGCAGTGTATATCATAATATATATATATGAAAAATAACTGAAAAGACCAATATGAAGTCTAATATTTATATGAAATGCATTAATAATATAAGAAATAAAAGGGGACGCTTTCAGATTATTATTTTACAAGATGGCGTCAAAAATCAATTGACTGGTTCAAACTGGATTATTTATAGACATGTTTCAACACGATAACAAGGTCATTAAATACACTTTTCATGCCTCGGTGATTTACATATAAACATGAATGAAAACACATTCCATTGATCTGTTTACTTAATAGATACACAAGTAAGCAATTTAAGTTTAGTTGAGATAAGATTGCGTTGATAGGCATATTTTAATCGACGAAGAAATTAAATATAGCGTACATAGTTAAGTCTTTGTTATCTGTGAATATTGCACACACACACTTATGGTAAATAGATGGTTATGACAAACGATCAATAACAAGGATTTATCTACATATGGAAAACGAGAATCACACATAAACCAATACACACTCATACTAATTAAACAATTGAAGGGTATGCACGGGGTGGAGTACAATGACTGATGCAGCGATGCGTCTAATTACATCATAAGATATCCTCAATTTTGCCTCCCCCTCCCCGGTCACATTCCGTAGAAGGTAATATTACTATAAAATATTACCACTCATTAATTATGCAACAATGCATATGATGCAGTTAAACGCAGTTAAACGCTTCATTTGGCGAGTGTTTTAATTACCATCTATTAATCACAGTGCATATAATGACGTCATGGTGTTAACCTCACTCTGGGAGGTTAACTGTTGGGAGGTTAATTTTTTCCTATAGGATTAACATTATGCTAATTGTGCTTCAATCCTTAGAAACATAACTACTTTCGTCCTTCCTAGTAAATGGAAAAAAGTTACTTGTGTTCATCAATGATCATCTTCCAGAAGTACTAAACTGTATGAAAAACTATCAAATTAATGGAAAACCAGTTGATCTGAATATGCTAAATAAATGCATTTATGACATGATTTCTGTAAACTTTCCGGAACAGAAAAATCATTCAAATTCAACCACGACAAATGAAAAATCATGTGAAAAAATTGAACTTTCGCAAGCTAAATCTACTATTTCTATTACATCTAATACATGTACAAACACTGAAAATAAAAATACCCATGAAGATAATTCTGAGATTTCAACCGAAAATAACAGTAACATGAAAAACAAAGAAGATATAAAAGAAATTCATTCCGATACAGGTATCGTAAGCCAACCATTACAGAATGTTAATGAATTATTACAAGCACGTGAAAATATCACACAAGATGAAAATTCTGTAAAATCACTTTTACGTCAACTATTAGATAAAACCGACAGTTTATTTGAACTCGTTAAATCAATAGATGAACAACGCATCGAAGATAAACAAGATTTTCAAAATAAAATCAACCAAGTTAACAATAGGATAACTGCTTTTTCTAAACAAATGTGTACAAATGACGAACACCAGGCAGAACATTTGCGTGAAATTGAAAACAGTGTCAAGCTTGTAAAAATTGAGCAAGACAAACATTTTAGTCATGTTCACAATAAAATACAAAGCCTCTCTGATAGAGTAAAAGATATACCAAGTCGTAGTCAGTGCATCGCTAAACACGTAACTCTTGAGATGGAAAAATCAAATGGAAATATAGAATATCGTAGTGTAAATATTATTAACAACAGCAACACATCCAGTACATCAAAGGCATTAGATCAACCTCAAACAAAAAGAACAAACTTTCAAACATTCCCAGACGATCGGAAAGATAAAACTTTAATAATAGGAAGTTCAATTATTAAAGGAATTGACGCAAGCAAAATTGGAAAAGATGTTCACATACGAACAAATAGAGGAGCAACAGTCCCAATTTTAACAGAAAAAATTAGAAAGTCTAATATTCAAAAACATTATACAAGTATAATTTTAGTTGTTGGTGGAAACGATGCCTCGTCCAGAATACAACCAGAAGCCTTCAGAGAGAACTACGAGTTTATGATAAAAACTCTCAGATCTATAAACCCAAGCATTGATATTGCCGTATCAGAAATTTGTCCAAGACGGAACGTTAATACAGATGTTTATAATACTATTTTACATAGGATTTCATCAGAACTTAACTTTAAAATCATCAAACAAACGGATGCATTTGTTTCCAGAGGCGGCGATCTTGTGTCTACTTACTATCACCGTGATGGCATACACCTTACTAATCAGGGTACAATACAGCTACTTAGAAACACTAACAGGGTTGTAAACATCTTCATCCGCACAAATAGTTCTCAGTCCAATAATGAAAATAATGAACAGCATGGTAAAAGACAATGCATTGTAAATACATTCAATGGTATCTGCTTTAATTGTGGCTTTTATGGTCATCATTATAAAGACTGTCACACATTTTAGGATAAAACTGATGTATTTCAATTTGTAGACAAATTCTCAAATCATAGTAAATCATTACTTCTTCACAACAATTTGGATAGACTTCTCAATTTATGTCCAAATTGTAATACATCAAAATGTATATGTACTCAAAACTCTATGTCTGAAGCTGAGATTTTTAAAAACAAAAATTCCAGAGAAAATTGTCATAAATCAGAAAATGGTATTTGCACTAATAGCTTTACCTCAAAACTTAAAAGTGATAGAATCAAACTTTATAAAAAAAACTGTCTTAATCTAAAATGTAAAGATTTCAACGCTGTATGCCTTAATGTTAGACATATTTTATCTAAATTTGACGAGTTAAAGAATATGATTACTATAAACAACAGATATTTAGATTTATTTGGATTAGTTGAAACATTCTTAAAACCTGATATTAACAATGAACAATGTAAAGTGCCAGGATACAAAATTTTCAGAAAAGATCGCCAAAGTAAGGATGGGGGTGGTCTATTGGTTTATGTCAAAGATTCTATTGCAGTTAAAAAAAGATCTGATGTATCAATAAACACATTAGAAACTTTATGGTTAGAGGTAGAATTTCCAAAATCTAAACCTTTCTTCATTTGTACTGTTTATAGACCACCAAATTCCGGCCTCAGTCCTGGATAGATCTTTTTGAGGAGGAATTTAATGCAGCTCTTTCAGAAAACAAAGAGATCATTTTAATGGGGGACTTTAATATTGACTTGATAAAAATTGAAAATAAAAAATGGATGAATTTCATAAACCATTTTAATCTTCAACAACAAATTTGCACTGCAACACGTATTTGTGACAAATCAGAAACTCTTATTGATCATATTTACACTACTAATCCTGAAAATATAGCTCATTGTCATGCTCCTTCATATGCTTTAAGTGACCACTACCCTGTATGCTTAAATAGAAAAATCAATATAAAGGTAAAGAAAGAAAATCGTATCGAAATAAAGTATAGGTGTTTCAAAAACTTTAATGAAGATGCCTTTTGTGCAGACTTACATCAAACCCCTTTTCATATTGTTGAAATGGAAGAAGATATTGATATTTCTGTCGACAAATGGTATGAACTTTTTAATCAAGTTATTAACAAGCACGCACCAATGAAAACTAAAAGAGTTAAAACATTTAAACAAGCCGAATGGTTCAATGAAGAAATTAAAAATTCCATTCAATACAGAAATATGTATCATTCAAAAAAAGATTGGGTAAACTTTAAAAAGTGGCGCAATAAAACAACGTCGTTAATATTTAATGCAAAAAAGGAATATTATCAAAACGCTATATCTAGTTCCAAAAATAGTAAAGAACTTTGGAATCACATTAAAGAGTTAAATCCAAAAATGGATAATATTTTTCCACCTAAAATGCAATATGAAAACTGTTTATACCCCCCAAGATATTGTTAATACACTAAATAATCATTTTTCTTCCGTAGCTGAAAAACTTATTGGAAATAATACTTCAGATATGGATTTTTCAAAGCTACAAACTTTTACTAGTAAAAAATTAAAGGAAACTGAAAATTTTAAATTAAAACTCATTTCTGTTGGAGAGGTGTATTCACAACTAAAACACCTTAATATTAATAAATCCGCAGGTTTAGATGGAATTGGTCCCAAATTTTTAAAGCTAAGTGCAGAGATAATATCGCCATCACTAACTTTTCTAATAAACAAAAGTATAACGTCGAATCGTTTTCCGAAAAAAATTAAAACTTGCAAGAGTAACTGCTATACATAAAGGAGGACCAACAGATATTCCCTCCAATTATCGTTCAATTTCTATTTTAAATACCATATCTAAAATTTTGAGAGACATGTATGTACACAGATATATGCATTCTTAAATAATAAAAAAAATGTTACATATCGCTCAGGCTTTTGACCTTATTAACCATTCCATACTTTTAGAAAAGTTAAAATTTTATCATATCGGAGACCATACGATAGATTGGATAAAATCATATTTGTCTGAGAGACAACAAGAAGTTCAATACGCTAACATTTAATCTGATAAATCGTTTGTAAAATATGGAGTGCCTCAAGGTTCTATTTTAGGTCCTCTGTTATTTTTAATTTATAAAAATGATTTACCACTTCATGTTAAACAATCCGACATGGATTTATATGCTGATGATTCAACATTGCATTTTCATAATAAAAACATTGAAAAAATAAACAGCATGTTGCAAAATGATTTAAATGCTATACAATCTTGGTGTAACAATAACAGTATGAACATAAATGCACAAAAAACAAAGTGTATGAAATTGGGTTCAAAACAAAAACTTGCACAACTATCAGAATTATGTGTTACCGTCAATGAAACATGTATTGAAAATGTCCATTCTTTCAAATTACTTGGAATTGACATTGATGAAAATTTAAGCTGGGAAGATCATGTTGATCGTATATGTAAGATTATTTCATCTAAAATATCACTTTTGTTTAAAATTAAAGTATATTTGCCTATACACACAAGACAACTATTTTATAATGAATATATTCTACCAAATATAGACAATTGTAGTTCAGTTTGGGGAAATTTATTACAAAAAGATTCAGATAGAATCATAAAACTTCAAAAAAGAGTTGCAAGAATTATACTTGAATGCGATATTTCAGTTCCATCTAATTTATGTTTTCATCTTTAAAATGGCTATCTTTTACAAATAGAATAAAATACCAACAATCAATTCTAATTTATAAAATTGTAACTTGACTAACACCTGATTACTTAGCAATGCTAAATATTAATGATGTGCAACACCACAACTTACGATCTATCTCTAATAATGATCTATTTGTTCCAAGACCAAATACAAATTTGTATAAAAAATCTTTTCATTATTCTGCAACAAAGGTATGGAATAATTTACCACTCAAAATAAAAAATTTTCGTAATGTGGAATTATTTAAGAAACTTTGTTATAATCATTTTCTTGAAAATTCTATGCAAGTCGAATAATTTGTTTTCTTTCTTTTGTTGTAAGAATAAGAAAATTTAATCAAAACTTTACCAATTATTGCCATTTATTGCCATTTGTATGTTTGAATGATTGAATTGTGTATATACTAGAAATATATATTGTATTTTAATGTATGAATGTTAACTGTATATATGTATTTTGTTTGAGGGCCTCAATGAAAATTAGACTACTTCTAATTGAGTTACCCTCTTTAAATAAAGAATTTATTATTATTATTATTATTATTATTATTATTAATATTATAAACAACATTTAAACATTTAACGTGTTAAAAATACATAAAACAACGTTTAACGCGTTAAATATTACAAATACATTTAACGCGATAAAACAACGTTTAACGCGTTAAATATAAACGTTGTTTTATCGTGTTAAATGCATTATTTAACGCCTTAAACGTTGTTTTATCGCGTTAAATGTATTTTTAACAAAATTAAAATTGTATTTATCGCAATACAACAACATATTAAGCGTTAAAATTTCTCCGAATGCCAACATTCTTATACATTGTTAAGGTTGTTGTTTTAAGATTGCTTTACCTGGTTGTATAATAAACTAAGGAAAATGAAATACATATGTAGCCAAAGAAAGCCATTATATTTGTGCTGATTTTTTGGATTAATTTACGTTATATTTGTGCCAATAATTTGCCATGGCCCAGTATCTTGGCTATATCCAAAGATTTATCTCGGACATATCTCAGTAGTATCTTTTAGGACTATTCTTAAGATAATATGTCTTAGACGTCTTATGTTTATCTATGTTAAAAAAATCATATATTGTCTTTCTTTACACGTTGAGTTGGTTCAACCTGTCATTTTATCAACTACATTGTACTTTCCTGCAAAATTATATTGTAAATATGCCTTGAAACTTGAAACTTGAAAACTTTTTATTTCACTAAAGGCCATGTTATGCAATAATCATATTTTATTTTGAGTTATTGCCCTTATCCCACAGGAATCCAGTGCAGTTGTAATTGATGTCGGTCAGCTGTTCAGATGCTAAATTGCCTTTGAGCGCATACACTTTTGTCTGCAAAAAAGTGACGGTAAGAAGTTTTTTTTTCAAGTTGATGATTCCTAATAGAATAACAATCCAAAGGTACCAATATCAAATATTTTTATCATAGGCTGTACACCTAATTCAATGGGGTTACCTCTCATCAGCAGCATTAAATCCGAATCATTGGGATGACCGAAAATCAAAAGTATTTAAACAAGAATTACTCATAGTTAAAATTACCGAAATCGTCAGCCAAAATTAAGCTAATTCGTTACTGACTTCCAGGCATTAAGATGACCGACAAACCCCGAAGAAGAATGGCATTAATATATTTTTATATGGATATACTTTTTTATTGCAAAATATTTGTTATATTAAAGGTGAGATCTTATTAAACTATTTATTCTTATTCTTATTCCCCGAGCTTTGCATTGATTGTTGTAAACAATACATGCATTTGACTTGACCTCATCCTCCCAATGTCAGGTTTATCAGTCCACGTTCGTTCTCTCCAACTCCTAACAACACTCATTCACATTTATATTGAATAGGGAAAGCATCTGTTTCAGATTTAAAAAAAAATTTAATTGTTATTTGTTGTCGTTGACCCCAACTATGAATGAATGAACTTTATTCTCATAAAATTATACATGGTTACAAAGATCATAAGAATACAAATATTTAATAGTATATGTACATGTAAGTATTTCAGTATTTAATACATTGTGGATAGTATATCAAGTTCAAAGAGTACAAAAAATATGATTTTTTTCTGAATCATGTTTTGTACTTTAATGTAATATATTACGGCATTTAATTTCGTGAGAACAATCAAATTAACCAAATTTCAAAAGTTTCTGAAACGGGGAATTACACTATCATTATGTACTAAAAAGATAGCGTAATTTAATTCAAAGCTGTAAAACTAACTGTAACTGAAAACAAAAACCAATATGATGCGCTCACTTGTCAATATAGCGTCATATTGCGGCGCACGGCTGATATTTAACGATATTAGTACATAGAAGGCCAGATAATATAACCTCTGCTCAACTTGAAATTTAGAGGTATTTTATCGCGTTAAAATATATTCTGACGCGATAAATAGAGAATAATACATGGTAAAATCTGTATCACATGCTGTATCAACCCGAGAAACCAATATCAGCCAGAGGCCTTGGCCCGAGGGCTGATATTGGTCGAGGTTGATACAGCATGTGATACAGATTTTAACATGTATTATACACTTTATCATATATTTAAACAGGACTTCAAATTTTCCAAATTAAAGTCTACTGCTACAAATTAAATTGATTGGGGAAAATATTTTGTGAAATAAAAAATAAAAAAATTAGGGGGGGGTTGAAAAAAAGTCAAATAATCGGGAAAAAATTTGAATATTTGTTTTTTTTTTTTAATTTACCCCCCCCCCCCCCCCCCCCGCCCAAAAAAAATTTCGCCCCCCCCCCCAAAAAAAACAAATAACTAAAAAAAAAAAAAAAAAAAAAATACAAAAAGTAAAATTGAAAAAAAAAATGAAAAAAAGCTATGTGATAAAGGGTAAGCCATGTGATAAAGGGGTGTGATAAAGGGTAGACATACGATAAAGGGGTGTGATAAAAGGTGCGCATCAAAGTTGAGCGATACGGATTAAACAGCAGGCTATTTATCAAATATTCAAAACTACTGTATTTACTACTAAATATATGATAAAAGGGTGTTTTGAAGCGATAAAGGTAATTTAACGTGATAAAAGATGTTTTAAAGCGTTAAAATATATTCTAACGCGATAAAAGGTATTTTGACGCGATAAAAAGTATTTTAACGCGATAAAGGGTGTTTTAAATAACGCGATAAAAGATGTTTAAAGGTAAAAGGTATTTTAACGCGTTAAAAGATATTTTTAAAAAACATATATATAGCTTTTAAACAATCTTTATATAATTTAAAAGCTCTGTCTATCATGAGGTCATACGTGCTGTTTCATATAGAGGGCCGTAAATTAGGATTGTTTAAAAGGAGCCAGTAAATAAGGCGGGGTCTATATATACTTTATTCTGATAAACCTATGTAGATACAATGATACACAGAAGAACATAGACATATACAAAAATAATATTAATGGTACAAATGTCATGAATGTTGAGGAAATAAAATAAATGCACAATACAATATATGCTACATGGATATATAAACATGTTAGAATAAATGTAATGATTAGTGAAGTAAGAGTGAAAATAGGATGGAAAAAGTGGGTGGTTAATTGGGCCATGATAATCCATTTTATTATAATATTGTATAATTCAAAAGCTGTCATTTGTCAAAATAGATCACGTGGTCAACCTGTAAAAAGCTTGTAAAATAGGTGTTTCCATAAATAAAATTAAAAATGTTGAAAGACTAAGAGTTTCTAAAAATAATTTAGTTGAAAGACCCCCTTATTCCAAAAATAGAATTTAGAACAAATTTATAAAGCGATATTTTGATTGGCTGTTGGATTAGTCTAACGACCAATCAGAATCGATCTTTCATTCTTACTTCGGAAGTTCATTAAATATGTGATGTTTACATGTTGTTTTGTTAATATTAAATTGTTAAAGTTTATCATTTTCCATTCAATATCAACATACATGACATAATGAAAAGGATATAGGGAATATGTCAGAGATTCAAAACCGTAAAGCACAGGTTAGTTCGTTGGTTATTGAAATAGAACATGATTGATATTTTGTGAATTTGAATATTATAATAAAACAATTATAGGCTTTAAAATGTCGGTCGATACATGTTTTATCGACCTCCTCTAAAGGCTATAATTGTATATTATCATTTATCACTCTAATGAACTTGCACAGTTTTTTTTAGTTTGGATTGCTTTGTTGTATATTAAAATATTATAAATTTTTGTAAATATTTTAGCTAAAAACTGGTTTCTTTCTCTGGTCTAGAGTCCGTCAAGGACCCCAGAAGCTGAATAGATTTAAGTGCTTTATCCACCATTTCGTCCTTTACAGCTTAATTTATTACGTTTCACAGAGATATCAAGGGATGCAAAAAATGGCTTATAACGATTAAAGAAATATTTTGTGTCAGCAAAAATACATGTTAGTATTCATATTATGTACCTACAAAGTTCATATTAGATTTGTGGAAGTGTGATCAAAGTCGAGTTGACTACTCAGCACATGAAGAGGTATCCTAACACCCCTTCTGTGACTGGTTGGTCCAGAATGTTTTAATTGTAAACATTTCCAAAAATTTACGACGAAAGACTGCCACCATGTTATCAAGAAATTTGATGGACCCCTCTTTTCATGTGATAGATATCATAACTTTGATCGCCATTCCACAAATCAATCAATGGAATAGTTCGATCCCTCACATCGAAACAAACAGGATGTTGTGAGAGTTTTCATGCATTCTGATACTCAGAGACTATGCAGAATTCAATAAATTATTATATAGTATCACCCGGTGATAACTAATATAATAAAAATCAAATACACCTTGCCATTCATGTCAAAGGTGAGCTTGTTTGTGTTTGACCCGGTCGGTATTTGTGTTATCTATAAGTTTTTTAATCGTCTAAATACTTTTTTGCCAGTCCGCCGCAATAGGCAATAGGTGGCAATTAATGGCCTACATAATTCAAATTAATTTACAGCCCTATCATATACAACCTAAATTCTACCCTTATTCTGATTCCACTCATTTTCTTGATTACTAACTTTCAAAACAAAACAAAAATACCTGTAAGGTAATCAAACAATTTGCAAATGCAGTATGTCACTGTTCTTTTATCTGATAATTTTAAATTACACAAATGTATTTTAAAAGAAATAAATCATGACAGAAAGCATATTGGCAAGCTCCTCTCGTTTGCTCAGACATCAATAATACATGACAAACAGAAAATTTCAGAGCATAAGCATTAAAAAAATAACAGTTCAAAGATACTTATCTTATTATTCCAAGGGGTACGCCATCCCCTTCACCAGCTAGAGATCCGTCCTGCATCCGCTGGGGCCTTAGGCGGCCAATACCTCTAAAACCTCTTTTGTTAAGCGTAGTGCGTATATTTTGAAAGTTTTTAAAACATGCACATAACAAATATTAACTATTTAACGTGTTAAAAGTATATTTAACTCGGTAAACGAATGTTAACGCGATAAAAGAATATTTAACGCGATAAACGATCATTTAACGCGTTAAAAATATTTTATCTGATGTAAATTACTGGCTTGTGTATACTTTTTTTTATCGCGATAAACATTTGAATTGTGATATCAATGAATTTTAAGTCGTAGATTTTAACGCGAAAGCATATTTTGCTATCTAACGCATTAAAGACAGTTTTAAGGCGTTAAAAAGGGGAATTTATTTATCGCGATAAACTTATCGTTTTACGCGTTAAAACAGGATTTAACTCGTTAAAATGACATTTATCACTTTAAATTTTAACGCGTTAGTTTATACCGTTTCTTACATGAACGGCCTTTCATAGAGGATCCCACCATGGTTTTGGTCAGTCATTTATTGGTGGTCTGTGGTGTCTGAAGACGTTATACAACTCAGATGGAAAGTAATCGTAAGATGATATATTTGTATCAAGCCAGGTTTCAGTGCCGAGAATAATGGTCAGGTTTTACAGTATCAATCATATCTAGCAGCTCAAGCTTTTTATTTTTTTATTGATTGGAAGTTAATTGTCAATTTTTAGCTCACCTGGCCTGCGGCTCGGGCATTATCAATGTTTCAAGCAATATCAGTCGGGAGGGCAGTCACTATATCATGATAATGCCCTCTATATAAGCAACTATTGTATAAATAATGCTTTCAGAAAATGGTATGATAAGTTTGGCTTTATTGATAATCAACTTGTTCTTACTATCCTTGGTAATGATTTATGGTATAATTCGTCTTTACTTAGAAAATAGTATAATGATTTGACTGAGGTGATCAAATTCAAATTTCATATTGTATTTATTGGCATTTAAATTCTTCAATTTTTCATCTTGTATATTATAAAACTATGTATTTGTATATATCTATGTTCTATCTATGTCTGAAATAAATGGTGATTATTATCATTACTAAACTTAACTGTATGGAAGTTAAATTATCAATTGGATACATATCTATGGACTGTACACCGTCTTGCACACCCCCAAAAAAGTTTTAATGGTATGAAATGACAAAGAAATTGGTATCTCCCACTGCATTAGATATTCTATACGTTGGTATATGTTTTATATTCGTATTTCCAACTCGCTTGGCTAGAGGTAATAATTAATAAAAAAACATAAAAACTAATTCTCTATTTTTAAAACTACATCATTATACATTCAATACCAAATCTCTACTCTCCTCCCAACTCTTAACTCACTAAATACATGCATATTCAACAGATAAGTAGGCGTGTCAAAATGATTATAATGACAAGCCAATATATACACATGAGACCTGCTTAACTGATTTCATTAACCAGTATGAAAATGATAAATATAACATCCCCCGCCACAAATCAGAAATTTACGAAATTTCTCACTGGTTATTGAAATCAGATTAAACAAAGAAAACAAGTTGCTTTCTTTAAAAAAAGAAAAGCAATACGCGAACCCACGTCTGCTGACTGGTCACCAACATTTGTGGATTTTATTTGCTTTTGATTTGAAATAATTAACTGTGAATTAGATATTGATAAATATTGATGAGTTTTGTTGTCACATCATCATTAAAAATATGTAATAGTGTGTAGATTATTGCACAAGTGAATAGGAATGTAGATAATTTTTACTTTGTGTTTAATGTACAAATTCCTGATCCTAATTGCAATTCCCAATTTCTGCAAACTCTAAAGTGACTAAGGCAAATTGCATTGACTTTGCAACATATCTTTAATCCTCAGGTTTCTATATTTTCCGGCTCAATTCATTTTAACTTTCAAAATTCATATCGACATAATTTGTTTCCTGGATGTTTTTAATTATCCTGCATAATTATTTGAGGCTGTCTGTGACAATCATACATACTTTATTTGTAATGTAAGCAATGAGGACATATAAGATAAGTGTAAATGTTAAAGTTTTTGACCTCACATTTGAATATGGTTTTGGCGTTACCTATCAAAATACCTTTATATATGACTAATAATTGCTAGTATATAAGAGGTGTGCTGTGATATACCTTCAAGAATAAAGGCAACCAAATAAATATAAAAAAGAAGTTTGGTATGAATTTCGATGAGATTGTTTCACAATCTCAATATGTCGCCAACGAAACAACTATCCACCAGACCAAATGAATAACCTCTTGCAAAAAATAGAGACCACTTTTTTTCAAATAAGATTTATAATACTGTAAATTCAGAAATTATTGCGATTCTTTTATTATTGTAAAAAATGCGACAGGCTTATAATAGCAATTATTTATACTCGCATTTTTTGTATACTTGTATTTTTTTATAAGAATTAAACAGGATTTTTCACAATATCGCAAAATTAATATTGCATTTTATTCTAAAATGATAAAATCGCAATAATAAATGCAGGTAATAATTTCTGAAATAACAGTATGTTGCCAATGAGTTGTCTATCCACAAAAAACCAAATGTATGTATGCTTGGGAGGAAACAATAAAACATGTTCTGGATGAACTTGCTGATTTGTAAATCCAAGGATTTGTATATATACAAATTATTGCTAAATCTACCTTTTATCAATTATTTTTGCATGACTGGTGAAATTTCCATACTCCATAACCAGCTGAATCAGGTCCAATATGTAGTACAAAGACAAAATTTATTGGCAAAATTAGTACAATAATTAACATGTTTTTTATAAACATATTATATGATACAATTATATATATATATAACTTACGAAAGAACAACACAAATACGAAATTTAAATATGAGTTTATGATATAATAATACATGTTAATAATAAAATATTAATGAATTAACACGTTTTAAGAATATATCGGTAAATTATTTCCCTTTTGGAACCTCATTTCATGTTACATAAGTGACCAAAGTATCTGGGATGTTCAGGTCCGTAATTATCAACTAATTTAATTTTAAGACAATAAACAAAGGCGATGTCTTCAAAGGGTTATTTATTTATATACAATATTGACACATCATGCTTTCATGATCACACTTACGCAATTTTCACTTAATAAACGGTTTCTTATGAAGTAAAACAATGCAAACTATTCTCATAATTGCAACATAAGTTAAAGATGCAGATACTTGAAGATTAGACTTTAACTGTTATTTAAGGGGGTAGGCCTGGGTTAGGCCAAAATTTTCCACTCGTTTAATTTTTTTCATATTTTCGTCATGCATTATATATGTCTCAATACACCACCTGAGAAAATTTTGTTGAAATTCAACCACGCGTTTCCTTCACAGGGTTCATTGAAAATGGGCATTTAAGGGGTACCCTTCACTCCAGGAGATGACACAAGTTAATGAATATTACTACCTCTCATAGCACATATGTTTGATGAAAAATAGTTATAATTGTTGAACTGAAGAACAGGGATATTGTCTTAATCAAAAATGAAATATGATGGTAAAATTCACTCTTTATATGAAAATCCAAAGGTAAAAAGTACCAGACATGTTAGGAATTTCGTTCATTTTCAGTTGCCTCATTCAATATTCAAACACTGCTGTAAAAAAATCCTGTCGTTTAATTCTTACAAAAAACTGTTACAAAAAATATCATATATATATATGTGTTATATGACTAAAAATTATGAAATTCTAACCACAAGTTTACACAAAATACTCGATCAATTTTTAAGGTAGGACGTCATTACGTTACAATACGACGTTACGATAAGAGTTATCGTTCCTAACGTTATCGAGTATAAACCTATTCTATATGTTCAAAGAACGCGAAGAAGATTGAATAGAGGACGATGATGAACTAAATTATAAACGGAAATAAATTTAAAGAAAATATAATTATTATGACTAAAAACCAAGCATTCTCTCTTAAGTCCTGTGATACTTTTAAACTTATTTATTTATAGTGGATTGGGAAACAAGTGATACCAACTTATACCAATCCCTCTCCACTTGGCGGGTGCGAGAGAGGCTCCTGTAGCGGCATTTTAGCATACTCTTTTTCGACATCTACACAGGAGTCTTTAACGTGCTAAGGGTGTTTCCCTTCCTTAACACGGGACAGCAATTTCCGTCCCCATCCGACGGATTAGCATCGTATACCGAAACCATCCTCGCAAATGGTGTCGATAAGTCCGGTCGCAAATTTGATCCTTGAAATTTTCATATCGAACGGGAATCGAACTAGGGACCTTTGGCTTCGTAGTCCGATGCGCTGACCACTAAACCACGGCGCCCACGGCGATAGTTTTGTAAGTTTACTTTTATTTTGTCAAAACTGGGTTTTGTTTATAAAATACATGATCTAAAAAACATTACAGAAAAAATAAAGACTTGATATTCTCCTAAATCTAACAAATTACAAAATATGATGGTTGAATCGCCAGTGACTAAAAGTTTTTATAAATACAAAATAGCAAAGGTAAAGCTGTGAGAGGAAAAGAGAAGAATGAGAGCAAAAAAAGAAAAAAACCTGAAATCGCGTTATATCGAAAAATCATGAACCAAAGACAATTTCTTCGAAAAATTTATTCTCCCGGGGTAGTCAATACATCCGAAAGCCGCGGAAGTGATCAAGAGGTATAGTTCTATAAACTTTTCTAAAAGTTTTGAATTTTATGTTTATTGTTACCATCTTTACTGGCTTTGGAAGAGATAAAATCCGCAGGGGCTTTCTACGAGCTCGTTCGCAAAAGCTGCACATTAAAATGGAACCTTGTCTCACATAGACGAATTTACCAGCAAAACTTTTTACCAATAAATAATCTATTATTATGTATTATTTTTCATTTGTATTACAATTCGTTTTTTATTATTATTATTATTATTAAAAAAAATGATTTGCAAGGGTAAGTATTGCCGTTGTGGTGTAAAATATAAATATACCTGAAAATTATATATCTTCAATTTAATATGATTTAATTTAGTCCAGTTTTCCTCATTCACTTTGATAAGCCAACATATTTCAATGTTCAATATATCCACTAGAACATTTTGACCAAATGTTCAAAAGAAAAAAAATCGATTTCATTAAATTTTGATTATTTACAAAAATAAATAAAAAAGATAGACCATTCCATTAGGGTGGGAGTAAATAATCCATGCTATTTAATAACGCAATTATTATGGTAATGCTCGGGTATATCTGATTTTTATTTGGAATAAAAAATGTCTTGGAACTTTGTCTGTTTATAACTGGTAAGTAACGTTAAATAGATTAGCGTAATCCCTGAACACCGAACGTACAGTTGTTCAAATACTACGTTCTTCGTGATATGCATTTCATAATTGCCACTGGATGTTACACAATAATTCATCAATATATCAAATCCTACGTAATTATCGATTTTGCACATATTTCGAGAAAGTTTTAGATTCGTTATTACGGAGATGCCCCTTACCGAACCTCTTCACTTCGTCTAATGCGAGGAAATTTTGTACGTCATAGTAATGCCACGTCATTCCTATTGTTTGACGTCAAAGAAAAAAACATCAATAGGAGTTATCTCCCATACCCCAGGCCTACCCCCTTAAAAACAAAAATAAAAAAATAATTGAAATTTAATGAACATAAATTCATATTTAAAATCTTTTCCGAAATTTCCAAAAACTACCATCAACAAACCAAAACTAAAGTTTTTGATATATTTGTATATTTCATCAATATCGTCTTGAAATCTTCCTTTTCCGTTTTATCGATATATTACAATACAAAAAAATGAATAACAATTACTTATAAAAGCTTACTAGAACGGTATGAATTAATTAACGTAGAAAAATAAATACTTTTAACAATAATAATATTATCTTTCTGTTTTACGATTTAATATAAATATTTAAACCAGAATGTTCTCTCCCAAGTGAATGATAAAAATTACACACTATCACGTGGTTAAATCTTCAGACATAATTTAGTTTACATGTAATCGTGACACTGAACAATGCCACGTTAAAATTGACCTAGATACACACAGTGTTCAGGGGTCGCATCAAAACAAATATAATAGCGTTGTTATTTAGAAACCTTCACATTATTAAAAGCACATATATTTTGTGAAAAGGCAAATAGGTTTAAATATTCACACTAAGTCTTTATTGTTTAAGTTTGATTGTTGAAATATAGCCGTATCAAAGAAGTAGATTACTATCTGTAGAAATGGTTGAAAACATTCGAGACATTCCGAGAATTTTATTCCGACTTCCGGCCGAGAGATATCGATTGGCCCATAGACACGATCAACGTTATTCCACACCCAGTCCAGCCTTTCCGATAGATGTCGCGGTAACGCTCTATAAATAGATAAGGAAATCACCTAACGCGTATGAAAACCGAAAACACAAGCAACAGCATCTGATTCCGTGGTAGGGTTGTAAGTGAAATGAAAAGGAAAACAACAAACAATTACAGTTTAGTGCTAATAGATATGGCGAATGATAACAGATAAAATAAGATAAAAAAGAAAGAACTGTCAAAAAGTGATACAAGCCGCTGGCATATACCAAATCACATTTATCTACACTACAGACGTACAGAAGAACACATGGCCAAGAGGTATTTTTTAACAACAATTCAATTGTAACCATTTAAAAATATTAATTATATTCATACACCATTCATTACTATTTATCAGAGGGTTGGAAAAGGGGGGGGGGGGGGTCAGTATCGTCATGATCTCTGTACATAGTTCCTTGTGTTTTCAGAGACTAAAAAGTTACATACTCCTTGAAATGAAAAGGGGGGGGGGGGGTCAAATAATTTACCAGTCTCGGAAGCTATTTTGATTCTTCCATCCTTTTCTTGCCTTCAAGAACATATATATAGAAATTGAGACAGTACAATTAATGTTCTCTATAAAGTTTTGACATGATAAAATAAGGAATGTGCATTTTGTACTAGTGAGGCAATTTTGATACGGGATTTGGCACCTGTGCTAATTTATTTGACGGTTTAAAAAACAGTTGTTGTTCCACTACCTAAAATTGAAAAAACGTGTGTTCAATCATAATATTCAAGGATCGAAAAAAGTACATGTCCCATCAAACTTGTATTACAATTCAAAAAAATAAAATAAAAAAATTGATGCGATGGAACAAATATTATTAAAAATATTAAAAAATTATAGGTCTTCTATCTTCATGTACAAATGGTTTAATGCTGTAAATGATCAAGGGTGAGAACAAATATTATTGAAAATATTAAAAAATTGTAGATCTCGTATATGAATATAGTACATACATGTACAAATGATGTTATGCTGTAAATGGTCAAGGGTGAGATTTTTCTCAATTAGGGGCGAGATTTTGAAAATTCCAGCTGTAAAAATGTTATATTTTCTTCAATTAACTTGGATTTTGTATAATGTTGTGGTATATATTTTTTTAATACAAACAGTTTATTAATGACATTTAATATTTTTCTATCTGAAAACAAACCCTAAACGTATAAACTTCTTTACTCAAGGCTAAATCATTGGCTGCTGAAAACAATTAAGTATTAAAATTGTCATATTTTCTTCAAATGAACTTTATATCTTGTATAATATTATTTTTATAATATGCAAGTGTTTATTAAATTCACACAGTCTCTTGTTTTAAATCAATCACCTGAAATTTAAATCTCTATCTGTGGGTTACAGTAGACATCATGACTTATATCCCCCAGTCCTGCACTATACTAATTAAACACACACTCCAGCCCAGACATGTAGTATGAATATACAATGATACAACAGACACACTTGACATTGCTACTCAGTGTCTGTAACCAACATAACTTATACCCCCCAGTCCTGCACTATATAACACCCACTCCAGCCCAGACATATAGCATGAATATACACTGATACAACAGACACACTTGACATTGATATCTAGTATCAGTGGGTAACAGTAGACATCATGACTTATAAACCCAAGTCCTGCACTATATAACACCCACTCCAGCCCAAACATGTAGTATGAATATACACTGATACAACAGACACACTTGACATTGGTAACCAGTGTCTGTTGGTTACAGTAGACATCATGACTTATATCCCCCAGTCCTGCACTATATAACACCTACTCCAGCCCAGACATGTAGTATGAATATACAATGATACAACAGACACACTTGACATTGCTACCCGGTTTCTGTTGGTTACAGTAGACAATGACTTGTAGCCGCCAGTCCTGCACTATATAACTCCAGCCCAGACATTGGTAACCAGTATCAGTGGATTACAGTAGACATCATGACTTATACCCCCCAGTCCTGCACTATATAACACCCACTCCAGCCCAGACATGTAGTATGAATATACACTGATACAACAGACACACTTGACATTGCTACCCAGTTTCTGTTGGTTACAGTAGACATCATGATTTATATCCCCCAGTCCTGCACTATATAACACCCACTCCAGCCCAGACATATAGTATTAATATATATTGATACAACAGACACACTTGACATTGGTAACAAGTATCTGTGGGTTACAGTACACATCATGATTTATATCCCCCAGTCCTGCACTATATAACCCCCACTCCAACCCAGACATGTAGTATGAATATACACTGATACATCAGACACTCTTGATATTATTATCTTGTATCTGTGGGTTACAGTAGACATCATTACTTCTATTTATATTTTAGACCTTGGGTTGATCATTTTGTATCCCTTGAAAACGATTACAAAGGATGTGTTAAGTCCATCAACCAAGTGGAAAGTGTTGTCCAGGAATTTGAAAATGCTACCAGCTCATATTTTATAATCCATAGGACCAAAAGACAGTTTTGGAAAAGAGCTAAGTAAAATTAAACACCTAGTAAAATTAATATTAAACTTTTAATTGTAAAAATTCTGTTTGTTTTTATAGGAATAAAGAATAGGACAGGAACACTGTTTGGTATAATTGTTTACCAGTACTTTATTATTCTTATAATTCCATAATTCATCGAAAAGTTTTGACAATTTTTATTGTCATCACTTGGCGTCTGTTGTTTGACGTCCGTCGTCCACAATCCATATTTTAAACCTCTGGGCCATTTGGGGCCAAACATTGGTGGAATGGTCCTTGGGTGAACCCTTCCAAAATTGTGTCCTGTGTCCCCGGCCTTCGAACAAGATGTCGGCCAAGCTAAAAATAGAAAAAAAGGGGGAGGGTAAAATTTTAAAAAATCTCCTCTGAAGCTACTATGCCAACCTAAGCAAAACTTTGCTGAAATGATCCTTGTATCCGATGGTGCCGACCTCCGACCACGACGGTTGCCGCAGTCGAACTTAACATAGGACCCTTTGGGAAATACATACAAAAATCTTCTTTTAACAACCGCTGAATGGATTGAAACCAAACATGGCATGAATGTTTCTTATGAGGTGCTGACCAAGCTTTGTTATTTTGTTTCCGATCCATCATCAAAGATTACCGCAAGCGGGGCATTTTGTTTAACATAGGACCCTATGGGAAATACAATAAAAAGATCTTCTAGAGAACCACTGAAAGGATTGAAACCAAACATGTCATGAATGTTCCTTTTGAGGTGCTGACTTAGTGTTGTTTCTTTGTTGGTGAACAGTCATCCACGATGGCCACCAGCGAGGGCCTTAGTTTAACATATGACCCTATGGGAAATACAATAAAAAATCTTCTAGACAACCACTGAAAGGATTGAAACCAAACATGTCATGAATGTTCCTTTTGAGGTGCCGACTTAGTGTTGTTTCCTTATTGGTGAACAGTCATCCACGATGGCTGCCAGCTGGGGATTTAGTTTAACATATGACCCTAGTCCCGATTATTGGAAACACATACAAAGATCTAGAGATCAATGTCTTACCAATGTCAAATGTGTCTGTTGTATCAGTGTATATTCATACTACATGTTTGGGCTTGAGTGGGTGTTATATAGTGCAGGACTGGGGATATAAGTCATGGTGTCTACTGTAACCAACAGACACTGGGTAGCAATGTCAATTGTGTCTGTTGTATCAGTGTATATGTATATTGATACTATATGTCTGGGCTGGAGTGGGTGTTATATAGTGCAGGACTGGGGGATATAAATCATGATGTCTACTGTAACCCACAGATACCTGTTACCAATGTCAAATGTGTCTTTTGTATCAGTGTATATACATACTATATGTCTGGGCTGGAGTGGTTGTTATATAGTGCAGGACTGGGGAATATACGTCATGATATCTACTGTAACCCACAGATACTAGTTACCAATATCAAGTGTGTCTGTTGTATCAGTGTATATTCATACAACATGTTTGGGCTGGAGTGGGTGTTATATAGTGCAGGACTGGGGGATATAAGTTATGATGTCTACTGTAACCAACAGACCATGCTTAGCAATGTCAAGTGTGTCTGTTGTATCAGTGTATATTCATACTACATGTCTGGGCAGGAGTGGGTGTTATATAGTGCAAGACTGGGGGATATAAGTCATGATGTCTGCTGTAACCCACAGATACTGGTTACCAATGTCAAGTGTGTCTTTTGTATCAGTGTATATTCATACAACATGTCTGGGCTGGAGTAAGTGTTATATAGTGCAGGCCAGGGGGTATAAATCATGATGTCTACTGTAATCCACTGATACCAGTTACCAATGTCTGGGCTGGAGTGGGTGTTATATAGTGCAGGACTGGGGGCTACACGTCATTATGGCTACTGTAACCAACAGAAACCGGGTAGCAATGTCAAGTGTGTCTGTTGTATCATTGTATATTCAGACTACATGTTTGGGCTTGAGTGGGTGTTATATAGTGCAGGACTGGGGGATATAAGTCATGGTGTCTACTGTAACCAACAGACACTGGGTAGCAATGTCAAGTATGTCTGTTGTATCACTGTACATGTATATTGATACTATATGTCTGGGTTGGAGTGGGTGTTATATAGTGCAGGACTGGGGGATATAAATCATGATGTCTACTGTAACCCACAGATACTGGTTACCAATGTCAGGTGTGTCTGTTGTATCAGTGTATATTCATACTATATGTCTGGGCTGGAGTGGTTGTTATATAGTGCAGGACTGGGGGATATAAGTCATGTCTACTATAACCCACAGATACTAGTCACCAATATTAAGTGTGTCTGTTGTATCAGTGTATATTCATACTACATGTTTGGGCTGGAATGGGTGTTATATAGTGCAGGACTGGGGGATATAAGTTATGATGTCTACTGTAACCAACAGACCATGGGTAGCAATGTCAAGTGTGTCTGTTGTATCAGTGTATATTCATACTATATGTCTGGGCTGGAGTGGTTGTTATATAGTGCAGGACTTGGGGATATAAGTCATGATGTCTACTGTAACCCACAGATACTAGTAACCAATATCAAGTGTGTCTGTTTTATCAGTGTATATTCATACTACATGTTTGGGCTTGAGTGGGTGTTATTTAGTGCAGGACTGGGGGGATATAAGTCATGATGTCTACTGTAACCCACAGATACTGGTTACCAATGTCAAGTGTGTCTTTTGTATCAGTGTATATTCATACTATATGTCTGGGCTGGAGTGAGTGTTATATAGTGCAGGCCAGGGGGTATAAATCATGATGTCTACTGTAACCCACAGATACTAGTTACCAATATCAAGTGTGTCTGTTTTTTCAGTGTATATTCATACTACATGTTTGGGCTGGAGTGGGTGTTATATAATGCAAGACTGGGGGATATAAGTTATGATGTCTGCTGTAACCAACAGATCATGGGTAGCAATGTCAAGTGTGTCTGTTGTATCAGTGTATATTCATACTATATGTCTGGGCTGGAGTGGTTGTTATATAGTGCAGGACTTCGGGATATAAGTCATGATGTCTACTGTAACCCACAGATACTAGTTACCAATATCAAGTGTGTCTGTTGTATCATTGTATATTCATGCTACATGTTTAAGCTTGAGTGGGTGTTATATAGTGCAGGACTGGGGGATATAAGTCATGATGTCTACTGTAACCAACAGACACTGGTTACCAATGTCAAGTGTGTCTGTTGTATCAGTGTATATTCATACTACATGTCTGGGCTGGAGTAAGTGTTATATAGTGCAGGCCAGGGGGTATAAATCATGATGTCTACTGTAATCCACTGCTACCAGTTACCAATGTCTGGGCTGGAGTGGGTGTTATATAGTGCAGGATTGGGGGCTACACGTCATTATGTCTACTGTAACCAACAGAAACCGGGTAGCAATGTCAAGTGTGTCTGTTGTATCATTGTATATTCAGACTACATGTTTGGGCTTGGGTGGGTGTTATATAGTGCAGGACTGGGGGATATAAGTCATGGTGTCTACTGTAACCAACAGACACTGGGTAGCAATGTCAAGTATGTTGTATCACTGTACATGTATATTGATACTATATGTCTGGGCTGGAGTGGGTGTTATATAGTGCAGGACTGGGGGATATAAATCATGATGTCTACTGTAACCCACAGATACTGGTTACCAATGTCAAATGTGTCTTTTGTATCAATGTATATTCATACTATATGTCTGGGCTGGAGTGGTTGTTATATAGTGCAGGACTGAGGGATATAAATCATGATGTCTACTGTAACCAACAGATACTAGTTACTAATATCAAGTGTGTCTGTTGTATCAGTGTATATTCATACTACATGTTTGGGCTGGAGTGGTTGTTATATAGTGCAGGATTTGGGGATATAAGTCATGATGTCTACTGTAACCCACAGACACTGGTTACCAATGTCAAGTGTGTCTGTTGTATCAGTGTATATTCATACTACATGTTTGGGCTGAAGTGGGTGTTATGTAGTGCAGGACTGGGAGGTATAAGTCATGATGTCTACTGTAATCAACTGATACAAATTACCAATGTCTGGGCTGGAGTGGGTGTTATATAGTGGAGGACTGGGGGATATAAGTCATGATGTCTACTGTAATCAACAGACACTGGTTACCAATGTCAAATGTGTCTGTTGTATCAGTGTATATTCATCCTATATGTCTGGGCTGGAGTGTGTGTTTAATTAATATAGTGCAGGACTGGGGGGTATAAGTCATGATGTCTACTGTAATCCACTGATACTAGTTACCAATGTCTGGGCTGGAGTGGATGTTATATAGTGCAGGACAGGGTGCTACAAGTCATTATTTCTACTGTAACCAACAGAAACCGGGTAGCAATGTCAAGTGTGTCCGTTGTATCATTGTATATTCAGACTACATGTCTGGGCTGGAGTAGGTGATATATAGTGCAGGACTGGCGGATATAAGTCATGATGTCTACTGTAACCAACAGACACTAGTTACCAATGTCAGGTGTGTCTGTTGTATCAGTGTATATTCATGCTATACGTCTGGGCTTGAGTGTGTGTTTAATATAGTGCAGGACTGGGGGGTATAAGTCATGATGTCTACTGTTACCCACTGATACTGGTTACTAATGCCAAGTGTGTCTGTTGTATTAGTGTATATTCATATTACATGTCTGGACCTGAGTGAGTGTAATATAGTGCAGGAATGGGGTCTACAAGTCATGATATCTACTGTAACAAACAGAAACTGGGTAGCAATGTCAAGTATGTCTGTTGTATCAGTATATATTTAGACTATATGTCTGGGCTGGAGTGGGTGTTATATAGTGCAGGACTGGGGGGATATAAGTCATGATGTCTACTGTAACCAACACAAACTGGGTAGGAATGTCAAGTTTGTGTGTTGTATCAGTGTATATTCATACTACATGTCTGGGCAGGAGTGGGTGTTATATAGTGCAGGACTGGGGGATATAAGTCATGATGTCTACTCTAACCAACAGACACTGGGTAGCAATGTCAAGTGTGTCTGTTGTATCAATGTATATTCATACTACATGTCTGGGCTGGAGTGGGTGTTATATAGTGCAGGACTGGGAGCTACAAGTCATTATGTCTACTGTAACCAACAGAAACCGGGTAGCAATGTCAAGTGTGTCTGTTGTATCATTGTATATTCATACTACATGTCTGGGCTGGAGTAGGTGTTATATAGTGCAGGACTGGCGGATATAAGTCAAGATGTCTACTGTAACCAACAGACACTGGTTACCAATGTCAAGTGTGTCTGTTGTATCAGTGTATATTCATACTACATGTCTGGGCTGGAGTGTGTGTTTAATTAGTATAGTGCAGGACTGGGGGGTATAAGTCATGATGTCTACTGTAACCCACAGATAGAGATTTAAATTTCAAGTGAGTGATTTGAAACAAAAGACTGTGTGAATTTAATAAACACTTGCATATTATAAAAATAATATTATACAACATATAAAGTTCATTTTAAGAAAATATGACAATTTTAATACTTAATGGTTTTCAGCAGTCAATGATTTAGCCTTGAGTAAAGAAGTTTATACGTTTAGGGTTTGTTTTCAGATAGAAAAATATTAAATGTCATTAATAAACTGTTTGTATTAAAAAAATATATACCACAACATTATACAAAATCCAAGTTAATTGAAGAAAATATAACATTTTTACAGCTGGTTGTGTCTGCCAATACTTGTGATAGCTTACACTTTAGGGGCCAGACTCATTCTTTTTCATCCCAGAAATGTTTGGTAAAATTATGTAATCTCACTAAAAAATTCTTAAAATTTTTATTTTTCAAAATCTCCCCCCTAATTGAGAAAAATCTCACCCTTGACCATTTACAGCATAACATCATTTGTACATGTATGTACTATATTCATATACGAGATCTACATTTTTTAAATATTTTCAATAATATTTGTTCTCACCCTTGATCATTTACAGCATTAAACCATTTGTACATGAAGATAGAAGACCTATAATTTTTTAGTATTTTTAATAATATTTGTTCCATCGCATCAATTTTTTTATTTTATTTTTTTGAATTGTAATACAAGTTTGATGGGACATGTACTTTTTTCGATCCTTGAATATTATGATTGAACACATGTTTTTTTCAATTTTAGGTAGTGGCACAACAACTGTTTTTTAAACCGTCAAATAAATTAGCACAGGTGCCAAATCCCGTATCAAAATGGCCTCACTAGTACAAAATGCACATCCCTTATTTTATCATGTCCAAACTTTATAGAGAACATTAAATGTGCTGTCTCAATTTCTATATATATGTTCTTGAAGGCAAGAAAAGGATGGAAGAATCAAAATAGCTTCCGAGACTGGTAAATTATTTGACCCCCCCCTTTTCATTTCAAGGAGTATATAACTTTTTAGTCTCTGAAAACACAAGGAACTATGTACAGAGATAATGACGATACTGACCCCCCCCCTTTTCCAACCCTCTGATAAATAGTAATGAATGGTGTATGAATATAATTAATATTTTTAAATGGTTATAATTGAATTGTTGTTAAAGAAAACACGTCTTGGCCATGTGTTCTTCTGTACGTCTGTAGTGTAGATAAATGTGATTTGGTATATGCCAGCGGCTTGTATCACTTTTTGACAGTTCTTTCTTTTTTATCTTATTTTATCTGTTATCATTCGCCATATCTATTAGCACTAAACTGTAATTGTTTGTTGTTTTTCTTTTCATTTCACTTACATCCCTACCACGGAATCAGATGCTGTTGCTTGTGTTTTCGGTTTTCATACACGTTAGGTGATTACCTTATTTATTTATAGAGCGTTACCGCGACATCTATCGGAAAGGCTGGACCGGGTGCGGAATAACGTTGATCCACAGACACATCCAAAATTCGCCAATGTATAAGGGTGAACCCCTCAGGGGGTTCACGCAAAAAAATAATAGGACAAAATTATGAATTTAAAAAATATACATATATGAATTTGAATAAAAAAAAAAAAAATACAAAAGACACACACTAAATTTTCAATTTAAAAAAGCTCAAGATATCAAGGCTAAATATGTGATAATTCCAAAAGAAAGAAAAAATAACGAAATAGTTAATAAATTTAAGTAAAGAATTGGAATAATAAAAAAATAATCTACATGTAACATCTGGGATCAATATAAAAACTTTCCTAGCAACCAGAAATATTTACAAGTCATCAATTCTTATTATGATATCGAACTTTTTCTGGGAAAATCTTTTACCTTATTGATAATCTCAGCATCAGTGCCCTATAAATCTAACTTCTAATGACAAGTTCTGTTTTGATAACTTTGGTTAATGTATATCAGAATCCAATAAAGTAACAACTTTACAATTCTGTTTGTCGAAGTATTACAGATTTATGATAATAACGGGAAATGCCATGAAATAAATGACCACAAAAACCATCAATTAACCTTTCCCTTAATTTCAGAATTGTTTATACAAGACCAATGTACTTCCTTCTACAAATAAAACAACATCTGCATTTTCAAGACTTTCACGATGTTCTAAAACTTTACAAAATGATCAAAGAAACATTATTCGTAGTTTTCAGAGGTAACTCCTTGAAATGTGTCGTATACAGCATAGTATAAATTTATTATATCTAATATTAGTATCTTTGGATTGCTATTTTGAAACTCCTGGGATGATACCTCTGCTGGTGGACCCTAGGTCCCCGAGGGTATTCGCTAACCCAGTCGTCAGATTTTCTTACATGATTATTCATTGATTTGTTACAGAAATTACCAGTATTTAGCAAAATTCAAAAATAATAGAAATACTAATGTTTCATTCCTTGTATTGCACATGGTATATCTCATTAGCTGAAATTTGGCTTCCTATTTCGGTATTTTTGGTTATGAGTACTCCTTCTTTTATATAAGTTTGGTTTTTGGTCTTCCAAATGTTTCGGTGTTAATGCTGCTGATGAGACGTAACTTCTTGAAATGCGTCGTATACACCATAGTATAAATTTACTATATCTAATATTAGTATCTTTGGATTGTTATTTTCAAATTTGATGTTTAATGACACTAGCAGAGACCTTAAACTCTTATTAACAATTTCATACAAAAATATCTAAAATTATTTTCTCAATCTTGCACTGAATTTCACTTGTAAATCCCTGGCCAAAGGACTATAGATTCATACAACAGCAATAAAAAAATAGACATCATTATATGAAAATAAAGGTTATTTCTAGTATTATCATTATTGCGCTACAGCATCATTTGTGCGAATCATATAAAATTATCTTTGAATTCGATCTTGTTTGTTCCAAACTCCAAATTTTCTTATCAACTGAACAACAGTCCTCAGACACATATTAATATCAATAAATTAGTATACAAATTACCCAGTTAATTAATGGAATAAAATCTTATAAACGAATTACCCACATAAACATGAGAAACACGTGTAGCTTACATAAACGAAACACGCAAGACATTAAACAATAAATTACCAGTAACAATAAAGCAACTAAAATTATAATGTCTGTACAAAAACAATATTCAATATAATTGTTCAATAATGTCATTAAAAAAAATAAAATATCACTTTTTTAACACTCTTCGTATTTTATTAATTCGTACGTCAATGAATAGTGGCGAAACAATTTTCACACACGTATAACGGGAATAGCAAAACAATTTTCACATATTCTGAAACTTCTCTACCATCAGACATTATTGTATCCAAACGTTTGTAGACATAGTGGCGAAACAATTTTCATTCTCGGTGACCCAAATCGAATTTTGGGCCGGTTCACCTTTTAATTGAACTAAATATGATGTTTTATTATCTTTTATTTTCTTAGCTAAAACTCGTTTAATTTTATGCTTATGATTTTCATCGGAAGAAATAGACGATGTACCAAGAATAGAATCAATGCTCACAAAATCATTGAATTTTGAAGGTCGTTGAACATTTAGACGAGACCAACGTAAAGGTACTTGTTCTGATGTAATTTGTTCACCAGAACTTTCTGGATTTGATGACTTACTAGATTTTGAACTATCAGTATCATCACTAAAATGTCTGAATTAAGGATGGGGATCGGGAGCACGAATGTAAGCCATTTTTAGACGATTTACATGTATTGGCATTCGAAATTTTCTCTTGCCTTCTGGGTCCCGAATTTTCACTAAATGGGGACTGTATATCTGATTAACAATGTACGGTCCCTGATATTGTGCCTGAAGTTTCCTACCTTGGCCTGATCGGTTCTTCGTTTAAATAGAAATAATCACCAACGGAAAGATTAAGTGGTGAAATTCTCTCATTGACTCTTTCTACCATCTTTTCATATGCTTCCGCAATGTTTGATTTGACTTCATCTCGAATTATATTTAACTTTTTGTGTATCTGCTTCAAGTAAACATGAGTATCTTTTGGAATATCTTTAAAATTGATGTCGCGTGGAGTCGAAAGAGGGTATTGTGGACGATGACCATACACTATTTCAAATTGTGAATATCCTGCAGAAGCATTTACACAAGAATTCATAGAAAATATAATAGCAGGTAGAATATCATGCCAGGGTTTTCCTTGTCTTATATAAGGAGTTATTCTTTCTTTGATTGTTCGATGGGACCGTTCACACGAACCTAGACAGTGATGGGAAAAACTAGGACTAAATTCCTGTGTAACATCTAGCACTTTGCATAATTCTTTTGTTCCTTTTGCGATAAATTCAGCCTGATCACTTAAAATAGTATGGCACACTCCGTAGTCTGTGAACAAAAGAAAAATAGCATTACTAACTGTTAAAGGATCACGGTTTTGTAAAGGTAATGCGAATACAAATTTGCTAAACATGTCTATAGCTGAAAAAATATAAAAAAGCCAACTGACGATAAGGGGAAAGGACCGCACAAGTCCATCTCCCAAATCTGGAACGGAGGGGGTGGAGTTGGAAACGAAACAATACCAGATTTTGAATGAAAACTTGATGTCTTTCTTATTTGACATTCATGACAGGACTGTACATATTCAGCTACAATTGTCGGTAATCTTGAGGAAAAATAATGTTCACGAACAGGGTCTATAGTATTTTGAATACCAGCATGTCCTCCCATAGGTGAATCATGACACATTTGTAAAACTAATTTGATCAATAACTTAGGAACTACAATTTGATAATGTTGGAAATTATTTGATCTATTACGTTTTGATTTTTGTAATGAACTGTGAAACAAGATACCGTTGATAAGAATATTATCTGTTGCTTGAAGTAGTAATTTACGGGATTCTCTTTGTGATAATGGCAATTTCCTGAATCAATTGAAGAGTCCTACAACACGTCGTAGCTCTTTTACATTTACATCTCACTGCTGTTGGAGTTTTCCTATCCAAACCATTGACATTTCCTTTCATGTATCTTATGTAAGGCGGGGGTATCAAGTAGTGAGCTTTGCTCACAGTATTTCTAGTTTTGAAAGGTTTTGTCAACGGATTTTAAAAAGTTTTCGGTAAGTTAGTTATGACAATGAAAGGATATGGTGTATGCGTCAGTGAGATTTGATACAGTATATATATAAATCTTGAGGGTTGTCAGTTTGTAAGCTTTTAAATATGAAAATGAAAGGACATCGTGTAAAAATCATTGAACAATTGAAATCCTGTTGAATTGAATCCTAAAGTAATACAGCTATTAACAAGTGGTTGAGGTTTTCTATTTGTTACTTTTAAGAAAGTTTCAGATTATTTGTTCATTTATTGACTTCCATTTGGACAGGAATTTTGTTATCATTGTTATTCATTTAGAAATATTTATTTATCAATAGCCGAAGCTGATTTGGTGATTTTCTAAAATGTTTTTAGTTGAAAAATTAGTTTATGGCAAAAATTTTAAATTTTGAGACAAAACATTCTTCTGTATTTTATGAATATGATATAAAAGGATATGACATAAGATGAGGAAATGTTCAGTAATTTTTTTTTAAATATTTTTTTATTTTTCATGTGAAATATCGCATTAAAAAAATCTATATGACAAGACACATAACTGGCAACAAGAAATGGATGGATGACCTCTAGTGGCAATTTTTACATGCATATCAGGATGAGGTAACACAGACTGAAAGTTTAAACATAACATTCATCGGATATAAATGCTGCATCAGTCACTGATGTTGAGACTGCCATATGCAAGCACACTGCACCTCACTAAAAGAATACATTAAAAAGTATTAAATAAAACATGGAGAATGTAGAACTAGTTGGTTTTACTAAACGATGTTTAATTAAAGGGTTAACAAGGGGGATAATTTTGAGCCTTTTTTAATGCATTAGTGACTTTAATATTCTTTATAGTAGATGTTTTGAATTTACGCTCTTTAATTTGTACTTTTAATTCTGTAAAAAAATATTATATATATTTTTATTTTTCTTAAACAATATAGCATTATGTGAATTAGATATCACATGAAAAAATCTATATGACAAGACACTTAACTGGTAACAAAAATAGATGGGTGACCTGTTGGCAATTATCAGGTAACAAAGATTGGATGTTTGAACATAAGCATTATTTATGCAGCATGAGTCACTGATGTTATAAGCTTGCAACATGCACTCAAACTGCAGCACACTAAACGTATACATATAAAAAAGTAAAATAAAAAAGAAACATAGAAAAATTCAGTGTTTTTTAATTTGTTTTCTTGCAAAATTGTTTTGTGATCTTAAAGTACAAATTTGATGTGTTTACTTGAATATTTAGATTTTGTATTTAATTACTGAGGAGTTCATTTAATTTTGTGAAAGAATTGAATACTAAATGAGTTGTTTTGAGGAACAGTTGAAATTTAAAGAATTCTAGACAATAACATTTTGAAGACTAGTTTTCCATCAGAACTGTTAATGTTTGCACAGTAGTGATTTAGCCTGAGTGGAATCTTATGGAGAAAAAAATGTCCACCATGTGACCAAGTTTGAAGCATCGTATACTGGGTCAAAGGTATGAATCATTCAACAATGCTATTTATCAATTGTTTATTATTTCATTTTTTCCCTATGGTTTATTGGGGATGTTGTAGTATTGTCCAATAATCATGATAATAGCTCACTGATATAGTATATGATTGGTATTTTTACCTCACCTTGCAATAAGACCATGTGATCTATTGTCCAGCATAAACATTATTAAAAATCCTTGGGGCCAAACATTGGGAGGGTTCTTATGTGTTCCCCTTTCAAAAATGGCTGGACTTCAGACCAATATGGCTACCATTGCTAAGAATAGAAAAATCAGTAGAAAAAATTCTCGGGAAAGAACTGGAACAAACAAGACTTGACGAAATGGTCCTTTGGTCGTCCCCTTTCAATACTCTGTACAGAGGTCTGGACCTCTAACCGATATGTCTGCTGTTAATTGAAATAGAAAAATCTGCAAAAAAGTAAAAAAAAAAAAAAAAAAACAACTCTGCAAATTGAGACAACTGATAGAATGACTCTTGGGTGGTTGCTTTTCAGATTTGCATGTGGGCCTCTGACCTCTGACCAATATGCTGCCATTACCATCAAAATTAAAATTAGACCAATCAGCACATTGATCTTAAAATCTGAATTTTGTCTACTGGGTAAATTTAGACCAAATCTGTTTGAATAGTTCTTAGTAGTCCCTTTATATTGTCACTTCTTTTGTTAGTAATGATGTACATTTTATTCCCTCCTGTTTTCTTTAACGGCAATTTAAATCCCGATGAGAAATAGGCTCTTGAAAGGCTCTAGTTTTATTGCCCTTTCATTTACCTGTAAATTTTTAGTTTTTAGTTTTGATATCTTATTCTATTTTTATTGACAAACAAATTTTTGAACAAATATTCATACCATATTTCTTCTAATAAATGGCCTAACGGCCTAGAGAATTTCCCAAAGAAGGGCATTTATTTTGTACTTCATTTTCTGACCTAAAGCTGTTCAGAAACAGCTGCATGGACCTTTCTGGTTCTCATCTGATTTTCCTTAAGGACAAGATTAGTTTCTTTGCAAGGTTCCTTCAAAAGAATTTTTTTACCAAAATATGGGCATAAGAAATCAAAATATATTTAATGTCTTCAATTAGAAGAAATACCATATATGATACATGTATATCACATTAACAAGAAATGCTCAATTATTGCAGGTAGAATTCATCCATGCAAGATTTAAACTGTTTCAAGTGCATGTGTTTGGACGTTTTCAACGCCATTACTCTGGTAAGTTTATAAAACTCGCTCCAAAGTTTGGGGGTATATAGGTTTCAGTCTGTATGTCTGTCTATCCGTCCGTCTGTACGAAATAAGGTTGTCCGCAACTCTTACATTACTGGCATGATTCTCATCAAACTTTATTGAGTGTTGGAACACATTATGGAGATGTGCATATTGTCAGGATATTCTGTTTGGGCAAGATGTTTGAAAAATATGATGATTTGACCTTTATGTAGGCTTCAAAACAGACATGTTGCTGTGGGGGTTTAGTCCCTTTCCGACAGTTCTAGGTATATTTGAAATGTATATAGAAATGTGAAAGGGTGACAGTTGACTGAGGGATAACATAGTCTATCATTCTCATTGATGTTTTAAGCTCACCTGGCCCAAGGCTAGTGAGCTCTTACCATCACTTGGTGTCAATTTTTCAAGGAGACATTGAGGAGAAAAAATTAACCTCACTGCAAGTTAAGAGCCCATTGTACTTGATTTGATTGGAATTCTTTTTTTTTCATAGATTTTTCTAGACAGATCAGATCTTTGTCCATGCGAGCAACTCTAAAGCATAACAGTTCCAAAGGAAAGAACCATTCGATATTGCTATTTAACAGGTGTTAATTATCCCCTCAACCAATTGTCAAAGTTGGGGAGGGGATATAGCATGTGGTTCGTCAGTCTGTCCCACCTTAAGTCCAATATGAAAGTCATAGGTATAATATTTCACCAGTGGTCCGTATAAAGATTGATCATCCTGACCTTCATTTTATGCATGAGTGGTTACGTTTTGTGTTATGTTGAGTGGGGAGATGTGCAATCAATTGAACATCAAATGCCGTGGTCCTGCTATTACTAGGAGCATTGCCTATAGAAGCTGAAATACATAAAAGACAATTATCACTTTTATACTCCATAGTATCATGTAACAACAGCAAAATTAAAGTTGTTATGAATAGACAAATTGCCACTAATTATGACAACAAGAAAAGTTTTTTTCAGCAGGCTACTGAATATACTTGAGATGTATGATCTTCCTTCCATCAACTATTTACAGAAAAACCTTCCAAAAAGAGATATATGGAAAGAAGAAACTAAGAAAAAGGTAAACCAATATTGGAATGCTCAAATAAAATCTGAAGCTCTTGATCAAACCAGTCTAAAAAATATGAATATAGAAAACTTAGAAATTGGAAAAACAGCTCAAGTATGGAATCTACAAAATAAACCAAGACTTGAGCTAAGAAAAGCAATTATAAAAGCCAAAATGATGACTGGATCATATATCTTACACTCAGACAAACACAAGTTCACACACTTTATAGCAGAACCGTTATGTCAATTGTGCAATACAGAAAATGAAGATATTGTTCATATGGTTACCTCTTGTCCGGTGTTAAGTACTGTAAGAGAAAAATATTATGTAGAGATGAAAAAAGAAATACTGGATAGTATTGATCCAATTAAATGGAATACTTTCTGCTGCAACAAGATGGAAATAACACTACTGATACTGAATTGTAATAATTTCAAAGGAACGCTGAGCATAAGTAGTGAACTCATAACCAAGAAAGAGGAAGAAGGTAGAAATCTATTATTCCAACTTCATGCAAAGAGAATACAAGTACTGGATGCATTAAACAACAAATAATAAGTGACAATGAATGTATACATAGTGACAGTTATACTAGTGTATAGTTTTGAAACAAACGCATATAAATTGCATTCATTAAAAAGTGAAAAAGGACATTGAATGATATATTCTGATAATAACATCACATGAAGGTGAAAATCACCCGTGTACAAGCACAACAACAATATATACCGATCATGCTATTGTGAAAGTAATCTTAAAACTACAAGTGAATCAGATAAAGTCTTAACTTTTAATATCACCATCTCAGATGATAATGAATGATCTTAATTTTTCTTTTACTCACTGTTATTTTTTATCCATTTTAATATCCTATTTTTATGGTAAACTGGGTAGGAAATTTTTATAGTGTAATCCATTATATTTTAAAGTAGTACAAATATCTTAAAACATGGCACAAAATAATATTTTTAAATTCAATATATAATTGTAATATAATTATTTATCATACTGAGTAAAGTCAGATATCATATCTAGATGAAATGAAAGAGATGTTTTAGATTTTAAGCATTGACTATTATTTTGATATTTTAACAAGTTCTCAAATTCAAATTAATCTAATATGTTATCCAAAGTCACGCTGTAATAAATGAGTCTTTTTTTTGTCACAGTATCAGTAAAAAGTACAAAGTACTTAATAAAATTAAGTTTTTACATGTACATGCATGCACTTAAAATGTAAAAATACACTTTTTTTAATAAGAGACCTAAAAGTCTTTAGATTACTTGTTTTTGTAGCTATTGACCAAATATCATTCTTATCAGTTCACAGTCTTGGACATTTGATTGCATACATTCACTTATATGATAAACTATATGATATATGTAAGAGATATGATGTTTAGATATATATTAGAAAGTTTGTTGTACTGAGAAATTTTTTCTTAAAAACATTTAACCCTTTTCTTTTGGTTTTTCATTTCAAACAAATGTTTTATATATTGTTCAAATTGGAGTTACTTCCCCTCCACCACTTATTGCAATTTGTACATGTGACATATTTACTATAACTTTTAAAGAAACAACTATAGTGGCTAAACATATTAGTAAAACGCTAGCTACATGTATGTCTGTTTTTGTCTTTTAATATCCTCTTTTTTCTTACATCTATTGTTCCAAAATGGTTATTAAAAATACCCTACATATTGGATGTTGGAATATCAATGGTTTTAAGCATAGGGGATACAACAAATACAGCGACCCCCAATTTATCAATGACTTAAATAAGAAAGATATATTTTGTCTTCTAGAAACTCATCGTTCACTTGATGATGCATTAGAAATGCAAGACTTTAGAGCAGTACATTTAATTCGCCCTCTATCTACTCGTTGTAGAAAGCGTTCTTGTGGCATCTCAGTTTATGCGAGGTCAAAATTAAGAGCTGGCATAAAATTTTTGGAACATAAAACAACTGACTATATATGGCTCAAGCTGTGTAAGCAATTCTTTGGTTTGACTGAAGACTTTTATCTTTGTTTTATGTACAATCCTCCAGCTAACTCCTCATATTCACAATCATTAACATGTGATATTTTGATTTCATTGAAAATGATATTGCAAAGTATTCCAAAATTGAAAAATTTTAATTGGTGGTGATATAAATGCTAAAACTGTGTCCTCAAAGTTAGACTTTATTCAAAATGAAAATTTAGATAGTCATATCTCACTGTTTAAGAATTATAACCCTGATAGAGGTATAACACTACGTCACAGTCAGGATAATATTGTATCCCCCAGAGGAAAAATTCTGAATGATATGTGTATACAGATGGGTCTTCGTATTTTAAATGGTAGAACGTCTGGTGATTTTATAGGCCAACTTACATGCCACTCACCATTGGGTAGTAGTGCTGTAGATTATTTTTTATCATCTGAAAGTATTCTGAATAGCATACTGTTTTTCAATGTGTATGACTTTAGGGCAGATCTTTCAGATCACAGCCAAATCTCCATGATGTTAAAGGTAAATTGTAAAGTTGATATACTTTACAAAGATGTTAACACTATCCCTGCCCAGTATGATTGGGATGAAAATTCAGCTGAAAAATTTCAGGATGCATTAGCATCATTACTGATTCAGGAAAAATTAACTCTTTTAATGATACAAAATATAATACTGATACAGATAACATGTTAAAGGACCTTAACAGCATTATTCATGAAGCAGCCAATATATCTGTTAAACTAGAGGCTCTCAAGAGAGACCTAAAAATTTAAGTGTTGCAGTCAATTTGGCTGGTTTTTCTATAGGATTCTATGTTAAAACTAATTTCAGCTGTGGCAGTCATCTTGGTTTAGTCCAGGTCAACGGATACATTTCTAAAAGAGAACCATCTAAGGACCATTTCTGCTAAGTCTTGTTCCAACTGGCTTAGCGGTTTCAGACAAGATTTTTAAATGAATTTTCCTATAGGGTCCAATATTTAACAAAGTTCGGTGTGGCAGCCATCTTGGTTGATAATCCGGGTGATCGGACATATTTCTGAAAGAGGACCTCCTAAGGACCGATGCTGCCAAGTCTGGCTCCAATATGTCAAGTGGTTTCAGACAAGAAGATTTTTCAATGAATTTTTCCATAGGGCCCTATGTTAAACTAAGTTCGGGTGTGGCGGCCATCTTGGTTGACAGTCTGGGTCATCGCACAAAACTCTGAAAGAGGACCATCTAAGGATCACTGCTACCAAGTCTAATTCTAATTGGCTTAGTGGTTTCAGACGAGAAGATTTTTCAATGAATTTTCCCAAAGGGCCCTATGCTAAACTAAGTTCTGCTGTGGCGGCCATCTTGGTTAACAGTCCATGAAATCAAACACATTTCTGAAAAAGGACCTCCTAAGAAACAATGCCGCCAAGTCCTGCTCCAATATGTTAAGTGGTTTCAGACAAGAAGATTTTTCAATGAATTTTCCTATAGGGCCCTATGTTAAACTAAGTTCGGTTGTGGCGGCCATCTTGGTTGACAGTCCGGGTCATCGGACACACCTCTTTAAGAGGACCATCTAAAGACCATTGCTGCCAACTTTGGTTCCAACTGGACTTGTAGTTTCATATAAGAAGATTTTTGAAAGTCACCCCCTTTTTCTATTTTTAGTAACAGCAGCCATCTCGGTTGGAAGTCGGGGATGCCAGACGTAATTTTGGAAGGGGGCCACCCAAGGACAATTCCACCAAAGTATGGTCTCAATTGGTCCAGTGGTTTGAGAGGAAAAGATATTTAAAGGAAAGTTTACACTGGATGCTGTCTTTAAAGGGTAAAAACTCCTATAAGGGGTCAATCAATGATTTTGGTCATGTTGACTTATTTGTAGATCTTACTTTGTTGAACATTTTTGCTGTTTACAATTTGTCTTTATCTATAATAATATTCAAGATAATAGCCTAAAACTGCAAAATTTCCTTAGAATTAACAATTCAGGGGCAATAACCCAACAAAGGGTTGATCGATTCGTCTGAAAATTTCATGACAGGTAGATCTTGTCCTGATGAACATTTTTACCCCATGTCAGTTTTGCTCTAATTGCTTTAGTTTTTGATATAAGACAAAAACTGCAGTTTACCCCTATGTTCTATTTTTAGCAATGTCGGCAATGTTGGTTGGCAGGCGGGGTCATCGGACACATTTTAAAAACTAGATACCATAATGATGCTTGTGGCCAAGTTTGGTTCAATTTGGCTCAGTAGTTTCAGAGGAGAAGATTTTTGTAAAAGTTAGCGGACGACGACAGACGACGACGGACAACGACGGACGACGGACGCCAAGTGATGAGAAAAGCTCACTTGACCCTTTGGGTCAGGTGAGCTAAAAAAAGGTTTATAAAGTTAAAAGTAAACATAATAAAAAGAAGTTGGCAAAATGGTTTGATTTTTCCCTTATAAATATGAAGAGAAACTTGTATCAGAAGGAAACACTTTTTAAGAAGTTTAATAAAGATCCTCACATTAGATCATCTTTTTTTAGTACTCTGAAACTTTACAGAAAAGCTCGCAAATTGAAACAGAGACAGTTTTGAGCAAATCTGATTGAACAGCTGGATAATTTGAGAGAGGAAAATCCTAAATCTTATTGGTCATTATTGGAGTCCTTGAATAATTATTCTAAAAGAATTTCCTCCAATCGTAAAGGTACAGAATGGGTTGAATATTTTAAAAACCTGAATAAGAAACCTGTAACCCAATCACCTGATATATTAGAATTATTACATAATATGGAGGATGAAAAAGTTTTCACTGAACTAGATTTTGTAATTAAAGATAAAGAAATAGTTGATTCTATACACAACCTAAAAAAATAGAAAAGCATGTGGCCCTGACAGTATTATTAATGAAATGATTTAATCAAGTCAAAGTTTTTTTTAACTAAATCTCTTAATAAGGCCTTTAATTTGATTTTATCTACAGGAAACTATCCAAAACTTTGGGCTGATGGTTATATTACCACTATTTTTAAGAATGGCTCAAAAGAAGACCCCGGTAATTACCGTGGACTAACAGTTAATAGCGGCTTAAATAAAGTGTTTACAAAAATACGTAATAACAGATAAGAAAAATTCTGTATTAAAAAAGATCTCATTTGCCCAGAGCAAATTGGATTTTGCAAAGGCAAACGTACATCAGATCATATGTTTGTACTGAAAAGCCTTATTGACAAATACACTCAATCAGGTTCAAAACACTTGTATACCTGTTTTATTGATTTTAGAAAGACCTTTAATAAGGTATGGCATGAAGGCATGTTTTATAAACTTAGAAAACTTGGTGTTGGTGATTTATTTTATACAATTATTAAGAATATGTACAGTAAAACCCAACTGTCTGTTAAGGTGGACTCTTGTCATATACACACCCTGTAACGTAAAAGTTAACAACTCAAACGATGAACGAACGATGTGACGTTGTACGGACGATTCACGGACGCTGAACGAACGATGTACGGACGATGGCCTTAAACCATAAACGATACCATGAACGCTCTTTTAGCGTATAAGGTATGCTTTAGCGTTTCGTTTAGCGTGCATGGTATGGTTTATCGTACATCGTTTCGTTCATCGTTGATAGTTTTGATTACCTTAAGGTATGGTTTATCGTGCATCGTATCGTTTATCGTATATGGTATATTTTTGCGTTTTCCATATAAGTTCATTTTTAGCGTTTGCCGTATATAGTAATTTTAGTGTTTGCCATATATGGAAGTTGTTTGCGGGACAAGAATTTATTTTAATAAATTTTGAATTAATTTATATTTTACTGTTTTTTTATTGTTTATTGTTTTTGGTTTTTTTTAATTTAAAATAGATTATTAGCAATTGTAGTATTATCATGCTTAATACAAAAAAGAGATGTTGAAATAGTATTAAATTATATCCATGTCACATTATACATGTTCTCCATGCATGTATAAATATTCGGAATTGCGGTTTATGTCAGCTACCGTTCATTGTTAGCGGTTATTGTGATTTACTAGGTCCAAAAAGTAAATACATTTTTTTCTCACAAATATTTAATTTTCTGTATACCTATACAAAGTTTTGCGAATGTAGCACAAAACAGGTGTGAAATTATAATTCGGTTTATTGAAATAATTTTGTATATATCGATTGTAGTGGTTCATGTTGCATTACATGGAAATGCCTTTGGGAATATTAAAATTAATTTAATTAAGGAGTTGTTATGACACTGTCCACCTGGATAAAAGTATCAGCAGATGTCCTACTATTATTATATCTGTAAAAGGTGTGAAAGTATTTCACAGGAAGATTTACGAGCTTGCACTCGCACAACATTTTCAACTGTTCAAATTTAATTGAGTTAAAATATTCCATGTATGAATGCATGATAATCAAATGATAAAATTTTTAAAAGAATGAATATTAAATAAATATTCGTATATTAAAAAGTATTTCTTACCACATTTAAAAAACGATAAATTGTTTTTAGATTTTCTGAGGTAGCCTAAACTGCTAATTTTATTTTAAAATTATATAAAAAAATGAAAAGTGTTGAAATTTGTCAAAAAATTTTTATTATTGAAAAAAGTTCAAAGTGATTATTTTATTCTATTTAAAATCTTATATTATTCTACCAAAAACTTTGTAAAATTTTATATTTTCTTGTTTTTGAACGTTTAATTCTATTTGATATTTATTATACTACTGTAGGGTTTAAAATTCACTCAGAAGTGCTTCCTTACACGTGTCATCTTGCATGTCTCGGTTGGTTATTGTACATTTTATTGATTATATACAACATCATTATCACATTTTTCGATCTTTAAACACTAGGTGGTCCCCTGAACTTCCTTTACAGGTATATAGGTATACATTGTAATTAAACGCGGGTCATTTTATTACATCCCTTAGAATATTATGGACAATTACTGCTACAATGGCCGTAGTCAGCTACCTTTCGAACGATAGCGACAGGGTACAATGTAACTCACAAATGACCAATTATGACATTTGGGTCCGCTAAAGCGATCAATTAAAGTAAAAATGTTTTGCACATTTTATTCATTTACATAGCAATGTTTTTAGCATGGAAAGCAAAGAATAACCGATTTTCAAATAATCGAAGGGAGGCAAAAACATTTTATTAGTAATATCTATGCTCCAACTTACTTTATATAAATTCTTTTTTGGGTTATTCTGTATGAAAATAAATATTCTATTGAGCTAGCAATAAAATACGTCGAGACCGCCCTGCTTATAATTATTGCTTTTTATCTAATTTAGTAGAAAAGGTTGATTTAAAAGATATCGGAAGACTTTCCGATGTTGGAGAAAAAAGAAACGGTTTTACATTTTCCTTTGATGAATCGTTTTGTCCTTCTATGGGTTTTAGATTCCTTTTTGGTATTTTTATATGCTCTCGAATATATACATATTTTTTTTCATTTTTTAGAATCGTGGTTGATTTGCATAATTTCTGCTAATGAGAAAAGGGAGAGTTAATTTTTTTACGTGCATTTTTTTCTCTACCAGGTACATTTCATTGAACAAATTGTTTTCAATTCCGTATATGTACAATGATGTATATAAACGTATATGTGACTGATAAAATCAAATTTAAAGATCACACACCAGGTTATCCCTAGGGACCTAAAAGCTGAACAGTTACTAACTCAAATGGTTCAGCTTCCTGTTTCAACTAAGTGCATTTTGAAGTCTATGCGGTTTTAGACGTACCGATGAAAAGAGTCTTTGTTTAAATTTTGCTAATATACATTGATAATATTAATATCTAGAAAGAAATAAAGTCAATTTGTGCTTAAACTGATAATTACATTTAACCTTACACAATGGCAAATTATTTACATGTGTATGTATATGATATTGAGTAGATTAGCAGTAATTAATTTTTTTTTAACAATGATACCTACAGTGAGGGAGGTTTTGCTCATACAAGTACATGTATAGTGAAAATTCAAACTAAAATATACGTGCGAAAAAGCGAAGAATGACATATGGCTTTACACTTTTAATAATCCACTTTCTCAAACACTGTTGAAGAATACGCAACCATATAATAAAAGAATTCGTACCTGTAAGCAATAAATACTCTGTGATGCCCGTTTCTATGCACAAGATGTGCTTATTTTCATTACTTACTCGGACACAAATTTCTTTTATAAATAATGCAAAAAGTGTTTAAATCATTTCTTATTTTTTTTAAACGAGAATCGAAAAATTCTAGCGATGAAATAAAAAAAGAAAATTTACAATTGTAAATATTATTGAAATTTTAAACCTTAAATTAATGTATAATGAATTTATTTTGCAGAACATTCAGCTGAAATCATTATTCGTAGGCCTATAATATAGTATGTATGTATTTATTTATTTATTTATTTATTTATTATTATTATTATTATTATTATTATTATTATTTATTTTTAATTTCTGTGACCTATACATTTCTGTATTATCTATAAAAAGGGAGGGGCTAATTTTGTTTTCACTTGGAAGAGGTGTGGTCTCCATATTAAACGACCAATCACCGTAGGATACGCTGAACGAACGATGTACGCTGAAGCAAACGCTAAACGAAACGATGAACGATACCATCTACCAAACGATGTACCATATGCTAAATAACACGCTAAACGGTACTATTTACCATACGATACACGATATCATAAACCATACGCTAAACGAAACGCTAAACGCTGTTTTACACCAAACGCTGAGATTTACCATTAAGTCAAACGATAAACGAAACGATGCACGGACGATGTACGGACGCTGAACGAACGATGTACGGACGCTGAACGGACGTTGTACGGACAATGTACAGACGTTGTACGGACGATGTACGGACGCTAGAAGTGTTAACTTTTACGATCCTGTAACTGATAGCTTCTCCTCTTTCACAGTTAGACAGGGGGACAACTGTCGTCTGAAAATAGTTCTATACTTCAAAGAATTGGAAAACTGCTAAGAAAATTATTATCACACAGAAACGAATTATTATCTACTTAAACCTAAAATACATACTGACCCCCATCTCTGCAATATTGGTGGTCTACATAATATGAATTAATATTTTTATTCCGTCCAGTATTTTACCTACGTTCTGTACACTTTTATACACTTTTATATACTTACATAAAATATAAACAATTTTATAAATAACACTGTTCATACATTGTCATCTCTCAAAGTCATTAGCTGTGCTTGTTGTATACCTTTTGATTTCTAATTGTATTTTAATCACATTAAATCATTTGTAACCACAGTATTAATGTTAATTATTCTGCCCCTTGTGGGCGCTTCTGATTAAGCAATAAAGTATTTGTATTGTATTGTATTGTATGTCACTTAGTTTGAGCAATCATATTTTACCAATTACAGAACTCTATCTGCACTGCTAAAGTGCAGATCGTGTAAAGATCAGACAGAACATACTAAATTCTGCATAATTTAACAAAAGAAAAAAAAAAACATACAGGATTTTCTTTTCCAAGTTTGCATTTATGACATTTAAAGAATGGGGTATTATTTCTTAATGATCCTTTAACACCATAATGTTCTTATGGTGTCTGGTGAAAACCTTTGGTGAATTATTAACACTATGTACATGCTTGTAATAAGTTACAAATATCAATCTATGTTTTCAATCTACTCTTATTATCAAGGAGACAAAATAAAATGTCTCTGTTGTTCAATAAGTTACAAATATCAATCCATGTTTTCAATGTACTCTTATTATCAAGGAGTCAAACTAAAATATCTCTGTTTTTCAATATTATCTTTTTTGTCCTGCAAAGATCTTTCAAATCCTATTTTGGCATCTTTGAATGAAGGCTCCAAGTCTAATGCATGACTGAGGTCCATTATGGCTATATCAAATCTGCCTAAAAATACAAAAAGGAAAAAAAAAATTGAACAGTTAAATTTTGATGACTATGATCAGTTATTCAATTTTAAGTACATATAATATAATTGTCGTTTTACTTAATCAATGGAAGCCCGTACCAAATACATGTAACACATTGTGAGGGATTAACCATAGAACATTTTATATGTTAGAAGTGGATGCTGAACTGTGGTGTGTAAATAGGCATACTGCTGTGACATGTAAATTTCCCCGGTAATGACAGTATCTATAAGAACTGTGGTGTGTAAATAGGCATGCTGCTGTTAGATGTAAATTTCCCCAGTATTATGACAGTATCTATAAGAACTGTGGTGTCTGTGTAGGCATGCTGCTGTTACATGTAAATTTCCTTCAGTAATGACAGTATCTATAAGAACTGTGGTATGTGAATAGGCATGCTGCTGTTACATGTAAATGTCCCCGGTAATGACAGTATCTATCAGAACCATGGTGTGTGTATAGGCATGCTGCTGTTACATGTAAATTTCCCCAGTAATGACAGTATCTATAAGAACTGTGGTATGTAAATAGGCATGCTGCTGTTAAATGTAAATTTCCCCAGTATCATGACAGTATCTATAAGAAATGTGGTGTCTGCATAGGCATGCTGCTGTTACATGTAAATTTCCTTCAATAATAACAGTATCTATAAGAACTGTGGTATAAGAATAGGCATGCTGCTGTTAAATGTAAATTTCTCCGGTAATGACAATATCTATAAGTCCTGTGGTGTATAAATAGGCATGCTGCTGTTACATGTAAATGTCCCCGGTAATGACAGTATCTATAACAAATGTGTTGTGTTTATAGGCATGCTGCTGTTACATGTAAATTTCCCCGGTAATGACAGTATCTATAAGAACTGTGGCGTGTGAATAGGCATGCTGCTGTTAGATGTAAATTTCGTCGGTAATCACAGTATCTATAAAAACTGTGGTGTGGGATTAGGCATGCTGCTGTTACATGTAAATTTCCCCAGTAATGACAGTATCTATAAGAACTGTGGTGTGTGAATAGGCATGCTGCTGTTTGATGTAAATTTCCCCGGTAATGACAGTATCTATAAGAACAGTGGTGTGTTTATAGGCATGCTGCTGTTTCATGTAAATTTCCTTCACCAATGACAGTATTTATAAGAAGTGTGGTGTTTGAATAGGCATGCTGCTGTTACATGTAAATTTTCCCAGTAATGACAGTATCTATAAGAGCTGTGGTGTGTAAATAGGCATGTTGCTGTTACATGTAAATTTCCCCGGTAATGACAGTATCAATAAAAACTGTGGTGTGTGAATAGGCATGCTGCTGTTACATGTAAATTTCCACGGTAATGACAGTATCTATAAAAACTGTGGTATATGAATAGGCATGCTAAGTAGTATAGTACTTGAGCTAGTCCAGCACACCCCCCCAAAAAAAAAATTTTTAGAACCCCCCCAAAAAAGAAAAAAAAAATTTTCCCCCCCTCAGAGAACCCCCTCGAAAGATGCAAAAAATGAAAAAATATTAAAACCACCCCCCCAAAAAAAATTTCCCCAAGTGTGCCCCAACCTTGAGAAATGGCAAAAATGTAAATTAATTTTATTAATATATTCATGTTAAATTCCTGTATTGATCTTGTAAGTCTAGTTATTGAAGTGCTATTCAATAGGACATGACTTTTAAATAGACTATCTTAGCCGATGCGTTTGAAAAATTTAGAAAATTCTTTATAAAATATCATGAAATAGACCCCTGTTATTGTTATTCTTCTCCCGGTTTAACATGGCAATGTGGATTAAAATATTTAGAAATAGAGTTAGAATTATTAACTGATATTGATATGTTACAAATGTTTGAAAAAGGTATTAGAGGTGGTTTTTATGGTGTTCTAGGCCCAAGACATGTAAAAGCATTTCATAAATATACTCCTAACTGTCATGATAATGGAAATAGAATATTAGATAAAAATGAAATGAAAGAATGCTTAGAAATATTAAAGAATGGAGGAAACTTAAATGATTTCTTATTAGAAAAATATTTATTATATCTTGATGCAAATAATTTATATGGATGGGCAATGTCACAAAAATTACCAACTAAAGATTTTAAATGGGAACAGGATCCTAATTATTATAAAAATATTCCAAAAGGAAGAGGATGTTTAATTGAATGTGACTTAAAGTATACAGATGAATGTAAAAAGAAAACATATAAATATCCTTTAGCACCGGAAAAGATTAAAATAAATAAAGAAGAATTATCTGATTATCAATTAAATTTATTAGGAGATAAACCATTAGGTAAAGAAGAAAAACTATTTTTAACACTAAATAATAAAAAGAAATATATTATTCATCATAGTATTCTAAATGAATATATTAAACTTGGTTTAAAAGTGACAAAAGTATATAGAACTATTTCTTTTAAAGAATCAAATTGGTTAGCAAAGTATATTAATTTTAATACTAAACAAAGAACTAAAGCAAAATCTGCTTTTGAAAAAGATCTTTGGAAACTGATGAACAACAGTTTTTATGGAAAGACATTAGAAAATATCAGAGGAAGAAATAATATTATATTATCTATTAATAGGGAAGAAGTAAAGAAATATATAAACAAACCAAATTTTAAAGACTCAATAATATTTAATGATAACTTTGTTGCAATTGAAAATAATGTTACATCTGTTAAATTTAATAAACCTATTTATTTAGGACAGGCTATATTAGATTACTCGAAACAATTAATGTATAACTTTTATTATAATGTTGTTAATAAATTATGGGAAAAAAATGAATTAGTTGCTTCAGATACGGATAGTATTGATATAATGGGGAATTTAGTAGGTACTCGGGGAAAATAAAACTCTGTATTTAGATAAATGTTCTATTAACAAAACTGCATAAAACTATAACAATATAACACAAATATGATTGTTCTAAATTCGCTCGGTAATCCTGGTATATAGCAAATTCGGAAAATCCGTAAATTCACTGTTTTTAGAATAAAACGTACGTGATTCGCACTTGTTCAATCGGTCATCCGAACTACTAGTACCTCAGTTTTAGAATTGTTTTATAGTGAACATTCGTGGGAATTAACAAGTTCAAAATCGCGGTGACATGTTTGACAATTATCACTCTATTCATGACATATAACAATAGGCAAAATAGAAAAACGTTTTAACAAAGAATTAATACTAATCTCATTAATTTGTTCTTAGTTGATATTATAAGTTTTTTAACACCGTGTATGCTAATTGTTCAAAAATGTTCCTAAAAAAATGACACTTTGTTTTTAAAGATATAATTGTCAAATTTTACACCATGACAACTCTCCTCTGCTCCGACAAGACTCTGACCCAGAGTCTAGTAAATGGTTAACTTCCCTCCACGACAATGACCAATGACTCTGCCTCTTTCATGCCTGTGTTTTCCAGAACCGCGACCTCGATTTGGTGGATCGTAATGTTGTATAGTAGATAAGTTCACATGATCGAATGCTTGTTGTTGTTTTACATTTTCCCTTATTTTGTTTTCTTGTAATCTTTTGTAATGTTTCACTCTGTCCGATAGGCTCTGATTTTCTCTTAAAACTTTATTGTGTTCCTCTATTAGATTGCTGTTTCTAATTTCCAAAATAGCCATATCTCCCTGAATTGCTCTCTTATCCTCCTCTAATTGTTCCTTTTCCTTCAAAAGTCTATCATGTTGTTGTTTCAACGATTTAAGTTGTTCCTTTATATTTGAAATTTCTTTCACCAATCCGTTGATATGGGCATCAGTGTCGTCGGTTTCATTCATATCGTCGATACAATCGTTTAGGTATTGGATTTCGTTCTTTAAACTCCGAATTTCGAGTCTGGGTCCAGATTGAAATTTTGATACTGATCTCCAGAATTCTGAATCGTCCAAATTGAAATATGGAAAGTTTGAACATGTTTTCCTTCGAATAAAGTTTTCTAAGCGTAACTTGTCTCGTGCAAGATTTTTCACTGATTTTTGTTTCCTTATATTCGATTTACAATTTCTGACGTAATGTCCATTCTTTCCGCATCTAAAACATCTAATATACGAATTTCTGTAACTTGGTATAAATCCACAATATTGATAATTGTCATTTCTTTGATCGGGTATAAACATACGCATATCAGGCGAACACTGCCCATTAAAACTCGGTATTCCGAAATGTACCCTGTTCATTCTGCAGGTTGATGTGTACGCGGGAACTTGCAACGCAAATAGCTATAGACGAAAATAGCTAATGCTCCGGATTCTGCGCCAGTTGATATAATGGGGAATTTAGTAGGTACTCGGGGAAAATAAAACTCTGTATTTAGATAAATGTTCTATTAACAAAACTGCATAAAACTATAACAATATAACACAAATATGATTGTTCTAAATTCGCTCGGTAATCCTGGTATATAGCAAATTCGGAAAATCCGTAAATTCACTGTTTTTAGAATAAAACGTACGTGATTCGCACTTGTTCAATCGGTCATCCGAACTACTAGTACCTCAGTTTTAGAATTGTTTTATAGTGAACATTCGTGGGAATTAACAAGTTCAAAATCGCGGTGACATGTTTGACAATTATCACTCTATTCATGACATATAACAATAGGCAAAATAGAAAAACGTTTTAACAAAGAATTAATACTAATCTCATTAATTTGTTCTTAGTTGATATTATAAGTTTTTTAACACCGTGTATGCTAATTGTTCAAAAATGTTCCTAAAAAAATGACACTTTGTTTTTAAAGATATAATTGTCAAATTTTACACCATGACAGTATATTCTTAAGTATTAAAACTAAAGATATTTATGAAGATATGAAAGAAATAATAGATGAATTAGATACATCAGATTATCCTAAAGATCACCCTTTATATTCAGAAAAAAATAAAAAAAGTAATTGGTAAATTTAAAGATGAACTTAATGGAAAAATTATGAATGAAATAGTTTTTTTTAAGAAGTAAAGCATATTCTTTCACGTTAACAGATTTAAGTAATCAAAAATTAGAAGAAGAAAAAAAATTAAAAGGAATTGTAAAAACTATAATAAAGAAAGATATTAAATTTGATGATTATAAAGATTGTCTATTTAATAATAAAACTAAAATGAATAAAATGTATTCATAAAACTCTAATAAACATAAAATGTATGTTAATGAAATAAATAAAATAAGTATGTCTCCATTTGATGACAAGAGATATATCTTAGACAATGGAATAGATACTCAACCTTATGGTTATGAATCTTTTTATTTTATTTAATCAGTGCAAACCATCTCAATTTCCAAGCAACAAAAGCAGTTAATGCCATACCACCAACAACAAATGCAATCTCTCTATTTTTTTGGTTTTCTGATGGAGTATAAAAATCACTTAATGTAGGCTTAGGTGATAATGTATCTAATTGTTTACCTGTAATAAAATAATATTGTTTCATTGCCTGGTCAACATCATCAAAAGTCTGAACCGCATGATGTTCCTTTTGTAATTGTTCATTAATAAAATCTAATCTTTGTATCCTTTTTTTATTCTATTCTGCTTGTGCTGTTTCTAATTTTTCTATAGCTTTATCATGTCTTATTTTTTCTTCATTTGCGTTACTACCCATGTGTGAAAATAAATAATTACTCCCTGAAAATGCAAATGCGTTTGTTATTGCCCCACCAAGCATCATTGATAAAGCACTTGCCATTTTCTAAATAATTAAATAAATAATTACTTTACAATATCAGCAGGTATAATACCTTGCTTAACCAACATATCTTTTGTTGCCATTGCAAGTAATATATCAATGGATAACATTCCAATATCACTTATATTAAAATCCACTTTTGGTGCTGGTCTCTTAAATACCTTTCTACCTATTTCTGCATATCCAACTGTTAACAATGTTTCCACTCCAGCATGATATAACATATTTGCTATTTGTTTTCCGTCTTTTGGTGTTGACATTTTTATATATTAAATTTAATTAAATTCAAAAGGATCGATTTCTTTTTTTTGTTTTGGGGAAGTTTTTTTCTATTTTTCCAATTTTTTCATTTTCCCCTATTTTCCCAGTTTGTACATTTTGTTTTCTTTTATTATAAATATATAATCCCAATACAACAATTCCAATTGATGAATATAATAGTTTGTAATTATTGTTTGAATCTTTATCAGATTTTTTTTAATTTTTTTTAAAAGCATAATTTGTTTCTGTATCAGAATCTTTTGTTATTTGAATGGGACCGGAGTGTATCTCGCTCCGCTCGCTTGCTTCTCTCGCTAGTTTTAATTCTATATTTTCCTTTTTTAATTGTTCTGCTTCTTTTCTTTTTAATTCAGCTTTTAGTTTTTTTGCTTCTGCACCTTTTTTACCAGCTGCTACTCGTTTTAGGTTTTTTAATTGGGGTTTTTTAGATTCTTTTATTTCTTCTTTAGTTTCTTCTTTTTTTTCATTTTCACTCATCATTTTTTATGTCATTATTTTCATCTTTCTTTTGGAAATAAATATGTCTTGCTGTTGTTAACATTGCAGTAAAAGGAGCAAGATACATTCCATATCTATAGTACAGTTCACAACATGTATTAGTTAAAGCATGATTGATAAAAGGATCTTCCTCTAAGTCTTGAATTAGCTTTGGTTGATTAACAACGTTAAAATACTTTGATACCCCCATAACATATAAATTAATAAAAGAGTTTCGTAATGTCTTAGTCATACTAGCTCCTAATCTTGCTTCATATTTACAATATAGTTTGTTTATTTGTTCCGTTCCCATTGTATCAATGTCTGAAAGTTGTAATTCTTTACCCAAATATTGTTTACTACCCCCGCCAGCAACAACGGCTGACAATCGCTCACGTTTTTTTTCTTGAAGGGAACCGTTCGCTTCGCTCGCTTGTTTATCATTTTCTACTTCAATTTCGATGTCTTTCAATAATTCTTCAGCATTCATTTTATATAATTTATTTTTAATTTTAAAAAAATTAAATATGACATATTTAACTAATGATAAGACTGCAGTGTTTATTATAATTTTTAGTATTTTCAATATCATGCTTTTTTTTTGCTTATTTTTGTTATATTACTTAAGCATTGTATAAGCATTACTTAAGCATTGTATAAGCATTACTTAAGCATTGCATAGAATATATTAATAAATCTCATAAATAATAAGGGCCACAATACCTGATACAATACTTCCGACTATTATTACTTTTTTGTTATTTTCATGTGTTTTATTTTCATATTTTTGGACTGGTTTTGGTTCTGATTTAACTGGTTTTGATTTAACTGGTTCTGATTTAACTGGTTTTGGTAATATTTGTGAAACATTTACATCGTTATTGAAACCAAGTGTTTGATTTTTTGTTGCAATTACAATTTTGTTATTATAACCAACAATGGTGCCAATTTTTAATACCATATCACTGGGAGACATATATAAACCAAGTCCATAAGCGTAATCAACTTTACTTCTTGCGTATTTTAAAACATTTTGATATTTTGATATTTGTGTTGGCAAATCGATAGGATTATTAATAGCATCTTGTACATTTGCTAAGAATTGTTTTTGTGCATCAAATCCTGTTCCTACTTTTAATATTTCTACCCTTGTTTGAGATTGTGCCCCTAATAAAGCCCATACATACATTTTAATACTTTCATTAATACGTTCAATACCTGCTTTTGTAAAACCCTCTGATTTATCTAATATAAATGTTGTCCAAGCCATACTTATATCTTTTGTATGATAAATTGTATCATGAATATTAAAGAAAGGACCATCCCCTGAATGATTATATCTATATTTATTACTTGGTTTATAATATTGCTCATAATTTCCTAATCCTTGAGATGATGATTCTAGTTTTTGTCTCCAATCTGTATTTGGAGAAACATTGAATTCATCACATAATTTTTGATATGCAGCTTTGTCATATGGGTTTTTGTAATAACAGAAAGAAGAATTTGTTGGTAAAGGTGATTTAAGTTCTTTTAAAATTCTGGCAATGCAATAATATAAATGAAACATATAAACCGATTTTGTAAGGTTAGAAGTATTTTGTATGTGGTCATTGTAGGAAACACCACATCCTGTACTTGCACACCAAACTGCAAAGTTTAACTGACATTGCCACCAATCAAATGAAGAATTAATCCATGTATTCCATGGTTCGTTGGTGTGTAATGATGGGTTTTGATAGTTTTGAAATAAATTAGGGAAAGCTGTTTTGAAGTTTTCTTTTTGATTTACAAATATTATTTGATTAACAAGATTTATATTTTTTTTGGAATATTTAATACCAGGATTATATGATGCATTAGGATTATATTTAAATTCTTTTGTTATCATTTTTTAATATAAAAAATGTATCATACTATTTCAAATATTGATAAGACAATAAACTTACAACAATACATTAATAACAGAGATGGAAATAAACGTGTTGGTTTGAAATTTATAAGATACAGTGTAGGTTGGTATAACGTTTGTGGTGGGTATACAAAAAAAACCAGAGAGAGACCTCAAAAGATTATGGATGGTTATTATAGTTTCCAACAAATGGCGGATGAATTTCGAAAAGAAAATATTGTATTATCCGTAAATGAAGCAAGTGGTATTGCTTTATTAAACACTCCTACTGAGTTAAAAATAAATAAAAATTTGAGAAATATGTTAGGATTTAATAATAAACGTATATTCGAACCCGATGAATTACATTATGGAAACAAATTTGTAGATTTTGCTATCCATAAATCATTGTATATCCATTTGGAACAAGTTAGCACTTCTTATAATTATCTTGATGGCATGCCGAGTACCTTGTTGGCTGTTATTCCGGTTAAGAATAAAGAGTTTGGAGATAATATAACAGTAAGATTTGAGCATCCGGAATATAAGTGTTTGGTAAATGATATTATAACAGAATTGAAATTAGAAATTAGAGATGAAAATAATAACAAGATAATTAATCATTTACCAATTAATTGTGTTTTAGAAATTATATAATTTATTTAATAAAATGAGTATACTTGGTGTCAAAAAAAAACACGTAGATACATCAAAAATAGGAAAGGAAATATTAAATATGAAGAGTGAGCTTCTAACAATGGATACAAAGGATAAATATTTATACAGAAGTGTCAATACCCTAGATCTCAAAATTTTAAATATTGAAAATATGGTTAATAATATTAAAAATATACCAGACAGAAAAATAATAAGTATATTTGCCGGAATTAGTGGTCCAGTGCAGAATGGTCAAGCGTTTTATTTTGGTAATGGCGGCGGTGATTATGTAATGAACTTTCCAGGTCAGATATTAGGTATTAGTTTAACAAGTTTAAAAACAAACAAAGATGATGTATATGTCATAGTTCAACTTACTTCCGATACTAAAAATAATTATGAAATAGGTTTGGATAATTCTTTTTCTAATTATGTTAACTTTGCTATACCTTTAAAATTTGAGGCTGGAGATAGGATAAGTTTTATTAGTAAGAGTACAAATATTGGATGTATCAATACTCAAGTATCAGCAATAATTGAATTATTTTTGTAACATTAACATTAAACCTAAATTTAATCCTTAAAAATGTCGGCATACGGAAACGAATTAAATCTTAATATAAAAATAAGAGAACCTCGTGGAATGAAAGGCATTCGTAAACGTGTGGTAATAAATAATAATCCTTCAACTATTGATAGAAATGAACAGTTATTAGTAAGATTTCCAAATTTAAGTAGTAATGATGTTATTGTTCCTAGAACAACCAAATTAGCTTTTGAAATAGAAATCCAATCTACAGACAACAATGCAACTATATATCAAAACATAAGAAGGGCAATAGTTAAAAAAACAACAATTCGTATAAGTGGAAATGAAATTATGTCAATTGATGATAGTGATATTTATCATTGTTATACCGATTTATGGAGATCTCCATACGAACGTGCAAATATGGCATATCAAGGTATTGGTAAAGAAAACATGTTAAAACATAGAGTTGGTGCAAATGATGCAACGTCAGATGCAGAAGATCAAGAAATTGCAAATGCATATGGTAAAAGATTTTGTATTCCTCTTGATTTTGAATTATTGGAAACTAATATTCCTTTTTACCAAGCTGGTCTTGGCGACAGACTTGAATATGAACTTACATTTAACGATTACAATAAAGTTATTAAATCAACAGATGCAAACGCAAGTTATAAAATTAAAAATATTTGTTTAGAATTTGATATAATTTTTGACGTAGAATTAGCAAGACAAATAAGGCAACAAATTGATGGTAAAATGGTTATTTTATATGATAGAATACTAAGACATAGAAAAATAACTCAAAACAAATCTGATACATTATGGAATATTAATTTAAATGTTCCAGCTAAAAGTATGAAAGGAATTCTATTTTTATTTGAAGATCCTAATAGAACCAATACTGAAACTTATTACAATCCTAAAATAACAAATTTAGAAATAATAATAGAAGGTATCCCAAATCTACTGTATAGTCAAGGAATGAAATACTATCAACAATGGGATGAGATAAATAAATTCTTTGCTTTAGATTCAAAACAAAGCAAAGAAATAAATATTGTTACAAAAAAGTTAAACTTTACTGAAATCACATTACGAAAATATCTTACAACTAATTACGCTTTATGGTTAGATTTACGTTCAACATATGATAACTCATTACATGGATCAGGAAGAAAAATTATGAATGGTTCCGAAGGTATTTACGGAAGCGTATACGTGCCTCGTGTTACTTATTTAAGGCACTTTATTAAGACAATACATGCGTTATTTTTGTTCATTTATTGCCTTATAATGTAATAAGGCGTTATGATTAAAGCGCGTTATTGCCTTATAAGGCAATGTTTACGTGTCATTTAAACGCCCTTATTTTTAAGCCCGACTTATTTACATTTTATTATTTTTATCGCCTTAAATGATACCCTTTTATTTCTTAAACAAATTATTTAATGCAGTGTTATTGTGTTGTTTAACATTTAGGTGTTGTAATTGAAGCGCACTATCAACTATTCAGCAATATTTACTCGTCTTTATTTTTAGCGTGTCTTATTCTATTGTTCTTATCGCCATACAATAATTTAAACGATAATCAAACAAGTTAATGTTTTATTATCTTGATGTTAATTTATGAGAGGTCGCCATTTTAGACTATGTAGCAAAATATCAGTGTGAGAATCGAAAGGATTCAGAGTGAGTATCATTCTCATATTTTTAGTATTCCAATATCTCCGCCCTGTGTCATGTGTCATGTATTTATGCATTAGACACATTAGATGCATTATTTGATGCTGCAAATTGAAAAACAAGTAGAAACATCAAACATATCTTAAGCTCAGTAAATTCAAAATGAAACAGCGTATCAATATTACATATCCTTTTTATTAAATCATTCTTATCCTAATTATTGTAAAGTACCAGTACAATTATTTCATTAATATTGTAGTGAATGCATATGTATTTTTCCTTTTTTATTTCTATTTTCATTTCCACCATTTTTAGCTCACCTGGCCCTGTGGGCTTTTGTCATCACTTAGCGTCGTCGTCGTCTGTTAACTTTTCACATGTTTCATTATTCTGAAACCACTGAACAGATTTGAACCAAACTTAGCAGAAATGTGAGTTAGGTGGTCCTTTACCAGGGTGCCAGGGCCAATAAAGTGTTCTGATTGGTCCAAATTTTAACAATCTTCTTGTCAGAAATTACTAACATAAAGCCAATTGAAATGTTACTTTGCAGGAATGATCAGTGGGTGAACCTGTACTAAACTTGTGAATCGTTTGCCGATCTGAAATTCAAGATTGGCGCCATGACGCGACTTAATTTAACATTGGACCTATGCGAATTTCACATGTTCATTTTCCTTTCTGAAACCATTGAAAATATTTCAACCAAATTTGGCAGAAATGGTCGGTGGATGGTCCTTTACTGCATTGTGTTTTTGGCGCTGATTGGAAATTCAAATTGGCCGCAAGGGCACATAATGTGTTCTGATTGGTTTAAAATTTTAACAATCTTCTTGTCAGAAACGACTATGCCAATTGAATTGTTACTTTGCAGGAATTATCATTTTGTGGTCCTGTACTAAACTTATGCATCGTTTGCCGATCGGACATTCAAGATGGCACCACGAGTTGACTTAGTTTAACATCGGACCCTATGGGAATTTTCATCTATATTTTGTGAATAATGGAACAGTTTTGAACCAAAATGTTTGAACTAGAATGTTCACTGGATGATGCTTTACCCAATTCATTTTTTTTGCACTGAAACGGAAATTCAACATGACTGCCAGGGCCCACTGGTTAAAATTTTAAAATCTACTTCTCATAAGCCACTCGGTCTGTTGTTTTTTAACATTGCAGGAACGATAAGTTAGTCTTATAACAGAATTATGTGCCAACTTGTAGTTTAAGATAAATGTCACAAGCAAACACAATTTAGCAAGAAATAGCCACGTTTTGCCAGGCAAGCGATTACAGGCTCCGTGGAGTCTCTGGTTAAAATTAGATTTGCTCTGAAATTAAAATAAATTACTGCGCATGCGCGAGTAGATTACTTCCGAGACAACAAGCGAAAACGAGAAAATATTGTAACTCGAATAACTCAAGCCGTTTCCGTATCCGATTCTTTCCTTCAGTAACAGCTTGAAGGCGATACGTTTCACCTGCGCGTTAACTGCTCTCTGAAAGAGAGAGCAAATAAAATTGTCGTTGTGGATTGAGTTTGCGTATGATATGTTCCGGTCCAAATAGAAAGGCGTCACATTTGTTGTCGTGGAATGTAAACAATGACGTAAGAATTGAATAGGGTTTTCCTCATTCCAAGAATAATCAATCGTTATATTCGTTCACTTGGATCACTTCATAAACAGCTACTTCCAATAATTTCGTTCTGTAGGTTACTTTCCGGTTCAACGGAAATATTTTCAATAGGCGTTAATGTAGGCTTGTTCGAAGTGAGCCAATATAACGACGGAATTATTCGGGTTAGAAATCATGGTGGTCGGATACGACCATTTCGAGTTTCGAGCTTTTTGCCTTTTGGTTTTTCATGTTTTTCATAAGGCGGAAATGTGAAATGGACAAGCTTTTGCATCAGTGAAATAAAACGTGAATTAAATTACAAAGTAAATATGTTATTAAAACAAGTGTATAATCACAGTCATGTGTTAAAATATACAAGGGCGCCAACAAAACGGTAAACCATGTTGTCAAATGTGCGTTTATCGTTTATATTCCCAGCATGCTGAATTATTTTTAATGTGAAGTGTTCACTTATTTTACTGAAAAAGAGTATGCAAGTTGAATTATATACTAAAGTTAGTACAAATGTACCCGTGTTATCATTTTCAAGCTGTATTTCAAATAGTCGTTGCAAGGAAAATATCTGATATTTAAGGTAACAACCCATACAACATGTCACATATTTATTCACTTTTTTCTTCTGTTTTCATTGTAGAAAAATGTCTAGTAATTTTCATTGGATAGCTGAAAGGCAGTACGGTGGAAACCGAAATGAATCTAACCGTTTGATACAAATTTTGAAATCTTTCGAGATAACAGAGCTTCCAAACATTCATATCCATGATCTTCCTGAACACATTTTATACGTTTTCATTGGCCTTCTCAGGGACGAAAAATGTTATTTTATCATTAATGTCTTCACGACAGTTTTGCTGCAGACTTTGACAGAGGTGAAAAATAGAATATTTCTAGATCTCGCTCAAAACGTAGTTTTGAATACAGAGGAAGTGCTTGATTTTGATATGCACATACCAGAAACATATTTTTTTCTAAGGACACTGATAGGCATGACATTGCCTCCAGATTCAGTTGAAGCTGACAGAAATTAAGTTATGCATCCATCGATAAGCATTTTGTTTTATTATTTTATTTACTCATGTTCTCAGGATAGAAGTAATAGTATGATATACAAAGAGTATGAAATAAAATAATAGACTTCCCTCCTTCGTATGACACAAGTTTTGTCAGTTACTTTGCCCTCTGTTTCATAAGAAGGATAAATACATGCACCTTTTTATACCCCCCGCTTAGCGGGAGGTATATAGTGTTCAGTATGCGTTCGTGCGTCTGTCTATAACCGTATCCAATCCACATTTTCTCCGAAATTACTGACTGGATTTCAATGAAACTCATACAAATTATTCAATGTGTTTTGTAGTTGTGCACCATGTGCTTATTTTTTCCATGAAGGGTCTCAAATTTTTACAGGGGTCTCATATGGGTTAACTATCTTGGAATGTGGGGGAAGGGATAACAACCTATGATCCGCAACACCTCTCATACTACTGTATGGATTTCAATAGAATTCATACAAGTTATTCCATGTGCGTTGTAGTTGTGCATCATTTACTTATTTTTTTCCGTGGAAGGTCTCAAACGTTTTTAGGGGGTTAACTATGTTGGAATGGTGGGGGAGGGGTGGTGACAACCTATGATCTGCAACTCCTCTGAAATGACTGAATGGATTTCATTATAATACATACAAATTATTCCATGTATGCTGTAGTTGTGCACCATGTACATATTTTTTCCTTTGAGGGTCTCAACCCTTTTTAGGGGGTTAACTATTTTGGAATGGGGAGGGGTGTTACAACCTATGATCTGCAACTCCTCTCAAACTACTGAATGGATTTCAATGCAATTCATATACGTTATTCCATGTGTGTTGTATTTGTGCACCATGTGCTTATTTTTCCATGGAAGTTCTCAAAATTTTATAAAGGGGTCCCAGACAGGTTTTCTGTATGTTCGTATAGTGGTGACAACCTATGATCAGCAACTCCTGTGAAACTACTGAATGGCTTTAATTGTTCTCATATGTTACTCTACAAATGTTGTACATGTATACTTAATCTTTCCATGGAGGGTCTCAAGATGGTTTTAGGGGGTCCCAGATGGGTTTACTTTATTTATGGTATGGGAGGGGATGACAACCTATGATCCGCAACTCCTCCCAAACTACTGAGTTAGTTGTAGTTGTGTACCGTCCATTTTTTTCCTTGGTGGGTCTAAAATTTTTAAGGGGTCCAATTGGGTGTACTACAAGTTGGTATGGGGTGGTAGCCTACAATGATCCTTTGAAACTACCGAATGGATTTTAACGACACTCGTACAGATATGTTGTAGTGGTGCACCATGTTATGTATTTATTTTTTCCTTGGAGGGTCTAAAATTTTTAAAGGGGTCCAAATTGGGTGTACTATACATGTAGGTTGGTATTGATAACCCCATTACTGACTTTCATGGCATTCAGGGTCTATGGTATATATTTTTGTTGGTCTATAAAGCAGTGGTGTTAACTGTAAGATGCGAACAACTTGGTACGAAGCGGGGGGTATTTGTGGCTGGCTCACTTGGATCTATATTAATGACTAGCCCCGTTTATAGTATAGTTAAAAAAATATTTTTTTCCTAAAGAACATAAAAAGAACACCTTTATGAGTATCCATTAATTTTCATAAGTTGAAATACAAAACTGTGTACCTATCTGTTTCTCGGTAAAAAGGGGCCGGAAATACGTAAGTAATTCCTTTAAATAACATACATGGGAGATAACTCATTTAGCCTTGAGACAGGTCTTTCTGTTACTTCTGCGCTAAGAGCCGTAGCTCCGACATATCAAAAGCGAATTATTGTTGTCGTTTCTTGATAACACCATTTATTCGGTGAGTTCGAATAGATGCAATTATTTTTAATAGGGTAAAAACATATTTAAGCGTTGTATTCGTCTTCTATTCTCTAATGGCTCCATACTGTTTCATAATATATTGACTCCAGAAAAGCATCAATTGGTACCCCGATAACAAATGCTCTGGCTTCTAGTTAAAGCTTTTTAGACTGTTAGCATCGTGTTGGCTACATCCATCCCAAACTTCTGATATATATGTATTCCAATACAGGACGGATAAAAGAAAGATAAATGCGGACCAAGTAATTTCTGTTCAAGATTTGATTAAGTTTTCTAACCTTTTGCTAAAAGTTTATATAATATATCAAACATATGGGAGCGGAACTTTTCATTTGAGTCAAATGTGATGCCCAAATGCTTGTACGACGAAACAAATTCTACCATTTGGTTTTAAAATAAGATCATCTATGGCTTCCGGTAAATCTCGATTGGCGATTACTAGAGCCTTAGTTTTGTGGGGACTGAAATTTATTTACCACGATTAGGACCATGCTGAAATTTTATCAAGACCGATATTCATTACATCTTCGATTGTGTTTCGATACTGGGGATAATGTGACCATTTTTAAGCCATGGCTGACTGTATCGATGGTATCCGTATTTTCGCCTTTTGCAAAAACTAGAAACCCAATCGGGGCGAAAACACGAATTGGTCGCATCAAACCGCCTTAGATACGAGCCAATTAAAAAACACTTTCTAATCAGCAGACTTCAAATGCGCCTTATCTTGCGACACCCTCATATGTACATATTATCAGGTTTTCTGCAAACGTATATCGTAAAATATCAGCCGCGAGACACAATGTGAAGCTTTTTCGGCGAGTGAGCGTAGCGAACGAGCCAAAAAGCTTCATATTGTGTCGAGCGGCTTATATTTTACAATATTTGTTTGAAGAAAACTTGATGATAAATTTATCGTATTGTTAACTAGCAATCTTAATGGAATTTCTTACTTTTCAATGGCCATCCGCCTATAACCGGATGTTTTCCTGATATATTCGGGTCAACGTTGGGTCAAACATTATGACGTCGCTGATATATTCGGGTCAGCTCATTAGGGTCGGGTCAACTCTTTACGACGTCATAGTGCCGACATACGGGAAATTCTGAAGGCCTCAGCAGGTCGGTATAGCCATAGGGAAATACGATAACATTGATAAATACTAAGTATGTTGCAAACCCACGTGTACCGATCCAGTGCAAAATTGTTCGCGTTTAAGTCACTAACGGAAATATGAAATTGATCCATTGCTTACTAACATTCTTTTACCATTGCAGAGCAACTTATCGGGTGCTGGATGATCTATAATCGTTGGTAATGGCGTTGAAATGCATTCTTATTGCTCTTGTAAGTATGTTGTCTTTTTACTAAAAAAATCATTGATTCCAAAGCTTTTACTTTTATATATAAACTTATAAAGTAGATAAATTGCTTGAAATCTGAAAAAACATAGTCTGCTAAAACAAACCAGTGCTAGCTTGCACTCCATAAGATATTATAGTTATAAAATAATTAAGTGAATTTCTGACTCAAAATCTGTTTTAAGACAGCTGTAGATTTGTTTTAAAATTCGTTATTAACACATTTGTTGTTTGTGTAATATAGTTGTCACAGAATAATTTCACCCAACATGACATATGCACATGTGTCGGATATCACCATAAAAAACATTTTACAAAGTTTCAGGGTTCAATTCAATGCAGTATTAAAAAATGACCAAAAATAATTTTATAGGTATTGTCCTTCTTGACTTTAGCGGAACCTTAACAAAATCTCGATAAATATCTCTAATAAACTTCTCAACATCCAGTTAATGTGTATGTAGTATATACTAATGTTAAATGTTAAAGTTTTGTTTTTCAGGGCTGTTTAAGTTTTTCTGTACATGAAGTGGTATCTGTACCTTATCCTGGAGAAAACGCTTCATTGGAAGATCTTGTTTTGTATTACTGCAGCCAGACTTACACTACAAATGAAATAATTGGGTTCCTGCTAATTGTTCATAACATCATACTGAGCCGAAGATCACTTTACCGAATAAAAAAAAGTTTAAATATTCGAAGAAATAATGCCGAAAGGCCACTCATTGATATTACGCGAAAGTTTACTTATTTGTATAATAATGGTTTCAACAATATTGGCTATCGCTCAATGTGGAAATTGTTGAACAACCACTTTGGAATACGAGTGACACAGGAAACAATTAGAAATGTCATGCGAACAATTGATCCTGAAGGGGTTCGAACGAGATCAAGGCGTCGGTTGATTCGCAGACAGTATAGAAGTAATGGGCCAGGCTACTGTGTACATATTGATGGATATGATAAACTCAAGCCATTCGGTTTTTCCGTTCATGGATGTATTGATGGGTACTCAAGAAAAATCTTATGGTTAAAGCTGACTGCTTCTAATAAGAACCCAAGAGTCGTTGCATTAAATTTTATAGAACATTTGAGAAGAACTCGAAAGATGCCAAGATTAATTCGAACAGACGCAGGCACAGAAAATGTGCTTATTCATAAATTACAAATAGCGCTACGATTGTTCCATCGTGACACTATGTCAGGTTATAGAAGCATTTCTATCGGTAGGTCTACCGCCAACCAAAGAATTGAAATGCTGTGGGGCTTTTTAATGCGTTACATGACACAATTCTGGCGAACATTTTTCACTAAGATGATAGACGATGGTGTATTTAATAATACTGATCCAATCCATCTTGCATGTGCCAGATTTTGCTTTTTCCCACTTATTGAGGACCACCTGAACAAGTTCATGGAAATGTGGAATGCACACAGAATCAGATCTCAGCGTTTAGTAGCTGAGGACTACGGAGTTCCAAATGTAATGTATTCCCAACCCATGATCTATGGTAAGGCTGACTGTTTTTTGCCATTACCTTGCGAACCGAATGTTTTAGACGCTATTGCAGATCGTTATACTGACTCACCATTATTGAGAGGCAGTACGGAAGAGTTTGTGAACCTGGTATCTGCATTAACACACGTTGGCATTGAAGATTTTGATGTTGTGCAAACTCCAGACGAGGCAAAACAGATATATTGTGCATTGCAGCCAATTATATCTCAGTATTACTTGAACAACTGAGACTTCATGGAAGCGGCACATTGCGATTATGTAAATTGATGCTATACATGTATAACATTTAAGTGGAAACTTTGAAATTTTTCATTAAAACAATTTTACTTTATACAATACTCATTATTGTTTTAATATGGTATAACGGGACCCGTGATATGACACATACTTGAGGAAGACGAGACATCATCAGCAGAACGAGGCCTACGGTTATGACTCGTCTTCCTCAAGCATGTTTCATATCACGGGTCCCCGTTTCACCATGAGTACCGGGTATCAGGTCAGGTCATTGTATAAGTTAGGTAAAGGAATATGATTTCACCATACGGCTGGCCTTAGGCCATAAAAATATATGTGTTTCCGTCATTCGACCGATCCTACCACTTTTAAATCCATTTTCAAAAAAAAAAAGGAAAGAGATATCGACCGACCGTGTTTTGATTCAGAGATGCCATCACGTTGACCGTTTTTATTGACTTGTACAAGCGAAACGCTTATCTTGGAAGTGGTGATACTTTTGGCAAGCTTTTAAGTGTTAAAAGTGGAAAATAAAGCGTTCAAAAATCATTAAAATCTACGAAAACCGCTCCGGTCCTTATATTACGATGTAACCATAAACACACACATATTTTTTCAATTGGCCTTATAAAGAATAATTAATTTGTTCATTATACCGATAATGAAACAGGAATCAATCGACTTTTATTGTAGCATTCTCTTGAAATAAATAAAAATTATTCGACTGGTCTTTATTCCGATGTTACTAGCTACATGAATTTAAAAATGACCGTAGCAATACAATATACGTGAAGCCATGTTACATCCCACTTTGAAAAAAATACGCACAAGTCCCCAAGGGTATCCCCAGCTCAGTTGTTGATATTTCGATACTAGCCCGAAATAGATACTTTCAATTTACTATTACAAAAATTTGCAAAAACTAAGGCGTATCTCCCTCGTGCATAGCTCTGTCCTTGGATGGTTTTGGCACAACACCTTTTGGTCATTTTGGCATTTTTCGAATTTGCTCTTCAACCTTTTAGATTATTTTTGGGGGGATTTTGACATTTTAGGCCTTGAGCACAACTGATGAGTCGTAAATCGACGAAATGTGCACATCTTGTGCATCAAAATTGGTACCAAAGAATTTATTTTGAAAACGGAATGAAAGAAAATTGGGATGGAGAAAAATTAGTACAATATTAAAGGAAGAACGAGAAAGAAATTATAAAAATGACAGTGGAAAAAAAGAATTATTTTTAATAAATCGAGCCTTGTGTCCCCCCAATTATCAACTGGGAATGTAGATTTGCTGAAACAGCGCTACATAGGTGGCATTTCCACTGTTTCCAGGTCAAAATTTATAGAAGAAATCGTTTAAACATTGCATGGCTACGGTTTTGCTACTATCATCCACAATTACATTCTTTATGGTGGCCCTGATTAACTAAATGTTATTAATTCAGATCAACTGAATGTTATTCAACATTTTTTAAAATGAAGAACGAATATGTGGAAAATGATGGAGACAACATCCCATCTCCGAAATACACTGACAAAAAGAAGTCGCATACTATCCTGAGCAAAGTGGAAAATACCACGGTGTCTAAATGCCAAAATACCTAAGTGGATAAATTGTTGGACACAACACTATATCCAATCATCAGATATTGTAAGAAACTAAAGAATTTAAGGGTTCAATACATGCAAGTGACTAATACTTCTTTCTGACAGGTGTAATTATAATAAAGTGGGGCTAAACTGGTAGTGTTGCGTCCAAATGCATAAATTCAAGTAGATATTTCCGTTGATATTTTATGGGAAGACCTGACGTTGAAAAAAAGTAAATTGTTAAAACGATGTGTTATTTTTTTCTTCGCGGTCATATTTTTCCATCCAAAAATCTTTCCTTGTTTTAAATATTATAGCATCTAGAGAAGACAATTATTTCAGACATCAACCGCTTTATTCAGATTTTTCTTCATTCCAAAGATTTTTCGTTAACTTAAGGAAAGTAATAATTCCTCTATGTACTAGAATATTAAAGATATTTGGACATCAATTAAACGCCATGAGAAATGCATATGCATGTAACCTAACTCAAACACATTATCCTGACTCGATGTGCGAATATTTTCTCAATCCAAAGTCCAACGTCCTTAGCACATAATCGTTAGTGCTCATTATCAAGGCTTTGGCGTGGCCGAGCTTCGAACCTTTCAAGCCCTTATTTATTTGGTGAACACTAATAAATACGTCCTCCCATAGGTTACAGATGCAGCCAAAATGGGACAGTGAGGGTAATTTATTGGAAAAGATTTCGACTGTTTATAGTGTGCATAAATCTTCGTTTGAAGGTTTACCAGATTATAATTGAACAGAATGTATATAGCGTATAAATCTTTAAGGTAGAAGGTACCCACTTGGGCTGTATTCCAGATTTTTATAAAATATTGCATACAACTAAAGCAGTCAAACTTCATCTGAATATCAAAAAATAATTTAATCACTTTAATACTTCCCGGGAAATGCTTTATCAAGGTTTGGCAAATACATGGAATGCATGTCGATGTCGCTGCAAAAATTCAAATCTTAAGACTTTAAATTATGATTTCTCAAAATCCTGTCCCTAGTATTTTTTTTTAAAATGATATATTATTGCCATTGAAATTCTCTTTTTATTGATATAATTTTTTTAGGGGTCACCGGATTCGTTTTTTCAGTATATTTAATTGAGTATTATATGCAGAGTGAATAAGTATATATTATCTGCATTTTGACAGCTGGATATCGTAAAATATCATCCCATGAGCCAGAATATGAAGCTTGGGACGAGTGAGCGTAGCGAACGAGTCCCAAATTTTCATATTCTGTCGAGCGGAGTGATATTTTACATAATTACACCTTATGTAAGAATCCTGGGTTTTGATTGGTTGATAGCCAGTGTATTTTTCACCAATTTACTTTTATCAAATGAATATCGTTCATTTTTAAACAGCGCCGGGGTATATGCAAAAAGGATATGCCTTTTTTACCCTCTCTGCCGTGGTATTTGCCAAAAAATACTCTATCCGACTGGACGCTTGTAATGTCACGATCATCAATGCGTTTTATGTCACGATTTGTACGTTAACATTCGGTGTAATTAAACAGATATAGCATGTTCTTGAGGGGTATTTGCGAAAAATACCAGTCTTGAGAATGAATTTCCCTCGCCTTACGGCTTGGGAAATTTAACATTCTCTCGACTGGTATTTTTCGCAAATACCCCTCCTTAACATGATATATCTGTTCAATATCTAGCCGTCAAAATGCAGATAATATTTTTATCATCTTAATTACTTATCTGAAACGTAAATATTTGTAAACGTTCTGAATTCTCCCAAATTTTCGCGGGAAAACTATGGATTTTTCATCGCAACGACAAGTATTCCGTTATTGTTTACCATACCAGTAAGTATATATTTCCTGAATGTTCATGTAAAATATCTTATAAACGATATAAAACCGACATTAAGGTGTATTTTCATGTTAAAAAAACAAAATCAGTCTGGAAATCTTTGTTCATGATTTTCCGGGAAACTAAAGCACCCGCTTTCAAACTTGCAACCTCGTTGACGTCATAGCCCGTCTCCATTCGCGAAACAACTTCTGACTAAAATATGCGCTGATAGAATCACAGGGAATGATGATATTTAGCGTCAAAAAGCCAAAACAAGCGTGACGTTGCGATGAAAAATGTAGATTTTTAGTGTTTTTACAGACAGGACATAAGGTTAAATGATTTCCACGGCGAAAACCAAGCTGGTGACCCTATATTTATTTAGTACCAATGAAACAGAAAATTTGACAGTAATAACATATCATTTTTATAGAAAATTCTAGGGATTAGTTTTTAAGAAATGAAGATTTAAAGTGAAAATATTAACTTTCGGCAGTTTTTATATATGACATCTACAGCAAAATACCTTTATTTCAAGGATTTTAAATTGAGCTAAATATATTTTTTTTAGATATTTAGATGCAACTCCGAATATTCCAGCTGCATGTAAAATTTCATAAAAATCCGTAATTTAGCGGATTTAGGTACCTCCTAGCTTAACAAAAAATTCCTATATGCGAGGTCAGAATGTCAACCAAAGGAACAGTGCTTTTATTGTTGTGCTTCTTAAAGTCACCGCGAGGCCTTCAACACAAAAATGTCACATCTGATTGCAAATTCAAACCCAGCAATGCATCTGATAGCAAGTTTAAGATCATCCATGCATTGTTACACCAAGTCTTAATTGACTTAAGACAAAACTCAAAACATTTGAAATTTTGTCTTGCAAGCAAGTGATCAACTACATGGAGTTTGATTTTTATTCACCTTCGTTAAAGTTTGCGTCCATCAAAGAACCAACTGAACGCGATTTGAAAAAAAAATTAAACTGTGAAAAAATTAGGACCATTGCAACAGGAATTGAAAATTACTCTCAGTGAAAAACTGATTGTCATCGAACTTCTTAAACATTATTTGGGGTAGGATCATTAAAATTGGTATGTAATAAGCATTGTGCTGAAGGCTTCGGATTTTTGGAATTTGCCCCGTAGCCATGAGACAAATGTATTTCGACTTATTACGTAATTAGTGAAATCTGATTCAGAAGTACTAACCATTTTAATCATATGTCACATTATATTTGCCAACTCTATCAACAGGAATTATCACGTGACCACTTGTCGCAAGATCAAGGAAAAAGGTGATTGACATCGAACTCTTCTTACATCATTATAAGATGGGATCATGTAATATGGTGGGACATGAAGACAATTGCATTTCAAGTTATCCACTAACTAATGAAATTTTCTAAGGTAGTCAGGACAAAAAGTTGAAATTAACTCACATTATATATGCCAACTACTATGAAAATTGTCTGATCCAATGATTTCAGGACTTTGATATTTGCATAATGGGGTGGGGATATGCAACGTAGCTGCCAGTTTTCATCCCCCCCCCTTTTTTAAAGAAGTTAAGTCGGTCCTAATTAAAGTGCATCAAATACTGCGACCAATTCAACGCGATTTATCACATTTTTTGGAAGTGCCTCAAAGAGTAAGACCAACACAACTCGATCTGAAAAAAAATATTTCAAAAATTAGGACTAACTTAACCCGATTTGAAAAATTCTTTCAAAGTGCGCCAAAAACTGGGACCATTTTAACGCGATTTGAATTTTTTTTTCAAAGTGCGTCAAAAATTGGGATCAATTTAACCGATTTGAAAGAAATTTTCAAAGTGCGTCAAAAATTTGGACCAACTTAACCTGATTTGAAAAAAATTTTCAAAGTGCGTAAAAAGTCGGACAAACTTAATACGATTTGAAAAAACCTACAAAAATGGGCTGTTAGCCCACCTTGTCCATCGTGTGCTGGCTTAAAAAGCTTAAAAAATTTCTGTGCAATTCTATGAGAAGCATTTAAAGGAACTTTTTTAAAAATTTACATATGATATTTCTAGTGACAAAATGAAGGTGAGTGCTATTTTGACGATTATCCATATTGTTATAAAAGTTATTCAACTTTATTGAGAGATAAATGAACTTTGGTTGGTTTTTGTGTGATTACTTGGGATACAATTAATGGATCTCTTTTGAATATGCCTTTAATTAATTTTAATGAAACTTGGATGTTAAAATACTATTTTGCACCATCATTATGGCATTCTATTTTTCAAGTCTTTGTACCAAAATTACATATGAAAAACTGAAATGTAGACTTAAAAATCGTTGTTTCACGAAGAAAAATAAAGAACAAAAATACAAATATCTTGTTGTTTGTAGTGATAAAACTTACTTTGTCCAACAACACACAAAATTATGAGATTATTCAAATATTAGATTTTTTTATCGACAACATGCTTGTACAGTTTTTGGTGGATTGGTGTTTAACAGGCGATCGGTATTCCAATGGGAACAAATTGTGCTCTTCTCCTTGCTGATCTCATTTGTTTCGAGTCAGACTTTCTTCAATTATTAAGTAGAAAAAACTAGCTCAAAACTTTAATTTAAGCTTCCGCTATATAGATGAGCTTAAATTAAGTGATTTATCACTTAACAGCTCATGATTTGGTGATTACTTATATGCCATTTATTCCAATGATTTTAAATTAAAAAGGATACCACTGACACTAGGAAGTCGACCATGACCTTCATTTTGAAAAAGGGAAATTGCAGACGACGATTTACGACAAATGTGTTGACTTCACTTTTTTAATTGCTGTTCGTCATTAGAAACATTCCAGCATCACAGGCGTATGATGTTTGCTTTTCGGAAATAATTCGCTATTTTAGGGCTTGTGGCGAATACAACTAGATGGAGGCAGTCGGAAACGACAGCTTTCCAAGCACTCCCCACATTATTGAGAGCAAACTGGTATTTTCAGTGGTTTCAATATCATAACTTAAGAGACATTTAACAGATTTTTTTTTCTAATTTGAATAATGCTATTTCTAATGTTAGTATAACTTTCAAGTTTAATTTGGACGATGATTGGTTTGTCAAACCAAAGTTATGCTCCTTGGTTAAGAGAAAAATGGGACCTTGAATAGTATCCATGTCATAAGCCGACCAGCTATAACAGAAATAAAGAAAAATCTATATTTGTCTTATAAATAGTATAAAATATCTTTGAGTTTTGTCCTAATTACTACCTTGGAAATTTCATGAATATACATTTGATCCTCCTTTCTGGAACCACTGGACTAACTGGATCCAAACTCGGCAGCAATGTCACGGTCCTTAGGTGGTCGTCTTTCAGAATTGTATGCGATCATCCAGACCGTATACCAATATGACCGCAACAGCTAAACGGAATTTAACTTAGGGTTCTATAGGAAAGTCTACTTAAAGATTGTTTTTCATTTTTATACTTATTGTGGTTTCTGGATAAATATTCGTAAGCATAACTTTCGCTTGCAAACATTTTTCACACAACAGGAGCTGATTAGGCGTTGTTTTGGCTGCAATACGCCGTTTAATCCCTTTCAAATTGTCATTACGCAAAATGAAAAAAAAATTGATATAGTTAACGCATTTTGAAAAAACATTTCAAACTGTGTTAAAGAGGTCTCGATTTTAACGCTATTTGAATATTTTTCAAATCGCGTTTGGTTGATGGAAACTCTTGACGCACTTTGAAAAAAAAAATCAAATCGGGTTAAGCTTGGCCAAAATTTGACGCAAATTGAAAAATTTGTTCAAAGTGCGTAATTTTTGTCAAAGTGGTTTGTTACCAATAGTCCATCAGCTGACCCGGTAAAATTTCTATTCTGTGTTACACCCCCGGTACCGTAATTTTATTGCATTTTCTGAAAGATAGGGTTCTACACTATCAGATTAAACCTGTTATACGTTCATATGTTTTGAATGATGTTAATTTATTTAATAGCGTATCTGTGATAATATTTTCCAAATTTCGTCTGGTATTATTTTTGATTTTGAGTGTTTGTCTTGTATTGTTTTATTTTCTGATTAAATATTATTTGTAAATAGTTTATTCGTTTTAGATAGTATTTATTTTAATCATACTTAATTTAATTAGTTCTCGCCGTGATATGGCTTAAATGGCGCCCACACGGCGTAAAACAATAATTAATCAATTAATCAATCGAAGCATTTTTGAAAAAAAAGGTAACTGACATAGATATTCCTTCATCTAATCATGGACATTTAGTTGGTGCTCATATGTCTTCATACTTTCAATTATCCCTTTATATTACATTTTTTCTTTGCTTCGTACATTCCACATATGCGTCTGTAATGGTGTGATGAAGACGAAAACGTGCAAAGTGATATTGTGCTCTCATGGTGATGAGGAGACAATGTGCAAACTCGCGGTTTTTCTCTTAATTTTTGACCTAAATGAACATATCTCAGAGTTCCATCATATTTCAAGGGTCTGGCTCTCTATCACTGTGTGTTAAGCTGCAATGTGCTTGTGTTTTGAGGCAAAGTGTACGATTGGTTGCTGAAATGGTTGCTGAACATCCAGCTAGCAGTATCTCAGCAATATTTAGGTCAAGAACATCTCAACATACAATAAATCAACTGAGGATGGAAGATTCTTACTGCCACTGGAAAAGGAATGTACAATGTGCTGGGTCAGGTAACTGGCCACCTACAGATTAGTGATTATAATATAATCAGACTGAGCTGACACAAAGTCAACGGGATCGTTACTGTCCAGAGTGTGTTACCTTTTCCATGCGAAGGACGTTGGTTGTAAATTTGTTCGTCCCTCGAAACCAAATGGTTACCATATTATGGTGAGGCACCTTGTAGAACAGGGATCATTGTGTATTGTTAACCTGCACAACCTATAGTGTCCCCATTTAAGAATGGTTTTACCACCCAAGTTGATAGGGAATGCAAAGTCAATAATTTTCCCAAATAATTTCATAATTCAACAATCACAGGGCACATCAAGATGCATTTTCGCCCCCTTATAATTAAAAACTGGGTGGGTCCATTTGATACGATTTTTTGGAAGGAAAACAAGAAACCCCATCAAAATCAGATGTAAATAAAAAAAAATAACCCCCAAAAATTTAAAAAACCCCATTTGGCCCCTCCGAAAAAACGGGCAGGAGTAGGAATCCCCAAAATCAATCCAACACTGTAACTCATACTAGGGATCAATGTGTTCAAAAAATTTTGCAGTCGTATAAAAAAACAAGTATCTATTGTACAATACCTAATGAGGGTTTATTCTATCACACATTTAATTAAGGTAAGGAATATCAAACCTATAGGCATGCTAACACACAAAAAATGTGTTTTATAATATACTTTCTGTATCAAAATACTGGAAAAAACTGTTAAACCCCTAATCACATAAAAGTGGGGCAATAATTTCCTATATGATTAGAGCTCTTTCTCTTATGCAACCATGTTTGTTGATGAACAGAAATGAAATCAAATCATGTATATCTTTAAGCAGTTCTTTATACAGAATAGTGTAAGAGAAAGATTTTAAAAATGCATCAGTTAGACATACAATTAAATTGAACAAGAGATAATCAGACTGATTTTACATCAAGTACAGAGTAAAAAATTGTTACGAAAATTGACCTATGCCACTTTTTAAACAAACAAAATTATAAATCAAACTGCTGCCCATGCATAATATCATAGCTTACCATAGCTCAATGTGATACAAAAATACAAGTACATGTATATATAATAATAATGAGATTGTCCTTTCTCATAGAACATAGTAAAAACATTGAACAATAACAAAAGGATATAGTTTTTCTGTCCCCTACGCTGTAAATTTTTTTTTCATACAAAAAAAAAGTATAATCTTAAACAGTACGTAAGTGGATGGTGGTAATATATTATGAATAAACAAAACCTGTAAAACAAATATTTATCACACAATAGTCTACAATACTTTCTTTGTTTACTACATCTTCCACCAAAAATGAATGACCTAAGGGCTGGGGCCTGGGGAGACTTTTCTTCTAAAATTGCTATGCGTGTTGCATTTTTATGCATAAAACAATAATGTAGGGAATAAATATAAATACTAGACTGAAACGGGTAATGCTTAGTGTCCAGTTTACACAACCCTTCTGTGCTTAATCTGGCCTTGGAGATTAGGGAGAAGTGATTTTCTCTCTGTAAAGCAGAACGTGGAGAAGTCAAGCATCAATGGGAGAAGTGTTATATTACCCAAACCCTGGTGATAGTAAATTAAAGGTATCCACCATTTAAAAGACTTTTCGATTATGACATGACCTTAAGGTGATAATAAATTTGATAATTTTATTTGTAAAAGATACTGTTTCCCTCAAAAGTTCCTTTCAGTAACTGGGTTTTTCTATACAATTTTTTGTTGATATGATTTTTATTATATAATACAATAATTCCATTTTAATTTGCATATGATAAAATACAAGAATTTCACCAAAGGACAGAATCATAAAAGTTTATACATCGATAAACCCGTATTTGGCAAGTATATTCATGCGCTTTTTTTATTTTTTAAATTTTCAAACGAGACATTAAATGTGGAGATTTCTGTAAAAGAATAAATTTTGATGATACTGACAATTATATTTAAAATTAAATGAGAAATGGTTTAAAAATTGATGAAAATTTCGTTTTCAAAAATTTCGCGAAAATTTGCTGCACCGACGTCACAGTAGAGATTGCAATGTCATATGTGTAAAGAACGCAAGTTGGATTATTCATACGGAAAAAATCGGACATTGCATAGATTCTGTACGCTTCAGATTATGTTAAAATCTATCAAAACGTAAGTTTTCTTGTTTTTTCGATTTGTATACGACTTTGTTGACTTTTTTATTCAATTGCTCAGCTTCCCAAAATAGTTCCAGATTCAAGATGAATGTCGCCTGAAAAGGGCAAAGTTTTTTTTTTTCGGTTAGGAACAACTTTTCGCTGTTTGAAATGGAATTATAAGGATTAAATACGATTTTGTATGAGTTTACCGATGTGTAAACTCGGCCTTTTCACTCATTAACTCAACTTAAAGTCCTTCAGACTTTATTTGTGTGTGAGTCGGCCGAGTTTACACATTGATAAATTCATACAAAATCGTATTTAAATGAAATTCTTGTATTTTGTCATATGCAAATTAAAATGAAATTATTTGGTAGTGAATCGGTTAAGCCTGAGGAATACGATACAGAGCGTTTTTCCGAATGAAATGCGGAATGCCTTGGGCTTTTCCAAATGGATATCTTGCTGATCTTCCAGCAAAGCAACAGCATAGGGAAGTGCACTTCCCAAAAATTACAGTCTGCAAATAGTACTAAGAATGGGAATGTGTCAAAAAGACAACCATCCGACCAAAAACCAAAATAAAATCAGCATAATGACACGAACAGGTCTTTAACAAACAAGGAGTGGTAGGCTCAAGCTGGTTCATAGCTACTTGTGCCCTTTAATAGCTGTCTCTAATGTTACGAATCTCAGATTATGGCTAAAATTTCAATGATACTTCTGACCCCGAATTGATAGACTGCTTAATCTAACTTATAGGTAATTGGATCAGATATTTGCTGTAAATAACAAAAGATTTTACATAAACATTTATTAGTAAACTTAGTATCTACTCTGTATATCTGTAAATAAAATATCAGAAGTTGTTAAAAATTGCTAAGAGTTTTAAAAACACTTAATATTGTACTAAATACATTTACATGCATTATGTATATACACTCACTCTTAGGTCAAATTGTGTAGATATGGATTTAAAAAAAAAAAACAAAAAAACAAAAACAAAAAAACTGAAATCTTATAATCAATAGATAATATTCATATTAGATTTCCAAAATTTAAAAACAGGTGGTTCGCATGCGCATCATGTCGAGTGAACGTTGGTAATAAGTGTGTTCTAAGTATTCTGCATGATGTTTTTGACACTGTAACATACTTGACACTAAATAGTGGAAATTACTTTTGAAATATATTAGTATTATTTTTCCTAAATCAGTGAGATGGTCCCTGCAGAAAAGAAGTTTTCTTCCACAAAATGCATTTTCTTTTCACCCTGTGACTCAAATTATCTCAAAAACGGTACGAGATAGAAAAAATCCATTGACATACAAGTCAAAGTGCTCACTGAGAGAAATCCACTTAAAGAAACCCATCAAAATCAAATGGAAAATAACAATTTCCTGGAAGAAGGAAAAAATCCATCGACATACCCTACAATATGACATTTTTTGGCCCCTTTGGCCCTTTTTATCTTGAAAACAGTAAGATATTTAAATATGCTTGGAGTAACTTTAAGTGCATTTTCACCCCCTTATAACTAAAAAACGGGTGGGTCTATTTGATACGATTTTTTGCAAGGAAAACAAGAAACCCCATCAAAATCGGATATAAATAAAAAAAAAACCCAAAAATTTAAAAAAACCCCATTTGGTCCCTCCGAAAAAACAGGCAGGAGTAGGAATCCCCAAAATCAAATCCAACACTGTAACTCATACTAGGGATCACTGTGTTAAAAAAAAAATTTGCGGTCATATAAAAAAAACAAGTATCTATTGTACAATACCTAATGAGGGTTTATTCTATCACACATTTAATTAAGGTAAGGAATATCAAACCTATAGGCATGCTAACACACAAAAAATGTGTTTTATAATATACTTTCTGTATCAAAATACTGGAAAAAACTGTTAAACCCCTAATCACATAAAAGTGGGGCAATAATTTCCTATATGATTAGAGCTCATTCTCTTATGCAACCATATTTGTTGATGAACAGAAATGAAATCAAAATACAAGTACATGTATATATAATAATAATGAGATTGTCCTTTCTCATAGAACATAGTAAAAACATTGAACAATAACAAAAGGATATAGTTTTTCTGTCCCCTACGCTGTAAATCTTTTTCTCATACAAAAAAAAGTATAATCTTAAACAGTACGTAAGTGGATGGTGGTAATATATGTAATAAATTTTGATTTTTGGGTAAAAAGAAACTATGCATTAAATAAGAGAGCTTGGCAGGGATATAAAAAAATATTCATTATAGTACTGAATGAAATCATGCTATTGGCTACCTTTTCATACTGTTCGTAAATGTTCAGTTGTAATGAACAACTCGAACTTGTTCAATATGTCCTCTACACAATGGACAGGATTGCCCATTTTCTTGCAACTGAATTCCACATGGAAAACAAATAGAGTGAACACAGGGCCATATGATAGAGTCAGTCTCCCGGTCAGCACATACAGCACATAATTTCATCTGATTTGGTAATTCCAATAGTATCTGAAATTTAATATTAAACATTAAACAAGGCTTCTGATGGAATATAGAACATTCAGGCCTGTCAAGTTTTGATAATTCAGATGCGTGAGATTTGATAAAATTTATAAAGATCAAAGGAAAAATATAAAACATCAAAAGAATTTTGCCGAAATGTTGGGTAAAAATGCGTGGGTTAGGGGTAAAAATTTCATTAACATGATTTTTGGCTGTCCCAAGAAATGAAGTAAGACATGCAGCTGACTTCTTTGATTTAAACCGGCCTAATTTTCAGACAACAGTGTGTCAGCCAATCATATTTTTAAGTTGTACATTCTTTAAAAATGTACAGGTGCAACCAATTTGTGTGCACATTTAGAAGATATAAAACTGACAATAAATTTTCCTTGGTAGTTGGTGTTTGTGACTAATCAATGACAAATCAAAGCTTATTGACCAAAAGGGTCTGTGGCCCCATTACACCCGTTTTTTGTCAGACATATTAAATTTCAATCGTAATATTTCCTTGTATGTCAAACTGACCCATTTTTGTTGATTTGCACTGCACTTTGAATCATGGATAACATATGAATCAGTGTAATACAAATATCACCTCTTTCTATAAATATTTTTTTTTATATTTTAAATCTGTAAGCAGTTTTTTAATCCTCATCTTGTTTCCATATTGTCTGCAATGCTCTATTGTATTACACGCATGTAATAGGAAAATACCAAACACTAGCCCTATACAGTGTGTATATCTTTCCTACCTGTGATTACGGCTCACAAAGTCCAAGCAATAAGATATTAACTATATACATACATATATATGTTCCTGTCAAATTATTTATTTTTTAAATTAAAGATATACATACTGTCGGAGTATCTGCATGAACACAAAATGTGGAAGTTTGGGCAGCTGGTGTCTGAAGATTTGGACCTGTCTGTCTGCTAGGCGTATCAGGAATGGCCCCTATCTTTTGGGTATTTGTCCTCTGAGGAATTAGTGATGTCTGTTCGGTATGTGTACTCTGAGGAATTGGAGGTGTCTTTTGGGTATGTGTACTCTCAGGAATTGCAGCTGCCTGATGAATAGGTGTTCTAAGCATAAATGGTGTGGTCCCAGGAATTGGATGTGTCTGTTGGGTATGTGTACTCTGAGGAATTGCAGCTGTCTGATGGGCATGTGTACTCTCAGGAATTGCAGCTGTCTGATGAATAGGTGTTGTAAGCATAAATGGTGTGGTCCTAGGAATTTGAGGTGTCTGTTGGGTATGTGTACTCTCAGGAATTGCAGCTGTTTGATGAATAGGTGTTCTAAGCATAAATGGTGTGGTCCCAGGAATTGGATGTGTCTGTTGGGTATGTGTACTCTGAGGAATTGCAGCTGTCTGATGGGTATGTGTACTCTCGGGAACTGCAGCTGTCTGATGAAAAGGTGTTGTTGGCATATATGGTGTGGCCTGAGGAGACAATGTAGAATAGCAGTCATCTTCATTGTCTTGTGATGTAAGTGAGGAAAAAAATCCCGAAAATCCAGGCGAATCCTCAGAATTAGAATCAGTACTAACAGACAGTATGTTAGGAATCTGTAAATGACAAGATTAAAAATATATAAGAATACTTATTGCACAGTGCTTGATGTGTTATTTCAACAGTTAAAGTAAAGTAGAGGACTATTGAAATGTAAAAAAAAAGTATAAATCTTTTTATGCTGAAAATTAAGTTTTTGCTATATGAAGTTTTATTTTTTCTCAATCTTGTTCAGTTGGTGCCTGGCACCTTACACGTAAACCTTGAATACCCATATCAATCAATCTTGATATTTTCCATGTTGGACAACCATTTCAGAAATTTTCAAACCTTTTCACCCATTTTTTAAGTTTTATAATAAATCAAATCATAATTAGACTAGATTACATGTAAAGCCTCCTTAAACATAAATCAGTTCCTTTTGTTTTATATATGATTGCTTTTATTGCAGATATTTAATTAAGTTTGTTCTATTTTAACTTTTGTGGCCTCACCTTCCTTTTTGTCATTAGGTAAAGTCTTGCCTTTTGAGTGTTGCTGTCTTCAACAAATTTCCCAACTGTGAAGCCTTCTCGTTCAATTGTATCACATTTGTTACTTCCTAGAGATGAATCGAATGTGTCTAATTTCCCTTTAAAGCTTTTTCCATTCCTAAAATATATTTTCTGTAGTTGCTGGAGAGCATCATCGTAGGATGAACTGGATTCCATAAATACATCCCCTGTAGGTAAGGGGTGATGTTTCGCACTCCTTACTTGGGTGTATCCATTCTTTAGAAAGCAAAAGTTTTTCCACCCTGGTGTAATTTTGACTTTCTCTGGTATAAATTTTTTACTTGTAGTTGCTGATGAGGAGGATAAAGCTTCCTGAAAGATCAAGAAATTTGCAAAACTAGCTGATGATATTTCAAAATCTTTATCAATACCATTGGTTTCCTATTTATTTTCATTAAGATCAAGGTTGAAAGCATATAGTTTTTTCTTCCTCTCATCTAAATTGGATATGACATGCACGTATAGCATACTGCAGATTTAAATTCAAAGTTAGAAATCCTATCCTGTTGTTGCACCTGGTAGCAATCACTTTGAATGTCATTAGATCATATCCAATAGACCTTTTTCGGTTAACAGCAGAGCTATTATTTTAGGGGGACAAATGTACTTTTCCTTACAAATTATGTCAGAGAATAATCAAATTTATATTATGACGTTGCAATTTTTTATGGGAAAACGTCACTTGTCCCCCAATTCCTGCCAAAAAAAGACAGTTCCACAGTTAACCCGAAATGGTCCATTTGGCCCAAAAAGTGACTTTTGATCACACCTATCCATTTTTCAAACAAAATGCTATGTTAGCCACAGGTTACATCAGGAAGGAGAATCTTAATTATATTTGTATAACTTATAATTAGTTTTGTTTGTATGTTTATATGTACAACTGTGCTTTTAATGAATAGAACATGATACATTATCTCCGACCTGCCAACATGTTGAGGATAATATAAAGTTGTCGAACATGAATTTGATAAAGAATGCATCAGAAAATGCCCCCTGATCAGTAGTTTCCTAGAGAAAAATATTAAACTTTTGTACAAATAATTGAAACAATGTTGTCAAACAAGAAGTAATAATTGGCTTGATCTGAAAATACATTGCACAATTTGTGACACATAAAAGTATATACCTGTTTCCTTTTTGGCCTCTGCGACTTTAAATTTTCTATTATTCCAAAAACTTGCTGTGCTGTAAGGAAAAAATGAATGTTTAAAACATTGATTCAATAAAGACTGGAAGAATCACTAAGTAGGAACTTTGTTTTTGAATTTAATTGAAAGATTCTTACAGCCATCTTTGACCTTTCAATGGTTACAACACTTAAATGGACTCATCTGACAACTATTACAAAATTTAAACAACAGCAGAAAGAACTCCACAAGCTAATCATTTTATCATTTAAAGCTTTTTTTTCCATCTGTTACAGTTCTCCAGTTACAAGCCAAAAACTGAGAAAATTGACATTTTTTACCTTTCAAGGGCAATAACTCCTACAAGTCATAGTTCGACAACATGGCCCATGAAGATTTTACAGAGCTCAATGGCCTAACCAACTCAGCGATTGAAATATTTTTTCTCTATCTGCTATGATTCTCAAGTGATAAGCCAAAAACTGCAAAAATGGTCATTTTCACCTTTCAAGGACAGTTAGTTCCCACAAATAAGAGTATTTCTGGTAAATATCTTCATTAGTTTCATTTGTTCCAATTTTACAACACAACAATGTATACAGATGCTATGTGATGACAAAACCCTTGTTGGGGAATTTCAGTTACTAGCAGCAAGTTACTAGCTAGACATATAACCTTTCACAAATAAATTACCTGAAATTGGCACACTGGAATCGGTTTTCTGTGGATCTACAATGTAAAATTTGGGATGGATTATTTATCACCATCTTCAATAAATCATTTTTAAACATAAAGTGATAAAATTATAAGATGTTGCCCTCACCAATGGAGATGTGACGCTATTGTCTGTTGGTAGTGAATCTTTTTTATTTTTGGACACTAGAATAAACATCTTTTAACAGATTTAAAGCAAACTTAGTACATAGTTAGTGCATTTCAATATCTCAACCTCCAAAACATTTCATAGTCAGAATGGGAATTAAATTTTTTTGGAAACTATCCTGCAGACACTTTTGACTCAACATTCATCAACAGATTTAAACCAAACCTTTTGCACAATCAATTAATCAAGCAAATATATATATATCATTTACAGGTGAAAAAGAAATAATAAAGTTCCTAAGAAATTAAATAGTTACTGTGATAAACAATTTAATGTTCAGTTTTCATAAAGTGAAAGGATCTTCTACCAGGGTATTAAACAAAGGAAGATAAATTCACATTGATCTAAAACATTACCTGTCTTTGCTGATTCTGTGAATATAGATTGTTACTCAGTGGTGTCATAGGTTACCACCTCAGATAACAAGTAAAATTAATCTCAAGCTCAGTGATGAAGGTGCTTTATACAGCACAAACACGGGCATTATTATTCATTCCTACTGTGTTGTAACTGGATAATATTAAATGGATTAGATTTACTGTGAGCAAGCTTGCAAAGTGACAATTTCCTCATTGATATCTCCAAATAATGCTTTTTAATTACTTAAAGTTTCATTGAAATATAACAATAAATATATCTCCCTAATTTTTTTCATGTGCTATAAAAGCATAATACATGTCAGCTGTCCCTGGGCTGTTGTTTTATTACAGCAGGTCAGTTAAACATGGTTGTGAAGTGGTGGTAAAGAACTTTTAATGTTACAATGGTCATGATGTCAAAACATATTAAAGCTGGTAAATGTGATGGACTTTGTCTATTCATAACTGAAAGCTGTAGAGGGAGAAACCAATAATAACATATACAACCTACCATTCATCTGCTGGCTTGAGGACTGCGCATGCCATTCTTCATCATCACAGAGAATCATAACACTGATATTCGGGGAGAGGAATTCAAAGCTTTCCTCATCTATCTCCACCCCATCTTCAAGCAATACTATTCTGATGTTATTTTCAGTATAGTCAAACCTTTCTCTGCCTAAAAAAAAAGGGGAAAGGGGCTGATAGTAAACACATTTACAATAATAATGATGCCAAGTCAGGAGTACAATGTACTTTTGTTATTGGTAACAATTCGTTTTTTATCTTTTTAAATCTATTTATACATCTTTTTAGTTTATTGATTATTTATTTAATGCATTATTATACCACAAGGGACGATTATGCAGCTATCTAGTCCACTCTCCTTAGTTCAAAAGAATTTTTAATGAAATGGGCAGCTAGTAGCATACAATGTGAAGAGGACAAAACATTTATCAAGGTGGCCCCTCACATTTTCTACGACTCACAGTCTACTATTACGTCTTCCTATTTTTCTAGCATTGTGACGTTAACAAGTATGAACGACGGTCGCTTGACGGCGTCCTAAACCGGGACACAGATTACACTATGAAAATAACTACCAAAATTAAATTTCAAAGCATTTTTTTTTGCAATTCAAGGGTCCTTATACACTTTTTTTACAAACGTCTTTTTAATATTCTCATTTATTATTTATTTTCTTTTATGTAAAGGCGTTAAAAACGTGTAGAAAAACATGTTTTGCATCTTTCGGAAGTGTGAATTTCATGAACGAGGACTATAAAATTCGTAAATATTTTTCTTAGAACCCTGGTGACACCATATTTTCGGTCCGGAAATAAAGTAAAAAATATGACATCTCTGCAATGTGTAAATTGCAGACAAATTAAATAACAGGGTTTTTTGAGACCTCAGTTTTTGTCAATTTTTCGATTCAAACTTTTGCACAGAAAAGTCGTCAATTTTAAACATAAAGCCCAGCGAAAAAGCTGTATGAAGTATTTAAAAAGAAATCTTGTAGTGTGGTTATCTATTAACATAGTTCTACAAATTAAAACAAACACAGATTATTAATATTGAATATAGAATTTGATATGAACATTTTGTTTTTCATAGTTGCGGTTTAATAATTAGTGAAAATACAACAATTTTGGAGATTCATTGGGCGCTTATATGCCATGTGACGTGTGATTTCCATATCATTTTTTAAATCAGCATTTCGATATTTAAAAAATATCCAATAAATTGCTTCGCTGAGCGCAGCTGGATACGACCGCAGAGGTCCAACCCTGAACAGTTGGGGCAAAAATGGACACAATATTTGCGCTTGATACAGGTCTGAAATTGGATTGTAATTAAATATTTGACACATAATAGGTTTCTGACACAGAATAACTGTAGTCAAAGAACTTAGAATTGGTCATATGATTTGAATTTATATTCAATTTTTTGCTTTTTGTGCAATACAATATGCTGTTGCAAATTGAACCCCCTCCCCCAAAAAATAAATCAAATTTTACAGCTTTTTTTGCTTTTGTGCAATACACTATGCTATTGAAACAGAAAAAACAGGAAAACTTATTGTACCCCCCCCCCCCCCTCCCAGCCCTTTTTTTGCCCAAAAAAAATGTTTCAAGAAATTTTCTTTTTAATTTCTGAAATCTGAAATGAGAAAAATTGTCCCCCCCCCCACAATTTCTTATTTACCCCCTAAATTTTCAGCCCCCCCCCCCACCTGTCCCTTTTTCCAAACAAAAAAGAGGTCATAATCCCTATTCAAATTTCTCATGGAGTTTGCAAACATAATTACCCATTTAAATACATCAATGAAGTCTTAAAATAGAAAATGACATATGGCTAAAATTAATATTAATTGATAGTAACTTCTAAAAATAAATTGACAGCTATAAATCACCCCAAGACAATCTCCATTTCTTTATACATAATTGAATCATACACAATATTTTACTTTAAATGTGTTTGGATTACCTCCCTTACACCAAGATAATATCATAGATTTCTATTTACTTATACTAAAGTTATTGTGCAAAAACCAAGAAAAATGCTTATTTGGGCCCTTTTTTAGCCCCTAATTCCTAAATTGTTGGGATCAAAACTCCCAAAAATGGTCATAAACCTTGTGTTAAAATTTCATAGATTTCTATTTACTTATACTAGAGTTATTGTGCGAAAACCAAGAAAAATGCTTATTGGGCCCTTTTTTGGAACCTAATTCTTAAACTGTTGGGACCAAAACTCCCAAAATCAATCCCAACCTTCCTTTTGTGGTCATAAACCTTGTGTTTAAATTTCATAGATTTCTATTAACTTATACTAAAGTTATAGTGCGAAAACCAAATGTCTTTGGACGATGACGACGACACCAACGTCATACCAATATACGACCGCAAAATTTTTGCGGTCGTATAAAAATGAGGAAAATTAAGTGAGTCAATTTTTTTCGGCGGAGCTTAAAGCATTTATATTACTATTTCCAATTACTTTTAGTTGAAAAAGATGCTAAAAACTTAAACAAAAAACTAAATAAATCTAAATGATGAACAAAAATTCATATATTTAATGTCTTCTGAAAATTGAAAACTACACGGAACTTTATTAAGAATAATTTATCAAGATAAATACAATAGATGGAAACTGATATATAATCATTAATAATATCTGGTTTTTTTTTAAATTTATTTTTATTATTGTATTTGTATTGAGCTTGTTAATCAATGTTCTTTCTCTTCTTGCTCTTGCCACCCCTATGGGCCCTTAAAGTTCATATGCAGCGTTTTTGGAATATGGCATAATATTTGCATATTTTCACCTTTTATGTATCTTGAGAAAAAATGTATACCTTTATCAAACTTTAGAACAAATATCAATCATTCCGTCAAACACAACTCCCCAGAAAACTTTCATGCAAATATCAAATCATTCCATCACACATAAGCTGAGAAAAGTTTGATGAAAATTTTCATCTATAGTCATAGTAAAATTCAAAGTACCGGTAAAAGGGACAGACCTGAAAATCGCTGACACAATACAACACAAAATTATCAAGCGTTTGACCAAAAAATTTCATCCATAGAATAAAAGTTCAAAGTACCGGTAAACAGGAAGTAGTTGCACGGCATACCTGAAAATAGCTTATATGGTACAACACATCATTATCAAGCTTTAGACCTATAATCAAATCATTTTCTCATATACAAGCCAAGAAAACATCGACGAAAAAGTTGTTGATGGACAGACAAATGGACGGACAAAGTGAGAACGTATTTATACCATTGTGTACAAGGTAGACAACAACCATTTTCATAATGAGGGGGAGCCTGGGATTATGCAGTCAATGAGAAATTTATGGGGCCAAACTCGAAATCAAATTATTTTTTCTATCGACCTAGGAGGCAAATTATTTTTTTCAAGCTTTGCATTACAAAATTTCTCAGGGTCTAGAAACAGTATCAAACCAATTTTTTTTCTTATCAAAGTGGAAATAAACATTTTTTTTTGCAGCAAAATCTGGGATTATTTATTTTTTCAAAAAAAAATCCCAGCAAAATAATATATTTTTGTATAAATATTGATGGAAACAAGAGGGGGTATTATTAAAATCAGACAATTTCCAAAATCTTATGGAACAGTTAGTGCAAAGAAAGCGACCGTGAACTTGTGTGAAATTGTACAAGTCATATGTGTACACAAAAACAGTGATAATTGCATATAGCAGTTTTATACCGAATTTCTTTTGCTTTCTGTTGACAAGAAACTCAATGGATTGCTTTGTACAATGTACTATCAAATAAATGCAAATTTCTTGAAGTCAGTATGCTTAGCTATAGGTTGCAATATTGTAAATATGACTGACATCAAGCCACACCTATTGGAGGAGAGCTTTCAGTATAACAGTAAAGGCTGCAGGTCCCATGATTGGTTGTTAATGTATGAAATAATTTTTTTCTGACAAATAACATGTTCACCAATTCAGAAAAAAATATAAGGTTGAAGATGTAGTGTAGAATAAATTTCTGAAAATTAAAAAGAAAAATTGAGATGGGAAGTGAACAGATTTAGTGCGATCCTACAATGTTTTTAAACAAGACTATGAAAGTGGCCAAAAATGACCAATGACGTTATGTTTTGGTACTTGCATGTCAAAGTATTATATGTCTGCTTCCACATGATACACATGAAACTCCTTGCTTTTGAAAAATAAAATGAGGACAAATTTAATTGACCAAGCAGGTTAACATAGAAATGAATGGGGAGTCTTTTATTAAATTTACCCCTATAGCTCATTCTCCAAACTCAGCAAGAAAGAAAATGATGTTAATATTTATTTTACCTCTTTTGGAAGAGTCAAAATATCACTAAATACCACAACCACATCATATTAAAGTTGGACAACAATGGACAAAGGTGTATGTTATGTAAAACACCGAGGTGATGAATATGCATACAAAAAAATATATTATAATATAGTTAAAATTAAGGGATACTGGATATACGATTTGTTAATCAATTTAAAATTTGTATGAAAACGGATTTATTTATTTTATAATGATCATACTCATACTGCTAGTGAGTATTTGCCTATTGCTAGGTATACAAATTAAATATTAATTAACTTGGATATTGGATTATGTAAATATTACAAAACTACATACAGGCATACACAAACACATTTTTATACTTATATATACATTGAGGAAGAAAGGTTTCATTAAAAAACACATGAATCAGAAGTGCTATTTGTGTGAATGAGGAGAAGATTAAAATGTGAAAAGTTAACAGACAGACGGACAGATACCAAGTGATGATGAAAGCTCACATGGCCTTTGGCCAGTTGAGCTAAAAATGACTTGATTGCTGTAATCAGCATGCCGTCAGCTACAAAAAGAAAATAAATCTTGGCATGTTCAAAAAACGCTGCATATCACCTTTAGTTGGCAATAAAATAACGTTCTATGACATTGTTCAAAGCAAGGATCTGCCATAAAATGACTACCGGTAAGTCCAACTATCTATCAAAATTGGAAAATTCAACAAAAATTAAATCCCTGACTATATGCACCATGTCAAATGTGTACAAACGCTTGGCAATATAAAACATTTCTAGTGTAAATACCCTAGAGTATCCGGACACAACACCCACCCTCAAAGCAACGATCTGCCATAAAAATGTCCAACTACCAATAAAAGTTTAAAACATTGACAAATATTAGACCCCTGACAATACATGAATATGCACCTCTTCAATGTATGTACAAACACTGTGCAAAGTGAAAAGTTCCAAGCATTAAAACTACAGAAGGAGTTTTTCAGACAAATCATATATCCTTAATGGGATGGATGAACGGACCCACAGGCGTAGAACAATGTGCCCCCAAATTTTAGTTGCAGGGCATAATAAAAGGCTTTAGAGGACAATTTCGTCTAAGTGGTATAGTTTTCAAGTTATTCACAAAAAAAAACTTATGTTTGACCTAGGATTTACTACTTTTAGTAACAATAGTCATGTTTTATTAAAAAATTTTAAAATAAGCCATTGTTAAATGCAAGTGTTTTCAGAAGACACATTATCAAGAACTCATTGAATATTAACTTACATTTAGTCAGGAGATCACTGTAGGAATCAACAGCAACCAACTTCCTGTTCCTTCTATTCCAAGAGAATACCTTTACAGGTTTTCGTTGACTTTGAGGTTTTTCGTCCTGAAAGAAAACAAAGACAGGTTAAAAGCAGATTTTACTAATTTTGGTAATTGAGAAAAAAAGGGGGAATCCTGTCCACAAGCACCTGTGGGCTCAATAGGGTCACTACTTCCACGCCATCAAGTTAAAGAGGGATTGCTAAAAGTTAAATAAGGCTGTTTCCCAATCCAGTATAAACAAATGAATTTTAACCTAATTTCCCCATCAAGTATTTAAAATTGACATCCTAACACTGTTTATCTTATTTTTATATATAAAGCATAGGGCTCAGAAACACATTATACATATACTAGTATATCATTTAGGTCTTAGCAACAGAATATAACTAAACATCCTGGGCACATCATACCAGAAATATAGAAATTAGATGTCTGTGAACATACTACCGTGCCAAAATTTGAAAGTGAAGAGTCCCTTTATTTTGAAACAGGTTGAATACCACTCTATTCATGTAGGTACAGGAGAAAAATGAATTTGTTGTATAACATATGCAATAAAAATGTACCTGCATGGATACTTGTCTCATATACTCGAGAAAAATGCTTATAATTTACGAATTAAGTAGATCTCCATTAACTTGTTTACAGTTATACTCGAACTCCTTTTTTCCATCGACAGTTAAGACATTGGAATAACATTCACTCAACGACTTTTTATTTTTTAATGATGTACGATGTGTACTGGCAGTATCAATTAAAAAAAATGACATCATACTTTTCTTTATATTTAGTAAAAATATCCATACGTTTAATGTCGTTAACCAGACCCCTGCAATTAACAGATACTATTTTAATTGTTGACATTGTATATTACATATAAAGTTACATGTACACTTGTAAAACGTACACATAATAAGATACAAATATACAAATATACAAATTGAACCCTTCGACACCGGATGTGTTCACCAGATAGTAAAACTTCCGGATTCGGAATAGGAATAGAAAAAAATCCGAAAAACAAGTTATCATCTAATACATATGAAAGCCGCTACTTCTATTCGATACACATACATTCCAAGTGCAAGGAAGTAAAATAACAACGATTACAGAAGAAGAAAAAAACCACTTACATAAATACAGTGACACTTAAATATTTTCCAACTTATTTTCTCCTCAGATATACTAATATTTTAATATTACAAAACCGTTATTACAATTATTTAGATTTCTTTATTTTTATGCCGTAATAGTCTTTAAAAATGTGTTATCATTCATATAACGTATATGCCAAAATATGTCATTGCGTTAGAAGATTTATTACACATCCTGCTGAGGACTACATAATATGTATTGAACATATATTTGCATATGATAATTATTGCCATTATCAAAATCTGAAAGCCGGCCCTGTCAGAAAATCATGTTGCTAAGTACTAACTCCATCATATTTACTGGGCGATACGAATGTATCATACAGCAGTCTACTTAGTACTATATCAATAGGCTCAAGCGGCGGGATCCAAGAACTTTTAAAAGGGGGGTTGGGGAGGGACACATTGAAAAAATTATGGTTTGCAAACATTGGATACATTGTGGTTTGCAAACTTTTGCCACATCAACCAAATAGGAGGTCAAGTTTCATGAGGGTCTCTAAAAGGAAAACAGGACCACGATCCTGTGCATAATTATCGTTAATCCTATTGGAATTGAGGTTCCGGGAGAAAATTGTTACGTTTTGCCTCCGTATTGGGATTCGGTTCCGGGTGAAAATTTCAATGCTTTGCCTCCACCGGTGGAGGCAAAGCATAACAATTTTCCCCCGGAACCGAATCCCAATAGGGATGAAATTACTGTGTAATATGCATGTGAAGAAATAATTTTCTGCAATTGTAAAATAGCGATTTTAACCTGTTGGAAAAAGTGCATTTACAGATATGACCTACCATTTTGTGAGCTTTAATCATGTGAACTGACTTTTACCTTGTTTAATATATTTATAGAAGAGCGGTACCGGATTAAAATATAAAAGACAATTCATCCTTTGATGTCCGTGGGAATATTTTCCACCGCAGCAATCTATAGTCAGTTTCAAATAAGTGCTACTGCTGATTCAAACACAATCTCCATATTAAGAATCACCCAAAATTAATAACAAAATGCAAAATGAAAAAAAAAACGCAGTTGTTTTAGGTGGAACAATTAATTGCACCCTTAGACCTATGAACAATAATGTTACCTATTAAAGTAATCTCGGTCAAGGGACATTCAAGATATAAGGTAAATAGAAATAATTATAAAACGGTTTCATTCCACAGCAAAAAAAAAGTCGGGAAATTTTCCTGTCAAACTTATAAATATATATAACGAGTCAAATATTATATATAATCCACCAGTATGTATGCCATGTATAAAGCCAAAGGCTAAGTTCTAATTAGACAGATTTTTTAAGGTGCACTAAATTGTTTCCAGCCAACACGACTACGTTTTTTTTTAGCTTAAGATGCCTCAGAATACAGGTATTTACACCAACATTTAAAAACATATGGAGGATACCCCCCAAACCCGCAAACCAATAGTGGGCCCTCGCTTAGACAACATTCTTGATCTGCCACTGTATAGAGACCAGTACATAAATCCCTTGCGGATTACACTTGCAAACATATAAACTTTGAAGTATGATATGCATGACCACTTAGGTTTGAAGATACCTCAGGCTTTCCGTACTCGCCATGCTAAACAATTGTATCATTCATAAACAAGATAAAAGTTACAGAACAGGTTTCCAAATATGACAATTACCATTTTATTATGATGGAGGTGAGGACTGGGATATTTTTTAGATATGCAACATGTCCAGGTATGGGTAAAAAATGTTTTATTCCCCCTAGTGTCTAATAACATTTTCACTCCAACTATTCAATTTATGTTTCTTACATTAACATATAGGCATAAAAAATTGCACCTTACGTGTAGAAAAAAATATTTTCTACCGACAAGGAAATTTTTTCTATCCAGCTTAATTGATAACCTCAGCCCCCATATAAGAAAATTGTTGGAAGCTAATTATAAGTTTTTAGGAGATATAAAACTGAACAGTCAGTCTGTGCGTCCGTCAGTCCCTTTATCCGCTCCACCGTAACAACTTTGTGCGAACTTTAGCCTTAAATAATTAATTTTGAGGTGTCACAACTGATTTAAATGATTGATATATTGTTATGCCTCCTATTAAGGTCACGAGTTAAAATTCACATCTGTTCACAGTGTCATCTGTTTCTACGAGAGTCGATGTTATATAGCCCCCCCCGGAAAATGATTATTAGCTAGTAGTAGAATTTTAAATATCAAGAATAGCTATATACGTGCATATATGGCCATATTTCTCCCTCATCTTTGGAAAGGGAATATCACAGTAGAATCCGCCTCAAAAAATTACTTTGTTTCCCCAAGACCCAATAAAAAAGATTAATGTGAACATTTTTATTAATTTTGTTTTCTTCATATGCGTTGGCAAATCGCGTTTTCTCCACAAAAAAAAACATTTCCCCTCTTCTGTTCTAATGAAGTGTCCATAAATTAAGAAAAAAAAACTGCATCATAATTATATTACAATCCAAAGTCTACGTTATACACGAATAACCAGTTTTTCGTGAAGTCACAGTCAGAAATTCCATTTTCGTAATGACGTCGTCGGGGTGAATCGAGAGAAATATGATGGAAATTGGGGGATCTGACAAAAAAACCCAGCAAACTGGATACTAGTATGTGGAAACCAGTCTATATGTATGCAGTAAATATTTGTCATGTTTTCTGTTGACAAAAATAAAGGAAATTACACAATGAGTTTCGCTTAATAATAAGAGCATGACACCATTACCCCTGCTTTTCGGCCTTCAAGAATATTCCTCCATGCATATCGTCAGATGTTGTTGTAAAACTGGGTCAAGTTTAATCAAAATAATGCAAAAAGTTTAAGACGAATACATGGATAAACTGACAGAAAGACAGACACGATGGACGGTCATGTGACTGATTCCTAACTTTGTTTGCAGGGTGGGATAAAGAAAGGAAATAAACCCTTACCATTCTGCTTCAGATGATTTTATGAAAAGACGTTTGACTCAAGATAATCAAACATTAACTTGTTAACAATAGAATACGACATGCTAAAAATAAAGACGAGTACTTTAAAAGTAAATATTGCTGAATAGTTGATAGTGCGCTTCAATTACAACACCTAAATGTTAAACAACACAATAACACTGCATTAAATAATTTGTTTAAGAAATAAAAGGGTATCAATTAAGGCGATAAAAATAATAAAATGTAAATAAGTCGAGCTTAAAAATAAGGGCGTTTAAATGACACGTAAACATTGCCTTATAAGGCAATAACGCGCTTTAATCATAACGCCTTATTACATTATAAGGCAATAAATGAACAAAAATAACGCATGTATTGTCTTAATAAAGTGCCTTAAATAAGTAACACGAGGCACGTATACGCTTCCGTAGGTATTACTATCCAAATAACGAAAACAGCAGAAGCAGACGAACCAATAAATGTTTATATGTTTGTTATACAAGATGCACAAATTAATTTTGAAGATGGAAGATTTAAAGAAGTTAATTACTAGTTAATTAAAAGTTTTAAAACTTTTGGGAAAAAAATGGAATTACCAAAATATCCCCATTGTGCTATTATATGTGGTCAAACTGGATGTGGAAAAACAGAGTTTGTTCTTGATTTATTAGAAAAGGAATATTGTCAGGTGTTCGAATATATAGTTATACTTTGCCCAACCATTCAATGGAACAAAGCATACAAAAATCGTGAGTGGATTGGTGATGTTAAAAAACCAAAAGCAAAAAATTTAATAATTTTTAATCCTATTGTTGAAGTGAGAGAAGCGAACGGTTCCCTTCATGAAGAAGAAAAGCTACAAGAACTACTAAGAATATTTTTTAAAGAATATGCTGGTCATCCAACATTATATATCATTGATGACTGCAGTGCAACAAAAGAACTAACAAAGAAAAAAGATATGTTGTCTAATCTTGCATTTTCAGGAAGACACGCGGAACAATCAGTGTGGGTCATTTCACAGAGATACAACTCTGTTTTAAAAGACTTAAGAGAACAAACAAAATGGTTATGCATGTTCTACACAAAAGATAGAGATAGTTTTGATAATTGTTTAAGAGAAAATGATGTTATTCCTACTTTAGAAGAAAGGCAAAGAATAAAGGAAAAACTTAAAAAAAAAACATCGTAAATTAATATTAAAGACAGATCAACCTACTGGTTATTGGTTACTTGATTGATTTTTTTAGTAATTCCCTGGCAGCAGAATATAATAAACCAACAACTAAAACATGCAAAGCCCATAAATTATTTCCAAACCAATTAACAATATTTCCAGTTGTAGATAACAACCAAGACACAATAGAACCAATAATACCTGGTAATGCAACTGCTAATTTTCCTGCAAGAAAAGATAATAGTTTTCCAAGATTTTTTAATTGTTTTTTTATCCAGTCTTGTACACCACCTTTTGATGGTGTTGGAGGAGGAGGTGAATAAGAAGTAGATCCACCAGTAAATATCTCAACAATAAAACCAATAATCATTCCAAAAGCAGTTAAAATACTAGCTATTGTAATTCCTTGTTCTCTAAATAATGTTTTAATTCTTTCACCTAATGTTGTATCTTCGTTTAATATTTTATATATTGTCTCTTTAATTCTATTTACCTGACTACGTAGTTTTTCTTTATTAATATTAATTACTTCTAGTCTTGCACTTCTCTCTAATTCTAAATCTCTTATTCTACTTTTTATTCTATTTATTTGAAATTCATCATTGTCTTTTATAGCTTTTTCTAATTTGATATTTTCTTTTGCTATTTCTTTATTTGTTTCACTAAGTTTTGCTAATTCATTTGAAATCTCTTCTTTTACTGATGTCATTGCATTGATTATACCATCCATCTCTCTTTTTGTAATTTTTGTTTGTGTTTCTTTATTTATTTGCTCACTAAATGAAGTTTCTATTTCTTTTACAAATGTTTCTGAATTACTTGCTGTTTCTAATAATTCTTGTCCTTCTTGTTGTGTGGATATTTCTTGTAATGGAATTTCTATATTATTGAATTCAAAAATTGGTCCTTCATTTATTGTTCTCTGAAACTCCGCTCTACCTTTTCTTATTCTTGTAGCAGATGGTTCAAAATCATCCACACCTAAAACATATCTATCAAAATTAACCCCATAGTTTCTTTGAAGAGTGTTAAATGATAAAAATGTTACTATTGAATCCAGTCTGTTAGAACGGTAATATGTTAATGCAACTTCATTACCTAATTCATCTTTTACATATAACATTGGTCTTCCATAATTATCTTTCCTAATAGAAAAACCCTTTTTATTACGTATAGTTTCATTATTTCTTAAATAAAATCTTTTTATCATTTTTCTAATAATTTCTTTTGCATGAATTTTAAAATCATATTCTGATAAATTTGTTAATACTTCAATTTCTTTATTTATAGACTTTTGAAACTCTTCATCATCTTGAAAAGACGTTTCTTCTTCTTCATCATAATTATCATTATCAAATACAGGATTATCAAACTCAATACCTCCTTCAGCCATTTTTTTAAAAAGGATTTAGTTCATATTTTGGTGGAGGATCATTAAATATTTGAATTTTATTAAAGAAAATTATATATTTTCCATTTTTTTTAATTCTTTTTTTACTCTAGCTTCTGTGTCTTCTCTTAATTTCTTTCTTTCACTATCATCCATTCTTGTTTGTGTTTGTTTTTTACGTATGTTTTCTTTCATTTTGTTATATTTTTCCAATTCATCTAAAACTGATTTAAATTCATTTTCACTTATCTGTCCATCAGTTAAAGATTTTGATATTAAATCTTTTATACTGTTTAATTTACATTCTGCCATTGTTTTAATTTTGTAATGTTTTTTTGATTTTGTTGTTAACTTTCGTCTAACTAATTTAATTAAACCTCCTAAACTGCCACATACAACAGCTGTAATTTGTAAAGGAAGTAAGACAGGAATAGCTATTCCTATGCCTGCTAAAACAACTGATGTTGAAATTAGACTTGTATCGACACCATCAGTAACATTAACTCCACGATTGTATTTTTTATATAATGATTTGCGAGTATCTCTTTCTTTAATCAATGTTTTTTCTATTTCCGTTATTTTTTGTAATCTATAATTTTGACCGTCTTCTATGGGTAACAATGGATATAAATCAGGAGCTGTAGGTTGTTTCATTTTTAAAAGATAAAAATTGACATCAGAGGGATAGATAGTATTTTTATTTTAGGAATGTGTACTGGGGGAAATGTTTTTTTGGGGGGTGGTTTTAATATTTTTTCATTTTTTGCATCTTTCGAGGGGGTTCTCTGAGGGGGGAAAAAAATTTTTTTCTTTTTTTGCGGGGGTTCTAAAAAAATTTTTTTTTGGGGGGGGGGTGTGCTGGACTAGCTCAAGTACTATACTACTATGCTACTGTTAAATGTAAATGTCCCCGGTAATGACAGTATCTATAAGAACAGTGGTGTGTTTATAGGCATGCTGCTGTTACATGTAAATTTCCTTCAGTAATGACAGTATCTATAAGAACTGTGGTGTGTTTATAGGCATGCTGCTGTTAGGTGTAAATTTCCCCAGTAATCACAGTATCTATATGAACTGTGGTGTGTTTATAGGGATAACGCTGTTACATGTCAATTTCCCCGGTAATGACAGTATCTATAAAAATTGTGGTGCATGAATAGGCATGCTGTTGTTAAATGTAAATGTCCCCGGTAATGACAGTATCTATAAGAACTGTGGTGTAAGAATAGGCATGCTGCTGTTACATGTAAATTTCCCCAGTAATCACAGTATCTATAAAAACTGTGGTATGTGAATAGGCATGCTGGTGTTAAATGTAAATTTCCCCGGTAATTACAGTATCTATAGAAACAGTGGTGTGTTTAAAGGCATTCTGCTGTTACATGTAAATTTCCTTCAGTAATGACAGTATCTATAAGAACAGAGGTGTGTTTATAGGCATTCTGCTGTTAGATGTAAATTTCCCCAGTAAGGACAGTATCTATATGAAATGTGGTGTGTTTAAAGGCATGCTGCTGTTACATGTACATTTCCCCGATAATGGCAGTATCTATAAGAACTGTGATGTGTGAATAGGCATGCTGCTGTTACATTTAAATGTCCCCGGTAATGACAGTATCTATAAGAACTGTGGTGTGTGAATAAGCATGCTGCTGTTACATGTAGATTTCCCCAGTTATCACAGTATCTAAAAGAACTGTGTTGTGTGAATTGGCATGCTGCTGTTTGATGTAAATTTCCTCAGTAATGACAGTATCTATAAAAACAGTGGTGTGTTTATAGGCATGCTGCTGTTACATGTAAATTTCCTTCAGTAATGACAGTATCTATAAGAACAGCGGTGTGTTTATAGGCATGCTGCTGTTACATGTAAATGTCCCCGGTAATGACAGGATCTATAAGAACTGTGGTGTGTGAGTAGGCATGCTGCTGTTACATGTAAATTTCCCCGGTAATGACAGGATCTATAAGAACAGTGGTATGTGAATAGGCATGCTGCTATTTCATGTAAATTTTTCCAGTAATGACAGTATCTATAAGAACTGTGGTGCGTGTATAGGCATGCTGCTGTGACATGTAAATTTCCCCGGTAATCACAGTTTCTATAAGAACTGTGGTGTGTGTATAGGTATGCTGCTGTTACATGTAAATGTCCCCGGTAATGACAGTATCTATAAAAACTGTGGTGCGTGTATAGACAGTATCTATAAAAAATGTGGTGCGTGAATAGACATCATGCTGTTACATTTAAATGTCCCCGGTAATGACAGTATCTTTAAGAACTGTGGTGTGTTTATAGGCATGCTGCTGTTACATGTAAATTTCCTTCAGTAATGACAGTATCTATAAAAGCTGTGGTTTGTGAATAGGCATGCTGCTGTTAGATGTAAATTTCCCCGGTAATGACAGTATCTATAAGGACTGTGGTGCGTGAATAGGCATGCTGCTGTTACATGTAAATTTCCTTCAGTAATGACAGTATCTATAAAAACTGTGGTGTGTGAATAGGCATGCTGCTGTTAGATGTAAATGTCCCCGGTAATGACAGTATCTATAAGAACTGTGGCGTGTGAATAGGCATGCTGCTGTTACATGTAAATTTCCCCAGTAATGACAGTATCTATAAGAACTGTGGTATGTGAATAGGCATGCTGCTATTTCATGTAAATTGTCCCAGTAATGACAGTTTCTATAAGAACTGTGATGCATGTATAGGCATGCTGCTGTGGCATATAAATATCCCTTGTAATGACAGTATCTGTAAGAACAGTGGTGTGTTTATAGGCATGCTGTTTGTTACATGTAAATTTCCTTCAGTAATGACAGTATCTATAAAAGCTGTGGTGTGTGAATAGGCATGCTGCTGTTAGATGTAAATTTCCCCGGTAATGACAGTATCTATAAGGACTGTGGTATGTGAATAGGGATGCTGCTATTTGATGTAAATTGTCCCAGTAATGACAGTTTCCATAAGAACTGTGGTGCGTGAATAGGCATGCTGCTGTTTGATGTAAATTTCCCCGGTAATGACAGTATCTATAAGAACTGTAGGTTGTGAATAGGTATGCTGCTGTTACATGTTAATTTCCCCTGTAAAGACAGTATCTATAAGAACTGTGGTGTGTGAAAAGGCATGCTGCTGTTACATGTAAATTTCCCCAGTAATGATAGTATCTTTAAGAATTGTGGTATGTGAATAGGGATGCTGCTATTTGATGTAAATTGTCCCAGTAATGACAGTTTCCATAAGAACTGTGGTGCGTGAATAGGCATGCTGCGGTTTGATGTAAATTTCCCCGGTAATGACAGTATCTATAAGAACAGTGGTGTGTTTATAGGCATGCTGCTGTTTCATGGAAATTTCCTTCACCAATGACAGTATTTATAAGAAGTGTGGTGTTTGAATAGGCATGCTGCTGTTACATGTAAATTTCCCCAGTAATGACAGTATCTATAAGAGCTGTGGTGTGTAAATAGGCATGTTGGTGTTACATGTAAATTTCCCCGGTAATGACAGTATCTATAAAAACCGTGGTGTGTGAATATGCATGCTGCTGTTACATGTAAATTTCCCCGGTAATGACAGTATCTATAAAAACTGTGGTATATGAATAGGCATGCTACTGTTAAATGTAAATGTCCCCAGTAATGACAGTATCTATAAGAACAGTAGTGTGTTTATAGGCATGCTGCTGTTACATGTAAATTTCCTTCAGTAATGACAGTATCTATAAGAACAGTGGTGTGTTTATAGGCATGCTGCTGTTACATGTAAATTTCCTTCAGTAATGACAGTATCTATAAGAACTGTGGTGTGTTTATAGGCATTCTGCTGTTAGGTGTAAATTTCCCCTGTAATCACAGTATCTATATGAACTGTGGTGTGTTTAGAGGCATGCTGCTGTTAAATGTAAATGTCCCCGGTAATGACAGTATCTATAAGAACTGTGGTGTAAGAATAGGCATGCTGCTGTTACATGTAAATTTCCCCAGTAATCACAGTATCTATAAAAACTGTGGTATGTGAATAGGCCTGCTGGTGTTAAATGTAAATTTCCCCGGTAATTACAGTATCTATAGAAACAGTGGTGTGTTTATAGGCATGCTGCTGTTACATGTAAATTTCCTTCAGTAATGACAGTATCTATAAGAACAGAGGTGTGTTTATAGGCATTCTGCTGTTAGATGTAAATTTGCCCGGTAATGACAGTATCTATATGAAATGTGGTGTGTTTAAAGGCATGCTGCTGTTACATGTACATTTCCCCGATAATGGCAGTATCTATAAGAACTGTGATGTGTGAATAGGCATGCTGCTGTTACATTTAAATGTCCCCGGTAATGACAGTATCTATAAGAACTGTGGTGTGTGAATAAGCATGCTGCTGTTACATGTAGATTTCCCCAGTAATCACAGTATCTATAAGAACTGTGGTGTGTGAATAGGCATGCTGCTGTTTGATGTAAATTTCCTCGGTAATGACAGTATCTATAAAAACAGTGGTGTGTTTATAGGCATGCTGCTGTTACATGTAAATTTCCTTCAGTAATGACAGTATCTATAAGAACAGCGGTGTGTTTATAGGCATGCTGCTGTTACATGTAAATGTCCCCGGTAATGACAGGATCTATAAGAACTGTGGTGTGTGAGTAGGCATGCTGCTGTTACATGTAAATTTCCCCGGTAATGACAGGATCTATAAGAACAGTGGTATGTGAATAGGCATGCTGCTATTTCATGTAAATGTTTCCAGTAATGACAGTATCTATAAGAACTGTGGTGCGTGTATAGGCATGCTGCTGTGACATGTAAATTTCCCCGGTAATCACAGTTTCTATAAGAACTGTGGTGTGTGTATAGGTATGCTGCTGTTACATGTAAATGTCCTCGGTAATAACAGTATCTATAAAAACTGTGGTGCGTGTATAGACAGTATCTATAAAAAATGTGGTGCGTGAATAGACATCCTGCTGTTACATTTAAATGTCCCCAGTAATGACAGTATCTTTAAGAACTGTGGTGTGTTTATAGGCATGCTGCTGTTACATGTAAATTTCCTTCAGTAATGATAGGATCTATAAGAAGTGTTGTGTGTGAATAGGCATGTTGCTGATTGGTGTAAATTTCCCCAATAATGACAGTATCTATAAGAACTGTGGTGCGTGAATAGGCATGCTGCTGTTACATGTAAATTTCCTTCAGTAATGACAGTATCTATAAAAACTGTGGTGTGTGAATAGGCATGCTGCTGTTAGATGTAAATGTCCCCGGTAATGACAGTATCTATAAGAACTGTGGCGTGTGAATAGGCATGTTGCTGTTACATGTAAATTTCCCCAGTAATGACAGTATCTATAAGAACTTTGGTATGTGAATAGGCATGCTGCTATTTCATGTAAATTGTCCCAGTAATGACAGTTTCTATAAGAACTGTGATGCATGTATAGGCATGCTGCTGTGGCATATAAATATCCCTGGTAATGACAGTATCTGTAAGAACAGTGGTGTGTTTATAGGCATGCTGCTGTTACATGTAAATTTCCTTCAGTAAAGACAGTATCTATAAAAACTGTGGTGTGTGAATAGGCATGCTGCTGTTAGATGTAAATTTCCCCGGTAATGACAGTATCTATAAGGACTGTGGTGTGTGAATAGGCATGCTGCTGTTAGATGTAAATTTTCCCAGTAATGACAGTATCTATAAGAACTGTGGTATATGAATAGGCATATTGCTATTTGATGTAAATTGTCCCAGTAATGACAGTTTCTATAAGAACTGTGGTGCGTGTATAGGCATGCTGCTGTGGCATGTAAATGTCCGTGGTAATGACAGTACCTATAAGAACTGTAGGTTGTGAATAGGTATGCTGCTGTTACATGTTAATTTCCCCTGTAAAGACAGTATCTATAAGAACTGTGGTGTGTGAAAAGGCATGCTGCTGTTACATGTAAATTTCCCCAGTAATGATAGTAATGATAGAATTGTGGTATGTGAATAGGGATGCTGCTATTTCATGTAAATTGTCCCAGTAATGACAGTTTCCATAAGAACTGTGGTGCATGTATAGGTATGCTGCAATTTTATGTAAATTTCCCCAGTAATGACAGTATCTATAAGAATTGTGGTGCCTGTACAGGCATCCTGCTGTGACATGTAAATTTCCATGGTAATGACAGTATCTATAAGAACTGTGGTGTGTGAATAATCATCCTGCTGTGGCATGTAAATTTTCTTCAGTAATGACAGTATCTATATGAACTGTGGTGTCTGAATAGGCATGCTGCTGTTAAATGTAAATTTCTCCGGTAATGACAGTGTCTATAGGAACTGTGGTGTGTGAATAGGCATGCTGTTGTTAAATGTAAATTTCTCAGTAATGACAGTATCTATAAGAACTGTTATGTGTGAATATGCATGCTGCTGTTAGATGTAAATTTCCCCAGTAATGACAGTATCTATAAGAACTGTGGTGTGTGAATAGGCATGCTGCTGTTACATGTAAATTTCCCCAGTAATGATAGTATCTTTAAGAATTGTGGTATGTGAATAGGGATACTGCTATTTCATGTAAATTTTCCCAGTAATGACAGTTTCCATAAGAACTGTGGTGCGTGTATAGGTATGCTGCTATTTCATGTAAATTTCCCCAGTAATGACAGTATCTATAAGAATTGTGGTGCCTGTACAGGCATGCTGCTGTGACATGTAAATTTCCCCGGTAATGACAGTATCTATAAGAACTGTGATGTGTTAATAAGTATACTGCTGTGAAATGTTAATTTCCCCGGTAATGACAGTATCTATAAGAACTGTGAAGTGTGAATAGGCATGCTGCTGTGACATGTAAATTTCCCCGGTAATGACAGAATCTATAAGAACTGTGGTGTGTGAATAGGGATGGTGCTGTTACGTGTAAATTTCCCCGGTAATGATAAATATATATAAGAACTGTGATGTGTGAATAGGCATGCTGCTGTTACATGTAAATTTCCCTGGTAATGACAGTATCTATAAGAACTGTGGTGTGTGAATAATCATCCTGCTGTGACATGTAAATTTCCCTCAGTAATGACAGTATCTATAAGAACTGTGGTGTGTAAATCGGCATGCTGTTGTTAAATGTAAATTTCCCCAGTAATGACATTAGCTATAAGAACTGTGGTGTGTGAATAGGCATGCTTCTGTTAGATGTAAATTTCCCCAGTAATAACAGTATCTATCAGAACTGTGGTGTGTGAATAGGCATGCTGCTGTTACATGTAAATTTCCCCAGTAATGATAGTATCTTTAAGAATTGTGGTATGTGAATAGGGATGCTGCTAGTTCATGTAAATTTTCCTAGTAATGACAGTTTCGATAAGAACTGTGGTGCGTGTATAGGTATGCTGCTATTTCATGTAAATTTCCCCAGTAATGACAGTATCTATAAGAACTGTGGTGCCTGTACAGGCATGCTGCTGTGACATGTAAATTTCCCCGGTAATGACATTATCTATAAGAACTGTGATGTGTGAATAGGCATACTGCTGTGAAATGTTAATTTTCCCGGTAATGACAGTATCTATAAGAACTGTGAAGTGTGAATAGCCATGCTGCTGTGACATGTAAATTTCCTTCAGTAATGACAATATATATAAGAACTGTGATGTCTGAATAGGCATGCTGCTGTTACATGTAAATTTCCCTGGTAATGACAGTATCTATAAGAACTGTGGTGTGTGAAGAATCATCCTGCTGTGACATGTAAATTTCCTTCAGTAATGACAGTATCAATATGAACTGTGGTGTGTGAATAGGCATGCTGCTGTTAGATGTAAATTTCTCCGGTAATGTCAGTATCTATAGGAACTGTAGTGTGTGAATAGGCATGCTGTTGTTAAATGTAAATTTTCTCAGTAATGAAAGAATCTATAAGAACTGTGATGTGTGAATAGGCATGCTGCTGTTACGTGTAAATTTCCCCGGTAATGACAATATATGTAAGAACTGTAATGTGTGAATAGGCATGCTGCTGTTACAAGTAAATTTCCCCCGTAATGACAGTATCTATAAAAATTGTGATGTGTGAATAGTCATGCTGCTGTTAGATGAAAATTTCCCCAGTAATGACAGTATCTATAAGAACTGTGGTGTGAGAATAGGCATGCTGCTGTTACGTGTAAATTTCCCCGGTAATGACAATATATATAAGAACTATAATGTGTGAATAGGCATGCTGCTGTTACATGTAAATTTCCCCCGTAATGACAGTATCTATAAGAACTGTGATGTGTGAATAGTAATGCTGCTGTGACATGTAAATTTCCCCGGTAATGACAATATATATAAGAACTGTGATGTGTAAATAGGCATGCTGCTGTTACATGTAAATTTCCCCCGTAATGACAGTATCTATAAGAACTGTGATGTGTGAATAGTCATGCTGCTGTGACATGTAAATTTCCCCGGTATGACAGTATCTATAAATTCGTGGTGTGTGAATAGGCATGCTGCTGTTATAAGTAAATTCCCCCAGTAATGACAGTAGCTATAAGAACTGTGGTGTGTATTTTAAAAGAAATAAATCATGATAGAAAGCATATTGGCAAGCTCCTATCATTTTCTCACATAACAAATATGATCCGATGACGTAAAAGTTTACAATTATACATTTTAGAGCATAAGCATTAAAAAAAAAAAAAAAACAGTTCAAAGATACCTATCGGAATTATTGTAAATTTATGGTATGCTATATATATATTTCAAGGAGTTGTCTCTTATCGGTAGTATTAGTCTAGAACAATCTTTTTTGAATACCGAAAACCAAAATTATTTAAAATAAGGTGCACTCACAAAAAATTACGAAAGAGAAAACTAAGAATATCTACTATATGTGCAATACAAAGAATAAACCTCTCTGTTTCTATCAGGTTTGAATTTTCCTGAATACTGATAATTTCCGTAAAATCCAATTGAATATGATCATTAGTATGTTTAAATCGTCAGACCCGGAAAGCAGTAAAATCAAATCCAAATAATGTACAGCGCAATTTGAGTCTTTTGGTGTCTAGTTTGTTAAAATCAGATATGTAACCACTTCATATTTTTTTTAATGTAACATTTAATTCATATCTTGACTTTCATCTAGAATTTGACGACGCAGAGATGAAATTACAAACAAAGGCCTAAATTACTTTTCATATATAATGTATAAGAAGGGGTACATGGATATATAAAAATGTTATTAACGCGTTAAAAATATTTTACATGATGTAAATTACTGGCTTGTGTATACTTTTTTTTTATCGCGATAAACATTTGAATTGTGATATAAATGAATTTAAGTCATAGATTTTAACGCGATGGCATATTTTGCTTTCTAACACGTTAAAAAAGGGGAATTTATTTATCGCAATAAACTTATCGTTTTACGCGTTAAAACAGGATTTAACGCGTTAAAATTACATTTATCACGTTAAATGTTAACGCGTTAGTTTATACCGTTTTTGACATGAACGGCCTTTCATACAATACTACATGTAATCACAACCGATAAAAAAATTAACTGTTTGCTAAACTTTGGTGTGGGCTTTTGCTCCTTGTTGAAGGACGTATGGCAACTTATATTGCTTACATCAACATTTGGTCTTGGGTTGAGAGTTGTCCCATTGGCAATCATACCACCTCTTATTTTTACATGGTAAAATGTATTTTGACATGCATATTTGATAAATTAATTTCTCATTTCAGTCTTTGTACATTATCAATGGTAAAATGTTCTTGAAATTGAAATTATATTTACAAATGGAATGTTATCTCCACAATTTTAGTATTTTCCATATAAAATTAAGATTTGTGCTACTTACGCCACATACATGTAAGTACAGCCCCCAGACTTAAGATATCCTGTTGAATCTACTAAAACCCAGGTACTGTAGGGATCGGCACTCTGTCTTGTTTCAGATACACACTTGGCATATAAGTAAATTTAACCAAACTTTTCAGTTTTGAAAATGTGGACATCAGAAATGTGATTGCACATAAACAACTTATAAGTTATAACCATTGTCTTGTTTATAATTACGTAATCTGTCGTCTGACCACTGACAAGTACTTAATAAATATATCATAATGTCACCGTCTCAACGCTTATTTCTTTTTATTTTATTTGGTTGCAACAATAAGTCGTGACTGGAGGTAAGTCCTCAATTCTGGCACCGAATAGTTGTTAACATTTATAGCCATTTTGACTCTGAAAACAACCTTAATAATATCACATGATAAGACACATCCAAGTACACATCCCGGAAACCGCGTATTGAATTATAGACTAATGGGGCATTATGAATACGTTTTACATGAAAACCTATATTTTTTATTTTTCTTTTTTTTACATTTTGTTTTTCATTTTTAGAATGTTAAAATTACTTCTTGTTTAATATAAGTTTGGTTTTTGGTCTTTCAAATGTTTCGGTTTTAATGCTGCTGATGAGAGGTAACTCCTTGAAATTCGTCGTATACAGCATAGTATAAATTTACTATATCTAATATTTGTATCTTTGGATTGTTATTTTGAAACTCCTGGGATGATGCCTCTGCTGGTGGACCCTAGGTCCCCAGGGGTATTCGCTAACCCAGTCGTCAGACTTGTCCGACATGATTATTCATTGATTTGTTTCAGAAATTACCAGTATTTAGCAAAATTCAAAAATAATAGAAATACTAAGGGTTCATTCCTTGTATTGCACATGGTAGATCTCCTTAGCTGAAACTTGGCTTCCTATTCCTGTATTTTTAGATGAGTACATCTTGTTTAATATAAGTTTGTTTTTCGGTCTTCCAAATGTTTCGGTTTTAATGCTGCTGATGAGAGTAACTCCTTAAAATGCGTCGTATACAGCATTGCATAAATTTACTATATCTAATATTAATATCTTTGGATTGTTATTTTGAAACCCTGGGATGATGCCAATGCTGACGGACCCTAGGTCCCCGAGGGTATTCGCCAACCCAGTCGTCAGACTTGTCTGACATGATTATTCATTGATTTGTTTCAGAAATTACCAGTATTTAGCAAAATTCAAAAATAATAGAAATACTAAGGGTTCACTCCTTGTATTGCACAAGGTAGATCTCCTTAGCTGAAACTTAGCTTCCTATTTCTGTATTTTTGGTTGAGTACTTCTTGTTTAATATAAGTTTGGTTTTTGGTCTTCCAAATGTTTCGTTTTTAATGCTGCTGATGGGAGGTAACTCCTTGAAATGCGTCGTATACAGCATAGTATAAATTTACTATATCTAATATTATTATCTTTGGATTATTTTATAATTCAAATAAATTAATTTAAGACTTTTTAATAGTCAAACTTTAATTGGAATATTAATCATGAAATACGACTTGTGACAAACATAATAATGAAATACAACAAGAAAGAAAAACGTTATTGTAAATACAATAAAGGAGATTGAGTATATACAATTTTAGTCCAATTGTCTTCAGTTCTGATGACTGTTTATGATGCCTCTGCTGGTGGACCCTAGGTCCCCGAGGGTATTCGCCAACCCAGTCGTCAGACTTGTCTGACATGATTATTCATTGATTTGTTACAGAAATTACCAGTATTTAGCAACATTCAAAAATAATAGAAATACTAAGGGTTCATTCCTTGTTTTGCACATGGAAGATCTCCTTAGCTGAAATTTGGCTTCCTATTTCGGCATTTTTGGTTGAGTACTTCTTGTTTAATATAAGTTTGGTTTTGGGTCTTCCAAATGTTTCGGTTTTAATGCTGCTGATGAGAGGTAACTCCTTGAAATGCGTCGTATACAGCATAGTATAAATTTACTATATCTAATATTAGTATCTTTGGATTGTTATTTTATAAAGGAACTTAGTTTTTTTACTTGTTTGGGTGTCGATAAGTTATGTTCACTTATTCTTAATTTTGTAATTTGTTGTCTCTTTTTGAAGCTTTTACATTTTAAGAGATAAAAAATCTTATTATTTTCAATTTTAATATTTTTATAAAGGTAAAGCTTACTACTTTATGTTTTCAAATTTATCGTCTGATAGTTTTTTATACATATGAGTGAGTTTTGATTTTATTAATTTTTCAATTGATTTTAGATTTTTATCTGGAACTTGATAAATGCTAATTTTTTTCAAGGCCAGCTTTTTCAGTTGACAATAAAATGTTTGACAATGTAATTTTGTTTTCAAGGACAAGAAGTTATTTATAAGTTATTTTGTATTATCACATATTTTGATCTGATAAGTGCTTGTTTTCATAGCTGGTATGAAAACATTGGACCCCAAATATTAACACCCAAGGTCACAGATGAATATAAACATACTGCCTTTAGTTCAGGGTGTTATGGTAGATAACCACACGAAGAAAAAATATCACATGAAGAAAACATATCACCCGAGACGGAGTCAAGTGATATTATTTCTGAGTGTAATATTAGTGGTGCTCCAGAACCAACACCTGGTAGGGTTGTGGCAACTGTAATAACCTATTATAGAATTGTAAAAATATATGTACTTTTCAGGTTCAACATGAAAACAAAAAGAATCATACAGACAAATGACCCAAAATGACACTACCCTAGCAATATATACAAATATATCAATTGAAGAAAAATCATTTATAAAATTTATTTGGACTCGCTGCGAAACATGGAGAAAAGGCTCGCAAAAGCTCGCCCAAATAAATTATATATTTTTCGACAATGACTATGTATTGTATATGTATTTGTCAATTATGACGCTCCTACGGAGCAGTGCAATTACAAAATAATAAAATTTTACAAATGATTTTTATTCAATTGATATATTTGTAGGTGTGAAAGGGGAGACAACAAATACAGAGCCTTATTACCATCATTTATCCTGCAATCAAGCCATTTCCGATCTAATAGAAGGAGTAGAATAAACTTTAGTCGTATTAGGTCAATGACCTAATAAAATCTACTGGTACTTGTTTACATGAAGAGCACGAGGAGTGTAGTGAATGTACCAGATGATGGTATGTTATAATGTCGTCCCTTTTCTATTTCAAGATCATGTGCACTAATTCTAAATTTGGTTAACTCATTTACTTTCTTGCAATTTTCTTACATTAAATACTTTTCAAGGCACATGTTATTTTTAAAAAGTCTTTATATGTTCTTGATTTATTTCCAAGAACCACATTTGATTTGTCATTGTTCAAATGGTCGCCCCAAGCATTATCATATTTAATCTTAAGTTTCCGCATAACATATGTTTTTAAACTAGTGCTGTGTCTTAACAGTGTCAAAACCATTTTTTTAATGTTATTTTTTTTCGATTTCAAACTGGTTTATTACTGTGTGTGTTATTTATCGATCGGCCTTTAAATGTCCTTTACAATACCTCAATTATCGGACAGTAACGAAAACTTTCCTTTTAAATTGCATCCTATTGTGACATCAGTTAAAGATTGTCACCAGTAGACACAACAAGTCTTTTTGTCTAGAGATATGTCTGAAAATTTTACATACAGTGGACATGACGCTGGCTTTCTATGGTAATTTATTTAATTTAATACTATACGGTGCTAAAACTGTCAGGCATCATTCCGTTGAAACCTTTGTGTAACACAATTAACTTTTGACCATTTTTAAAATAAATATGTGTTGAACACGTACAAATTGAAGTTTTGTTTAGTTTAAGTATGCATTTTTGTGCTTTCAAATGCACGGAGTATGACATAGTTTATGCGGTGTAATGAGTGTCGTATGCTCGGAGTATTTTCTACAGTTTATATAGTCGTTTAGAGCACTAGTCTAATATTTATGAGTATTTTGTGCAATTCGCATATGCACGGAGAAGTAGAATGTGTAAAACATGAGCACGGAGTAGTAGAATGTGTAAAACATGAGCACGGAGTAGTATATTGAAATTGTATTCATGTTTGTACCTACTTGTGTACGGAGTATAATACATATATTTGAATATGTTGAATTGAAAAGTAAATTAATTAATTTACGGTGCTCACGATATTTTTTACAATAGGCTAGCTATGAGATTATTGTATTTCAGTAGTTCAGTAATGACAGTATTTCAGTAGTCCAGTAGTCCAGTAATTGCAGTAGTACAGTAGTTCAGTAATGACAGTAATACAGTAGTACAGTAGTTCAGTAATGACAGTGATGTAGTAGTACAGTAGTTCAGTAATGACAGTAATGCGGTAGTACAGTAGTTCAGTAATGACAGTAATACAGTAGTACAGTAGTTCAGTAATGACAGTGATGTAGTAGTACAGTAGTTCAGTAATGACAGTAATGCAGTTGTACAGTAGTTCAGTAATGACAGCGATGTAGTAGTACAGTAGTTCAGTAATGACAGTAATGCAGTAGTGCAGTAGTTCAGTAATGACAGTGATGTAGTAGTACAGTATTTCAGTAATGACAGTAATGCAGTAGTGCAGTAGTTCAGTAATGACAGTAATGCGGTAGTCCAGTAGTTCAGTAATGACAGTAATGCAGTAGTACAGTAGTTCAGAAATGACAGAAATACGGTAGTACAGTAGTTCAGTTATGACAGTGATGTAGTAGTACAGTAGTTCAGTAATGACAGTAATGCAGTAGTACAGTAATTCAGTAATGACAGTAATGCAGTAGTACAGTAGTTCAGTAATGACAGTAGTGCGGTAGTACAGTAGTTCAGTAATGACAGTAATGCAATAGTACAGTAGTTCAGTAATGACAGTAATGCGGTAGTACAGTAATTCAGTAATGACATTAATGCAGTAGTACAGTAGTTCAGTAATGACAGTAATGCAGTAGTACAGTAATTCAGTAATGACAGTAATGCAGTAGTACAGTAATTCAGTAATGACAGTTATGCAGTAGTACAGTAGTTCAGTAATGACAGTAATGCAGTAGTACAGTAGTTCAGTAATGACAGTAATGCAGTACTACAGTAGTTCAGTAATGACAGTGATGTAGTAGTACAGTAGTTCAGTTTTAGTGCAGTATAACTGACGCATTCGGGAGTGTGTCTAAGCTTACTACACGTCCGTTGTATGGTGGACATAGCTTGAATTACAGTATATGATAAAACCTGTGATAGTAAAAATAGACATTTTAAAGGAAGTAACTTTCTATCTTGGTGAACATTGTTGATTTTTGTATATATTTTATTAAATTTATTTATTTTTCAGTATTGGTTAAGTTTATTCAAATTTCGTTAATTGCCAGAACTCGTTCGTCCTTGACAAAATGGTGTCAGAAGTGGGATATTTAATGGCTATTTATAGAAAATTTTTTGGGGGGTTGTAATTTTTGAATGAGCTTGTTTATGTAATAGTATGTTTAGAGTTGGGTGTTCTGAAGAGGTGTACTGAGTAAAATTTATACATAAATTATAAATTTAGTAGATGTTTATTTAATTTAAATTGTATTTCAGCTGAAGGTTACTGACAGTTTGGGACCATAGATTTCCATTGATGTATTATAGAACTGTTTCCCACCTGTGAAGGTTTCGTGTTTGTGTTCTGCTCTACGTAAAATGTACTGTGAAGATGTGTTATTGGGTTATGTACTTAGATTTAGTGTTATAGCATACTATTATAGTATGTGCAACAGTAAAATTGTTGAGGTATGGTAAACGGATATTTACCCTATTAGTTTTCCCATTTCTGTTGGTTGAGCTTGTTTTTTTCGTTTTTTTGTTTACGACGACGTCTCATCATGGACACTCTGAAACAGTTTACAGAGCTTGGACAATCTATTGGTCTAGAAGGTAATGAGCTTAGAACATTTATAAGTGAGCAACAAGCTATATTGCGTGAAGAAAGGGCGGTACAGAGACAGAAAGAAAAGGATGGACATGAATATCAAATACGAATGGAGAACACAGAGTTAGAAAAACAGAGGTTTGATTGAGAGGTAAAGCTAAAAACTTTATTACACGAACAGGAACTAGAAATTTTAGAGAAAAAATTAGAACTAGGTAATCAAAATGAACATTCTAGTACTTCACATATGCGAGGGTCTATAATACCTCCATTGGAGGACGGTAAGGACGAGATGGACAGTAATCTTAGACGTTTTGAACGTTACGCAACTGCACAAAAGTGGAGTCATGATATATGGGCCACCAATTTGAGTGCACTTTTGAAAGGTACTGCTTTAGATGTGTACGCACTGATGCCTGCTGATAAAGGGTTATACTACGAAGCTTTAAAAACTGCTTTGCTTAAGCGTTACGATTTGACAGAAAACGGGTTTAAGAAACGATTTAGATCGTGTAGGCCATTATCAGGTGAGACCTTTGCGCAATTTGCTGTACGCTTAGATAGCTATTTTCAGAGCTGGATAGAGATGGCAAAAATTGAGCAAAATTTTCAAGGTTTGTATGATTTCATGTCGAGAGCCCAGTTTATTCACATTTGTTCTAAAGACTTGTCACTGTTTTTACAGGAACGAATACACGAGTCATTATGTAATATGGCTACGTTAGCTGATCAGTACAGAGAAGCTAGATATACAAGTGCTTCTTACCTTATGGGGAGAGTTTTTTCAGTCAAAGTAACCGTGGTCATTCGATCACAAATCAGCAAAAATCTACAAGTAATTTTCAAATGAAAGATCAGGTAGGCAAGTTCCAAGATCGTAACCAATTTGTATCCATGTCTGATAGGCGTTGCTATAAATGTGGCAAACATGGTCATATTGCAAGTGATTGTTTTGCAGTGGTCTAGGTAGTTCGTCATGACTACTACTGATCACTAGCCTGTCAACGCTGGGGTTGTGAGTTCGAATCTCACCTGTGGCGGGGTGTGTTCGACTCCGATCTTAATTGATAAGGATTGCCAATTTTCCTACCGTAGGTCGGTGGTTCTCTCCGGGTACTCCGGCTTCCTCCACCAATAAAAACTGGCCGCCGCGAAATGGCCAAAATGTGCTGAAAACGGCGTTAAACCCCAACTAAATAAATAAATAAATAACACTGTCTTCTCATTGTCGAGATTTGGATAATATGTCAATGCCGGTCTGTCCGGGGTACGTTAATGGAAATCCGGTTACTGTATTAAGAGATACAGGATGTTGTGGCATTGTGGTAAAAAGAAGTAAGGTACGTGATACTGATTTGACAGGTAAAACTCAGTCGTGTATTCTAGCGGACGGAACAAGGATAACTGCACCCATAGCATTGATTTCTATTGACACTCCATATTTACACGGTGAATTTGAAGCTTGGTGTATGGATACTCCAGTTTATGAAGTATTATTAGGTAACATTGCTGGTGTTAGGGAACCAGGTAATCCAGATCCAACATGGACACCAGTATGTATTGTTAAAACTCGACATCAAGCTCTCATGAAAGTTAAGCCTTATGTAAAACTAAAAGTACAAGATATCGTAACTGGAGATATAACACCAACTGATGTTATTAAGGCACAGAATGATGATCCTTCTCTTGACAAGATAAGGAAGTTGGTAGTAGAAGGTAACACGATACTTCGTCCGAATAGTAGGGTCAATTGGATTATTAAAAGAAGTTTGATATACAGAAAGTTTACTGATACTTCACTAGAAGCTGAACAGGTTTGTATGCAATTAGTTGTTCCTCAGCAATTAAGAGAAACTTTTGTAAGGTTAGCTGACGAATCCATCATGTCGGGACACAAGGGTGTTAGACGTACCTTAGATAGAGTTCAGTCATCATTTTATTGGCCCGGTGTAACATCCGATGTTAAGAGATTTTGTCAGTCGTGTGAGATTTATCAACGTACTGTGCCTAAAGGTAAAGTAGGTAAAATACCCTTACAGAAAATGCAGTTGATTGACGAACCATTTAAAAGAGTCCACTTTTTCCCTCTACGGATAGAGGTAACAGATACATTCTTACACTCGTCGATTATGTAACGAGATGTCCCGAGGCTATAGCTTTATCAGATATTGAAACAGAAAGAGTGGCTGAGGCTTTGGTGGATATTTTCTGCAGGATAGGTGTTCCACAGGAAATGCTTACAGATATGGGTAGCCAATTCACCTCTGAATTAATGGGCGAGGTAAGTCGACTGATTTCTCTGAAGCAACTCACTGCAACAGTGTATCATCCAATTTGTAACGGGTTGGTGGAACGTTTCAATGGAAGTCTAAAATTGATGTTGAAACGCATGTGTGCTGAGAGACCAAAAGATTGGGACCTTTATTGTTCGCTTATAGGGAAATACCTCAAGAGAGTCTAAAGTTTTCCCCTTTTGAATTAGTTTACGGTAGGTCTGTTCGTGGTTCTATGGCAATCTTGGAAGAATTATGGACTCAGGATATTTCTGATCCAGATGTAAAACTTTGAAGGTTGGTGATACAGCTTTAGTACTTTTGCCCACTGACAACAATAAGTTACTAATGCAGTGGAAAGGTCCATTCCCAGTTGTGGAAAAAAATAGGTGAGGCAGACTACAGACTTAATATGAATGGTAAAGTGAAAACTTACCATGCCAATTTGCTGAAAAGGTATGTCGATAGAAGTCGTGAATCAGTGATTGATGAAGACAATACTTTACCAGTGGTAAATATAGCTGTCATAGATCTTGAAGATGAACATGATGATGTCAAGGGTGAATTACATGAACTCCCGGTTACCACTTCATGTGGAGATCTTGAGCAGGTAGATATTAATCCTAAGTTATCCTATGATGAATGTTGTCAGGTAAGACAGTTGTTGAAAGAGTTTTCAGATGTTTTATCTGATACACCTGGTTGTACTCACTTACTTCAGCATGACATTAAACTCTCAACAGAGACACCCATCAGATTGAAATCATTATCCTATTCCCTTTTCAATGCGTGATACAGTTATTGATGAGGTAAGAAAGATGATAGACATGAACATCATTGAACCTTCAGAGAGTCCTTTCTCACTACCCATTGTTTTTGTGAAGAAAAAGGACTATACAAACAGGTTCTGCATAGATTTTAGGAGCTTGAACAAGTATACTGTGTTTGACTCAGAACCTATGCCTAATCTTGAAAAATATGTTCTCTAAATTAGCTGGACATAAGTATTTTTCCCGGATAGACTTATCTAAGGGATATTGGCAGTTACCCCTCACAGAATCTACTAAACCCATGACTGCGTTCCAAACACCACTAGGATTATATCAGTTTATGAGAATGCCGTTCGATCTGGTGACAGCTTCAGTATCATTTTCCAGATTAATGCGCAAGTTGTTGGGCGACCTGCAAAATGTGGACAATTTCATTGACGACATTATCATATTTACTGACGTTTCAGCAGCACTTAGACGTTTTGCATGCTATTTTTTTGCGCCTGCGCCGTGCAAACCTAACTGAAACCAAACCCAAGTAAGGTAAAAGCTATCCAGGAAGCTCCACGTCCTTCTAATAAAAAGCAGGTTAGGTAATTTCTTGGACTAGTTGGTTTCTACAGGAAGTTCATTCCGAACTGTTCTGTACTTGCTTTACCGCCTACAGACGACGAAAAAAGGTGAGCCAAATGTAGTTCGATGGGACAGTGCCCAGGAACATGCATTTAAATCATTGAGAAATGCTCTAGTCAAGTTTCCTATACTGAAACTTCCTGAAATATCTAAGACTTTTATACTGGCGACGGATGCCGTCGACAGAGGAATAGGTACAGTTTTAATGCAGGATGATGGTGGTAGAAACATGCCAGTGGCATATGCTAGTAGGAAACTGAAGGCTAGCGAAGCTGCATACGCTAAAGTTGAAAAGAAATGTTTGGCAATTGTATGGGCCATCGTCAAGTTTCAAAGGTATTTATATGGACGCGAATTCTTGCTGGAAACAGACCATAAACCACTGATGTATTTGAATTCCAAAAATGTAACAAATGCTAGAATCATGAGATGGGCGTTGGCATTACAACCCTACAAGTTTAAAATAGTGGTTGTAAATGGAAAGTCAAATGTTGGGGCTGACTATTTAAGTAGGATTTAGTGCAGAATTGTTGTTTGTTTATAGTTTTATATTCAGGTGTAACGAAGCCGGAATGTTATGGGCAGGTTTATCCATATTTTAGTGTGAGCTGATTTGTTCTCTTTGGAGCAAAGAATCCTTGCTTACCAAGTTGTTAGTATTTTGTGAATTATACCAAATTTATCTTCAGGTAATGTATAGTTCGGTTCGCTTTCTCGAGTCAGTTTGGTTGAACTGTTTTGGACTCTTGTATGGGGATCAGGTACTGTCCGGTCAAGTTCCACTGAATGGTAATTATGTTGGTTTAACAGTAAGTTACGGTTTTATTTATTTAATTTAATACAATACGGTGCTAAAACTGTCAGGCATCATTCCGTTGAAACATTAGTGTAACACAATTAACTTTTGACATTTTAAAAATAAATGAACACGTACAAATTGAAGTTTTGTTTAGTTTGCATTTTTGTGCTTTCAAATGCACGGAGTATGACATAGATTGCGCGGTGTAATGAGTGTCGTATGCTCGGAGTATTTTCTAGAGTTTATATAGTCGTTTAGCGCACTAGTCTAATATTTATGGGTATTTTGTGCACGCCACATATGCACGGAGAAGTAGAATGTGTAAAACATGAGCACGGAGTAGTGTATTACTAGAGGCTCTCAAGAGCCTGTGTCGCTCACCTGTATCTAATGTGATTTTGGAAATTATGTAAAATTATATAATGATTGAGACCAAGATTGGTTTAATTTGACACAGTATTTAAAATTAAAAACAGGTCATCTTAGTGTAGTCTTACAATAGCTACTGAAGACATCTTATCATTATTATTTTTGAATATGTGGTCAAGTTGTGACCATTCAGAATTTTTTTTACAATTTTCTGATAGACTTCTAAACATCTTGGATGATGGATCGGCAACAAAGTAACAACACTTGGTCAGCACCTCATAAGGAACATTCATGCTATGTTTTGTTACATTCCATTCAGTGGTTCTCTAAAAGAAGTCATTTGTATGCATTTCCCATAGGGTCCTATGTTAAACTAAGTTCCCCGCTGGCGGCCATCTTGGATGATGGATCAGCTACAAAGTAACAACACTTGGTCAGCACCTCATAAGGAATATTCATGCCATGTTTGGTTTCATTCCATTAAGTGGGTCACTAAAAGAAGTCATTTGTATGCATTTCCCATAGGGTTCTATGTTAAACTAAGTCCCCCGCTGGCGGCCATCTTGGATTATGGATCGGCTACAAAGTAACAACACTTGGTCAGCACCTCATAAGGAACATTCATGCCATGTTTGGTTTCATTCCATTCAACGGTTCTCTAAAAGAAGTCATTTGTATGCATTTCCCATAGGGTCCTATGTAACTAAGTCCCCCTCTGGCGCCCATCTTGGATGATGGATCGGCTACAAAGTAACAACACTTGGTCAGCACGTCATAAGGAACATTCATGCCAGATTTAGTTTCATTCCATTCAGTGGTTCTCTAAAAGAAGTCATTTGTATGCATTTCCCATAGGGTCCTATGTTAAACTAAGTTCCCCGCTGGCGGCCATCTTGGATGATGGATCAGCTACAAAGTAACAACACTTGGTCAGCACTTCATAAGGAATATTCATGCCAGATTTAGTTTCATTCCATTCTGTGGGTCACTAAAAGAAGTCATTTGTATGCATTTCCCATAGGGTTCTATGTTAAACTAAGTCCCCCGCTGGCGACCATCTTGGATTACGGATCGGCTACAAAGTAACAACACTTGGTCAGCACCTCATAAGGAACATTCATGCCATGTTTGGTTTCATTCCATTCAACGGTTCTCTAAAAGAAGTCATTTGTATGCATTTCCCATAGGGTCCTATGTTAAACTAAGTCCCCTTCTGGCACCCATCTTGGATGATGGATCGGCTACAAAGTAACAACACTTGGTCAGCACCTCATAAGGAACATTCATGCCAGATTTAGTTTCATTCCATTCAGTGGTTCTCTAAAAGAAGTCATTTGTATGCATTTCCCATAGGGTCCTATGTTAAACTAAGTTCCCCGCTGGCGGCCATCTTGGATGATGGACCAGCTACAAAATAACAACACTTGGTCAGCACTTCATAAGGAATATTCATGCCATGTTTGGTTTCATTCCATTAAGTGGGTCACTAAAAGAAGTCATTTGTATGCATTTCCCATAGGATTCTATGTTAAACTAAGTCCCCCGCTGGCGACAATCTTGGATTATGGATCGGCTACAAAGTAACAACACTTGGTCAGCACCTCATAAGGAACATTCATGCCATGTTTGGTTTCATTCCATTCAACGGTTCTCTAAAAGAAGTCATTTGTATGCATTTCCCATAGGGTCCTATGTTAAACTAAGTCCCCCGCTGGCGGCCATCTTGGATGATGGATCGGCTACAAAGTAACAACACTTGGTCAGCACCTCATAAGGAACATTCATGCCAGATTTAGTTTCATTCCATTCAGTGGTTCTCTAAAAGAAGTCATTTGTATGCATTTCCCATAGGGTCCTATGTTAAACTAAGTTCCCCGCTGGCGGCCATCTTGGATGATGGATCGGCTACAAAGTAACAACACTTGGTCAGCACTTCATAAGGAACATTCATGCCAGTTTTAGTTTCATTCCATTCAGTTGTTCTCTAAAAGAAGTCATTTGTATGCATTTCCCATAGGGTCCTATGTTAAACTAAGTTCCCCGCTGGCGGCCATCTTGGATGATGGATCGGCTACAAAGTAACAACACTTGGTCAGCACCTCATAAGGAACATTCATGCCATGTTTGGTTTCATTCCATTCAGTGGTTCTCTAGAAGAAGTTCAAAATGTAAAATGTTAACGACGACGCCGGACGACGACGGACGACGGACGCCAAGTGATGAGAAAAGCTCACTTGACCCTTTGGGTCAGGTGAGCTAAAAATTATATTCATGAAATTACCAGTATTTAGCAAAATTAAAAAATAATAGAAATACTAAGGGTTCATTAATTGTATTGCACATGGTAGATCTCCTTAGCTGAAATTTGGCTTCCTATTTCGGTATTTTTGATTGAGTACATCTTGTTTAATATAAGTTTGGTTTGTGGTCTTCAAAATGTTTCGAAACGTCATTGATTTGTTACAGAAATTACCTGTATTTAGCAAAATTCAAAAATAATAGAAATACTAAGGGTTCATTCCTTGTATTGCACAAGGTAGATCTCCTTAGCTGAAATTTGGCTTCCTATTTCGGTATTTTTGGTTGAGTACTTCTTGTTTAATATAAGTTTGGTTTGTGGTCTTCCAAATGTTTCGGTTTTAATGCTGCTGATGAGAGGTAACTCCTTGAAATGCGTCGTATACAGCATAGTATAAATTTACTATATCTAATATTATCTTTGGATTGTTATTTTGTACCAACTTGTATACGGAGTATAATACATATATTTGAATATGTTGAATTGACAAGTAAATTAATTAATTTAAGGTGCTCAAGATATTTTTTACAATAGGCTAGCTATGAGATTATTGTATTTCAGTAGTTCAGTAATGACAGTAATGCGGTAGTACAGTAGTTCAGTAATGACAGTAATGCAGTAGTACAGTAGTTCAGTAATGACCGTAATGCGGTAGTACAGTAGTTCAGTAATGACAGTAATGCGGTAGTACAGTAGTTCAGTAATGGCAGTAATGCGGTTGTACAGTAGTTCAGTAATGACAGTAATGCGGTAGTACAGTAGTTCAGTAATGGCAGTAATGCGGTTGTACAGTAGTTCAGTAATGACAGTAATGCAGTAGTACAGTAGTTCAGTAATGACAGTAATGCAGTAGTACAGTAGTTCAGTAATGACAGTGATGTAGTAGTACAGTAGTTCAGTAATGACAGTGATGCAGTAGTACAGTAGTTCAGTGATGACAGTAATGCAGTAGTACAGTAGTTCAGTAATGACAGTAATGCGGTAGTACAGTAGTTCAGTAATGACAGTGATGTAGTAGTACAGTAGATCAGTAATGACAGTAATGCAGTAGTACAGTAGTTCAGTAATGACAGTAATGCGGTAGTACAGTAGTTCAGTTTTAGTGCAGTATGACGTAACTGACGCATTCGGGAGTGTGTCTAAGCTTACTACACGTCCGTTGTATGGTGGACATAGCTTGAATTACAGTATATGATAAAACCTGTGATAGTAAAAATAGACCTTTTAAAGGAAGTAACTTTCTATCTTGGTGAACATTGTTGATTTTGGTATATATTTTATTAAATTTATTTATTTTTCAGTATTGGTCCTTAACAAATAGATATTGGGGATTAATTTCTAAATACTCTAGAATTGATTTAATACTTCCATACCAACAATCATTACTTTTGTGAGATAATTTTCTTCAAATGCTTCTTTAATGAGTGAGTCAGTTTGTTCTGATAATCTTATCCAAAATTTAATCATGTTTAGGAGAACTTCAAGAAACAACGGGAAACGCTCCAGCTGTCCCATCATCGCTATGTTTGTTGCCCTTTCTGGTACCCGCAAGATGTATTTGCAAAATTTGACATGTGCTTTTTTTCCAATAATTAAGTCTTTACAAAGTTGTGAAAAATATAAATCACCTTTAGATCGTAATTTGTTTTGCGAAAATTGTCCCCAAATTTCTGAACCGTATAATAAAACTGGTTTGATTATGTGATCGAAAAGGTGTAAAAGGGTTTTAATATTGGGTTTGAAATGTATAACATATCTTTTTTCTTAAAGAAGGCTTTTGAAGCTTTATTATTCAAATTTTGTTTCCATCTGTAAATTTAGGGACGAGATCAAAAGTTCAATGTAGGATAAAAAACTTAATTCACATAGTTTTTTCACTGACTCCCCCACCCTCCCTCTTAACTTAATTTGGGAAAAAATTGATTGACCAATATGGGCATATGCTTTGAGTATACTTTTTGTATCATGGGTCCTGTTTTTCCTCAACAATGTATGTTTGTTCTGTATATTGACTTGGAAGTCACTTGAATCCGTATTTTTCAATCCGAACATCGATGTCAGATAACAAAGCTTGCAGCGATTTTTACCCCCCCCCCCCCCACCCCCAAACTATTTGAATTAAGTTTTTTTATCCTACATTGAACTTTTGAAATATAACGGCCAAGATAATTGTATTTGTTCTCATTGTCTACAGGTTAGCTGTTAAAGGTAAATTTTTCATTTGATATTCTACCTGTGTTGTTAAATACTATTACCTCAGTTTTTTTCCAAGCCTATTGATAATTAGACGGATCGTCTTTCGGTCCATTTTTATAAATTGGGTCAATAAATCCTTTGGCCCATATTTCAGGGAATTTCCCAGTTGTTAATACTTTTGTTAACTTTTTCAAAATTTTATTAATTACATTTGAATATTTTTGAGCATTCCATTTATGATAGAGTCAAATATTTATTATTTTTTCATGTTTTTATTGCTTCATTTATTTCTTTTTCAGTTATTTTATAATCCTATTCTGTGAAAATTATATATTTTTCTAAGATATTCGTGCAGTGTTTGGGAGCTTGAATTGAGTTTTTTGAAATATTGTAACCATTCTGGGTTTGGTATATGGTTAGTTTCAACTTTTGGAGAGGATTCATTGCTAAGGGATTTCAATAGGGACCAATCTTGTGATGGATTATTATCTCTCATATTATCTAGTTGCTCAGTGAATTCTTTTTGGAAATCTCTACGTTTGTTTCCTTGTTTTTCCTGTATAATTCTAAAACGCTGAAGGAATTTCCTCTTACTATGGGTTCTTTGTTATATTTTTTCAATTTTCTTTATCATCTAATTGTTTACGCATTTTAATTAAAGAGAAATCAAACCATTTAGGTTGTTTCGGGCTTAGAGGAATTAATGCTAGGGAATAGTTTTTTCAATAAATTATCTGCTTCCTCACAAATAAGACCGGAAATGACGTCACAGGAAGTGAGGTAACCGGAACCGGAAGTCACGTGACCGGAACCGGAAGTACCCGGAAGTGGTTTGCGCGCATGTGCAACCGGAAGTAGTGGATTTTCGCGCCATTTGTTACCGGAAGTGACGTGCCAGGACCCGGATGTGTGGTCTGCGCATGTTCAGGAACCGGAAGTGGTTTTTGCGCGCATGCACAACCGGAAATGATGGAATTTCCCATGATTTGTTTACGGAAGTGACGCAAATCACGGACCCGTATGTGCCATGATTGACCAGAACTCAGGTTGAATTATCTCCATTTTCCCGCACTTCTCGGTCGTCTCTGGATCTTTCATCGGTCTCTAGGGACTGATACTCTGACTGTTATGTCGAAGTCCGAGAGTATACGAAGTACACTATTGGATTATCTCCCCTTATCCCGCTCAATTCATCAGCGGGTGATGTTTTCTGTGAGGACCAAAGGTAGGATTGGATTATGCCCCCTTACCTGCAAGTGATGCTGTCACCAATAGATCTATGGACGGGTGTCATTAGCAACCGCCTAAGCAACGGCGGTCCATTTCTATGATGCACTTCGTTTCTCTTCTCTTGCTCCATCGCGATCCTCGCTGCTCTTCTCTTGCTCCGTGCTGCTCATCGCTGCTCTTCTCTTGCTCATCGCTGCTCATCTCTTGCTCATCGTTGCTCATTGCTGCTCATCTCTTGCTCATCGCTGCTCATCGCTGCTCATTGCTGCTCTTCTCTTGCTCATCGCTGCTCATTGCTGCTCTTCGCTTGCTCATCGCTGCTCATTGCTGCTCATCTCTTGCTCCGTGCTGCTCATCGCTACTCAGGACCTTAGTCGCGTGCTCATTTCGCTCCTGTTGCTTGTTGCTTGTTGCTGATCGTAATCGCTGCTCTTCTCTTGCTCTTTGCTACTCATCGCTACTCAGGACCTTACTCGCGTGCTCATTTCTCTCCTGTTGCTTCTTGCTGTTGGTCATTGCTGTTCATCTCTTGCTCCGTGTTGCCCATCGCTGCTCTTCTCTTGTTCATCGTTGTTCATCACTGCTCATCGCCGCTCATCTCTTGCTCATCGCTGCTCTTCTCTTGCTCATCGCTGCTCTTCTCTTGCTCATCGCTGCTCTTCTCTTGCTCTTTGCTGCTCATCGCTACTCAGCGCTACTCAGGACCTTACTCGCGTGCTCATTCCAGTTTTGGGGCTTCTGCTGCTAGTGGTGGTCGATTGTCGTTATTAAGAGATTGGATCTGTGCGAGAGCACCCTTACATTCAGGTCATTTGAAAGGCCACTCTGCATTTATCCAGGCTTGTGACTGGCTATCATAAGATAGGCTGCATTAATCCTCAATTTTTTAAGGACACTCTGCATTTGTCCAGGCTTGTGACTGGCTATATATATGTTTAAACATATATAGGCTGCATTACCCTCCTTCCTTTTTTTTTAAATTTTTTATTTTTTTATATATATTTTTTCTGTTTTTTGTGTAATATGTTCCAATTCCTCCGTCACATAGAGTCATTGCTGTCTTCAGCTGGTGGTGGGTCGTAGTAGTTCAATACACGGTTAAGCAGATATTTTCGTTTTTCTACGGCATATTCCAATGATTCTTTTGATTCGTAGTCTTCCTCTTCTCTCAGGCGTTTAGCCGTTTTCTTGATCTTTCTATGTACGGGGTCTTTGTTCATGTCTTGATGCCAGGACAGCAGTCCGAGGTAATGCTTTCGTATTTCGTCTCTGTATGTGTCAAACATGTCTCTATATGCTGCCAAGCGTGCCTCGTTTTCTTCCATTCCGGCTTCGACTAGTTCGTTTACTTTCTGTGAGTATTCCGATTGATGTACTTGGAATGTTCTATTCAAAATGACTTCCCATGGGGACTGTTCGCATTGCTCTTCGGAGTCTTCGTTGGATTCATGTTCACTGCTGTGTTCCGATTCCTCGTTATCGGCTTCTGTTGTGGTGTCTGAGACTGAATCACTATAGTCTGTTGAATCCTCTTCCATACCGTGTGCATTCTTTTTGTGTTGCACTAGGTTGAAGTTTCGCTTGGACTGGTATCCACATATGTCACAGGTATACATTTAAGACGTCTTTCTTTCCTGGGATTCAATAGTAGAATGAGCTGCAGTCGTCCTGCAAGTGCTTATATTAGCTAGAGGTTCCTCAACGGCTTGTTGATTCATACACAAACGTTTGGCAAAGTATTTGTTTCGAGATTGTTGCAGTTCAGATTTCACTTTTCTGATGAGCTCTCTATTAAGTCTTGTCCACTCGTTGTCAATCCTTCTACACCCCTTGCAGACATTCATGTTTTTGTAGAATTCCCCAAAGCTCTTGTTCATTTGACGCTTTGTATATTTCTTGTTTGGATCCACTTTGCTGGGTCCTCCACTTGTGTTGTCCAGCCGTTTGGTTCTCTCCACTTTGGTTGGAAGTATTTTCCTTTTCATTTCTGGTTTTGCTTTGGTCATTGAAAGATCCACAGGTATTAAGTATCTAGCAGGAACCAATAAACCGAGAGGCGTTTTCGACTCCATTGATACGTGTGTGTTGTTTGACGGTCTCCAAACAACTGACAAAATTAAACATAACCTCTGATTATATTTTCGTTAAAAGCTTTCCATTGGTGTCATGGTGACGAAGATTACTTTTTTTCTATTCATTCAGACCTCACAGTTCGCTGTTCGTTGTTGTTGCTGGTGTGCCGGGGTTTCTCACTGTTTCGTTATAAATCACCTCTTGGTCTCGTTGAAGTTACGATGAACATCTAAGATGGCTGCCTCCATGTAACGCGGACCTGAAAGAGAGCACCCTTATGAAATAGAAGTTTTAGAGTCTTTCCGGACGGGAACGAATATTCTCGGTCTCGTTGATGTTACGATGGACATCAAAGATGGCTGCGCACAAGCAACGCGGACCTGAGAGAGAGCACCCTTATGAAATAGAAGTTTTAGTCTTTCCGGACGGGAACGAATGTTCTCGGTCTCGTTGATGTTACGATGGACATCAAAGATGGCTGCGCCCAAGTAACGCGAACCTAAAAGAGAGCACCCTAATGAAATGAAAATTTCAGTCTTTCCGGACGGGAACGAACATTTACGGATTTCAGTCCTAACCATAACCCTAACCCGAGTCCTAACCCCAACCCTAACTCTAATCCTAACCCTAGTTCTAACCCGAAACCTAACTCTAACCCTAATCGTAGTCCTGCCTCTAACCCTTATCGTAAGTCTGTCTCGTACTCCTATTCTAACAACTCATACCCCACCGTCGGTGGTTCACTGGTTCGAGCGTGACAAACATGAGGCAAACAGTCACGCTTGCTTAAGTGAACCACCGACGGTGGGGTATGAGTTGTGGAGGCAGCCATCTTAGATGTTAATCGTAACTTCAACGAGACCAAGAGGTGATTTATAACGAAACAGTGAGAAACCCACCTTCTCCCCGGCACACCAGCAACAACAACGAACAGCGAACTGTGAGGTCTGAATGAATAGAAAAAAACAATCTTCGTCACCATGACACCAATGGAAAGCTTTTAACGAAAATATATCAGAGGTTATGTTTAATTTTGTCAGTTGTTTGAAGACCGTCAAACAACACACACGTATCAATGGAGTCGAAAACGCCTCTCGGTTTATTGGTTCCTGCTAGATAATACCTGTGGATCTTTCAAAGACCAAAGCAAAACCAGAAATGAAAAGGAAAATACTTCCAACCAAAGTGGAGAGAACCAAACGGCTGGACAACACAAGTGGAGGACCCAGCAAAGTGGATCCAAACAAGAAATGTACAAAGTGTCAAATGAACAAGAGCTTTGGGGAATTCTACAAAAACATGAATGTCTGCAAGGGGTGTAGAAGGATTGACAACGAGTGGACAAGACTTAATAGAGAGCTCATCAGAAAAGTGAAATCTGAACTACAACAATCTCGAAACGAATACTTTGCCAAACGTTTGTGTATGAATCAACAAGCCGTTGAGGAACCTCTAGCTAATATAAGCACTTGTAGGACGACCGGAGCTCATTCTACTATTGAATCCCAGGAAAGAAAGACATCTTAAATGTATACCTGTGACATATGTGGATACCAGTCCAAGCGAAACTTCAACCTAGTGCAACACAAAAAGAATGCACACGGTATGGAAGAGGATTCAACAGACTATAGTGATTCAGTCTCAGACACCACCACAGAAGCCGATAACGAGGAATCGGAACAAAGCAGTGACCATGAATCCAACGAAGACTCCGAAGAGCAATGCGAACAGTCCCCATGGGAAGTCACTTTGAATAGAACATTTCAAGTACATCAATCGGAATACTCACAGAAAGTAAAGGAACTAGTCGAAGCCGGAATGGAAGAAAACGAGGCACGCTTGGCAGCATATAGAGACATGTTTGACACATACAGAGACGAAATACGAAAGCATTACCTCGGACTGCTGTCCTTGCATCAAGACATGAATAAAGACCCCGTACATAGAAAGATCAAGAAAACGGCTAAACGCCTGAGAGAAGAGGAAGACTACGAATCAAAAGAATCATTGGAATATGCCGTAGAAAAACGAAAATATCTGCTTAACCGTGTATTGAACGACTACGACCCACCACCAGCTGAAGACAGCAATGACTCTATGTGACGGAGGAATTGGAACATATTACAAAAAAACAGAAAAAATATATATAAAAAAAATAAAAAATTAAAAAAAAAGGAAGGAGGGTAATGCAACCTATATATGTTTAAACATATATATAGCCAGTCACAAGCCTGGACAAATGCAGTGTCCTTAAAAAATTGAGGAGGATTAATGCAGCCTATCTTATGATAGCCAGTCACAAGCCTGGATAAATGCAGAGTGGCCTTTCAAATGACCTGAATGTAAGGGTGCTCTCGCACAGATCCAATCTTTGAATAACGACAATCGACCACCACTAGCAGCAGAAGCTCCGAAACTGAAATGAGCACGCCAGTAAGGTCCTGAGAAGCGATGAGCAGCAAAGAGCAAGATAAGAGCAACACGGAGCAAGAGATGAGCAGCGATGAGAAGTGATGAGCAGCAATGAGCAAGAGAAGAGCAACGATGAACAAGAGAAGAGCAGCGATGGGCAGCACGGAGCAAGAGATGAACAGCGATGACGAACAGCAACAAGCAACAGGAGCGAAATGAGCACGCGAGTAAGGTCCTGGGTAGCGATGAGCAGCAAAGAGCAAGAGAAGAGCAGCGATGAGCAAGAGATGAGCAGCGATGAGCAGTGATGAGCAACGATGAACAAGAGAAGAGCAGCGATGGGCAACACGGAGCAAGAGATGAACAGCGATGACGAACAGCAACAAGCAACAGGAGCGAAATGAGCACGCGAGTAAGGTCCTGAGTAGCGATGAGCAGCAAAGAGCAAGAGAAGAGCAGCAATGAGCAAGAGAAAAGCAGCGATGAGCAAGAGATGAGCAGCGATGAGCAGTGATGAGCAGCGATGAGCAAGAGAAGAGCAGTTGTGAGCAACACGGGGCAAGAGAAGAGCAGCGATGAGCAGCACGGAGCAAGAGAAGAGCAGCGATGAGCAGCATGGAGCATGAGATGAACAGCGATGACGAACAGCAAGAAGCAACAGGAGCGAAATGAGCACGCGAGTAAGGTCCTGAGTAGCGATGAGTAGCAAAGAGCAAGAGAAGAGCAGCGATTACGATCAGCAACAAGCAACAAGCAACATGAGCGAAATGAGCACGCGAGTAAGGTCCTGAGTAGCAATGAGCAGCGATGAGCAAGCGAAGAGCAGCAATGAGCAGCGATGAGCAAGAGAAGAGCAGCAATAAGCAGCGATGAGCAAGAGATGAGCAGCAATGAGCAGCGATGAACAAGAGATGAGCAGCAATGAGCAGTGATGAGCAGCGTTGAGCAAGAGAAGAGCAGCAATGAGCAGCACGGAGCAAGAGAAGAGCAGCGAGGAGCGGGATGGAGCAAGAGAAGAGAAACGAAGTGCATCATAGAAATGGACCGCCGTTGCTTAGGCGGTTGCTAAGGACACCCCTCCATTGATCTATTGGTGACAGCATCATTTGCAGGTAATGGGGCATAATCCAATCCTACCTTTGGCCCTCACAGAAAACATCACCCGCAGATGAAAAGAGCGGGATAAGGGGAGATAATCCAATAGCGTACTTCGTATACTCTCGGACTTCGACATAACAGTCAGAGTATCAGTCCCTAGAGACCGATGTAAGATCCAGAGACGACCGAGAAGTGCGGGAAAAGGGAGATAATTCAACTTGAGTTCTGGTCAATCATGGCACATCCGGGTCCGTGACTCGCTTAAACAAATCATGGGAAATTCCATCACTTCCGGTTGCGCATGCGCGCAAAAACAAATTCCGGTTCCTGAACATGCGCAGACCACACATGTTCTGGCACATGACTTGCGTCACTTCCGGCAACAAATGGCGCGAAAATCCACTACTTCCGGTTGCACATGCGCGCAAACCACTTCCGGGTACTTCGGGTTCCGGTCACGTGACTTCCGGTTCCAATTACCTCACTTCCGGCACCTCCTCAAATGCGACTTTGCCTGTGCCCATATACTACTTTTCTGCATGTTGTTTGATGCAAGAACTGTCTGAAATTTGAATGCAGATTCATCATTCCAAATATATCTTTGTGTTGGCGGAGTGTGTTCACCCACGGTGTCTAACTTTGGAAATTTCATGTCACTATTTAACATAATTGAGATCTTGTCATGATCAGAAACATCAGCAAACAATTTGTGAACATTAAAGAAAGAAATGTTACTCATGAGTCCCTCTCTGAAACTATAATATAGTAAACTACACTGCTCCCGTGGAGGTTATGACAGCTTAACTGTCCTATGAAATCTCCCCTGGATCTGCCATTCAAGATTCTGAGCCCAGTCTGCATACATAAGTCATTTAATAATTTTCCACGGAAGAAACATATTTGTCCTTACTATGACGGACTGTCAACTCCATAAATAGGTATAAGAATATCAATTGAATCATTGTTATTTAAATCAAGTTCATCATTGCAAATTCTGGCATTCAGATCTCCTACCAGTATTATGTTTCCATATACTGAATATCTTGAAATATCTTTTTCTATTAGATTTAATTTATCATCTTTCATTTAGTGGGTATAGGATGAATTTTCAGGGGTTCATAAATATAACACAAATATCTTTGGGAATGTTAAAAAATTGAGAACTTAGTTTTAACCATATACTGACAGTCATTATTGGTATGTTCGAGGAATTTTTTCCCTGGTTTGATTTAATTTCTAACAAATATAGATAGCCCGCCTGATCTTTTATTTGTACGTGCTGATCTGGATCGAATTAAGTGGATTGATTTAAAGCCTGGCAAAACTAGAGAATCCTCTAGTGAGCAGTAAACAAATAATATCTTTGCTATTTAATTCTCCAATAAACCCGGGATCGGTCACTGTATTTGTTTATCGCTTATGTTTATGGCCATTTTTATTCCAACATGATATATATAACCTTTTTTTATACGACATGGAATTAAAATGAAAAGCTAATTGAATTGAGAGTTGAACAAAACCCTATTTACCTGCATTTGAATCACAAATATGTGTACAATGGGAGGTAACTCCAAAATTACTTCTGTAATATTAAAAGCAGAAATTTAATTTAGAGGAAAAATATCAATATAGGGTGCACTATCAGACAATATATTCCTGGAATAATAACTTTCGAAAATATTGCATGTTGTCAAACACGTCATATTCCTGGAATAACAACTTTAAAATATAGTGTGCTATCAAACAATTAATTTCACACTCTATCGTATAATTCAACCATATATGTATATAACTCATATGTATAATGGGAGGTAACTTAAAAATTACTTCTGTAATATAAAAAAACATTTAATTTCGAGGGAAAATATCAATATACACAATGTAGGGTGCACTATCAAACAATACATATTCCAAGAATAATAACTTTCAAAAATATTGCATGTTGTGAAACATGTCATATTCCTGGAATAGCAACTTTAAAATATAGTGTGCTATCAAACAATTCTATATCACCCTCCCTCATTTATAATATGGTATGATTCATCTAAGGGTATTGACTTGATGCCCAACATTTTATGAAATATATATGATAGACCTGATTTAAATATATGTATGATAACATATAGATTAAGATAATGTTTACTATCTAATATGCTATGTGTACAATCAAGTCTATACACAAACAAAAACAAACATTCACATTGGGTTTAAAATAACTAGAGGCTCCCAGGAGCCTGTATCGCTCACCTGGAATATGTCCATCTCGGCTGGCAGCCTGGAACATTGCTGTCAAGCCAACTGGCTCACTGGTTTAAAACAAGAAGATCTTTCAGTGATTTTTCCAATAACGTCCTATGTTGAACTATGTTCGGCTTTGGGGACATCGGATATACTTCTGAAAGAGGACCATTGCTGCTAAGTTTTGTTCCAAATGGCTCAGTCGTTCCTGACAAGAAGATCTTTCATTTCTGAAAGAGAGCCACTTAAGGACCATTGCTGTCAAGTTTTGTTCCAATTGGCCAAGCCGTTTAAGAAAGAAGACCTTTCAGTAAATTCCCCATAGGGTCCTATGTTAAACTATGTTCGGCCATATTGGATGACGAGTTGGGTCATCGGATACAGTTGTGAAAGAGGAGCACCTACGGACCATTGCTGCTAAGTTTTGTTCCAATTGGCCCCATGGTTTCAGACAAGAAGATCTTTCAGTAAATTTCCCATAGGGTCCTATGTTTGACTATGTTCGGCTTTGGCGGTCATCACGGATGACGGCGGGGTCGTCCGATTCAATTCTGAGAAAGGACCACCTAAGGAACATTGCTGCTACCTTTTTTTCCAACTGGCCAAGTGGTTTCAGACAAGTAGATCTTTAAGTAAATTCCCCATAGGGTCCCATGTTAAACTATGTTCGGCTCTGGCGGCATACATGGATGACGGGCAGGGTCATCGAATACAATTCTGAAAGATGACAAACTAAGTACCATTGCTGCTTCGTTTTGTTCCAATTGGCCAAGAGTTTTCAGACAAGAAGATCTTTCAGTAAATTTCCCATAGGGTCCTATGTTTAACTATGTTCGGATCTAGTGGCCATCTTGGATGACGGGCCAGGTCATCGGATATAATCTGAAAGAGGACCACCTAAGGACCAAGTTTTGTTCCAATTGGCCCAGTGGTTTCAGAGAAGATCTTTGAAGGAAAGTTTACGACGACGGACAAGGGACGCCAAGTGATTGCAATAGCTCACATGGCCTGTTAGGCCAGGTGAGCTAAAAATGTTAAACATATAAAAATTATATATGACACCTGATCATCACGTAATATGGAATCTTTGTAGAGCGTCTCCCAATCATCATTCCTATAAAGTTTAAAAAGAATTGGCATTATAGTTTTAGAGGAGAATAATTTGAAAATGAGAACAATCAAAATTAAGAATTGCCTGTGGTGGCTATGTTTTTCATCCAATCCAAATGAAATGAGGACTTTTTATAAAGGAACTTCCATAACATTTATCCTGCCAATTTTGTCCCTGGGAGCCATGTTTTTCATGCCACTGGCACTGGAATGGAATGAGAAATTTTATACATCCTTCGATACAATATTCCTGCAAAGTTTTTCAAATTAAGAGACAATGAACATAAAGTGATGACAATACATTCACCATTCTTCCAGTACGGAGATAAAAACATATAGTCATGTTTGGAAAATTAGCTAAGACGGAACATTCTTTGAGACGTTAAGGCTGTCTGTCCTACCAAAAACGATCTTGATTAATTTCCAATACCCTGATGGAGTAATGTTGAAACATGAAATCCAAAATTATAATGGAGCAAAATTTGAGAATGCATTCTATGAGCGGCATTAAACCTTTTGTTAAAATGAAATTAGTATTTTGAATGCATTCTATCGATCTAATTGATGGTGCAAAAGTATACAAATATAAATTCAAATTTGGATTTTTAAATCAATTTCAAAATTAGATCATCGTAATTTTCAACTTTTGCCTGAGTTTTTAGCTCACCTGGCCCAATGGGCAATGTGAGCTTATGCCATCACTTGGCGTCCGTCGTCATCCGTCGTCTGTCGGCGTCGTCGTCGTAAACTATTTCAAGAATCTTCTCCTCTGAAACTACTGGGCAAAATACTTTCAAACTTTAACTGAATATTACTTAGGGTATCTAGTTTATAAATTGTATCTGGAGTTTTCATCTATCAACAAACATGGCCGCTGTTGCCTAAATTAGAACATAGGGGTCAAATGCAGTTTTTGGCTTATATCTCAAAAAACCAAAGCATTTAGAGCAAAACTGACAGGGTTAAAAATGTTCAACAGGTCAAGATCTACCAGCCATGAAATTTTCAGATGAATCGGACAACCCTTTGTTTGGTTATTGCCCCTGAATTGTTAAGTTTAAGGAAATTTTGCAGTTTTAGGTTTTTATCTTGAATATAATAATAGATAAAGACAAATTGAAAGCAACAAAAATGTTCAAAAAAGTAAGATCTACAAATAAGTCAGCATAACAAAAATCGTCAATTGACCCCTTATAGGAGTTTTTGCCCTTGAAAGATTATTTACATGTAAACAGAAACATTGTCACAGATGTTTAGGGCGTTACTTGAAATAAATTAAATGGTAGCAGTACACGTAACATGGAGTGTCAAGGTCATTGAAAAATTCTATAGCAACCAATGAAAAAGTCCCTAGCAACCATATATATTTGGGTTCAGGACCCTACAATTTACCTGTTCAAATCAAAATGGAAGGTCGAGTCAATGCCATTGAAAAAGTCCCTAGAAACCATATCTATTTGTGTTCAGGATTCTATATTTTAGCTGTTCAGGTCAATATTAAGGAGAAAATTGTGACGGTATACTTTAAATAGCAAAAATATCATTGATGGAAGATCTACTGGTACACAACAGATAACAGGTGAGCGATTCAGGCTCTTGGGAGCCTCTTGTTATATAAATGAACACAATAATGGATAATGACGACCAAGTGATGGAATAAAACATTTGTCAAATGCAATGGACTTTTGGTCCATGTGAACAGTTGGTTATCATACCCTGACAAATAATACCATATTAAACTAATATAATAATTACTATTATTACATATGTAAAAATATTATACTTTTAAGAATTTTACTCTCTATTTGTGTATTATAATGAAACCGGTCCATAAAATGCTATATGGACAGGCTGGAAATTATATTGGACTGCTGGGCGGGGCTTATTTTTATTGACAGCCTCGTTCCGGATTCCTTTTATCATCTTACTTGGAAAAGTATAATATAGCGAATAGTTGAATGCTCTCAGGGTCAGTGCAATTGACTATTTGCTAAACATCATTATCATTGTAAAATTTATAAAATGAATAAATCAAGTAAAATCATTTGAGACTAAACTATAAATCACAATATTAATGGAGAATAAATCTCAATACATTTCTGATTATAAATAATACTTATAACAATTGACAGCTTTCCAATGTAACATTTATTACCTCTGGCTATTTTTCTGTTATTACCTCCCCTGATGTCTAACTGGCTGTTTCTGTTATTACTTCCCCTGATTTTTAACACTGGTTATGTTTCTGTTATTACCTCCCCTGATTTCTAACTCTGATTATGTTTGTGTTATAACCTGCCCTAAGTTCTAATTATGGCTTTGTTTCTGTTATTAACTCCCCTGATTTCTGGTTCTGGTTTTTTTATATTGAACTATGTAATATACAGTGAAAATCAGCTGTGTCGAAGTGCATAAGACTTAAAGTAAACTTTGATTTATCCAGTGCTTCGACTTATCCCAATTCAGTTTTGACCTCCGGTTTAAAGAATGATTAATTCACACACATAGTGATGTACATTTTGATTATTTATACGAATGTTTTTTTTCTACATGTGAAAAAACAATGAACTAACATCATCGTCAATGATTTTTGGAGACAACCATTTTTATAATACAACTGGAGGCTCAGAGGGCTGAGCCTGTATCGCTCACCTGGCATGAAAGCCATTTTTATTGAAGTACCCCAAAGAGAGAAGTCACTTCTCTCTATCATTATGTAGTGTGGTAAGCCTTGTAGGAACATAATTTTTCTTCATCAAGGTCCTTCTACTTACAGGTCAGCATATTCTAAAATTTGGCGGTTCTCCAGAAGGTTTTAACATGTATTTTCCCCTAGGGTCTTATGTTAACCTAAGTCTTCTGGTGGTTGCCATCGTGAACTAGGGATTGGCACCAGAGTAACAACACTTGTTCAGCACCTTAAGAAGAACATTCAGGCCATGTTTGGTTTCAAGCAATTCTGCCGTTCTGTAGATTTTTGACACTTTCTGTCAAGTTTGGCTCTATTTGGCCAAACAGTTTAAGAGAAGAAAAAAAAATTTAAATCACCAATCAGAAACAAGAATTGCCCATGGCAGCCATGTGCATCCAAAAATGGGGTAGGTGAAAACACAACATTTTTATACAACTTCATGTAGCAATTTTATAAGGCGGTGAATGTACCCTGAAACTACATGTGTTGAAACCAGTTGAATGTGTACTTTGGAAAACACATATACTCAGTTCTCTCAATTACGCAGGAATTTTTGCTAGGATGCTCTGAGGTTGGTCTGTTTTTGAAATATTTGAAGGGGGAGGCCTATTTTTTGTCAGTTATCTTTCTGTAATGGTAAGAATTGGAAAGGAATTCCTTAAAAATAGTTATATACAGTGAAAGCTTGAAGAAATGTTTTATTTGATATATGGTTGTATATGGGTATATGATACAGTCAATTGTCTAGCTATCAATCTTTTGAGTATGTTCTTTCAATTCATGACGTCATGAAAAGTACTAAGAAAAACTGTTGTGTGCACTGTTCTTTCCATTTGGACAAGCGGCTTCAGAGAAGATTTTTTTATATCATCCAAACAGAAACAAGAACTGCTCATGGTGGCCATATTTATATTCCGATCGGGATAAAATGAGGAAAATTTATAAAGAACCTCCCATATATGCTTGCTGTCAGGTTTCGTTCCATTGGCCAAGCGATTTCAGAAAAGAAGATTCTTTTATATTATCCAATCAGAAACAAGAACTGCCAATGGTGACCATATTTATGTCGTCCGATCGGAATGAAATAAGGACATTTTGTAAAGAACCTCCCATAGATGCTTCCTGGCCAAGCAGCTCCAGAATTTTTTTTAATCAACCACTGAGAAACAAAAATAGCCCATGATTCTCATTTGTTTGCCCAATCGGGACGAAATGAAGTTACTTTGTAAAGAACATCCCATAGATGCTTTCTGTCAAGTTTCGTTCCATTTGGCTATGCGATTTCAGAGGAGAATATTTTTTTAAATCAACCAATCAGAAACAAGAACTGCTCATGGTCGCCGTATTTGTACTCCGATCGGTACAAAATAAGGAAACTTTATAAAAGACATTGCTTATATGCTTCCTGTCAAGTTTTGTTTCATTTTGGGAAAAGTTTCAAAGGAGAAGATTTTTGAAAACTCAGCCAATCAGTAACAACAATTGCCCAAGGCGTGCATGTTTTGTTGCCCGATCGAGACGAAATGAAAACTTTATAAAGGACCTTACATAGATGCTTCCTGCCAAATATAATTCCATTTGGCCAATTGGTTTCAGAGAAGAGGATTAAAATGTGAATAGTTAACGGGCGCCAAGTGATGACAAAAGCTCACAGGGTCTTTGGCCAGGTGAGCTCAAAATGTCTATTTGTTATTAAATGGCCCATCCGTAAAATTTTCCTACCCCAAACATTTAACTTGTAGGCCTAAAAGGTAGCCCGCCTTTCCATCTTAGTTTGTACTTTGTAACAATTGATGGCCCCAATGTACTGTCAACTCATACATGTGTATTTAGGTCCAAAATGTCACCGATTCTGTAGGCATAATGTTTCACTTGCAATCGAGAATAAGACAGTGTATCCAAATATCAGTGGGGAGGATTAGGGGCATATCAATGTCTGGAAGGGGACTTGAGGCATCGTTCACATGGAAGGGTTAAACAGTAGAGGAGGTAATTTTAATACACTTGACAATTTATCTGATTACAGATGGCAGCAATTTATAAGGATTCAATATACCATTAGGATCTAATGTTTGTTTCATTTGATTCATAATTCTTACAGCTGATACAGACTTAGAATGGTATATAAAGTCCCGCTTTTTGAACCCTAGTCCATGCTCAGCACTGATGCTTCCTTTATACTTAGCTACACAGTCATATAGGAAGGGTTCCAGTAAATCCATCAGAGCCTGGCTGTATTCTGAGGAGGTCACATTCAAATGCAAATTACCTACAAAACATACACTATAACTATAAAACTGACAATGTCAGATAAATCCCCACTGTGATATATTAGATTAATGGAAGCAAAAGACAATGTAAAAATTGTCAAATTTGAAAGGGAACTACACTTGTACGTGTAATCAAACATTGTTATTTAAACTACATATTAAAAGAAATTTTGGCTTGAGACCGCTTCCGGAATCAGAATTATCTGGATAAGAAGATAAGGATGAATATTCTTTTTGATGAAAAAAGTCAGTTCAAGTTGCAATTAATTAATTCATAGTTATATCAGTTTTGTTTTCAATAAAACAATAAAGAAACTATATCAAGGAGCTAAAGTAGCCAACTTTTTGAATTTCACGTTTTATTGAATCATCGCAAAGATGTGACCCGCCCTCTGGGCTAATTTGATGCTTTAAAATAATTAACACTGATTAAAAACGCAAAGATGATTAAGTAACTGTAAAGTCTCGTCCTCTTCTTTCCACGAGGTAAATTATTAATACAATATGAGTTATTTAACGATGGAGTCATACACAATGATTGAACGAAACACTCAAACAGACACATTTCAAAAATCAACGAAGGATTAAGTATAAAAGCCTGGCGTCACAAACGTGTACAGTCACACAGGTACAAGACGTTCTATCGATACTTCAAAAACAGGGGCAATGGGAAGAAAATAGTGTCAAAAATGTATAGATATTTGACACTATTTTCTTCCCATTGCCCCTATTTTTTTAAATATTCAAAGAACGTCTTGTGCCTGTGGTACTGTGTAAGTGTCTGGCACATCGCGTATCTAAAAGGTTGCTAATGCTTTTCTTGAAATCGGTAATCCGGCCCCGAATTCCTTGATGCAGTGACGAAAATAATAAGGCTAAACTAAAATTGAAAAGATATTCTGAATCGTGCATCAAAATTGGTATCAAAGAATTACCTAGTTTATCACATGTGACATGAGATGTGCTGGCCCCACAACCCATTCCCCTTTTCATAATCAAACGGTCGTGTCTTTTTTAATTAAAAGCACAATACGCGTGGCAATGATGGAAACCGGCTAGAGTTTTTTGAGCCTGAGTTAATTTGGTAACGAAGTAAAATCCGCATTAAATGATTAACATATTAACGATGGTTTGGAATAAATTTTATGTCAAGGTTGGTTTTTTCTTATCTTTTTTCTTACTGATTAGGGTGTAAAGGGGGAAGGGGGAAGGAGGGTGGCAGGGGGCATGAACCCTCTGATGCATATGTCGATGGCCTATGAAATTGCATATTTTTATGCGTTGAAAGAAGATTCTATACTTGCCCATAAAATTATTTAGTTTTGGGACCCAAGGCAAACAGGTTTTTCTTAATCACTGTTTATTTGTGCTGTTCAGCCTGTTGTTTCAAAATAAAAATAAAAAAAACAATGGACATGTAAATAATATATCACGTTATAGGCTACTGTACACGGACACCATGCACTGATTAGATTTTTTTGTTATTGTTATATTGTTCCGTCTAATTCATATTTATTAATGTTCATAAATAGTGTTAAAATCAAATAAGTTGCGGTATCCATCAATAAAACCATTTGGTTACTATAGCAAGTACAAGAATAACTATTTGAAATTATATAAAAGAAAATATATAACTATTGTAATATTTTTGTTTTGCAGTTTACTCTTGGATATTATTAGTCAGACTGCGGCAAGACGACGCTGCTCAACAACCTTCTGCTGTGCGAGGGGTGGCTCGACTACGATCGCATGTATGTCTTTGGAAAATCGCTTCACCAACCCATCTACCAGCTACTGCAGCGGGCAATGGGAAAAGGGTTCTCGAAGGAGGATATCCGCGACCTCCTCTATCCAGGGAAATTGTCCTCACTAGCTGACTCGTGTGGTGGAAGCGTTGAAGCCGCCGCCACATCCGAGTGATATGGAATCATTCTTTTTCGAACAGGGGGACGATGTGCCAGGCCCACGGGAGCTCGATCTCACCTGCAAGTACCTCGTGGTGTTCTACGACTTGATGTTGAGCAAGCAGAACAAGTGCGAAAACTTCTACGTGCGCGGCCGCCACAATAACGTCGACAGCTTCTACCTGTGTCAGAACTACTTCTATGCACTTCAATGCCCTGTGTGGCCACTGCTGTTCCAAGATCTATGGGTTCATGACTATTTATCTTACAATCACCAAAGCGAATAGACAATACCGATGTAAATTAGAAGAGTTCTATGTAGTTTAAAGTATAATGATGGATTCAAAATTAAGATATGCGTTCTTGGTGAACGAGATCCAGCTGAATGGAGGCAGGGCTGTTGACATCACGAATGAAAAGGTGTATCTCCTGCATTTTCACTTCAAGCCGGGCAGCTGCCCTCGCTGGATGGCTGGGTGTGAGGGATGCTCTGCAGATCACATTTTCGGCCGGTACGGTGAGGAGTGTCGGTGCGAGAGGAAGATCAAAGTTCTCAGAAATATTTGCCGCCCCTTCATCCGCAAGCAGTTAGGGGAATTCGGAGAATGCAAGTGCCCTTTCCAACATAGCCTCGACAAGGATGGATTCTGCAACAAATTCGGGCTCCAGATGCAGCGACCAATCGATCACAACGTGAATGATTTCGACATGTGGAATGCCGGCCGTCAGTATGGTGCGGTCATGCGCAAACGTACCCCACAGTCCCGATGCACTGTCAAGCCGACTAGAGGTTCTCGATGCACTCAGCCGTTCCGCCAAACGGAGGCCGATGTCTCAAACACTTGAACCTCAAATCTGAAAAGAGATACAGGAACGAAGAAGTGTGCAAGCGACACTTCAAATCATGAAACTACGCGGAAAATTCAAGCCAGCAACATGCAGCATCGCCTTGACAAGATGGGACTTAGCCGAGATCTCTCCAAGGTGTTTAAGCCCGTGGTTGAGGCTCAGAAGGAAGCGGCTTCAAATCACTAAAACGATCGAAGAGATACCCACGGCAGTATGATCCCTCACTCTGACCACACATTTGGATTGCAATCTGAAGAAAACTGTATCTTCATCGGGAGCGCGCCGGTCACTTTCAATGGAGATGATATCTTCGTGAATGGAGTGAGATACAAAGGAACTCCCGGCTTGTGGGAACTCATTGTAAAGAAGTGGCCTGAAACGTTTAAGTCGAGATCTTGAAAAGCACCAGGCGCCATGTACCAAGGCAACTCAATCCTTTCCAGGACCAAAGCTGTTGACCATGTCGTTGACAAAGTGACCTGCAAGAGAAGAAAACCGTACCCCGCGTTCAACGCGGCAAGCCCACTAAAACCCCACAGCAGCAGCCCCGGTTAAGCAACCTCATCTCGGGCGATGGTATCGCCACCATTCACGACTTCTTCCAGCGCTATAAATAAATACACAATGTCCGACATTCTTACAATCACCGAAGGATTGTCTCCATGAGTATCAGGTTCATGAATACGAACCGCAAGCAGGCGCCAAGTTGAACAGTACCAACTTATCAACATTGAGACGCAGGATCTGTTCCTTCAACCCGCCAAGAGTTATCTCTTGGTAGAAGGGCGGCTCCAAAAGAACGATGATAGCGCATATGGTGATAGAGATCTTGTATCGCTCGTTCATAACGGCGTCATGTATCTGTTTCGAAACATCAAATTATAGGCTCTCCGGGCAGCTAATCGAGCACCTTGAAAATCCGACGTCGCCACCACCATGTTTGGAATGTTGACCTACCCAGACGATTCTCGAAATCGCTACGTCTCAACCAGTTGTGGTTCAAAGATTCATCGACCGACACCGCTGCAGAAAACTTCGGCTTTGCAGCGCACCATCGCTACATCATTATCAAGCCGGCGACCAAGAGATCATTTTCATTCGCTATTCCCCTGAATTACATTTTCGGCTTTGCGGACGATTACGACAAGATCTTGTACGGGTTCAAGCATGAATTGTCACTCGCATGATTGAGATGCAAATGGAGTGCTGAGGGCTGCCGATGTCAATGACGTGCCCAATATCAACCCAAGTAAGATCTCTTGGTTCGTCTCCAACGTTACTCCCTCTGATGAAAACAAGCTGCCGTTGTACAACACTATCCAAAGCAAGAAGAAAATCGACTGCGCATTTCGCATGAGGCAGTGCGATTCCATAGCAGTGCTCCAATCCCCATAGTTCAACTGGCGCTGATCAGCCAAGAGTGGCAGGGAGAAGCCGAGATATATTCAAAACCGACAAAAGCAATGACCAGACCAACTGTTTGATCACTGCCGGTTGCGACAGTGATGATACCCTCAATCCAGACCGCTACCTGGCCGTGGAATTCAATGTCGGTTTCATCCAAAAACAAGAATGCCACCGTTTTCCGTAAAAACTACTTCAGCATGGACCACCTCATCAGCAACTGCAACATCGACCCCTCTGATTTCATCGATCTGTACCAGCTGTTTGTCATTTATGTGAGTCACCCGTCCGAGCGACTGAGAGTCGACCGTTGACATTCAGATGCGGGCCGAATTCGAGCGCAATGTACCCGACAACACCGAGGTATTAGCTCTTGTGATCTCCGACAATCGCCGAGAACACAGACCCTAAGCAAGGGTTTTCATTCAAAGGATCTGGGGACGGCAGTCAGATCCTTACCCGGTTCAATCCACTACTGGAACTGCAAGAAGAGAAGACTTATGAGATGTCATTGGTGAACCTGGAGACCTATTACTCTATCCCCAACATTCACCTGGGCAATACTTTTTTTCTCTACTTGCCCGATGAAGGTGCCAACTGCTTTCCTGTCGCCCTGAGCACTGGCTCGTATGGCATCGAAGATACCACCGATGACATTCAAAGAAAGCTGCGACTCAACAAACACCAAACTAAGATCATCATCATGCCAACCGTGCGACGCTGACCCTGGCAAGAACCTATTAAGTGGATTTAAATGTCGATAACAGCATCAATACAGCGTCAGGTCTACACTTACGACAAAACCATGCACGTTTACACAGAATGAACACATCGTGAAAATCATCAGCATCAACAGCATCCTAGTAAACAGCGACATCATCCATGGTAGTAACGTGAATGAAACCCAGCAGTCCACTATCTACAGTTTCCTTCCCGCGGTCGATCCGGGCACGAACATCATTCAAACCCCAAAGAATCTGGTATACTTGCTCGTGACCCTGAGAACCATCAATCGCATGCAAACTCATCTCACCGATCAGGACGACACCCCCATCGATCTCAGAGGTGAACACTTAATTATACCCTTCCATCTTCGCGAAGTATAAATAAATGACTTATCAAGAATACGGTTTGAAGTTGACGAAAGGTCAAGCTGATAAATACAGCGGGTGGCCAAGAAAGGTTGCCCGGTCACCATTCGTTTGTCCCACACACACCTGAGAGGATATCATGAACACAAGATACTGCTCACCACCCGGCAGGTTCAAAAGATTACCAAGCTCCTGCAGGAAGGTAAGGGTGATATGACCTGGAGATGGGCACCACCCAATTGAAGGAAAACATGAAGAAAGTAGTAGGTTTCCTACTAATGCCGGCTGTACTGGTAATGAGAGCTCTTCCTATGATGGCAAAGACCGTTCTTCCAGCCTTTGACATAGGTACCTTAAGTAGTCTGGGCCGTGTATCCGAGTGGAAAGGGTCTAAATCACACCCCAAATTCATTGAGGGCTCTTGACTGATACAAGGTCCCAACAGCATTTTCAAGGACATCCCGATCCTAAGCATGATCTTATAGAGTACTAGTATATATAAAAGAGCGACAATTTAGATAGTGGATATCGCCAGGTGAAAGTCGAATCTATAGAAGAACAGCTCGATGTAGAAATTCGGCAGTTCCAGCACTCGTTGAGGATCTACAACCGATTGGACAATGTGGTCTTCTATGCCCTGGGGCAGTCTATTGTTGACTAGCGACACCTTTGGATCCGCTCTGACTGGCATAGGTGCTGTGGTCTCTATTCCTATCGAATCCCTAGTATACTTGAGCGCCTCCGGCATCCTGGTCCTGTCCCTGATCTCGCTGCCCGTTGTCAAGAAGAAACAACAACGCGAAACCTTGCAATTGTCACAGTCCCAAAAGTCCAGTGTCGAGCAATGTGTCAGCAACGCTTTGGCCGGCGACGAATAGATCGCTGCTACCGAGTTCGGAATGATCGTCACCTGCCTAAAAAACTACTACGATGAGAAAGACCATTTTCGACAACCCTCAACCACATTTAGCGTGAACCTTACTGCGTATGCGCCGTAAAAACGCCTCATAACTCCGCTACGCTATAGGCGTATAGTCACAAAAAAAATTCCCAATCCAGTTCTTTTGCTGGATTGGGAATTTTGAAACCCAAAACCCCAACCTGGATGCCTGTTTCTACCGGCCTCTGGGCGCATAAATCGTAAAAAGTACTGCTGCTTGGACTTTTTACTCTGCATGGACCCTGTACTTCTCACGAAGGCTCCTTTCAAAGGTTACTTCTCTTTGTTTAAATCAGTACAAGCCCACAACCTTAATGTGTCTCCTCTGTTTTTCAGTGTGAGTATTCTACTTTTACCAAACTTACCACCCACTTCTACCACCTCCGAGATTTTGTAAACCACTCCAGTTGGTAAGACCTTCCATTTCGAAGCTTCCTGGTTCTGCTCTTGCACCTTTTCCTTGAAGATGCCATCAATAATTAATTTATCGAGATGCTGAATTTCTACTTTGAAAAGTGGGGGGGGGGGGGGGAGGGGGGGGGGGGGGTGTACAATCGGCCTTGTGACACTACTTCCTTTTCGGCAAAATGTACAAAATAACCACGATGGATGTTGACATAAATGAAAGTAACTTGCATATTGGATCGAAATTAAAAACATTTTCCGTGATTTAAAATTAAATAGTCGTTATATTAATTTTTTTCACTTAAGGTTTTCCAACTGTCAATCAAATTGCTGGAAAGCACTGGTGGAACGATTGCAACTGTAGTTACGTATAATTTCAAATGGAATTGCTATGTGAGATCAATTACAGTATTTCCCTTAAATATTGAGTATTTTTTTCAACTATGGATACAATATTCTGTAAGAGTTCAATGTGTATAAGGCTCAGCTTTTCGCAACATGCAGTCAGGTTTTAAGGTCAATATTCGAAATCTTAGTGGTGGCGTTGAAATCAAATTGTCATACATAAAAATTGTAATTCAACAAATATTGTTCTTTTTATCTTGAAAAAAGAATAATTGAGAGTAATTGTTGATTCCTGCTAAAAGAAATTTGATACTGTACGGAAGGTAAACAAACAAGATGGCCGAAAGTACAAAATAAAGCCGAACTTGCAAATCCTACAAATGAAGGTACGAATAAACAAACATCACCAACACTAAATTATAACCCTTTCCGCAAACAGAAATTTAAAAATTTCAACATAAGGATATGATAACCTTTCGAACTTTCTTGTCATTTAATGTTATTGAATCTTAATTTTACCTGACATGACATAAAAGTAATTTACGGTAATTATAAAGGTGCCTGTGCTTTTATTACGCTGAATTAGAAGAATAACTGTACACTTGTCAACAAATTTCAAAGTTCAATCGAGGTCATTCATCAGCGACGATCAATCAGGCATTTTTCACACCTTTCTGCTTTGAAATTAAAAAAATCCGTTAAAAATGGGAATGTTGAAGATTTCCTTTGAAGGTCCTTGTACGAAGTTTTTCCATGGCATTGCAATTGTTTTCAGAGGACTTGTAAAAGGTTTTCCATGGTCGTCCAAGGATTACAAACGGTGCCTTGGACATCCTCGTACTGCAATACCTTGGACAGAAGCCTGGACCAAAGAGTTGAAGTCCTAGGTTTTTCATTTTACATGGGCGTTCATGGAAAAGTTTTAAAAAAATGTACAATAAAAAGCTCGGACAAGTCCGAATACTCTATGGACAAAGATTCCATGGACGTCCGTGGAAAAAATTAGCAAATTCTACAGACGGGAGAAAATCGAGATTTCACCAAAAAGTATAAAGACCTTTAGACTATCACAACAAACAACTGGGTAAGTTTGAAGCAAATCGGACAATGCGTTCTTTGAATACAGCGTGACATGTGAATAATTTTCCCCTTTTTAATGAACAAAGTTCCATAACTCCGAAATTTGAACGAATAAAATTCCATAACCGTCCAAAGTGTGAAAAATTGACAATTTTCGACAAATAAAGTTCCATAACTCCGAAATGTCAGATCGGAAATTTATAATAATTAGAGGCTTATAGGGCTGAGCCTGTATCGCTCACCTGGCAGAAACAAGAATTGTCCATGTTGCCATGTTTGTCGCATGATCTGGACAAAATGAGAAAACTTTGTAAAAAACTCCCACAGATGCTTCTTGTCAACTAGTTTTGGCCAAGTAGTTCCAGAATTTTTTTTTTAATCAACCAATGAAAATCAAGAATTACTAATGGCGGACATGTCTGAAATTGGACGAAATGAGGAAACTTTGTAAAGAACCTCCCATAGATGTTTCCTGTTAAGTTTCGTTACATTTGGCCAAGCGACTTCAGAGGAGAAGATTGTTTTATATCAGCCAATCAAAAAAAGAACTGCCCATGGCGTCCACTTTTGTAGTCCAATCGGGACGAAATGAGGAAATTTTATAAAGGACCTCCCATATATACTACTTGTCAAGTTTCGTTCCATTTGGCCCAGTTATTTCAGAAGGGAAGATTTTTTATATATCAGCCAATCAGAAACAAGAACTGCACATGGTGGCCATATTTGTAGTCCGATCGGGACAAAATGAGGAGACTTTGTACAGAACCTCCCACAGATGCTTCCTGGCAGGTTGCATTCCATTTGGCCAAGCAGTTCCAGAAAAAAAACAAATTTTTGTTAATCAACCAATGAGAAACAAGAATTGCACATGATTGCCATATTTGCTGCCCGATCGGGACGAAATGAGGAAACTTTATAAAGGACCTCCCATATATGCTACCTGTCAAGTTTTGTTCTAATTGGCCCAGTAGTTTCAGAAAAATTTTTGAAAACTCAGCCATTAAAAATCAACAATTGATTATGGCGGCCATGTTTGTTGTCCTATCGGGACGAAATGAGCAAACTCTATTAAGGACCTTACATAGATGCTTCCTGCCAAATTTAATTTCATTTCACCCAGTGGTTTCAGAGGAGAAGATTAAAATGTGAAAAGTTAACAGACGACGGACGGACGACGAACGCCAAGTAATGACAAAAGCTCACATGGCCTTTGGCCAGGTAAGCTAAAAAAACCCAAAAAGGAGCTTACGTCAATAAATATAAACAAGTCACCAAAGTTTCATGAAAATTGCTCAAAGCGTTTTTGAGTTATTGTCCGAAAACTGGAACCCTCCCATTTTTATGAATAAAGTCCCATAACTCCAAAACGTAACATCGGAAATTTTTAAAATCGAAGGGAACTTATGTCAATAGATATAAACAATGCGCCAACGTTTCATGAAAATTGTCCAAAAGCATTTTTGAGTTATAGTCCGAAAACTGGAAAATCCCCCTTTTTATGATTAAAGTCCCATAACTCCAAAACGTAAAATCTGAAATGAAAAAAATCGAAAGGCAGCTTACGTCAATAGATATAAATAATTCACCAAAGTTTCATGAAAATTGGTGAAAGCATTTTTGAGTTACTGTCCGAAGTGTGGACGACGGAAGGACGGACTAAATACGTCCCGTCTTTAAAGATTAGCTTATAAAAATTAACCAATCAAAAATAATAATTGTTCATGGCAGTCGTACTAGTAGTCCTACTTGGATGAGTTATTTGAAAGGTACTTTCCATAGTTGCTTCATACCTAATATCAGTTCATTTTGCTCAGGGGATTCAGAGGAAAAGATCTTTAAATTCTACCAATCAGAACTATGTAAATGATCATGGTAGCCATTTTAGTTTTTGGACCAGGATGATTTATGTAAATTTTATAAAGGACCTTCTACAGATGCTTCATACCAAGTTACAGTTCATTTGGCTTTGCGGTTTCTGAAAAAAAAAGTTTTGAAATTTTGACCAATCAGAAATAAGAATTCATCATGGGACAAAATATGCAAATTTTATAAAGGTCCTTCCATGGATGCTTCATATCAAGTTTCAGTTAATTTAACTTAGGTGTGTCAGAGGAGGAGATCAAAATGTGAAAGTTTACAGATGGATGGACGACGGACGATGGACAACGTACGCCAAGTGATGACAAAAGCTCACCTGTGAGCTAAATAATGAAATGCCGTATAAATTTCAACATTTCAGCTTTAATGTTTGGTTTAGATGAATTCAACATTTTCTTGAATAACTATATATAATTCACTTTTGAAAAAAAATTGCTCAAGCTCAATGAACTTCATTCTCAAATGCATTCTAAATTTAATACAATGTATTGTTGTTGTCGAACTTACAATCTCCTACATGTCCATAACCAATAGTTCTAATTGAATGGTTCACAGTTCTCTCCCTTATAGTCTCCACAAGCTCATAATAATGTGATAATGGCAATGACACGTCATATTTGTAGCAGTACCCATCATGCATTAGTCCTTCTGCTATTCTCTCTCTGATCGACCAAATGTACTAGAAATTTTTAAAACATTCATTAGAAAACCAACTATCTAATATATATATATATATATATCAAATAGGAAATTTCATTTGTATAATGGGGCTATATCCTGATTTTACTCCGTATATTTACTTTAGGTGGAAGATTATTTCTTTCATGAAAACTCTTTGTTTGGGTGAATAAGAACAAAAGAAAGATTTTATTTTGACAAACTAACACAAATCCATCGTCATCTAATTGATTTTTTTATTTCTTTGCGTATCAAAAAAAAAATACCAAGCCCCTTTTTTTCCTGAATATCCCCAATAATTGGCCCTGGCAGCCATGTTGAATTTCGGATCAGAACCAAAACCATAACTTTGTAGAGGACCATCTAATGTACATCCCCACCAAGTTTGGTTTCAATTGGCCATGGGGTTTTGGCGAAGATTGAAATGTGAAAAGTTAACGGACGCACACTTCGTTTGATGGGGTATAATTAGCCAGTCTCATAAGAGAAGATTTTCAAAATACATCCCCCCTTTTTTCTATTTTTAGTCGCAGCAGCCATATCTTCCGTTGGAAGTCGGGGATGCCAGACAAAAGTTAGGAAGGGGGCCACCCAAGGACCATTCGATCAAAGTTTGGACCCAATTGGCCCAGAACTTTCAGAGGAGAAGATCTTTAAAGGAAAGTTTACGCTGGATGCCATCTTTAAAGGGCAAAAACTCCTCAATAAATGTTTTTGGACATGTTGACTTATTTGTACTTTGCTGAACATGTTTGATGTTTAGTTTCTTTATCTTTAATAATATTCAAGATAATAACCTAAAACTGCAAAAATACCTTAAAATTAACAATTCAGGAGCAATAACCCAACAAAGGGTTGACTGATTCGACTGAAAATTTCATGGCAGGTGTATCTTGAAATGATGAACATGTTAACCCCGTCCGTTGTGCTCTTAATGCTTTAGTTTTTGAGATATAATACAAAAACTGCAATTTTCCCCTATGTTCTATTTTAGCCATGTCGACCATGTTGGTTAGCAGGTGGGATCATCGAACATTGTTTTTAAACTAGATACACTAATGATGTGTGTGTCCAAGTTTGGTTCCATTTGGGCCACTAGTTTCAGAGGAGAAGATTTTAGTAAAAAGTTAACGGACGACGACGGACGCAACGTGATGAGAATCGCTGACTTGACCCTTTGGGTCAGGTGAGCTAATGATATAAAGTTAATAACCTAAGGATGGTAGATCTTGACCTCTGAATTTTTTTTACTTTTTGTCATTTATGCTCTAACTGCTTTAGTTTTTGAGATATGAACTAAAAAGTGCATTTTCAACAAGTAATAATTGTAATAGTGAACTGTTACTAAGTCTCCCAAACGAAGTTTCCCAAACATAACTCCCACATATTATTAAAAGATAAACTGAAACATAGATCACACAGTTGTCAGACCCCCATGTGATACCAATGCTTCGTCTTGTCATAAGGAGTAATAATATATATGGTTATAGGGTGGGGATCTCAATGGTTTTCAAGATATTAAGTATTTTGTCATTTGAGGGGGTGGGGCATGACCCCCCCTATAGTACCGAAGTCTTCGTCTAATCATCAGGAGTAATAACATATATGGTTATAGGGTGGGGATCTCAATGGTTTTCAAGATATAAAGTATTTTGTCATTTGAGGGGGCGGGCCATGACCCCCCTTAGGTACCAAATCCTTCGTCTTATCATAAGCAGTAATGATATATATTGTTATAGGGTAGGAATGTAAACTATTTTTGACCTATTCAAAAAATATCAATTTTTCATGTATTTGAAATGGCGTGCCCCTGGGGCCCCTCACACCCCCCTTAGGTACCAAATCCTTCGTCTTATCATAAGCAGTAATAATATATATGGTTATAGGGTAGGAATGTAAACTATTTTTGACCTATTCAAAAAATATCAATTTTTGAGGTATTTGAAGGGGCGTGGCACTGCCCCTGGGGCCCCTACACTTGAAAAATGGTTAGGACCAACATCTCATGGGGTACTATCATTGTGCAAAATTTGATTGAAATTGGTCAAGTATAAAGTACAAAAGTGCCCCGGACAAAGTTGGCGGCGCGAGAAAAAAGAAGAATTTTTCAAAATGGCCGCCAAACGTCTCCAACCGATCGCGATTTATTTTCATCAGTTTGTTCGTCTAATTGTACTTTACAAACCTACGAAGTTTAATGAAATTCTATCATACAGTTTTTGAGATATAAACGTTTTAAATTTTCGGAGGGTTCCGATCTTTGAATGGCGGCCATCTTGAAAATGGCGGCCATTTCGAAAAAAAAAAGTATTGATTGCACACCTTCACATAGTGATCTTACTTTCTGCCAAGTTTCATTCAATTCTATCCAGGCATCTCCGAGAACTAAGCCGGACATAAATCATTGGAAGAAAGAAAGAAAGAAAGAAAGAAAGAAAGAATAACAAAGAAAAGGAAGAATAACAATATGTCGACGACTTTCGTCGGGGCGACATAATAACTAGAACTGCAATTGCGAGCAATAGCAGATGTCGCCCCTTAAAATGGCCACCAAACGTCTCCAACCGATCGCGATTTTTTTCATCAGTTTGTTCTTCTAATTGTACTTTACAAACCTACGAAGTTTAATAAAATTCTATCATACAGTTTTTGAGATATAAACGTTTTAAATTTTCGGAGGGTACCGATCTTTGAATGGCGGCCATTTCGAAAAAAAAAAGTATTGATTGCACACCTTCACATAGTGATCTTACTTTCTGCCAAGTTTCATCAATTCTATCCAGGCATCTCCGAGAACTAAGCCGGACATAAATCATTGGAAGAAAGAAAGAAAGAAAGAATAATAACAAAGAAACGGAAAAATAAAAATATGTCGCCGACTTTCGTCGGGGCGACATAATAACTAGAATTGCAATTGCGAGCAATAGCAGATGTCGCCCCTTAAAATGGCCGCCAAACGTCTCCAACCGATCGCGATTTTTTTTCAACAGTTTGTTCTTCTAATTGTACTTTACAAACCTACGAAGTTTAATGAAATTCTATCATACAGTTTTTGAGATATAAACGTTTTAAATTTTCGGAGGGTACCGATCTTTGAATGGCGGCCATCTTGAAAATGGCGGCCATTTCGAAAAACAAAGTATTGATTGCACACCTTCACATAGTGACCTTACTTTCTGCCAAGTTTCATTCAATTCTATCCAGGCATCTCCGAGAACTAAGCCGAACATAAATCATTGGAAGAAAGAAAGAAAGAATAACTAGAATTGCAATTGCGAGCAATAGCAGATGTCGCCCCTTAAAATGGCCGCCAAACGTCTCCAACCGATCGCGATTTTTTTTCATCAGTTTGATCTTCTAATTGTACTTTACATACCTACGAAGTTTAATGAAATTCTATCATACAGTTTTTGAGATATAAACCTTTTAAATTTTCGGAGGGTACCGATCTTTGAATGGCGGCCATTTCGAAAAAAAAGTATTGATTGCACACCTTCACATAGTGATCTTACTTTCTGCCAAGTTTCATTCAATTCTATCAAGGCATCTCCGAGAACTAAGCCGGACATAAATCATTGGAAGAAAAAAAGAAAGAATAATAACAAAGAAACGGAAGAATAACAATATGTCGCCGACTTTCGTCGGGGCGACATAATAATAATAATAAGAAGAAACGCAACAAAAACAATAAGTCTCCAAACTTCGTTTGGGAGACTTAATTAGCCATAGAAGCCATGTTTCTCAATGTACAAGAAAATAAAACATAAACTTTATACTAGATACCCTAACGATCTTTCAGCCTAAGTTAGAAGTTTCAGAAGAGAATATTTTTGAAAGTGTACAAAAATGACGGAAAAAAATGTGAAAAATTGTCTTTAAAGGGCAAAAATTCCTATAAGGGGTCGATTAACGATTATGGTCATGTTGACTTATTTTTAGATCTTACTTTGTCGAACATTTATGCTGTTTACAGTTTGTCTTTATCTATAATAATATTCATGATAATAACCTACAATGCAAACTGTATACAAGATACCCCAAGGATCATTTGAACAAAGTTTGGTCCCAATCATCCCTGTGGTTTCAGAGAAGATCTTAAAAGACAAGTTTACGCCGGACGACGACTACAGACGACGGACGCCTAGTGATGACAATAGCTCACATGGCCTTTTAGGCCAGGTGATCTAAAAACTAAAGCACTTGCAACATGAACTCTCACAAAAAAAATAGTAGATCAGATGCTCTGGAAGGGTAAACATATCCTGTTCTGTATCTGTCACATAGCAGTTGAGGAAAATTTGGTAGAGTGTCAAGTCTTGTGAAAAGTAAATTCCAGACAAAAATGAAATCTTGACAAGTCATGCTGATGGCATTGAATTTTGTGGAGTGATGATATTAACAGAGCCTGAACCTTGATATTAACAGAGTCTGAACATTGATATTAATAGAGTTTGAACTTTGTGTTAGAATTTCATGTGACAGTAACAGCATTCTGTCTGAATAACAGTATAACACGTTTTTTACCTCTAAGAAAAGACAATTTCACAAATGGAAAGCTAAAATCATCACAAATTATTCATAACATTTTGAATTCTATTACTCTTTCTTGTCTATGTTTAAAATAATCAGAATTAAAAGCCTCCAAGGGTCTATGAGCACTAAAGCTATATCCATCTTTAAAGACCCTAAGGTTGTTGAAAACTTGACTCGCCTCCATGACAAATATGTAGTTGTCCCAGCTGACAAGGCCCACAATAACATCGTTTTGTTTGTAAGAACTATTATTTTGAGTGTCTTAGAAACGAATTGGGAATAGATAACACTCCGGGGTAACCCAACTTATAGACCAACCATACTCATTAAGCAGGAATTCCTTGATAACCACAAGACCGTTCTTCATTCCTTTGGCATTTCTACAAAGGATGAAGAAATGGACCTTCCTGCTCTTTATTGGATTCATAAACTACATAAGAACCCGTTTAAACAAAGGTACATTGCTGGGTCAGCTAATTGCTCTACAAAACCTCTTTCAAAGATTTTAACATCCATATTGACATGTATTAAAGAGGGCCTTCAGAATTACTGTGAAACATCATATTCCACCAGTGGCGTCAATCAGATATGGACTCTTAAAAACTTTTCCTTATATAGATGATGTGTTGTCGTTAAATAACGACAAATTCCAAGACTTTCTACATCTTATCTACCCCAGTGAGCTTGAAATTAAGGATACTACAGATACACCAAGACCGCTTCATATTTGGATTTGTTTCTTGAAATAGACTATGAGGGACGTTTGAATACAAAACTTTATGACAAACGTGATGACTTCAACTTTCCTATTGTCAATTTTCCCTTCTTTAGTAGCAATATACCAGCATCGCTTGCATATGGCGTCTACGTTTCTCAGCTTATCCGATTTTCAAGGGCATGCGTGAGTTACCCTGACTTTCGACAAAGATGATTACTGCTGTCACAAAAGCTTCTTAACCAGGGTTTTTATCAGGGATAAGTTGATGTCATCACTTAAGAAATTTTACGGTCGTCATCATGAATTGACCATTACAGTGTTCCAATATCTAAGATGATGTTGGACATGTTCCCACTGTCGTAACCTTTCATGTGCCTCCACCGATTTGTGACTTCCACCGGATTGACTTTGTTGAACTTCACGACGGGTGCCGTATACGGAGCAGGAACTGCTTACCCTTCCGGAGCACCTGGGTTCACTCCTGGTTTTTATAGGAGTTCGTGTTGTTCATTGTTTTTAGTTTTCTGTGTTTATTTGTTGTGCTTGTGGTTGTTCGTTTGTCTTCCCGGGTTTGTCTGTCCAATGGATTACGTTTTTTTGATTGCTCCTTAGGTATATTTGTCCTTTTTATAAATCTATGTATGAAGCTGGAGAAGATGTGTCAGTGCTATCTCTAACATCAAGTTCATTGCAGTAGATAAGATGGACATATTCCTTAAAGTTAGATTTATCACGAGATAGTGCATAATCTATATGAACAAAAAACTAAAGTATGTTGCGAAACAGCTCATGCGACAAAAGATAACAAGAAAAATAAATGGAAATGGTGAGCTGTCACAAGGGGCATAAAACGACTAAAATGTATGAAATACACAAGTCGAATAAAACCAAATATAAAATCGTAACAAAAAAAACAAGAAGCTAAAAAGTTAAAAAATACCCAACGTTTCGACCAATATGGTCTTAATCACGAACATGTAAAAATAAAAATAAAAAGGTGTTGACTCTTTGAAACCCAGAGCAAGACTCTGGAAAAAATAATCTATATGACAGGAGTTGAAATTAAAGGACTGGGCTACTGCTTTCTTATTCTTCTGTAAAAACATTTGTATATTAAACTATTCACTTCCGGCTTGTTAACAACATCAGTCTCAGATTACTTTTTGTTAGAAATCACATTCAAACTTGACTGAGCTATCATTGACTTAAAGCTTTTATATAAATTTCATAAAAAAGTCATTAGGAAATATATTGGGTAGAGTATACAAATCATTCATTAACACAATTTGTATTTAAAAAGGGTTGGATCATTGACAAAAATTTATGTCAGTACTCAACAACTGATAAATAATGGAAACAAATTTCATGAAAATCAGTATAGTACTTTAAGAGTGAAAGCTTTTTGCATGATGTATTTCAAAAGGAAAAAAAAAACACCAATTTAACTTTTCTGAAAGCAATGAATCAAATGAACATTATATAAACCTTTCACATATATTTTATGATAATACATAAAGAATTGTAAGCTTTAAGGGTGAAATCTCTTAAAATACAAAAATATTTCCCAAAAGTTAGCCTTTGACATAAATCTTAAGAAAATCTACTTAGAGTGAAAGAACCTAGCAAGATAGATGGATATGTGCAGATAGATTAATGATATATAATTGGCCCTTAAGCTTAGCGGGTATGCATACCTTTATTTTTGTTGGTTCTGTAGCTACAGTTCCATCATGTACATATCCTCTATTCATCATATCTTCTAGGAAGCTGTTAATTTTTTCTTCATCATGACTTCCATTTGAACCTGATGTCTCAATCAAAACATAAAACGGATATGTTCCGCCAATAGGTATCGATAGCTTTAGATTGTTCCTTGCAACCTTAATTGCTTCATGGTCAAGAAATTCAAAGGCTGACAGTATTTCTGCTAGTCTCATCTTACTTTCCTTGAATATGTCAAGGACTCTAGAGAAGCTTTCACAACCTAATATTTATAAACCAATATAGGTTATTCAAAAAAACTATAGGAGTACATGTTTCTTACTTATTGTAAATCTTTCATTTTTTATTAACATAATAATACTAAATAAAAAATTCCAAATATTACATCAGTCATGGTCATTGAGGTTCAGTATACAGTAGATAATTTTTTTCACAAAGGACGAGGGGCAATAAGCCCCATATCGGCCCCATCTCAGATATTCCTAAAATTTTCTGTAACATGTGTCCAGGGTGTCTTCTTTCAAAACACATAAAGAATTAATATATATCATGCATATTTTCTGTACACGGCGCCTTCGATGAGGACATATTAAAATCATGCAACCTTTTCGTCCGCAAAGCTTAAAATACAATAAAGTTATCTCAATTCTAATGAAACAGAATTAACCGATTCACTCTTTGTGTTCATTTTGTTGATAATATCGCCTACATTCTATGCTATGGCGTCTTTACAACATGAAAGCAACATGACGTCATTTTGCATTCGTTTAAAAATTAATTGAAGACATGCGAGAAGTACTTTTGAATTTATGTAATATATCTATATTGTTTATTACTGCATAAATTAAAAAGATCCATTTCGGTTATTAGATATGGATGCTTTTTCCACGTGAATTTTGTGTCACTTGTGTTTTTGTAAGCCATTATTAATAGTAACCAAAATGTTCATTTATAAGATTTCAATTTTAATACATTTGTTCAGAGCCAGACACTAAAACAGATGTTCTTGTTCAATTAATAATATAATTAACAATAAACTACAAACCAACATCACTACTGATAATTTATTTACACATTAAAAGTTAGACATCTCAACAATGCGTTCAGTTTTCAATACAAATCAGAATTATGATATTATTGATTCCAAACACGTTCATCTCCTTTATACATGTATTTCTAAAACAAGTAAAACTCTTGTCTTCCGAAACAATAATCAATAGATAATTTGTAATCAGAATAGGTAAATGTACGCTGAAATAGAATTACACTATTTCCGTCGTCACGAATCTGCATTTTCACTATATATTATCTTTGGTGTTGTGACACTTAACATGAAGCATGAAATACACTTTACATGAAACATTATATATTAACAGAAAACCTCCAAATCACATATTTTAAAGCAGACCGGGGCAAAACTCTTGGAGGTATATGTCAAATGTTAAAGTTAAAAGCACATATAAACTGATGATAGATGGATGATGAATTATTGTTTAACGTTCAGTGGCAATAATCCAGGTGCATATCCGGACGAGAACATGTTTATATGATAATGATTTGACCCGGCCGGTGATCGAACCCGCGACCTTCTGCACTCGGGGCGAGCACCACCGAGGCGGTCCATATAAACTGAGATACAAGCTATAACAAAAAAGTAAAATTTTGACATTGGTAACATCTTTAGTTAAACAAAATAAGTTTAGAAGAAAGGTTTAATGGTACTAAACGAGACATTAAAAGTAAAACTCTTGTTTTATTGAAAATGGAAATAGACAGACTGACAATATAAGGGCCAATTAAATAGAGGAAGATCAAACAATTGAAACACACACGTTGGAGATTTTCAAAACAAAATTTACTTCTCGTAAAATTGTATTTTAATATATTTTGTATTTTAAGTTCCTGAAATTTATCAACAAATCAAGAGTGTATTCAATAATAACTATTAATACCTATTGGTCCTTTTAATTATGATTATGTAACAGTAGTATGGATTATTTGTAAGTATTATGCTCATAAAAATACATCAGTAACAATGGCCATTGGAATAAATTCTCAAGCACAGAAATACATTTACATTTGCATGGTTGATCCTAGGTCCCCAAGGGTATTCGCCAACCCAGTCGTCAGACTTGTCTGACATGATTATTCATTGATTTGCTACAGAAATTACCAGTATTTAGCAAAATTCAAAAATAATAGAAATACTAAGGGTTCATTCCTTGTATTGCACATGGTAGATCGCCATAGCTGAAATTTGGCTTCCTATTTCGATATTTTTGGTTATGAGTACTTCTTGTTTAAAATAAGTTTGGTTTTTGGTCTTCCATATGTTTCGGTTTTAATGCTGCTGATGAGAGGTAACTCCTTGAAATGCGTCCTATACAGCATAGTATAAATTTACTATATCTAATATTAATATCTTTGGATTATTTTTTTTACACTTTTAAGCCTCGTCTGGGAAATCAGTTTTAGATGAAATAATTTTCAAAATATCTTGTGTCTTCATTTTTCTGAATGACAGCTATCAAGTGTAAAAGAATTTTCATAATTTATGTGAGGAAGAATAATAGGCTTAAATGTGAATGGCCTCCTAACTGGTTTGATAAAACAAATAATTTTAAAAACTTATATCACAACCTATTTCTCTTTTCCTTGTTTCATGTTTTTAGACTCAATATTTGTTTCAAGTATTTTAATGTATTTCTGAGTAAGAAATAATTCATGGCAGCCATATGTTCGTTGGAAATTTCAATATGGGTAACACATATGGCAAAATGAGGGTTACTTTTTTATTCATGAGATCTTGAATATTTATGAGATTCGCGATCACATGATCACAACTTCATTTTCCGGGAGAACTCAAATTGACTACACTAAACTTTGTTCAATACCGGGGTTCAATATTGTAGAACTTTCGATTGCTCTCAAATGACTCAAGATTATGTGTACTAGCTGTTATAATATGAATTATATGCGTTTGATGTTTTTGCTTCATGTCGACTGAGTATTGTTGTAAATAAACTTTTCTGCTTGAAATAAAAGTTTAGTTTCTAGTATTCAGGTTTTTGAAATTTCCCCAAAGCGAACCTCTGATCACATTCCTTTGTGGTCATGTGATGTAACAGTGTAAACAATAATTGCGGTGAAGAAGCAGACTGAATATTGAAATCTCAGAGAGGCTTTTAAGAGAAATGCATCCTGTTTTAGGCCCGATTATGTTTCTTTTTGGGAACTGCATCGGAGAAAATTTGTCATATTTAAATGTTTGTGGAACTTTTTGGTATATCATTTGATGAATTCCTTTTTGAAAGTAGGAATTTTGAAACCGAATAAATTTTTATTTAACATCGCACCATGCACAGGCAACCCGTCCAGTTCACATTTGACGTTAACATAAGTGATGGTTGCAGGATTTTCATTAAATTATTAGAGATAAATGGTCATATTCAAAAAACAATCATGGAACTTTTATTTTAGAATATATTCACAACAATTTAAATCTGCTATTGCCAACCGGTGTCAGGTGTAATATTAACTCATCACACTTTATCTGGGCCAAAGTTTATCCTTTAAATTAGATTTTAACATGTCCAAGGTGGCAATTTGATATTATTGTGGGCGCTATTTTGTTTCAATATGGCGAAGTATGCAAATTTTGCCATATGATTATCTAAGGAAAATTTTATCCCGAGTGTAAGTGAGCGCTAAAATTTAAGCAAATAGTTTTACCCATATCAAAATAAAAGAACAATGGCTCCCATGAATTATTTCGATTCTAATATGGCAAAAACAGAAATTAGATAAACGAAGTGGTAGTGCAAGGCCTTTCATGTGAGAGCCATTTTAATTTTGGAACTTCTGAAAAAGAAATCGAGAACCATAGAAAAGTAAACACAATAAATTTGATAACAATGAAACTTACTTTTCATTTAATTTTTTTGTACTTTGAACTCCAGGGATCTGGAAATTCCAGCAGCCACTGCCAGACAAGTTCATCCATAGTTTCAACAATAGTATATTACATACCTTGTATTTCATCTGTTACTGTTTATGTATTGTAAATGTATTTTTATCGTATTTCCCCTTGCCTATATCGACCTGCTGAGGCCTTCACAATTTCCCGTATTTCGGCACTGTGACGTCGTAAAGAGTTTACCCGACCGTAATATGAGCTGACCCGAATATATCAGCGACGTCATAATGTTTGACCCAACGTTGACCCGAATATATCAGGAAAACATCCGGTTATAGGCAGATGGCCATTGAAAAGTAAGAAATTCCATTAAGATTGATAGTTAACAATACGATAAATTTATGAAGTTTTCTTCAAACAAATATTGTAAAAGATAAGCCGCTCGACAAAATATGAAGCTTTTTTAGCTCGTTCGCTACGCTCACTCGCCGAAAAAGCTTCACATTGTGTCTCGCGGCTGATATTTTACGATATACGTTAGCAGAAAACCTGATAATATGTACGTATTTTGAAATTGCTATAATAAATAAACCAGAAATTACTTGTTTTGTGTCTTTGAACCATAAAAAGTCCAAACAATTGTAATTGTTGGGTTCTGACAGTTCCTCTGGTGAGATTCAAAAGAATGACATTGTAATTTTGACTATGACGTAAGGTGCATCTTATCAATAATAAATCGAATGTTTTAGTAGATCTTTATTTGCAAAGCCAAACCGGCACACCCGGTTAAAATTCTCCTTTTTCTGATCGTTTCAGAGTTTATTTGTTTATCAACTATGATCTATGCTGTTTGTCTGTTTCTAACTAACAACCTCTAAAAATCATCTCAAATTCAGTAAAATTTACTGATCAAAATGTAATAATTAATGTAACATATGCATAAGAACAACATACCTAGGAATGCAATGTTTACTGCTTTTGGTTTCTGTGGACAAAGAATGGATACTTTTGTAATAATTCCAAGTGTTCCTTCTGATCCTATAAACAGCTGTTTAACATCATATCCTGTGTTATCTTTACGTAATATTGATAAACTATCTAAAATTTCCCCACTGGCTAGTACCTTTGAATAACATATAAGTCATCAATATTAGTGTTAATGTAAATAAATGACAGCTCTAATATAAAAAATCTTCATTGAAATGAATATCTTTGGGATTTTTAAATCTAGAATTAGCCACTTTCATTGAATGAAAATTCATGTGTTGTTATTCTTCTATATCCCCACTCAATGCCCATCAGTAAACAAAGTTCATAAAAAGAAAAATGACTGGTTGCATAACAACCATTCTTCGAAAAGGGACATTACACTTAAAACTGAACAGGAAATCTGTATATTGCTTAACAACAAAATGGCTAACAGCAAAGGTAAATAAAATGCTCCGCTGGGCGCAGCTAGATACGACCGCAGATGTCGAACCCTGAATAGTTGGGGCAATTATGAACACAACATTCAAGCTTGATACAATACTGAATTTGGATTGTGAATAAATATTTGACACAGCATAGGTTTCTGTCACAGAATGAATGTTGTCTAAGAACTTAAAATTATTTAATTTACCTATTCAAACCATATCAGTATTATTTGTTTATAAATTTTTGATAACAGTGCACACAATCACTTTCTTGCTATTGCGCAATACTGTGCAATTGAAGATTTCTTGAAATATTTGACACATAATATGTTTCTGACACAGAATAACTGAAATAAAAGAACTCAGAATTTATCATATGACTGGAATTTATATTCATTTCTTTGCTTCTGGTGCAATAAAATATGCTGTGGAGAACTACCCCCCTAAAAATTAATTAATTTACCCTTTTTTTTAGCTTTTGTGCAATACGCTATGAAGTTGCACATTTACCCCCCTCCCAAAAAAACCCCATAAACCAATAAAGTTTATTGGAACCCCAAACCCTATTTCTGCTAAACAAAATTTGAAATTTTATTTTTAATTTATCAAATATGAAATAAGAAAAAAATTGCCCCCCCCTCCCCAAATTTCTAATTTACCCCACGCACCTAATACCCCCCCTGTCAAAACTCATTTGTTCCCCCCTTAAATTTTGTTTTCTAATTCCCCCCCTTTTATTTACACTTTTCAATCATAACAGCCCATTTAAATACACCATAACATATTAAAATAGCAAATGACATCATAGTCATGGATGGCAAATTTTAAATATACATAAATTAAAAGCAGCTTAGATTTCGGACCCTTTTGGTCCCTAATTCCTAAGCTGTTGGGACCAAAACTAAATAAATCAATGACAACCTTCCTTTTGTGTTCATAAACCTTGTGTTTATATTTAATATATTTCTATTTAATTATACTACATTTATTGTAAAAAAACAAAATAAAATGGTTATTTAAGTCCTTTTTTAGCCAATAATTCCTAAACTGTAGGGATGAAAACTCTAAAAAAAAAACCCAACCTTACTTTTGTGGTCATAAACATTGTCTTAAATTATCATAAATTTATACTTATTTACACCCCCCCCCTTTTATACTTTGCAACCATAACAGCCAATTTAAATACACCATAACATATTAAAATAGAAGATGACATCATAGTCATGAATGATAAATTTTAAATATAAATAATTTAAAAGCAGTTTAGATGAGATAAACAAAAAAAAACCTTCATCAGCACATTTTATATTGGCAAATTTCCAATGAAGTTCATTAAACTATAGTTATTGGCAAATTTACAATGGAATTTGTTACTTATAAATTTTTGATAATATGGCACCCATATCAATTTCTTGCTATTGCACAATACTCTGCAATTGAAACTTTCTTCAAATATTTGACACAGAATAACTGAAATAAATAACTTACAATTGGTAATATGATTTGAATTTATATTCAATTTTTTCCTTCTTGTGCAATACAATATGCTGTGGTGAATTGCCCCTACCCCCCAAAAAAAATAATTTACCCCTTTTTTTAGTTTTAATTTTGAACCCCAATTTGTACAAACTTGAAAACTGGGCCCAAAATAAAATCAAAGTGCATAGCACTGCTAGGGTTAGGTTGCTAGCATTTGACTTTTATTTGTACAAACATTGCTGATGATTATTTCAATAAATATGCACTAATCAATCAAAGAAAGCACGAGTCGGCTAACGCTTCTTGAATTATCACTCTAAATTGATTTTTTTTAAAAAGACAAACGCATAATAATGATTTGATGAATTAAAATAAACAGAAATCAAAGGTCTTCAAGTTATTAAGGTTATATAAAAAGACAAAGTTTGGACAATTGTAGAAGGGGGTCATTTCTACAATATATTTACACTACATTGCGCATGTGCGGGTAGATCGGAACGTAAACATTCAAGCTTTCAATTAAAATAAACTCATTATACTTTCGATAATACCGTTTTCTAAATTAATGATAAACACATTGTTTTTCAATCTTAATGTGCAAGTTGTCGGCATTTCAAATAACCTGTATGCAATTCTATCACTGACCAACAGGTTTGACAAAATGAAGTCACGATGATCAGGTCAAAAGGTTAATCAAATACACAAAATACCATCAGAATTACAAGAAGAATAAGCAAATAATGTGCAAAATATGTTCTGTATAAGTTAACAATCACGTTCACAACAAAAATGGAACTTACCTTTGAAATCTTTTGAAAATAAACCTGATTGTAATCCTTCCCAAGATATCCGTGCAAATGTAAACATTCAAAATCCTTACGCCGATAGCATTGTACATTTTAAAAGGCGCGAATACTTTATACGGCTTTCAAAACAAAAAGGAAATCGTCAATAAAACACACATCTTTTATTAAATAACTGGACAATTACACTTCTCGGTGTGTTTCAGTTACATTTCTATTAAAAAACAACTACAACAGCAACAACAAATATAAGAACTATTTTACCGCGGAATGTTTATTTTCTTATATGATATTCAAATATAAACATAGTCGTAATTCGGAAAATATGGAGGTTTCTTTGCGCATGTGTCATCTCAAAATCGAAATAAAAAGCTGCTTAACTAGCCTTGCTTAAGCTTCAATCCTAGATAAGCTTGCATATTTACTCATAAAACATAGTTTCAAAAACTTCTGGTCCAACTTTTTCCACAAAACACCAGATTTCCAAAGTTTCCTTCATTGTCCAACCAAACGACCGACGGCATAAGGGTTTTGGTTGCTTAGCAACCTAACCCTAAAAACTAAGTACATGTTTGGATTCAGCATATCAAATAACCCCAAAAATTCAACTTTTTTTACAATCAAACTAAGTTTAATTTTGGACCATTCGGACCTAAATGTAGAATAATTTGAAAACAGAACAAAAAATCAAGAATCTAAATTCACGGTTTTATTCGCCATATCAAACAACCCCAATATTTCAACTTTCGATGAAATCAAACAAAGTTTTATTTTGGACCAACTTGAAAACTCGGCCCATAAACCCCCCCTTTTTTTTGGTAAAAAAAAATTTGAAATTTTCTTTTTAATTTATGAAATATGAAATGAGAAAAAAATTACCCCGTCCCCAATTTCTAATTTACCCCCCCCTAAATTTTGTTTTCAACCTCCCCCCCCCATTTCTTTATACTTTGCAACAATAACAGCCCATTTAAATACACCATAACATATTAAAATAGAAAATGACATCATAGTCATGGATGGCAAATTTTAAATATACATAATTTACAAGCATTTTAGATGAGATAAACAAAAAAGCTTCATCAGCACATTTTATATTGACAAATTTCCAATGAAGTTCATTAAACTAGAGTTATTGGCAAATTTCCAATGGAATTTTTTAATAATAAAGTTTTGATAACAGGGCACACATATCAATTTCTTGCTATTGCCCAATACTGTGCAATTGAAAATTTCTTCAAATATTTGACACATAACAGGTTTCTGACACAGAATAACTGAAATAAAGAAATTAGAATTGGTCATATGTTTTGAATTTATATTCAATTTTTTGCTTCTTCTGCAATACAATATCCTGTGGAGAATTGCCCCCCCCCCCAAAAAAAATAATTTACCCCTTTTTTAGCTTTAATTTTGGACCCCAATTTGTACCAACTTGAAAACTGGGCCCAAAATAAAAAAAACTAAGGTCATATGATTTGAATTTATATTAAATTTTTTGCTTCTTCTGCAATACAATATCCTGTGGAGGATTGCCCCCCCCCCCCCCCCAAAAAAAAATAAATTAATTTACCCCTTTTTTAGCTTTAATTTTTGACCCCAATTTGTACCAACTTCAAAACTGGGCCCAAAATAAAAAAACTAAGTACATGTTTAGATTCAGCATATCAAAGATCCCCAAGAATTCAATTTTTGTTAAAATCAAACTAAGTTTAATTTTGGACCCTTTGGACCTTAATGTAGACCAATTTGAAAACGGGACCAAAAATTAAGAATCTAAATGCACGGTTAGATTTGGCATATCAAAAAACCCCAATAGTTCAATTTTCGAAGAAATCAAACAAAGTTTAATTTTGGACCCCGATTTGGACCAACTTGAAAACTGGTCCCATAATAAAAAAACTAAGTACATGTTTATATTCAACATATCAAAGAACCCCAAGAATTTAATTTTTGTTAAAATCAAACTAAGTTTAATTTTGGACCCTTTGGACCTTAATGTAGACCAATTTGAAAACGGGACCAAAAATTAAAAATCTAAATACACGGTTATATTCGGCATATCAAAGAACCTCAATAGTTCAATTTTCGATGACATCAAACAAAGTTTAATTTTGGACCCCGATTTGGACAAACTTGAAAACTAGGCCCAAAATAAAAAAAAACTAAGTACATGTTTATATTCAGCATATCAAAGAGCCTCAAGAATTGAATTTTTGTTAAAATCAAACTAAGTTTAATTTTGGACCCTTTGGACCTTAATGTAGAAGAATTTGAAAACGGGACCAAAAATTAAGAATCTAAATGCACGGTTAGATTCGGCATATCAAAGAACCTCAATAGTTCAATTTTCGATGCAATCAAACAAAGTTTAATTTTGGACCCTTTTGGCCCCTAATTCCTAAAGTGTTGGGACCAAAACTCCAAAACTCAATCCCAACCTTCCTTTTGTGGTCATACACATTGTGTTTAAATTTCATAGATTTCTATTTACTTATACTAAAGTTATTGTGCAAAAACCAAAAAGAATGCTTATTTGGGCCCTTTTTTTGCCCCTTATTCCTAAACTGTTGGGACCAAAACTCCCAAAACCAATCCCAACCTTCCTTTTGTGGTCATAAACCTTGTGTTTAAATTTCATAGATTTCTATTTACTTATACTAGAGTTATTGTGCGAAAACCAAGAAAAATGCTTATTATGCCCTTTTTTGGCCCCTGATTCTAAAACTGTTGGGACCAAAACTCCCAAAATCAATCCCAACCTTCCTTTTGTGATCATAAACGTTGTGTTTAAATTTCATAGATTTCTATTATCTTATACTAAAGTTATAGTGCGAAAACCAAATGTCTTCGGACGACGACGCAGACGACGGACGACGACGCAGACGACGACGACGACGACGACGACGACAACGACGACGACGACGCCAACGTCATACCAATATACGACCGCAAAAATTTTGCGGTCGTATAAAAATGACATATCAATCAATCAACGCCACCCAACATACAGAACCCTGACAAAAAATAACATAAAAGACCACAAAACATAAACATAAATACAAAAGAGTCAGGATAGTCTGACTTGGTACAGTGAACAACGGTGGGACTAACTCAGTTTTATGGGTACCCAAACCTCCCCCTTATCTATCCCGACATTCTGGTGTATAAAACATATTCTAATATGACGGCCTTCAAAGGCTTTGGGACCACAAGCGTGGTAAAACATAAGTTGCCATATGAGCTGCACGCGACTTAGTTGGCTGTTCTAGTGCAGTTACTCCCACCGGAAATCGTTTATCCGCTCAATTTGATTGGTTGTTATTCTGCAATTCTGAGAACCGTTGATTAAATTTCTATATTTAGCATAGGGGTTTCTGAATGTCGTTGTAGTTGTTATAAATACATTTTCATTCATTCTGATGTAGCGCGAATAAAAGTTAAATAAATATAACAAAACATAATAAACGGACTTGTTTTATCAAAAGTTTTTAACCATTAATTAATTAAAATTGTGATCCCCCCCCTTCCAGTGTCGTCTGCATACGGAACTACACTGTTATTAAACATGGTCCCGGCGTTTGCCTTGGAACGTTCCTTGAACTAGAAGGTGAAAAGTTGAAAGTGGTCGACTATGAAAAACCCTATGCAAACTTGCAGGACATTATGTCATACAATCATTATCATCAGGCCGCGTCCTAAAGAAATTCAGACACGAATTGTGCCTATTTGAGAGAGATTTCTTGAGGGATTCTGAGTCTGATGAGGAATTGGCCAACATGGAATTCCTCACTGAAGACACCACACATACTGATTCAGAAGTATTTTGGAAAAATAATGTACACACAAATCATGTGTAAGATTACCGTTGTGTAAAAATCCATTTTACAACGTGACAATTTAAACCAAATCTTCGACAGGTGTAATCGATAAATAAACCTTCTCCTCTTCATTTCGTGAAAATCCATACATCTAAACAGAAAAACAGAACCAAAACAGCGCATCGAACAGTTTGTTGTACTTGTGACGTTGTGTGTCAAATTACCGGAATAGCCAAATATGGCGCAAATCAGAGTTCACCTTAGGTCACGGCAATATAAAAAAAACACCGTAATTGTCCTATTAGAATCGAAATAATTCACGGAGACTCCAGTTTATCATTGTTTTACCACGGGCTGGTCATTTATGCCGATAATAAAAGGCATAAATGGCTAGCCCATGGTGAAACAATGATAAACTGGGGTCTCCGTGAATTTTTTCTTAACTACAAAAAGCAAATACAGTAAGATACCAACAAGGTGACCCTTGCTAGAATGGCAAAATTTGCTTAGACATTACATGTTTCTTGAAATAGACAACGAGGAACATTTGAAGACAAAACTTTATGACAAACGTGATGACTTCAACTTTCCTATTGTTAACTTGTGTTATCACTTAGGTTTCGACAAAGAGGATTACTGCTGCCCTAAAAGCTTCTTAACCAGGGTTTTATCAGGGATAGGTTGATGTCATCAGTTAGGAAATTTTACGGTCGTCATCACGAATTGATTGACCGTTACAGTGTTCCAATATCTAAGATGATGTTGAACCTGTTCCCAGTGTCGTAACATTTCATGTGCCTCCACCGATTTGTGACTTCCACCGGATTGACTTTGTTGAACTTCACGACGGATGCCGTATACGAAGCAGGAACTGCTTACCTGGGTTCATTCAATTTGCCAAACAACAGTCATAAAAGTACCTAACAAATATTATTAGACATAATTCTGAAAGAGGAAAATGTTATAACATGGCTGCCAAGTCTGGTTACTATTAGCTGAGTGCTTTCAGACAAGATTTTTTTAAACGAATATGGGTCATCTGACAAAATTCTGAAAGAGGACCACCAAAGGACCATTTCTGTCAAGTTTGGTTCCAATTGGCTCAATGGTTTCAGACAAAAAGATTTTTTTTTAATTAATTTTCCCATAGGGTCCTAGGTTAAACTAAGTTTGACTGTGAAGGCCTTCTTGGTCATCAGACATACCTTTGAAAGAGGACCACTTAAAGACCATTTCTGCCAAGTCTGGTTCCAATTGGTTTAGTGTTTTCAGACAAGAAGATTTAATGAATTTTCCCATAGTGTCCTATGTTTAACTAAGTTCGGCTGTGATGCCCATCCACTAGTAACACCAGTTTGATCTTAAACGGCCATTTCAGTCTTGTTTAATCTTGACTCTCTTGATTTTTAGTATTTCTGAGATTTAAAACAAAATCAAGATAACAAGACCAAAACAAGATATAATGCCTTCCGGTCAATCAAGACTGGTTTAGACCAGTTCATAAAAGTTAGGAATGAATTATTCAATGTTTAAAATACCTGTGCTGAACTGATCTAAACTGGTCTTGATTGACTGCAAGGCAAGATATCTTGATTTGATCTTGTTATCCTTACTTTGTTGAAAACTACGGACATGCAGAAAAACAAGATTTAATGTCCGTTTAAGATCAAAATTGAGTTACTAGTAATATGTATCTCAATTGACATTCCGGGTCATCGGACACAATTCTGAAAGAGGACCACCTCTGCCAAGTTTGGTTAAAACAGGCCTGGTGGTTTAAGACAAGAAATATTGTAATGAATTTTCTCATAGGGTCCTATGTTAAACTATGTTCGGCTGTGGCGGCCATCTTGGTTAATCGTTCGGGTCATCGGACACATATCTGAAAGAGGACTATCTAAGGACCATTGCTGCCAATTCTGATTCCAATTGGCGATGTAGTAACAGATTTTTTAAATTCATCCCCCTTTTTCAATTTTTAGCTTGGCGGCCATGTTGGTTGGAGGTCAAGGACACCGACACAATTTTGGAAGGGGACATCCAAGGACCATTCCACCAAAGTTTGGTCCCAATTGGCCCAGTGGTTTCAAAGGAAAATATTAAAATGTAAATTCTGGATGATGGACGGACAGATGCAATACGAATGCCAAGTGATGAGAAAAGCTCACGTGGCCTTTTAGGCCAGCTGAGCTAAACAATATTACAGAAACAGCAAGGAAATCAAACACAACTGCATTGAATGAGCATCTACAAGGCACTAGTCTTAGTGCATGCATGAATTGAACTAGTAAAAACTGAAAGGAAGCTACTGACAGACCAACCGAGACGCTCAACACTACAAAAACCAAGATTCACTTTGGATCTTTGAATGTAAGAACCATGTATGCTTCAGGAAAGCTGGCTCAAATCACTGCTGATATGATACAGTACAACCTCGACTAGTGGCAGGTGGACTAGTATCGTTACGTGGTTAAATCGGGCAACTATATGGCTAACAATAACAAAGGCGGCTAGCATGTATGGATCTCTATTCAATCTCTAAATCAATACGTCATACTTAGGTGACGTTACAATGAATAGCGGCAGCGAGAACGTTATGTTTATGCGTTACTTCCAACACACTGGGGGCCGCAAATGAATTACTTTACAATAAATAAAAATGATCACTTATTAAATGATAAAAGTTATGAGAAAATAAATTAAAACTTTAAAGTCTCTGTGTAATAATATTTAACAGTCCATGGTTATTCACTTAAATGTCCATATACTAATCACAAATTTACTTTAACTTTTCACAATTAAAATTTAACACGCGTTAGTCCATGTTTTTATTTTCTTCTTTGCCTCACACTGAGCTACTCTAGTTTCAACTTCCAAAGAATTCAGTTCTAACGGATAAAGTTTGCTGACTGGTCTTGATGTCACTCCATTCTTGGTTCGAATTATGGCTGATCGTGTAAGTCCATCTTTGCCGTAAACTAATTTGTCAATTACAGCCAAAGTCCAATTTACTCTTGATAAATCGTCATGAATCTGAACTACATCTCCGACATTAATGTTCTGTGTGTTTCGACCAGTGTATCGGTAATGTTCCCTTAGCGAAGTTAAGTATTCCTGTTTCCATCTTTTTATGAAGTTTTTTAGAATTAATGATAGAAACTTCGATTGTCTAGTTACTGTTTCATGCGTAGTGTCTTTGACTTCTGGTTGTAAACTACAGTCTTCAAGTCCGTTATACGGTAGCGTCCTGATTCGTCTTCCATATAATAAATGTGACGGAGTAAGGGGTTCGTCGTCCGTTGGACCTGAAGAAACGTATGTAAGTGGGCGATCATTGAGTATACTTTCTACTTCAGTAATTATCGTGTTGAGCGTTTCATTGTCCACCAGTGCTCGTCCTAATATTTTTTTAATGCAGTTTTTCGTCAATCTTTCCCACCACCCGCCGAACCAAGGTGCTCTCTTCGGGCTAAATCGCCAAGTTGTTCCATAAGAATTAAGCTTCTCGGTTACATATGATGACTTTGTTAAATGTTCAATTTCTTTTGCTCCCGCAACATACGTAGACGCGTTGTCTGAGATCATCACCTTTGGGAGCGACTTTCTACTTGTAAAACGGCGAAAAGCTAAAATAAATGCATTCTGTGATAAATCCTGCACAATTTCTAAATGGACTGCTCTTGTACTAGCACAAGTAAACAGACATATGTACACTTTTTTTGTTTTGACCTCCTTTAGTTCTTACGTGTAATGGTCCTGCGAAATCCACTCCTGTAACTGTGAATGGATGGTCTTCACGAAGTCTGTCGGCTGGTAATGGTGGTGGGTCCGGAACGGGGTAGGGTCTTCCTGTTACTTTACGACAAGTAACACAGCGACGCAAAAGTGTCTTTACCTTTCGTCTGATCGTTGGAATCCAGTAGTACTGGCGCAAAACTGTAACAGTTCTTTCTAGCCCACAATGAACATTTCTTGTATGCGCATCTTTTATGATGATATCGGTTAACTTGTCTTTAGATGGCAATAAAACGGGAAACTTCGCTGATTCTAGTGTATTTGCATTGTTAATTCTTCCTCCACCGCATCGTATTATATTTTCGTGATCGAAATACAGTTTGAGTTGTTTAACAAGGCTGTTTTTCGTTTGTTTCTCCCTTAAGTCCTTCATTATTTCGGCATAGTTTCTATGTTTTGAATTTTGAATTAACGTTATAGAAATATTCTGAATTTCCGATACGGTTAACATTCCACTTTGTTTGTCTTTTCTACAGTTTTGTATGAATCTTAATACATAGGCGCTTACACGGAGTAGTTTCTGATAAGAAGAAAATTTATCAATGTTGATAATTTGATGAAGTCCTATTGTATCGTCTATCATACTGACCTCGTCTTTTTTCGCTGTTTCTACGTCGTCTGTGGAAACGGAGAGAATTTGGTGTTGATCATTAGATATCCATGACGGCCATTTAGACTTGTTAGTAATCCACTGTGGACCATGCATCCATAATTGACTATTTTTAAATTTATCGGCGGACATCCCTCTAGATAATAAGTCGGCCGGGTTTGAGTCTGTCGGGCAATACCTCCATTTAAATTTCCCTGTAAGTTGCTTGATTTCCGAGACTCGATTTCCAACAAAGGCTGGTAATTGTTTGTCAGTCTTTAGCCAGTTCAGTACTATTTGACTATCAGTCCAAAGTGTCGCTTGTTCAATGTTAATATGTTGCATAAGATGATACAACAGTCTAGTTCCTATAACAGACGCCATTAATTCAAGTTTCGGAATTGTCATTTTCTTCAGTGGTGCAACTTTGTTTTTTGCCATCACTAGCGTGCTTTGGTTTCCATCTACGTCTACGATATATGCACATGATCTGTAGGCCTTTGAGCTTGCATCGGTAAAAATTTTGATATGCAAGTTATTCGTGTTTAAGGTGTTGTCTAGGTAACAACGGGAAATCTCAAGTTTGGTACATTCATTTGTGTCTTTTTGTATCTCTCGCCACTGTGAAACGACGTCCGACGATAACGGTTCGTCCCAATCTACTTTCATCTCCCATATATGTTGCATCAACATTTTACTCCTAACGGTGATAGGACTGATAATTCGGAGCGGGTCGTACACTTGTGATGACTGAAGGAGTATATCGCGTTTTGTTGTAATGCTATCATCTACTGAAAGTGGGTCTCTGCGGGCAAATGTGAGTGTGTCGTTTTCTGTGTCCCATCGCAAACCAAGTATCTTTACAAGTTTGTTTTCGTCTAGCACATTTTTGTATGAGGCACGGTCTCATGGTTCTTTGCAGTCTGAAGCCCATGAGCGTAAATTAAAACCTGCTTTTTCAAATACTGAACGTGATGTATAAAAGTAGTCTAACAAATCTCTTTGTTCATTAAAGCTCGAAATAATATTATCAACATATAAGTCTTTCTTTAACATTGCTGTCAAGTCTGTGGGATTTTCTGTCAAATGTTTACGTATAACAGCATATAGGTTGAACGGAGAACAAGTTGCTCAAAACAATACTGATTTGAATCTGTATGTGGTAAGTCGACTATTTGGGTCATTCGGGTTACTAAGCCAAAAGAATCTGGTAAAATCACGATCGTCCTCCTCAAGACCAATATTAAGAAAGGCTTTTTCTATATTAGTTGCCACGGCGTATTTGTGTATTCTAAATCGGAGAAGAATTCCGGTTAAGTCATTCAAGTTTGGCGAAAGATCCATCAAACAATCATTTAAACTCGGACTAACAGGTGTAGGCTTGCAGCTGCAGTCAAATACAATTCTAATGGGCGTGGTTGACGACTCTTTACGTACATGATGGTGAGGTATGTAGTGAACCTTTGTGTTAGTTGGTCGTTCATCAACTCTCTCAATAATCCACGTTTTTCTTGTTTATGTATAATCTGTCCGTATTTCTGCAAAAGTGTAGGTTCACGACTAAGACGCTTAATGACATTTTCGGTTCTCCGTTGTGTAATACTTTTGTTGTCTAGTAACGTAGGGTGTTTCTGCTTCCAAGGTAGCTTAGCAACATATCGGTTTCCATGGTATCTAATACAATTCTCTTCATATACATCTTGGAATTTTCCGTTTTCAGATTTGTTGTCAGTACTCTCTAAACCAGCAGCTTCAACTTCCCAAAATTTCTCTAAGTTGAGCTCTTCAACTTTGTGACTTACTAATACGTTCATCATTGACGTATGTGTATGATATGGATTTACAGTGAGTCCATTGATTGGGCCGGACAGAAGGTATCCTATTTTCGACTTGACAGCAGTAAGTCCTGCTCCTCGCACTATTCTATCCTCGACAATCGACCAGTAATAATCGACTCCAATCAATAGAGAAACTTCAAACATAGGGTCATGTGAGACGGGGTGGGCTAACTTCAAGCCATACAAATACTTTAAGTGGGTTGTCTTATGTACATAGGTTTTCATTGGTACAGCTATTTCTGGTACAATCAAAACGTTGATGGGTAATTTTCCGGTATCTGTAAGTAGGTAAATCGTACCAGTGTTTAGATGTCGGACTTTTTTGCTCTCATTTGTGTCACCAAATCCTGACAAGTTTACAGTCTCTTGTCCGGTAATGACCAAATTTAGTTCTGTAGCTAATTTTTCTGGAATGAAGGACCTCTGTGCGCCCTCGTCAAACAATATGTTTGCAACGGTACATTGAATGCCTGAACTTACCTGCGCTACGGCAGTTTTTAGTAATACATTGGTCTGTGCCTGTGAGTGAAGAACTGTGCCCGTTTCCTTCGCGTTGTGTTGTGTTTCGTCAATTGTTCTAATATTTACATTGCGTTACTATGTTTTTCATCTCGTTGTACCTCGTCTTTGCATAAACTAGTATGATGACGTTTTTTACATTTCCTGCAACTTTGGTGTGATTTGCAATCAGCTACATTGTGATGTCCCAGACAGTTAAAACATAAACGATCCCTTTTAACAATAGAAATTCTTGCTTTGTGTTCAATTATCTTAGTACAGTTAACGGGAGCGTGTGATTTGTTACGAAATACGCATGAGTTTACGTTCATTTGTCTGTTGACTGGTTTTGTACGTACCTTTGCATTGGTATGAAATGCTGCAGTAGCTGTATGAGTCTCCGTAAGATCAGGGGAATTGCCTTCCTCCATAATGTTGATCTCGTGAAATATTATTTGTCGTAGTTCATTTAATTGCCAACTAGTTGAACCATGGTGTCTTGTAAGATTTATGCGTACGTCTCCCGGTAACTTTTTCAATATGAAAGGGACCAGTAATGAGCCATAGGTATCCCCTGTCTGACCAAGAGATTCTAACCCACGTACATATGTTTCAATTTTGTCGTAATAATTGCGTAAGCTCTGTAAGGTATTCTTGGGTGACGGTATTTCAAGTAATGCATTCATGTACTTTTGCGTGATTTTGTGAACTTGTCCATGCCTTTGTTGTAGCAACGAAACTGCTCTTTCGTAATTTAAGTTTGTAAGCGCAAAGCCATTTACGGTTTGTAAAGCTTCATCGTGTAACAATGACTTCAAGTAATTGAACCTCTGGACGTTACTCAGTGTTGGGTTTGTATGTAGGGCTGCTTCATACGAGTCCCAAAAGGACTGCCATTGTAGAATGTCACCATCGAAAGTTGGTAGATTGAGTTTAGGGAGCTTATTGTACTCGCTAGCAATTGAAGAATATGAGCGAAAATCTGAACGGAAATGTGTATTGTGCTGACTTTCTGTGCTTAAAATATTACTAGGATCTGACGGCGGAACGTCGCTTCTAGAGTTTGTAAAGCTTGTGGCATTTTTGTTTAGCACTGATGTTTGTACAGTGATAAATTTGGCTATCTGACGTACTTTTGTTTCTAAATTAAATGAATACTCATCTGAATCCACGATTTCTGTTTCAATGTCCTCTTCATCCAAATCTTGAATAATGTCTTCATCTAATTTCCTCAACAATTCGTGTTTCCTTTTCAAAGTGTCTAAAATGTTTGAAAGTTCATCGGAATCAACAAGTTCTGTTCCGCTCTCCCGAATTTCGTCGAATTTCTTAAATATTCTTGATACGGCGCTTCTATGTCCTGCACGTATCGATTTCAGCTTCAAATTCATCCTGGTCACGGCACCAATATCGTTAAGTGGTTAAATCGGGCAACTATATGGCTAACAATAACAAAGGCGTCTAGCATGTATGGATCTCTATTCAATCTCTAAATCAATACGTCATACTTAAGTGACGTTACAATGAATAGCGGCAGCGAGAACGTTATGTATATGCGTTACTTCCAACAACTAGATCTGGGATAATGAGATCAACATCAAACAGGAATCGCTATTATCCTCAAGAAAGGTTTAGAAAAGACACTGATTGAATGGAAACCAATGAGTAGCAGACTGGTTAGTGCAAGATTAAGGTAAGGTTTGTGCTCTCCTTGGATTTAAATCATTATAATATTGTAGTAATGTGACAAATTTATTTGTTCATTGGGAGGCCCTCTCTTATTTTGTGGCGTTTTTAAGAAAATCGCCGTCCAGTTTTTTTTGTAAGAACAGCTCAAAATTTGGATTTTTGTCACAATGTATATATTTTACTATTTTCAAGAAAAAAATTATCTAAGTATTAAAACTATTAAAGTTTTTAATGAAAATTGTAATAAAATGCTCCGCTGGGCGCAGCTAGATACGACCGCAGACGTCGAACCCTGAATAGTTGGGGCAATTATGAACACAACATTCAAGCTTGATACAATACTGAATTTGGATTGTGAATAAATATTTGACACAGCATAGGTTTCTGACACAGAATGAATGTTGTCTAAGAACTTAAAAATTTTTAATTTACCTATTCAAACCATATCAGTATTATTTGTTTTTATATATAAATCAGAAATAACCAATTTAAAATTTATATCAAATTCTTGCTATTGCGCAATACTGTGCAATTGAAGATTTCTTGCTATTGCACAATACTGTGCAATTAAAAATTTCTTCAAATATTTGACACATAATAGGTTTCTGACACAGAATAACTGAAATAAAGAACTTAGAATTGGTCATATGATTTGAATTTATATTCAATTTTTTGCTTCTTGTGCAATACAATATGCTGTGGAGAATTCCCCCCCCCCCCCCCCCCAAAAAAAAAAAAATAATTTACCCCTTTTTTAGCTTTAATTTTGGAACCCGATTTGGAACAATTTGAAAACTGGGCCCATAATAAAAAAACTAAGTACATGTTTAGATTCAGCATATCAAAGAACCCCAAGAATTCAATTTTTGTTAAAATCAAACTAAGTTTAATTTTGGACACTTTGGACTTTAATGTAGACCAATTTGAAAACGGGACCAAAAATTAAGAATCTAAATGCACGGCTAGATTCGGCATATCAAAGAACCCCAATAGTTCAATTTTCGATGAAATCAAACAAAGTTTAATTTTGGACCCCGATTTGGACCAACTTGAAAACTGGGCCCATAATAAAAAAACTAAGTACATGTTTAGATTCAGCATATCAAAGAACCCCAAGAATTCAATTTTTGTTAAAATCAAACTAAGTTTAATTTTGGACCCTTCGGACCTTAATGTAGACTAATTTGAAAACGGGACCAAAAATTAAGAATCTAAATGCACGGTTAGATTCGGCATATCAAAAAACCCCACTAGTTCAATTTTCGATGAAATCAAACAAAGTTTAATTTTTGACCCTTTTGGCCCCTAATTCCTAAACTGTTGGGACCAAAACTCCAAAAATCAATCCCAACCTTCCTTTTGTGGTCATAAAACTTGTGTTTAAATTTCATAGTTTTATATTTACCTATACTAAAGTTATTGTGCAAAAACCAAGAAAAATGCTTATTTGGGCCCTTTTTTAGCCCCTAATTCCTAAACTGTTGGGACCAAAACTCCCAAAAACAATCCCAACCTTCCTTTTGTGGTCATAAACCATGTGTTAAAATTTCATAGATTTCTATTTACATATACTAGAGTTATTGTGCGAAAACCAAGAAAAATGCTTATTGGGCCCTTTTTTTGGCCCCTGATTCTTAAACTGTTGGGACCAAAACTCCCAAAATCAATCCCAACCTTCCTTTTGTGGTCATAAACCTTGTGTTTAAATTTCATAGATTTCTTTTAACTTATACTAAAGTTATAGTGCGAAAACCAAATGTCTTCGGACGACGACGCCGACGACGGACGACGACGACGCCGACGACGACGCCGACGACGACGCCGACGACGACGACGACGACGCCAACGTCATACCAATATACGACCGCAAAAATTTTGCGATCGTATAAAAATCGTTATGTTCTATATATTTTTTATCAAATCTGTATGAAAAGTTTAGAAAAAATCACGAAAACACAACATTTCCTTGAAAAAATAGAAACGTTGCCATGGCAGCAAAAAGGTAAAAATGTCCTGTTTCCGGATCCCAATATTTCATGAAAAATTGAGAACTCATAGATTTAAATATTTCCATTTTAATAAAATTATAAAATTCATATGTCCCCGATCTCGTTTCCATGGAAACGGATGCTATATTAACCCCTCTTAAACTCATAAATAAAGTATTTTTCGCGTTTTGTAAAAAAATCAATCACTGAAAGCCGTTTTTAGAGCATAATATTTGTTCCACGTCGGAACGCAATGCGGGGACATATATGCCGGGCGTCCGTCCATCCGTCCGTTCGTCCCCATTGTAAACGGTCTCATGGCTATATTCATTTGCAGATTTTTGATGAAATTCATATGGAAGACTTGTTTTGATAGTATCTAGATCAAGTTTAAATCCGAGTGCAGTAAAACAAAGTACTAAGCAAATATTGTGTTGGATCAGTTAACTTGCATCGTGGCGCAATGTATAGTCAACTGGAAAACATGCCTCGTGCATGGCATGTGTGTTATTTGTTTTTATTTGGTTTTTTTTGTTAAGTATGAAAAATACTGCATAGTTTTCCCTTTTTATATTCTAAATAGAAATAAGAAAAAACATCAAATTATAAATGTAATAGGCTCTGACCTGCCTGAAGGAACCTTTCCCTCAGCTAACCATATCCCTACCAAATCATGGCTATACAGTACAAGAGTTGGCGCTAAAGTAGATGAAGACCAGAAAATCAAGTCCAAGTCCAAATAAACGTAGCTATTCAAAATCTCTTCTTGAACTCTAAAAGGTTAGATTTTCTTATGACATCTGTGAGTTCCCTGGGGGTGAGTTCGTTGTTTGAATCTTTTAGCAAGTTGCAAATCTAATACATGTACATGTAATAATGATTTATTCACTGTATCCTCATAAATTCTGGCCATGTTAAAGACAATCAGTTAGTGAAATATCTAACAATTCAAACCATCGGCAATGATGAAGTCGTCCATAAACATGAGACATTTCTTGTCGTTTCAAAAAATATTCTCCCAATCAAAGTTGATCAATATTCAACACATAATCATACATACACGCTTCGGCAGTTGTGTAGACTTTCAACTGTTTCTGGCAAAAAAACTTTTCTTAAATGGAAATTGATATAGTTCCCGAATGCATTCCAAGCAATAGAGCAACGTTTTGATTTTTAATCGTTAAACATGTGATTCGATTCACTGCTACGATGTGTTGACATTTCAGACGATAATTGTACACAACGCGCTTTTTCAAAGTTGTAAAAATTCACCGGATTAAACGCTCAGGTGATCAGAACTTTATGCAACTTTTCAATTTGAGTTATCTCCTTGTGACCGCAAACTTTACCTTAAGGGGAAAAAAAATCAATACCAGCCTTTTTAAATGTTATGCCCCCACGAATGATGCAAATGATGAAATGAAAGATGTTTTATGTGATCAATTGCAACATGAGCTTGATAAAACACCAAACCGTGACATCAAAATCATCATTGATGATCTGAATGCCAAAGTGCCGAAGGGACAGAACAGTGGGGAAAGTCCACAAATTCGAAGTCCAAGGAAAAGACAAAGTCAGGAGAATGGAACACAACAAACAAACGTGACAAGGAAACATGTATAATTAAATGAACTGGAGGCTCTCAAGAGCCTGTATCGCTCACCTGGATTTTACTTGTCATCTTGAGCAGGACAAAAAAATTTAAGTGTAGCATTCAATTTGGCTGGGTTTCCCATAGGATACTAAGTTCGGCTGTGGCAGCCATCTTGGTTGACAGTCTGGGTCATCAGACATAATTCTAAAGGAACACCATCTAAGGACCATTACTGGAAAGTTTAGTTTCAATTGGCTCAGTAGTTTCAGACACAAAGATTTGTAAATTAATTTTCCCAAAGGATCCTATGTTAACTTAAGTTCTGGTGGCGGCCATCTTGGACACAAGTATGAAATATGACCTCTTAAGGACCATTGCTGCCAAGTCTGGTTCCAATTGGTTAAGTGGTTTCAGACAATAAGATTTTTCAATGAATTTTCCCATAGGGCCCTATGCTAAATTAAGTTCAGCTGTGGCGGCCATCTCTGTTGACAGTCCGGGTCATCGGACACAATTCTGAAAAAGGACCATTGCCTTCAAGTCTAGTTCTAATTGGCTCAGTGGTTTCGGACAATAAGAATTTTAAATTGATTTTCCCCATACACATAGCAGTCATTCCGAAGGTCCATTTGACATTGGCAAATGACTCGTAAAATTGGGTTCGGGCCTGTAAAAGTTGTTGATCAAATGGACCAAATGTCCATTAAACATTCAGAATTTTTGTATGAAAAATAACAAAATGACCGGTAAAAATGGTCTTCGGTCTAGTAATATTTTGGCCAAATAAGATCTGTTAAATGCGACCAGGAAAGCCTGAATATAATCATCAAAAGAAGAAGGTATAGATGGATTCGACATGTCTTGAGAAAAGATCAGCAAGATCTCACTAGAACAGCCCTTTTGTGCACACCAGAGGGAAAACAGCACAGAGGGAGACCCAGGATAACGTGGTGGCGTACCTTTGAAGCAGAAATGAACAAATTAAACTATTCATGGAGAAGTTAACAGAAGATGGCCAAGGACAGACAGAAGTAGCATACCTTCGTTGCTGTCCCACATGCCAGTTGGCGTAACGGGCACTATATCTCGGCAAAAGAATATCGAAGGGGCAAAACAGTGGGAAAAGTGGACCGAATGTCTGGTAAGGACAGAAAGGCCGTGGGAAATACTACCATAGGGTCCTATAAGTTCAGCTGTGGCGGCCTTCTTGGTTCACAGTCAGAGTCATCGGACACAATTCTGAAAGTGAACCTCCTAAGGACTATTTCTTCCAAGTTTGGTTCCAATTGGCCATGTAGGTTTATAGAAAACATTTTTTTAAATTCATCCCCGTTTTTTCTATTTTTAGTAGCAGCAGCCATGTCGGTTGGAAGTCGAGGATGCCGGACACACATTTAAAAGGGGACCACCCAAGGACCATTCCACCAAAGTTTGGTTCCAATTGGCGGGGTGGTTTCAGAGGATAACATCTATAAAGGAAAATTTTACGCCGGACATTAGTCACAAAGTGAAGGCAAAAGCTCAAATTGCCTTTTGCCAGGTGAGCTAATAAAAAACGTATAATAAATAGTAAGTAAGTAATTAAGTACCCAAAAGATAAATGAATTGTTGTTTAAACAAAATATTCAAACAAACTTACAAAAGATGAACGACTAGTGCAGTAAACAAGATATACAGACAACAAATAAGAAAAGGGCCATAATTCTTGCAAAAATCAACCAATCATGGTGAGGGTATGCTCAAGCAAATGACAAAATATGAACAAAATCCACAAAAAGATGTATGACAAACTGCTCATACATGATATTCCGATCACAAATATAAAAACTGCTATGCAAATATCAATCAACAATGAAATTGGTAAAATAGTGCATGTTCTTGTTCTGCCCAACCATGATACCAAATATGGACAAAATATGCCAAAATATAAATAACTACTAGTACTTGCTTACACAAGATATCAGTCAACCGACTTGAAAAGGGAATTAACTCGTCCAAATATCAATCAACCATGAAATTGGTACAACATATCCACTGCTGATGAGTTGTCAGTCAACGAAATGCCCATACAGTGCATTAAATTTATTTCTGTATTATGTGACACGTTTTATTATGCTAAATACAAACAAAATTTGCCAAAAGATAAATGACTATTTCCTCACACAAGATATTCAGTCATGAGAAATGAAAATGACTGTAACTAGTGATGGGAATCAATCAGATTTTCAAGATCTATGATGGTAGAAACAACCTTAACCGATGATCGATGACAGGTGCCATATCTGAGTTTAGTATATACATACTTTAAATTCTCGTTATTCTGAATTTCTGATGGTCATAAGCAATACGTATGTACAGAAAATTGATAGGTATCTCCTTTGAAAAACGGTAACCAAAGGATAAAATCACTTCTTCACCTTTCATTCATTATATTACTTATAATTAAAGTAAAATTCTATTTTGTTGTTTGTCTTTGTCATGTTAGTCTTATTATCCATTTTTCTAAAACAAATTCCACATCCATATGGTGAAAATGTATGATGGCATCAATAAACAGGAAGTAGATGTGCCACAGGTGCAAATTTTTACTAACTTTAAAACTTGTCATGGTCATGCTTCACACCAACTTTGAATTAGTTGTGCCCCGTAGTTGCTAATAAAAAATTGGCGACCAACAATGTTTTATAGTCCGGGGAAGCCTTAAAAATATGTTTGTTTCCCTTTTCCGACTCTAGCCTAATTGATATGGGTAGGCAGGTAGGTACATCTTTTTAAATCTGATTTAGCATCATGTAATGGTGCTCCGAAGGGTGGAGAAGTCTAGTCTACAAGTGACGAGCGACACAGCATCACTTCGACTACCAAACCTTTTACTGAAAAGACGCCTTTTTGCAGAGCTGAGACAGTTTCCTAGTTGATTGACGTCATCACCTGTTGTGGTGTCTTAACATGTAATAATTAGATACTATATCGATATACTAGCGTAATAAAGAGCCTTGTCGGCTTAGTTCGACACTCGTAACATTTGTAAACCTTGAATTTACGCTGTATCTGATGGCAGACATCTTGGATTTTTTTTACGCGTTCAAATTTCGCGGGTCAAATTATTGATTTGTGACGCGTTCGTTTGTGATCAGCAGATGAATATTTCAATAAATAATATTATTTATTTAACTTGTATTATTTAATATAGGTTTGTGCAAATATATTTTGTTGCACGAAATTGGTGTCTGATGTACATTGTGAAGTTGCAGTGTACAATCAGTGATTTACAATCGGAAGTTCTGGCTATTGAATGAAAATAGTGATACTGTTTTTGCCCGAATTTTTCGGCACTTTAACATATTATTGCCGAAAGTTTTCTGGCATATGTATTAACAAAAATAATTTTTGCAATTTTTTAAAAAAATTATAATTGCCGGGAGTTTTCTGGCAAGCAATTTTGTATTTAATTTAATAGTCTACTTACAAAAAAATGCCGGAAGTCGCTGGCAAATATTTGTAAATTATTGGTGTTTTTAGTCCTATTTTCATTCACACTAATAAATAAAAGGGGTATATAATATTATACTAGAAGTTCTATTGATTCATTGTTGCTTAACGTCCAGTAGCAAATATTGCATGCTTAATAAGGACGAGAATCTGTTCAATTTACCAAACAATTCAAACAGGGTTGGAAAGGGGCACAAAGGGAAACAAATTTTGACTGCCACCGTGAAAGGAGGATGGTTGGCTTAGGTCGGATAATTTAGCCTTCTGTAGCGGCATTAGCCTAATCTTTTTCGAAAACTACAGAAGGGTTCTTTAGCATGCATTGATTGTGGCATTCTCCAAACACGTTACCCGCTATGGTCCGCGGTCTGATTTTCCGTATTATGACCTGAAAACCCCCAAAGAGAGGGTCTTTCCTAACCGCCACCTGGGGACGCGTTAGGCAGCTCTGTGCGTTGAGCTCCCGTGATCCGCAAAAGGTGCCTAGCTAGAAGTTCCAGTGTAATTAGATTCTATGATACTATGGAAATAAGGTTAAAAATTTAAAAAAAAATATTAGAGCAATAGCTAAAATCAAAAAGGTTCCTTTTTGATTTTCAAATTGATCTGAGAGAATAATCAAAGCTGGAAACTCACCTTGGAAGATCTGAAACTTACCCAAGGGTTGCCAAGCACAATATGGGATCCACTTGTTTCCACAGGCAAAATTATTTTCGAGGAGAAAATTGAGCCCACTAAAACCGAACACGAGTCCGAATTAAATTCTGAAACTTAAGAAAAACTAGGATACAAAATTGTTCATTGTTGAAGAAGACCGAAAAACAAAACAACATGAATATGAGTCAATTATATGAGATCTTAAATTGCAAAAGGAAAGGGATGATCAGACCTGTTTACCCCATTTAAGCTTGTAGTGTAGTTTATACATTTAGAAAGTGTAGTTTTCAATATTTAGGTGTAGTTTTAGATTTTACAAGTCCTAAAAATTACTATAACCGATGAGCGGCCCAACGCGCCGCGAACTTGCTAGGGGGGTCTGAAAAGCTAGATGCAAAATGCTGCATTCTGAGAGCTTTTAGAGTCATGTTTTGAAGGTACCAAATATATAAATTCAAAAGGATTAGTTATATTGAACACAATAATGATATGTTTTCTTCCTAAATTTTATTAAGGCATTCTCTTGTAAATCCAAAGATACAACCATGGTCTGTCCTTGGTCCAAACATCAAAACATTTATGTTCTCTGACCTCTTGTTCGTATTTGCGTTTTGAAATATGTCTGACATCACAATATGTAACTAATTGAAAACTTTTGAACAGTTCAAATTATTTCAAACTTTTATTATAACAATAAGTCAGTTAACCAACAATGACTAGATTTTCAAACAAAATAAAAAATATTAAATAATACAGCTTGTCAGTGGTACCTTCAACATTATTCTTTCGTTTCGGTATCGCGCCATGTGTCAAACTTGACAGTCAAAAAATTGAAGTACTTGATAGAAACAACACATCTGACAGGTATGAAAAGGAAAAGGAAGAGAGGATCAAACTATGTGAAGTGTTTAAAAGGGTATAAAGTGGCCTCCGTATGCATAACACCAAACTTGAGGATGAAGTTAAGCACCTGAGAAAATCTGAGTGGACTCCTTATTATATCCTTTTTATCCACATCGCCAACAGATATAAATGGGACAACAAACAACGACTGGATAAGCTTATAGAATATGTGAGGGACAAGGCTTTAAAATTTTAAAGCACCCGTCCATCCACAGTGGAAAATTATTTCAGATTATTAGCTGAAAAAATGAAACAACGCCTTGGGAATAAAGATTTACAAATATTATAAGACAGTTACAAGAAGCCAAGCAAAAAATTGATGAGAGTGTCCAGGAGTTTACCGAGAGAATACAAGAAATGGCAATAGATGGCTACTCATCAAGCACACCAGAGAATGTTATAGAAACAATCAGCGTTGATGCTTTCCTCAAGGGCTGTTCAAATAAGAGAGCAGCATTTTTTTGCCATGGAAAAAACCCTATTTTTCTCGACAAAACCTTGCAATGTGTCAAATATTCCATCCATAATCAACGCTTCTTACTTGGTTACCGAGAAAAAGTAGAATCCGTAAAGAGGGTAACTTTTGAATCGGAGGTAGAAAACTCTGATCCAGAACATTCTAAGTCCCATCCTGCAGTCCGTTTATTAAATCGAAAACCTAACCGAAATTCCTGGCAACAAATCGTTTAAACAAAACCTTTAAATGGACAGGGACTGAAGAAATAGGTCGTTCTTTGGTCCATGGAAAACACACAGGCCGTCCTCTGCCAGTTAATAGAACTACAGTTTTGTGTGATTCTCAAAAATATCTTTTCACAGGTGAGAGTCTGGATACACCTATAGCCGGTATCGCTGACTCGTATGGTTCGATTCTCTCCTCTGAAAAAATAATGTATCAATGCCTGAACCTAAACATCACAGTTTGAAGGCTGAGAATCGGGAGGCACATGTAGCCGGTAACGCTGGCTTGTGAAATCCTGTTTTCTCTCCCGGAAATAGCAATATAATTATGTAAGCTTGAAAAAGATAATCAGTTTCTCGCGGGTGAGAATCGGGATGCATATATAGCCGTTAACGCGGGCTTGTGTGCCTCGGTTCTCTCCTCTGAAAATAAAACATCCAAAGGTTCTGAACCAAAAATCAATGGAGTCTGTATGTATGAAACCAGCGACAAGAATTCTAAAAAAACTAATAAAGTTCTCAGTAAATTGAAAATTGCATTGATAGATACTGCAGCACAAGTCAATGTTACAGGTGAATAATTTGCTAATTCATTCCCAATACCTCTAGAATATTGTGACTTTATCTTCCTAAAAGAAACAGGAAAAGGTAGTAATGTCAGAGGGAGATATGCCGAGATGACAAAGTTTAACATTGGCAAAACTGAAACCGTATTCTCAACAACATTCCAAAATACAACCAAAATTTATAGAAAGGATTAAAAGTGGGCAGCAAAGAGATTATTTTAACCGTTTTGTATTGTACATTTACATTTTTTATCTTGCAACCTTAACTGAATATTCCTCAACTTTGATAATATGTATAATATGGCATTTTCAGTACTTTTTAGCTTAAAAAGTTCTTAAACTGGAGAAAATTCACAGCCGGAAGTTTTCTGGCTATGTTTAAACCTGTTTATGAGCTATTTATTTTTTAAACATACTAAATTGTTTTTAAGAAAACAAAATTAAAAGAAAAAAAAACAAGATTTTTTTTTAAGTGAGAATTTAAGATGTAAATATGTACATTTACCAGACTTTACCCTGGTTAGGGTTAATATGGACATTGTATTGACTCTGGAGGATACCGTTGAAATTTAATATGAACTTTGTCGTCTGGAGGAAATAGATGGAATTTAATATGAACAATGTATTGGATTTGGAGGATACCGTTTGAATTTAATATGAACAATGTTTTGGATTTGGAGGATACCATTGGAATTGATTATGACCATTCTATTAAACTTCATAGATACCGTTGAAATTGATTATGAACATTGTAAACTTGAAAGATACTGTTGGAAAGTATTTTGAATATTTTTTTTATTGAAATCTACTGTTGGGAAGCATTTTGAATATTTTTATTGAACTTCATTGTCATTGCCACAAAACCACAAAACAACCGTTATCATCCTCAAAGAGAAAAGAAAGGCGGGTGTTGTAATGGTGATCCGAAGGGTGGAGAGGTCTACAGTCTACAACCGGAAGTGACGAACTACACAGCCTCAGTTCGACCACCAAACTAAAAGCACGCGTTTTGCAGAGCCTAGACAGATTCCTAGTCGATTGAAATCATCACCTGAGGTAGTGTCTTAACAGGTAATAATTAGATGCTATGTCGATATGCTTGAGTAATAAAACGCCCTGTCGGCCCAGTACGACAATGATTCCGGGAGACAGACAAGCTGACCGTCTACCTAGTAAATTTGTTGATTGAGTCATTATCTGTGTAATTGTAGCCATTGAATGTAATTTATGTCAATAGAAACCTCAGCCGAAGCATACAATGTTGCTTCAAACTCCAACGGAAAATGGCTAACAAAATTCAATGAGCACTGAGGCTGTAAATTTTCGGGTGGGTGGGAGGGGGTTGGTCGCAAAGGAGTAACAAACAATATTTTCATTTAGGCCTCATACATGTATGATTAACTAGAAAGTGTGTCTATAAGACACTGATCCCCCGCCCTAAAAGCAATATAGGTGTTGTTGAACTCGCCCAAAAAGAAAATCCTGACAATGTGCACATCTCAATAATGTGATCTAACACTCCATAAAGTTTCATGAGAATCATAAAGTAATGTAGGAGGAGTTGTGGACATCACATGGAACAAAGTTTTATTATACAAGAGGACTGTAGTGGTGAAATATCATTATATATTACTATAGGTTTCTGAGAAATGAACCTCAACGCAAAACTTAATCAAAGTCACTGAAGCATGAAATGTAGGTCATAGCGACCCAAGTGTTACTGAACTGCGGTGTACTATACAAGAGGACAGTAGTGGTAAAATATCATTGATATATTACTATAAGTTTCTGAGAAATGAACCTAAACGCAAAACTTAACGAAAGTCACTGAAGCATGAAATGTAGGTCATAGCGACCCAATTTTGCTGAACTGTGTTGTACTATATAAGTGGACGGTAGTGGTGAAATATCATTGATATATTACTAAGTTTCTGAAAAAATGGAGCTAAACGCAAAACTTAACCGAATCGGCAAGTACGTATGGACGGACATACGGACGGACGTACAAGGGAAAATCTATATGCACCAGCCACATTCGTGTCTTGATTCAAACCAACTTTCAATTAGTTTTGGCCTGTAATTCATACGGTGAAAAATGTACGGCGGCATCGTTATACTGGAAGAAAATGTGCCACAGGTACAAAATCAGTACTTCAGTACTAACGTTACAATTCATCATGGTTGGTAATGCTTCGCACCTACTTTGAATTATTTGTGGCTTGTAGTTGCTGAGAATTCAGGGACCAAACATTTGTAAATGAAGGAATGACGGATGGAAGGTGGACTCGTATAATCTAAATTCCTCCGAGCTAGGGTATAAAATTTGAAATATGAACAAAAGACAGAAGTTATTCAGACAACAAATATCGAAAGGGCAATAAATAAGCTTAATATACATATGCCCAACAAGGATACCAAATATGAACAAAAGATGAATGACTATTTGCGTACTCAGGATGAACTGAAGAACACATTAATGGACAAAGGTATTGCATGACAAAATTCAACAAAATGCACTAACGAAAGTAATCTCATAATGATATTGTAAAAAAATAATACAACAAGAAATGGGGTGTCAAACTTACATCAAACCACATCATCACTGACTGCCAACCATACATTGCCAAACTAACTAGATCTGTCCTGAAAGGGACACCCCGCAGCAACATGTCTGTTTTGAAGCCTACACAAATTTCAAAGAACTCGCCCAAACAGAAAATCCTGAAAATATGCACATCTCCATAATGTGATCTTACACTCCGTAAAGTTTCATGAGAATCATGAAAGTAATGTAGGAGGAGTAGCAAACAACACATGGAACACAGTTTTGTTAAAAATTGCCTAAGTACAAACAAACAGCCATATATATTACAATTCTTGCCCAAACAGAAATTCCTGATAATATGCATATCTCCATAGAGTGATCTAACACTCCATAAAGTTTCATGAGAATCATACAAGTAATGTAGGATGGGTTGCAGACGTTATGTCGGACAGAATGAAACCTATAACCCTCCCCCAATTCGTTTGCAGGGGGTATAATAACTAGATTTTTCAATTGGACAGTCTGGATAAAAATAAGTGATATGTGTGAACAGGTTTCATCTTAAGACTTACTACTTCCAGACCCAATACACTGCCATGTAAAGACCCATATCTCAGAAGTCTTATTCCACCAGCATTTGTTGCTAGGTTACCTCCAATATGGCAGCTACCTTTAGCTCCAAGGTCAAGTGGCATTACAAATCCATTTTCAGACAAATAATCCTCCAAATTCCCCAGAATACATCCAGCCTGACAAACTAGAATTCCTATAATAGTAAAGAAATTGGATTTACAATTTTGGACCGTCTACATAAAATATTTTATCGAACTAAAAGATAACTTTGAAATTTGTCCTAAGCATTAGCAATTAGAGCCATCGAGAAGTTGAAAATTTTGGTTCTGAACCAGCCTTGATTTGTGTCACAATTATTACTTTCATTCCGTTTTCTACTTTTCTTGATTAATTTTTGCTGATCCCTAAACTAAAGCTTGTATCGCTCAAATGGATTTAATTTGCCATTCCAAAATCTTAAAAGAGAATCAAACGACATTATTAATAAAGTGTTAACACAAAGGTATGTCTCGCCTATCTGCAGAAAATTCGAATGTAGAGGCTCAGAGGGCTGAGCCTGTATCGCTCATATTGGCATGAAAGCCATTTTCATTGATGTACTTCAAAGAGAGAAGTCACTTCTCCCTATCATTATGAAGTGTGTTAAGGCTTGTAGGAACAAAATTTTTCTTCATCAAGGTCCTTCTACTAACAGCTCATCAAATCCTAAAATTTGGCGGTTCTCCAGAAGATTTTTGCAAGTATTTCCCATAGGGTCTTATGTTAACCTAAGTCATCTGCTGAAGGCCATTTTGAATTAGGGCTCGGCACCAGAATAACAACACTTTGTGAGCACCTTGAGAGAAACATTAAGACCATATTTGGTTTGGCTCTATTTGGCAAAGCAGTTTTAGAGAATTTTTTTCTTTTTAAATCAATCAATCAGAAACAAGAATTGTCCATGGCAGCCATGTTTGTCACCTATTCTGAACAAAATGAGGAAAACTCCAACAGATGCTTCCTGTAAAGTCTCGTTCCCTTTGGCCAAGCGGTTTCAAAGAAGAAAATTATCAATCTATAAAAGACAAGAACTGCCTATGACGACCATACTTGTGTTCCGATCGGGACAAAATGAATAAATTTTATAAAGGATCTCCTGCTTCCTGAAAGTCTCGTTCCATTTGGGCAAGCGATTTCAGAGGAGAAGATTCTTTTATATAAGCCAATCAGAAACAAGAACTGCCAATAGTGACCATATATGTATTCGGATCGGAATGAAATTAAAATAATTTGTTAAGAACCTCCCATAGATGCTTCCTGTCAAGTTTCGTTCCATTTGGCCAAGCAGTTCCAGAGAGAAAAACATTTTTTTAATCAACCAATGAGAAACAAGAATTGCCTATGGCGGCCATGTTTTTTGCCTGATCAGGACGACAGTAGGAAACTTTGTAAAGAACATCCCATAGATGCTTTCTGTCAAGTTTCGTTCCGTTTGGCCAAGCGATTTCAGACATTTTTGTTTTTATATCAACCAATCAGAAACAAGAACTGCCCGTGGCGGCCATATTTGCAGTCCGATTTGGCCAGGTGTGCTAAAAAGACAATCTGATTGACAGCAACGTTTCTAATTAATTCACAGTTACTGTATAATAAACTAGGGGGACTCGAAATGGTCGTCAAATTGAGATGTACTGCTAGTAATGCAACTTTATAGAAAATAGTGATCTATCACAAGAAGTTCCTATTAAACTAACATCAGCAGAAAACGTAACATTGAAAATTGATAATTAATTGAGTCTCTGGACCATGACCTAGGAGGCAGGGCCTCGAAATAGTCGTCAAACTGAGATGTACTGATAGTAATGCAGCTTTCTAGAAAACATCATTGGTCTATTACAAGTACTAGTAGTTCGTCGCAGGCGAGACAAAAACAAAGGCTGACATCCTTCTGATCTGTTGTAATGACCCAAGGAGGAAACCACCTCAGGACCATTCAACCAGATGTGGTCTAAATTGTCCCAGTAGTTTCAAAGACAAATTAAGATTTTTAAAAACATAATTTTGATGAGTTGTCTATTTTAAGTAACTATGGTAATGATAGGAAATAGTTCAGAGGTCATAGACCCATAGAGACAATTTTGAGAGGGGAACACTCAAGGACCATTCTATCAAACCTTTGAATATGCTTTTGCTGATAACGCCAAAAACATTGGTTTGTTTATAAAATTAAGTTTGCCATTATTTAAAATAAATTAAAAATTTTGTTTACCTACAAACATCATTCAGATTTTCCATTATACCGTAACTCATATTCCATCAACTATCAACATTTGTTTTGTTTTACACGTATGCAAAGTAAAAACAATTGAAATCTGTGTTCTTTTTCAATTCAGTAATGAAAATAGTTGATATTCGTATTATACATTTTAAATAACATTTTACTCCTAACAAAAACCATAATATCTCCATTTCTCGTATCAAACATAAGCTAAAAGAACTCGGAAAGAAATTTGTTTTCGTCCCAACTGATAAGGCTCCCAATAATATCGTTATTGTTTGACGTAAATTTATATTGAGGTTCTGCAAAGGGAAATCACAAATTCACATACATTCCAACTGACTCAATTTTCGGAAAATGACATCGTTAACACACATAAACTTATTGCTACCTCTTTACAAGCAGAACCGAATAACATGAAAGTTCCAACTATGTACTGGCTTCCGAAGCTGCACAAAACACCTTACAAATATATATTTTTTTCGTCTTCATGCCTCTGTTCCACCACTAAACTGTCTATTCTACTTACTAGAACAATTGGTACAATAAAAAAACTGGTAATAATTTTTTCAAATAAGGTATACGAAAATAATAGTAATTTTCTTACTCTTCCGGAGCACCTGAGTCTACCCCCGGTTTTTTGGTGGGGTCCATGTTTTTTATATGTTTTTAGTTTTTAATTGTAGTGCATGTTTTGGTCTTGTCTTCGTTGTTCTCCGGAGTTTGTCAGTTGTTATGATTTTTCTCTCCTTCGGATATCCCTTTGATATTTCTTGACTTTACTTACTGATCCTTACTTTTGGAGTGTGAAAAATTCGTTGGAAGTACTTGATAAATTACATGCTCATATTAGTGATTTCGAATCTGTTCAAAGTTTTGATTTGAATACCCTATATACTACTTTGCCTCATAATCTCATGAAGAAAAAATTTACATACCCAATTAAATCGGCATTTAAAAAGTCAGAATGTGGATATATATGTTCAAACTCTTTTAGGTCATTTTTTAGTAACGACTAACAAAAGAACTATGTTTGATATGATAACTGCACTTGAATTTTTACTAGATAACATTTTTGCTCGCTATGGAGATTCTGTTATCGGAATTTCAATGGGGACTAACTGTGCACCACTTATTGCGGACCTGTTTCTGTATTGTTATGAATCACAATTTATATCTAAAATCAGCAAAGACCCAACGAAACAACATCTGATACAAAAATTTAATAACACTTTAAGATATTTGGATGGTATTTTGGCTGTCAATAATGACGACTTCAGTATGTACACTAAAGAGATTTATCCTATTGAACTTACTTTAAATAAAGCTAATACTAACAATGAACACTGCCATTTCCTGGATCTTTATATCTATATCTCCAACGAGAAGCTTAATTCTTTTCATGGGGATTTTTTCTTGTTCAATCCTTGTACATTTCCGGACACAAAACACATTAACTTCTTCTGTTGCAATTAGTTTGAGGTTAGGGTCCATATTCTGTTGCAATTAGTTTGAGGTTAGGGTCCATATTCTGTTGCAATTAGTTTGAGGTTAGGGTCCATATTCTGTTGCAATTAGTTTGAGGTTAGGGTCCATTGATTGACTGCACAAATAGTCTGCATGGTTGGACCTGCGTCACCGTCATATGTTTTTTCAATGCAAATTTATAACTCTAATATGTATGTGGTTTAGATAAAAAGATGCTTCCATTTACCTAGTATTATTCAGGTCACGATTGCGTTTTTATTTTTCAGGATATGGACCTTAAAGGGATATTGTGTCATGAATTTATACACCATATCCCTTCTTTATCTTATAACCCTGAACTTCAACATATAATGTGTCCGAGTGAGGTGATATGTCTTCCTGCGGACAGTTACCTCGTGAGCTAGCACATTAAACATCCGACTTAGCGTGTTGGTCTAGTTCAAAGCAGGGGTCATATTCATAATCATGTCAACATGTTCTCGTCCTCATATGCACCTGGTTGCCACTGGACGTTAAACAATAATTCATCCATCCATCTGAACTTCAACACTTTACTATACTAAAAGACTTTAATCACCCAACACTTCTGAAAAGTTTGAGGACATAATGATATTATATATATATATATATATATATTTTGAAAAATATTGGTTCAATACAGTCGGAGTTACAGATTAGACAAATTATGCACCGTTCATTGTATGTATTGCTGAAAAATGGCCAACTTCAACATGCAAAAATTCATAGTAAAAATTTGTCAAATTTGTCCAAAATAGGAGGTGCATATATTCAATATTTATATAAATACTATGCAGAGTTTTAAAAATATTGGTTCAATGCAGTCCGAGTTTCAGATTACACAAAGTATGTACTCCTAAGCGTGACGGACGGACCGAAGGACGGACGGAGTCAAGCGGCTACTAGACCTGCTTTCATCCTTGGTGACCCAGGTAAAAATCAAAACTTTGAACAGATTCGAAATCACCAATAGGTGCATGGAATTCATGAAGTACTTCCAACGAATTTTTGACACTCCAAAAGTAATTAATACCACTATTTTCGTATACCTTATTTGAAATTTTTTTTACCAGGTTTTTGATTGTTCCAAGGGTACAAGTAAGTAAATCTATATTCGTAAGGTGTTTTGTGCAGCTTCGGAAGCCAGTGCATAGCTGGAACTTTCATGTTATTTGGTTCTGCTTATATCTGCAAGTATCCGGAACAAACGATTGTAGCAATCAATATCACAATTTGAAACACATTTACATGGCATAATAGCTTTATAAATGTTAAATTATTACCAGAAATTTGATCAAAACTGATAATTTTATTCATTAGCTGTGTGGACAGAACAATTTCATCAAAAACTGGGACACTTCCTCCAACAAGTCCTGTGTTTCCTCCTTGTGGTACAACAGCCAACTTCCTGTCATTACAGTAGGACAAAATAGCTGACACTTCCGCGGTTGTCTTTGGTCTTAAAACAACTTTACTGCATCCTGAAATTTTTTTATGTCATAATGAAATTAAAGCTGTTTCAGATGTGAAAAAAAAATCTTTTCCAGCCATGATAATTATCTTCCAATTAAACCGGAAGCCCTACAAGATCTACAGATGAAAGCTGTCCCAAAAATACACACATAAATAATTCAAACCAGAGGCTCTGAGGGCTGAGCATGTATCGCTCACCTGCCATGAAAGCAATTTTTATTGGTGTGCCCCAAAGAGAGAAGTCACTTCTCCCTATCACTCCCTAAGTGTGGTAAGCCTTGTAGCCCAAGGACCAAATTTTCTGCATCAAGGGTCTACTTACAGGTCAGCATATTCGCGGCCATGTTTGGTTTCAGGCAATTCTGCGGTTCTGTAGATTTTTGTTACAAGCCTTAGACACTTTCTGTCAAGTTTGGCTCTATTTGGCCCAGCAGTTTCAGAGAATTTTTTTTTAAACCAACCAATCATAAACGAAAATTGCCCATGGCGGACACATTTGTACTCCGATCGGGACGAAATGAGGATAGTTTGTAAAGAACCTCCCATAGATGCTTCCTGTCAAGTTTCGTTCCAATTGGCCAATCAGTTCCAGAGAAAAAAAGTATTTTAATCAACCAATGGGAAATAAGAATTGCCCATGCCGGCCATGTTTGCTATCCGATCGGAACGAATGTAGAAAATTTGTAAAGAACCCCCCATAGATGCTTCCTGTCAAGTTTCGTTCCAATTGGCCAATCAGTTCCAGAGAAATAAAAAACGTTTTTTAATCAACCAATGAGAAATAAGAATTGCCCATGCCGGCTATGTTTGCTATCCAATCGGAACGAAATGACGAAAATTTGTAAAGAACCTCCCATAGATGCTTCCTGTCAAGTTTCGTTCCAATTGGCCAATCAGTTCCAGAGAAAAAAAAAGTTTTTTAATCAACCAATGAGAAATAAGAATTGCCCATGCGGGCCATGTTTGCTATCCGATCGGAACGAAATGAAGAAAATTTGTAAAAAACCTCCCATAGATGCTTCCTGTCAATTTTCGTTCCATTTGGCAAAGCGTTTTCAGAGGAGATTTTTTTTATATCAGCCAATCAAAAACAAGAAATTAAAATGGCGGCCATATTTGTATTCCGATCATGACGAAATGGGGAAACTTTATGAAGGACCTTCCACATATGCTTCCTGTCAAGTTGTGTTCCATTTGACCATTGGCAAGCAGTTTCAGAGGACAAGATTTTTGAAAACTCAGCAAATCAGAAACAACAGTTGCCCAATGGCGGCCGTGTTTTTTACCCGATCAAGATGAAATGAGGACTATTTGTAGAGGACCTCACAAACATCATTCCTGCAAATTTTAGTTCCAATTGGCTGGACCTCGGACGCCAAGTGATGGAAAAAGTCACATGGCCTTTTAGGCCAGGTGAGCTTATGAAAGAACCGTTGGCAACTGGTCCCCCGACGCCAAGGTTATATCATAAGTTTTTATTTTGAAAATACTATAAACTAGGAGTAGGTTATTTTATCAAACTAAAACATATGTCTCCTCCTTTTCCTGTTTGTTAGCGACAAGTTTATATAGTTTAAAGTACAAAAATGGAAGTTACTCTAGTGAGATTTTGTCGAAAATCGTCATTATCTAACTTGACCTAGCATTTCATCAGATACATACCAAACCTAGTTTCAATTTGACTTTACATTCACATGTTATCATCTGGAGTAATAAGCAATTTTGAAGTACAAAATGGGGTTGACTTTGATAAGAATAGTAAAAAAATCGTCATTATCGAACTTGACCTAGATATTAATGAGATACAATGACACACTAAACATAGTTTTAACCTGACTTTTTGTTCACAAGTTATCATCTGGATACAAAAAACATATAGCAATTTTGAAGTATAAAAAGGGGCGTAACTCAGGTAAGAATTGTCGAAAAATTGTTAAACAATCTGCCTGTACGAGTATAATACAATGGTAAAACCCATAGCTTCTTATAATTTTGGAATCAGTTTTATGGATATACATATGTTTCATTTTATAGAGCTAAAACAAGAGCTACTTTAACCCGAAAAGAAGTTGATTTTCTGAAGTTCATATATATATAGATAAATCCTGTTACGAAAAAAACCTTTCCTTTTGTAAATACATTTTGGGTACAAGGAAAACATCTTCAAATTGAGCTGTGAGAACAGAGCTACGGCGTTTTCCTTTGGACATGAAAATAAAAGTTCAAAGTTTATTATTTTTAACAAGGTTACTAAACTCTAATATAAACCCTTTATTATTTGAGTATTTCTTATTAACTAGAGAGCTTGATGAATCAGGGTAATATACTTGGTGTTGTAATTGTTGCCTTTATAATACTTAGGACAACAACAGTTGAATCCTTATTTTTGCTTTGCAAAATGCCTTTGCCAAGGGTTGTATTAATTAACCTTTTTTCTGCCACCGGGCCGATTGGGCCGATTTCAGAACTATACCGCTGACTGCCAAGTATCTGCCGAAAACAACGAATGTTTTTTTTTTTCTATGACGTTCTCCATATTATGACGTTCGGCGTTTACGGAAGGCAATAATGTCAGAGAGACATCTCAACCTGGTTTAGGCTTTCCCAAAAGCAAATGAACAGAACCACTAGATGATCCACATTTTAACGGATGCATTGACACGGAAGCACGTGCTTCCACATCATTTCCACAGAAAAGGGACAAATACTAAAGTTAGATACCAAAAATCCTTTTCCTAAAGTCCGTTTATTGCTCCATTTATAAAAAAAGTCCATACTACCGAGGAAAGCGAACTCTACAGCTGTATGATATGTATTTGTTTCTTTAACCCGTATATAATTACTGTATTAATTGGTTTGTATTTCACTTTGTATTTATTTTATGTAATATATTTTAATAATGCTGTAAACTCTTTAGGGTATAATTTTGCATTTCAAATATTTATTATTAGGATGCACCAAATTTATTTTTAGTTCTTTTGATTTTTGGATGGCAAAAAAACGGTGCGAGCGAGTGAAATTTTAATTTTAATTTTTTTTTCTTTGGGACTAGTTTTTCTCGGGCGAAGATCAAATTTACATTGCACGTGCGACACAAATTATTTTAAACTAAAGTATTGCAAAAAAATGGAAAAAAAATCTATTTTTTTTACCAAATTTTAGGAGTGGGCTAACATTTTTTATTTTTTTAAAATGAAGAATTTGGGACGAATTTTCAGGATTTTTTTTTTCAAAATGAAGCGGCAAAAAGTTTTTTTCTTAAAATTTCGAAACTAGGAGCGGCGAAATCCAAAGAACTAAAAATAAATTTGGTGTGGCCTTATTATTATTATTATTAAGTGTAATATCATACAGGACAGAAAATCGGATTAATTATTCCAAATGGTTTAACTCCGAGCTAAATGACAAGGAACGTGAGATTACAGTTAGAATACTTCGCAATTGATGTATTACACATGATACGATAAGTTTTTTGTCAAGTGAAAGTGACAAAACATCAAGGGCACGTCAAGGAACACAGCAAACAAGTTTTGCTAAGGTTATTGTAGTATTTAATCAAGGAGCAGAGGAAATTTTCCCTGTATTTGTTTCATTCATAACCTTTGATTTTTTAATATGAAATATTTTCCTACTTGTTATCGTAAACGATTGTTTGGGAGGCATTTTTATGTTTATAAACAGACATCTTATGCTTAATCATTAAAAGTTCAAATTTTCTACCCCCAAAAGTCGTGTATAAAGGCCATTTGGGTCAATTTGTTCCACTTTTTGGAATATCACCAAGAAGGAAATTCAGAACCAAAACCATTCTACTGTCATATGAAAGGAGATACAAAAACTGACTTACAGAAAAAGAAATCGTTTTGGTTCTGAGTGTCCTTCACCTTGAAAAATTATCTTGAAGAAGTTAATTTTGCAAATTTAATTTTGTGTTAAAACTGTCCCCAAAACAATATTCAAATATGTAGAAAAATATTTGGTTATTATTAGCAAATCACATACCAGACAATGCCCACAGAAATTATAAAAGGCTTTAGGCGACTTTTTGAAACCGGCCCTAGACGTGAGATAAATTCTTGTATGTTACCCTAGTTCCGAGATATTAATACCCTGAATTACTTTACTTGAATAAACAAAAAGCGAAAACCATAAATTTATTTAACTTCTCCCTCGTTCTGGTGATAAAAATCCAAACCGAGGAGTCAATATTATTCAAAATAAAAAATATAACTCACTAATTACATGTATTACTAATTTTTGTCTCAAAAACGAAAATCCTTGTTCCTATATAAAAACACCTTTTTGGAAGCGGACAAATCGGTCTTTGTTACTAAATTCCGGACTCCGTTACAATTTAAGGAAGAATTATGACTATACGGTTGAAAGTCTAAATGTTTGGAACCGTTGGTGTATATGTACATATGCTTTATTACATTTAACTGAAGTAGGTATATCATAATGAGTATAGACTATATTGGTGTTTCAATCGACGAAAGTTTAGTACAACCAACGGCTGTATACATATTCTATCTTTTCTCTCATGTCAAACATAAGTTGGTGAATGTGCTGCTTGTATTGCTCCATGTACACACGTTTCTGAAATATTTCTCTTGTATTTTAGATCTTCTAAGTAGTTGTTTTTAAGCTTTCTGTTTAGGCTTTACAAACCAAGTTGAATATATTTCAACAGAACAAGTTATTTTACAAGAAGAAATTGTTTTCCTCTTGCAATCACTACATCGCTAATGACATTATATCCTACATCCGCTCTTTAAATTCAGAACTTTTCATATTTTTGAATCAAAATAAAAGTAAATAAAATGCTCCCTTGGGCGCAGCTAGATACGACCGCAGATGTCGAACCCTGAATAGTTATGAATACAACATTCAAGCTTGATACAATACTGAATTTGGATTGTGAATAAATATTTGACACAGCATAGGTTTCTGACACAGAATGAATGTTGTCTAAGAACTTAAAATTTTTTAATTTACCTATTCAAACCATATCAGTATTATTTGTTTTTATATATAAATCAGAAATAACCAATTTAAAATTGGGCACACATATCAATTTCTTGCTATTGCGCAATACTGTGCAATTGAAAATTTCTTGAAATATTTGACACATAATAGGTTTCTGACACAGAATAACTGAAACCAAAGAACTTAGAATTGGTCATATGATTTCAATTTATATTCAATTTTTTGCTTCTTGTGCAATACAATATGCTGTGGAGAATTGCCCCCCCCCCCCAAAAAAAAAAAAAAAAAATTTACCCCTTTTTTAGCTTTTGTGCAATACACTATGAAGTTGCACATTGACTCCCCCTCCCAAAAAAAAAAACAACAAAAAACAATAAAATTTATTGTAACCCCCCCTTTTTTGCTAAAAAAAAATTTGAAATTTCCTTTTTAATTTATGAATTATGAAATGAGAAAAAAATTGCCCCCTCCCCAATTTCTCATTTCCCCCCCCCCCCTAAATTTTGTTTTCACCCCCCCCCCCCCCCATTTCTCTTGATACTTTGCAACCATAACAGCCCATTTAAATACACCATAACGTATTAAAATAGAAAATGACATCATAGTCATGGATGGCAAATTTTAAATATGCATAATTTAAAAGCAGTTTAGATGAGATAAACAAAAAAGCTTCATCAGCACATATTCAAAATTTGAGATAAAAAAAAGAGTTATCCCTCTTTGTACATATTTTTATAATCATGTTGTCATATTTGCTCTAAGTCATATTTAATTGTTAGCAGTATCATATAATTTTAAAATTTCTGATTTGTAAGTTGATTCAATATATATGTTTGGATTGAAGTCATTGTTGGGTGTTACTGAAGTCATCCTTTAATTGTAATGTAAATAATGTAAATTGGTTTAAATTATACTGATTCTTGCTATTGCACAATACTGTGTAATTGAAAATTTCTTCAAATATTTGACACATAATAGGTTTCTAAAACAGAATAACTGAAATAAAGAACTTAGAATTGGTCATATGATTTGAATTTATATTCAATTTTTGAATTCTTGTGCGATACAATATGCTGTGGAGAATTGCCCCCACCCCCCAAAAAAAATAATTTACCCCTTTTTTAGCTTTAATTTTGGACCCCGATTTGGACCAACTTGAAAACTGGGCCCATAATAAAAAAAACTAAGTACATGTTTAGATTCAGCATATCAAAGAACCCCAAGAATTCAATTTTTGTTAAAATCAAACTAAGTTTAATTTTGGACCCTTTGGACCTTAATGTAGACCAATTTGAAAACGGGACCAAAAATTAAGAATCTAAATGCACGGTTAGATTCGGCATATCAAAGAACCCCAATAGTTCAATTTTCGATGAAATCAAACAAAGTTTAATTTTGGACCCCGATTTGGACGAACTTGAAAACTGGGCCCATAATAAAAAAACTAAGTACATGTTTAGATTCAGCATATCAAAGAACCCCAAGAATTCAATTTTTGTTAAAATCAAACTAAGTTTAATTTTGGACCCTTTGGACCTTAATGTAGACCAATTTGAAAACGGGACCAAAAATTAAGAATCTAAATGCACGGTTAGATTCGGCATATCAAAGAACCCCAATAGTTCAATTTTCGATGAAATCAAACAAAGTTTAATTTTGGACCCTTTTGGCCCCTAATTCCTAAACTGTTGGGACCAAAACTCCAAAAATCAATCCCAACCTTCCTTTTGTGGTCATAAACCTTGTGTTTAAATTTCATAGATTTCTATTTACTTATACTAAAGTTATTGTGCAAAAACCAAGACAAATGCTTATTTGGGCCTTTTTTAGCCCCTAATTCCTAAACTGTTGGGACCAAAACTCCCAAAAACAATCCCAACCTTCCTTTTGTGGTCATAAACCTTGTGTTAAAATTTCATAGATTTCTATTTACTTATACTAGAGTTATTGTGCGAAAACCAAGAAAAATGCTTATTGGGCCCTTTTTTGTCCCCTGATTCTTAAACTGTTGGGACCAAAACTCCCAAAATCAATCCCAACCTTCCTTTTGTGGTCATAAACTTTGTGTTTAAATTTCATAGATTTCTATTAACTTATACTAAAGTTATAGTGCGAAAACCAAATGTCTACAGACTCCGACGGACGACGACGACGACGACGACGACGCCAACGTCATACCAATATACGACCGCAAAAATTTTGCGGTCGTATAAAAAAGCCAGTCCCTGGTTTCGCATAAAACAGCATCGCCTGTGTGTAACCAGTCAGCTATTCCTAATGCATCCGAATCCAGTTCACTTACTGAAGAAACTGTCCGATGTGTGCCATCTACAGTCAACCTTTCCCCTGCTGAAAAAAGTCTCTTGTCCAAAGGTTTAAATTTCGTACCTACAACCTCTACTGCCGACCGTTTTCAGAACCACATTGACGTAGAGGCATTTTTCCGTCGACTTCTACTGAAAGCATTTTTCTTTGGTAAGGTAGCCAACGTGACCTATGATCAACTCCTGATGACATTGATGGACTCCTTGCGAAATTTCACAAGAGTAATTCAAGTTTTACACCTAAGTCTTCCTGGTTTCCTACTCTTGACCATTACATCACTACTTCTTTGGGTCAGATAAAAAATCTCAGAACTCGTCCTCTTAAAAAGCATAACCTCAACCCAGAAGAACAAACAGCCCTCAAACAGCTTAAGCTCCATCGTGACATTGTCATTAAGCCGGCTGATAAGGGGGGGGGGGGGGTGGTGTTGTTGCCTGGGACGCCAACACTTATGTTAGAGAAGGAGAGTTTCAGCTATCTAATGTTACTTTCTATCAAAAAATATCTTCTGACAACACTAAGGATAATCAAAAACATGTAAAGGGCATTATATCCTCGTCTATCGATGCAGGAATCCTACCGTCGTTGGCCAAAAATCTCATCACCTCTGAACCACGCACTTCAAGATTTTATATGTTATCTAAAATTCATAAAGCAGAGAATCCAGGAAGACCCATAGTTTCTGCATGTAGCTGTCCTACAGAAAATATTTCTAGCTTTCTGCATGAAATATTTATGCCCATTGTGAAGAATCTACCTACATATGTCAAGGACACTACTCATGCACTCAATATTTTCGATAACTATAAAGCTGTATCCCCACATCCGAAAATGTTCACCATGGATATAACAGCTTTATACACCAGGATCCCTAATAACGATGCCATTATTGCAGTTAAACACTTTTTGGACAAGAGTAAATACTGATATAATTCTGAGGCTGACTGAATTGGTACTCAAACTCAACACATTCCAATTCAATGGAGATTACTTCTCACAGACGGGAGGGGTGGCAATGGGTACAAAAATGGGACCGAGATTTGCTTGTCTGTTTGTTGGCTATCTGGAAGAAAAGATGTTTACGGAATTTGATGGACCCATTCCTCGTCTATTTAAAAGGTAGAAAGACGATGTCTTCGGAGTGTCTGATGACTCCGACGAGTAACTATGGTCTTTCATCAATTTCGTTTCGTCTTACCAGCCATCAATTATATACACATTCTCTGTTAGTGAAACGGAATTGTCGTTCCTTGACTTGACATGTAAATTGGTTGACAGCAGCATCGAAACTTCGGACTTTTATAAACCTACCGACGCACACTGCTACCTGACCTATTCCTCTTGTCATCCTAAGTCTTGCAAAGATGCCATCCCTAAATCTCAGTTTCTTAGACTTAGACGTATCTGCAGCAATGAAAGAGGATTTCAGACAGCAGTGTGACAAGATGTCCACCTTCTTCCGAAGGAGAGGTTATCCCCAAACAGTCATTGACAGGGCATTTGAATCTGTTTCCAATGTGACCAAACCCAACGCCTTAAAGTCTGGTCGGAAATCTAACAACAAACGTGTTCCACTGGTCCTTACTTACCATCCCCATAATGTCGCCATCCGTAACATCCTAATGAACAATTTTAACAACATAGTGATGAAAGATCTGTTGATGTGAGAAATTTTTGAGGCTGTTCCCATCACTGCTTACTGAAGGGGAAAAGTCTAAAAAACTACTCAGTCAGTGTTCGATCAAATCGAACATTTCCTCAGTAAAAACTGACTACCGGGGAACCAGGCCATGTAAAAGGTCCAGATGTGTGACATGCCCCTACACCATGGATACTAAAGAGATCTTGGGCCCTGACAACAAATAATTCAAAATGGGTATATCTGTACCGATATAAATTTGGTTTACGCAATCGTCTGTACTAATTTTGATAAGGTATATATCGGAGAGACATGTCGTCGCCTTGGTGACCGATTTGCAGAACACTTGCGTTCTATAAAGAATGGAACTGATTGACCAGTTGGCAATCACTTTCGATTGCCTGGTCACAGCTCGTCAGACGTCCGCGAACCCTTTTAAGGACAGTTAACGGAGGAAGACAATACAGACAACGCCTTGAGCAGAAAATAATTTTTAGCCTGGGGACACTCCGACCCCGTGGAATTAATGTAAAAAAATTTCAATTTCAATTTATTTACTAAGTATGCACACTAACTTTTTGCGGTACAGTTATCTTATATATGGTACGTTTTCTATACATCACAACGTCAAATATTTTATTTTACTTATTTTTACTATATAGTTTTACTATCTACCTTGCCATTTATGTATTTTCTATGAAGTACGTTTACTGATGACACCTACGTCAAATAATTTTTTGTTTTTGTTTACATTTCATGTACGGACTCAGTCTTGCTCTGGGTTTCAAAGAGTCAACTCTTTTCTTCGTATTAGCTTCCTCTGTTAGGAACACCCCTCTTTTGAGGGTAATATGATAGAAAGTCTTTAACTATGTACACACTCCAGGAATATATATTTACTTGCTAAAATCTAAAATAAACTTAAGTTTCTGAGTTGAGTGATAGTTGTCAACAGCCATTACACACTTTTCAGTTTTAGTCTCGAGTTATGCATCTTATAGCACATATATATATCTCTTGTGAGCATTTCTTGTTCTTCTATTTTGAGCTTGCTTTCACTAAATATATATGTGAAGTTTGTACAGTCAATTATAAGGACTGTAATTTTATGTCTATCAATGAATGTCTCTTTCCACTTCATTTCTCCAATGAATTTGGTTACATAAGTTTTTATTGGGTTGAAAGTTTCTTTTCTTGTCTCACTTAATGCTGAACAGGTGGTAAGCATATGAATAAGATCTTCTGGTTCTTGGTTGCACATTTGACAAGTTGGAGCAATTTCATATCTGCGGAATTTATGCCGATCCGCTTGTAGAGTATACGTTCGGGTCATCATCCTACTTTTGATTATACCTTTTCGAACATCAAGAATTGCAGGTTGCAAAGTGGTGTAGGAGATATGCGGCTTACCATTTTTAATCTGGTTTATAGCTAGATATTTAAGTGATGTCTTTTGGACTGTATCAATTTGAAGAACATTATTCCAATAATTTGATATTTTAAAATTCACTAATGTTTTCCACTTCTTTTAGTAGGCAGACTGCTTTGAAGTTCCCATATATCTGGAAGATTGTATAATTGTAAGATTTCCATTGCACCAAAGAAGAAGCTTTTTGGATTGTCAAAATTGATTGAAGATTGGCGTTGTACAAGATCTTGAATAGTTTGGTTTTTAGCCGATAATAAAGAATAGAGCATAGATAGTTTCCGCTTATGAAGCTCTCCTTCAACTGGTATAGCTCCTAAGAGTAGATAAATAGCTGATGTAGCTGTTCTTTGCGGTAGAGATTGAATATGTCTCAAGGTATTTTTGTGAATTTTTTCTAGTTTTTCAATTTGTCCTTTTGTAAGTGGTAGTATTTCTAAACCATATAGAAGCCTTGGGAGAATATATGTCTTATAGATGTTATATCCTGTAATTGGGTCAACCCCATTTGTTCCATGAAGACCGGAGCTCATTAAGGAGTATTTTGTTCTTCTTGCTAGTTTAATACGGTCATCAATGTTAATTTCATTTTCTCTTTTGTTTGTTCTTTATGTGTTGTGGCATCTGTTGGTTCTATAATTTTTCCTTTTAATACCCAACTGTTATCTTTTTCTTTCGTATTACACTGGACGATTTTAGTTTTTGTTGGATGGATGTTATATTGATGTTGATCAGCATATCTACCTATAATGTCAAGCATTAGTTGCATTTCCGATGTGTCCGAGCTCAATAAGGCAATGTCATCTGCACACGTAGGTGCACCTATGTAAATATTTCCTAGGTGGAAGCCAATAGAGTTGTTTTTGAGTTCTTCAAGTAGATCTTGGACATACAATTTGTAGAGGTTTTGTAGATAAAATGCCTCCTTGTCTTACTCCTTGTTTTATATTAAAACTATCACTGATATCCCCCATCCACTTTACTTTTGATTCTAAATCTGTGTATAGTCCCTTAATAAGTTGCAATAGATCTGGAGGAATATTTTGGTCTAGTAGTTTGTCCATTAGTATGATGTGTTTGACTACATCAAACGCTGATTGTACGTCAACTGTTGTTATGAATAATGGTATGTTGTTTTTAAGATTTTCACATTTTGCTTCTGTTATAAGTAAGCTTGCCATAAGGGGACATAATCCTTCAGTGAAGCCAAATTGTAAATCAGGACCCGGATGTAATTGAAGTTTCTTTAGGATACACAGTTCATGTACTTTTCCAATGATGGGAGTAACAGTAATTCCTCTGTAACTCTTGACATCTAGAGGGTTTTTGCCACTCTTTATAACAGGAATAAGTATTCCTGTTTTGAAGGCTCTTGGAATAGAGTTGGTCTCTTTGATTTTATTGAACAGAGTTGTTAGTACTGGTATTAATACTGATTTGGCATTCTTAAGATGTTCGGCGGTGAGCCCATATTCATCTGGTGATTTCCCTACTTTTAGAGTTTCTATTGATTTTTGAATTTCAGTTTCTGTGTATGGGTCAGATGTTACTGGATTTTCTTTATAAAATTTTTCAATTAGGTTTTGACGTGTTCGACAGAGATCTAAATAGGAGTTGTCATATTCCGAGTTTTTTGGCGTACTTAACTCTTCATAATAAATAGCAAATACTTTTCTTTGGTTTGAATGACAGTATTCCTTTTTACCATCTATTTCTAAACAGGTTGTAGTATTAGATCTGGCATTTCGATTTCTATTGATCAGTCTATAGAAAAGTTTTGTTGATGGTTTTCCATGATTTGTTGGTAGAGTTGTTTTCTAGCAATAGCTTGCTCTATCCTTTCTGAGTTTCTCAAAAGTTTCTTTGCTGTTTTTAATTCAGTATGTGATGGATGGTTTTGTGGCCGTCCCTGATTTTTCAATTGTGAATATAGTAGTTTGCATGATTTCAGATGTTTTCGTACGTTTGGCGTTGCTTTCCATTTTGGCCCTTGTAATTTGATAGGTTTTGCTGGAACAGCTACCTTTGCTGCTTTCAGTAATTCATTTGTAATGGATTGAAGTTGGTCTGAGGTTGAATCCTCAGATTTAATTTTAAGGAGACCCTCTGATAAATTTGAGTTGTATATTTCAGTATTTATTTCATCCCAGAGAAGTTTTTTGTATAAGGTTCCATCAGATGGTTTTCTATTTGGAACACTTGGAATTGTAACAGTGGTGTTTGTTTCTACTGGCACATGAGCTGAGCTATTTGTCGCTGAACGGTCCCAAATTTTGTGTTCTTTGAAGATTGATATATTTCTTGTCAAAATATAATCGATTTGAGAGGATGATTGTCCAGAATGATGGAAGAAAGTCATTTTTGAATCATAATTTCCAGCTGTTTGAAAGCCTAATTGCTGTACAAAGCTTTTCAGTAGTTTGTCATGCTTGTTTGATCTTGAATGTAATAAAGTTCCATTGAGATCCCCGCAGAGAATTATTTCATAGAGGTCGTGATATTTTTGTATTATATCAAAGATTATATCTAGACATTCTGAGTACTCATGTGCTGAGTCTTTGTCATTAGTTGGAAGATACGCATTGATTATGCAGATATCGTAGTTAGAGGATAGGGTGATAGCTACAATTCTTTCGTTTCCCTCTTTTAATTTCTTAACGTTCCCACTCCATGAATTTGGCCATAAAATTGAGACTCCTGATTGTCCTTTTGGTAGTTTTGATCCGTCTAGAGGATCGTTTGAGTCGTGACAGCGTGTGAAGTTGTCAAAGTTTGGTAGTATATCAGAGAGAAATTGTTTTTGAAATTCCCATAACAAATGTTCTTGGATACATATAATCTTGTTGTCCAATGCCAAAGAGACCAGAAATGCAGTGTTAGATTTAACGCCTTCAATGTTACCTGTAATTATACCGATCGTCTCTTCTCGGATTTCATCATTTCTTCGTGTAGAGTTGTATTGTCTGGTGGTTTGTATTTGAGGCCTTTTTGCCGAAAAGGATGACTTTGGCTTTGTGCGATTTTAGTTTGTTCATCCTGATTGTTCGGGCCTTCCAATTGGGTGTGTGAAATGTGATCTAATATTTCAACTCCAGTATTTTTAATCTGATGCTCTATGTTAATCTCTGTAGTACTAAATGTATGGTTTAGATTGGTAGTTTGTAGTTTTTCCTGTTGGTTAAGGTAGGTAGTACTGTCTTTGAGTTGTTCAGAAGTATTTGCTATATTTATACTTGAACTACAGGCATTTTTGTTCATAGGCTGAATATTTTGGCTTAATTGAGGGGTTGATCTCAATGTTGTTGGTTAAACAAGTGATGAAGATTGCCTTTGTTGGTAGTTTACATGACTTGGCCTAGTTTGTTGTGAATGTTGTTGGTCATGTTAATATGTAGGCGGTTGGTATGTTGACGGACGGTATGTTGGCGGACAGAATGTTGGCGGACAGAATGTTGGCGCTTGATGATATGTTGGTACCTGTTGAACTGTATGATGTCTTAATACATTGATATTATGATTTGGTAATGTGCCAAGGTGTGACATCCCTCCTTGATTTAAATGGTAGGGGTTGTTGTATGTAGGGTATCCAAATTGTGGAACACAATGTTGGTACATCTGTCCTCCATAGAAATTATTAGGATGATGTACCCCGTATGATTTGGATAGGCGTAATATCCATGAACTTGTGGGGGTTGCGCATAAGGTATATGAGTTGGCTGTTGGTTTACTATTCTCGATTGTAATGAGATATGAAGGTTTAGAGCAGTGCTGAGACTAATGTGGTTTTCTAGAGAGCGTAGACGTTGTTCCATTAGCTCTTGTTGGTGATGGGAAGATTGTTGTCTGTCATTGCACGAATGGTGGTGGCAAGCATTACAGCTACTACATTGCTGATTTGGTATGTTGTTTTGGCAGTTGTTTGTTATAACGTTGCTTCCATGTATTGTGTTTGGAGCTTCTTTTTGTTGTTTGTGCCAGTTGATGTGTTTTGTATAGTTTCAATCACTCTCTTTAGTTGTAGAATTTCATTTTCTAGACTCAGAATTCTTGCTCTTTGAGAGTTAGAAATATTTCTTTCCTCTATTTTTGATTGGTTTTTCCTTACGGTCTTCCTATTTTGGACATTCGTATTTGGTGTAACAGTATTAGCTGATTTGAATGTGGTATCCGTTGTAGTATTGTCTTGTGATATTGTAGGCATTGTGTCTGGCTCAGAAGATATATTTTGTATCGGTATCTCTGTGTCAGGATTTTGTGATACCAGAATATTTGACTGTCTCAGGTTTTCTAATTCTCTATCCTGCTCTTGTGTAGGACAATTTGGCATGTTATTGCCTACATACTTTTAATTTTTATTTTTTACATACTCGTGATCAAGACCATATTGGTCGAAACGTTGAGTATTTTTAAATTTTTAGTTCATTGTTGTTTTTTACTATTTTATATTTGGTTTTGTTCGACTTGTGTATTTCATACATTTTAGTCGTTTTACGCACCTTTTGACAGCTCACCATTTCCATTTATTTTCTTATTATCTATTGTCTTATGAGCTGTTTCGCAACATACTTAGTTTTTTGTTCAGTATCTATAATATGCGGTGTTGTTTTTTTTTCTCTCCAAATGAATTTTTTTATTTACATTTCCGCCTTATGTATTTGCTACAACGCATTTGATTGGCTAATGCAGATAAGACGTTATCATCTGCATGTAATAGTATTATCTGCCGAGATAAGATGTATTATCTGCATTTTTATAACATTATCATATGATAAGATTATATTATCTGAATTAATACATAGAGACCTATGCTAAATAATTCTATATCTCATTATCTGGAGATAATGAAAAACTTGGGTAATTATGTTCAAGTAATGTGCGCGAAAGTCACAAAAACTCAGATAAGATAGCATTATCGGAGATAATACTACTAGTATATTATTTGAGTTTTTGTTACTTTCATACATGGACACAGAATAATGATTATCTGATACCTGACATTGCAAGTCAAAGGAAAATTCGTTAAAAGAAATAGTACTGGTCAGGCGATAATTTGTCTGAAAAAATCTCATGCATGTCATTCAAGCCTAAAAATGTGTCCAAGGAGAGCTGACAGGTCTCAGACTGGCAAGTACCCACCAAAAACTATCTAAAGACCAAAAATGGTGGGTCTATATAATACATTTATAACATCTGTTGAGAAATGGACTTATTTGAAAAATTGGGACAAAAATCACTCAAGCCTAAAATTGAGGTAAATTTGGATATAGGTATTACAGCTACAGAAAAATGGACTTAATCATGAAAATGTGACTCAAGTCTGAAATTCAAGTCAAGGTCTCAGACAGCCATGTACCCACCAAGCTCTATCTATAGACCAAATATGGTGGGTCTATGTATTGCAGTTGCTGAGAAATAGATAGTATCCCAAAACGTGAAACAAGTCAGTCAATCATGAAATAGAGGTCAAAAGGTAAGGTGTCAGATGTTAAAGTGGTATATACTAAAAGCTTCTATCAAATATATACAAAGAACTTCTATCAACCAAATACTGTGGGTCTAGTTACAAATGCAGTACAGTTGCAGGGAAATAGACTAAATCATGAAAATGTATGTTAAGTCACACAAGCATGAAATTCGGGACAAGTTCAGCTGACAGGTGTTAGACTGTCATGTATCCACTATGCACCATCTACAGACCAAATATGATGGGCATAGGTAATACAGTTGCTGAGAAATAAACTTAATCACAAAAATGTAACACAAGTCACTCAAGCATGAAATTGAGGTAAAGGTCCAGAGACAGGTGTCAGACTGGCACGTACCCACTAAGAACTATCTATTGACCAGATATGGTTGGCTTAGGTATTACTGTTGCTAAGAAATGGACTTAATCGCGAAAATGGGATACAGGTCACTCGCCCATATGAAAATGAGGTCAAGGTCAAAAGGCAGGTGTCTTACTGACATGTGCCCACTACGAACTATCTTTTGACCAAATATGGTGATCTAGGTATTATAGTTGTGCAGACCTGTTTACCCCATTTAAGCTTGTAGTGTAGTTTATACATTTAGAAAGTGTAGTTTTCAATATTTAGGTGTAGTTTTAGATTTTACAAGTCCTAAAAATTACTATAACCGATGAGCGGCCCAACGCGCCGCGAACTTGCTAGGGGGGTCTGAAAAGCTAGATGCAAAATGCTGCATTCTGAGAGCTTTTAGAGTCATGTTTTGAAGGTACCAAATATATAAATTCAAAAGGATTAGTTATATTGAACACAATAATGATATGTTTTCTTCCTAAATTTTATTAAGGCATTCTCTTGTAAATCCAAAGATACAACCATGGTCTGTCCTTGGTCCAAACATCAAAACATTTATGTTCTCTGACCTCTTGTTCGTATTTGCGTTTTGAAATATGTCTGACATCACAATATGTAACTAATTGAAAACTTTTGAACAGTTCAAATTATTTCAAACTTTTATTATAACAATAAGTCAGTTAACCAACAATGACTAGATTTTCAAACAAAATAAAAAAAATTAAATAATACAGCTTGTCAGTGGTACCTTCAACATTATTCTTTCGTTTCGGTATCGCGCCATGTGTCAAACTTGACAGTCAACGATCACCAGAACGTTTGTAATACATACTTATATATTCATTATCAAACGCGTAAAAGACAAAGACTCCGTTTTGCGTTCGGATAACTTCCTTTAGACACAAAATTACATACTGCCGATTTTTTTTTACTGTAACATCTTTGAAAGCGTAGAAATGACCTATTTGGGCGTAGAGCGTAATTTGAGTACAAAAAATCGTACAAACTACGCCAAAATCGTAGTGGTAAACAGGTCTGGTTGTGGAGAAATGGACCTAATCTCGAAAATGTAACAAAGTCACTCAATCATGCAATTAAGGTTAAAATCCAGAAACGGTGTCAGACTTGCATGTACCCACTAAGAAATATGTATAAACCAAACATGGTTGGTCTAGGTATTACAGTTGCTGAAAAATGGACTTAATCAAGAAACTTGGATGAAATTTACTCAACCATGAAATTGAGGTCAAGGTCCAGAGACAAGTGTGAGAGTGGCATGTACCCACCAAGAATTATCAATAAACCAAATACGGTGAATATAGGTATTACAGTTGCTGAAAAATGAACTTAATCAAGAAATTTGGATGAAAGTCACTCAACCATGAAATTGAGGTCAAGGTCCAGAGACAAGTATCAGACTGGCATGTACCCACTAAGAACTATCAATAGACAAAATATGGTGGGTCCAGGTATTAGTTTCTGAGAATTTAACTTAACCAAGAAAAAGTGACAAAGCCAATCAAGCATGAAATTGAGGTCAAGGTCCCAAGCTAGGTGCCAGACTGACATGTACACACTAAGAACTATCTTTTGACTAAATATGGTGGATCTAGGTATTCTAGTTTCTGTGAAATGGACTTAACCATGAAAAAGTGAAAAAGTCACTCAAGCATGAAATTGAGGTCAAGGTCAAAAGGCAAGTGTCAGACTAATATGTACCCACTAAGAACTATCTATAGACCAAATATGGTTGGCCTAGGTATTATAGTTGTTGAGAAATGGATTTAACCACGAAACTTGGACACATACTTTACATTTATGTTTATGAAGTCAGTGAACCATGAAAATGAAGTCGAGTCGGAAGAAAGTATACTGCGGCAAACCTTATACGATAAGCTATCTAGTGGACCATAAATCTTAATTGTAGGTATTTTATGTACCGGTACAAAGGTAAGTTTTAAAAAAGTGCTGCTGGAAAGTAATACCTATATCTCGACTTTGCGACATTTCATCGCAGGCGAGACAAAAACTATAGCATCTCCCAGTGTTCTCCCCAGGAATTTTGATAGCAGCATGGTACTGCGTAACACCATTTCGCTACTGAAGCAGTCATGACATGACACACCCTATTATTACAACAAAAAGTGGGACTTTTTACAATTTAATTCAATGATATAAAGACTTGAATTGACTTGATTTATTTTTTTTTAATGACAAAGTATAGAAATAAAAGAACATTACACGCACTAATATTTTTAAAAATTCATATTAAAATCACAAATCAAGCTTTCTCTTCTTTATCTGAGCAAAAGATGTCACACATTCATTAAAATCAAACTCTTCCACGGATGAACCCTCAGTAGAAATTGTCATTAAATAATTCAATACTCTCTGACTGAGAAGGTTTCTCAGAACACTCTTAATTCTGTTCATTGTACTGAAAGAAGGTTCGCAGTCTGCTGTTGCGACTAGTAGCACTAGAGCTCTTTGGCATTATTCGGCAAGGCATGGGAAAAGGTCACGCATACTGGCTATTTTCTGCAAAACTTGTCTGAAAGTACAATGTTCTTTAAGTTCTTTGGCAATCAGACATATAAGAGATGTGAATTCCTTAATGTTTTCATAGCTCCCAACTGAGGTAAAGTGGCTTGATAGTTTCTGAACAAGACAAAACACACAAATCATGAATATTTTTCATCATATAAACTATTACCTAATGTTTTGTCTATAAATATTAAATAAAATATAATCTATATTTATTTACAATAAAGAAAAATTAATTCTTTACAATTTTCCTTGTCAATTTAAGATTAATACTACTTATTAGAGTTAAAATTCCATTTTTTATTTTTTTTTATAAAGAAAAATAAATAAAAAACCTACATGTACCTGTAATTTTCTGAACTATATATGCTCATTGATAGATGGGTCAATCAATGAGTTCTGGATTAAACACTGTAAAAGCATCAATAAGTGGTATCTGGAAATCTCTCATGCAAGTTCTCAATTATATTGTTAATAAATACTGAGTAAATCTGCTTTTTGAATTTTTCCAAAACATCCTGGGTGTACTTAACACCATAATCATCCAATGTGCTAGAATAGTTGGGTAGATACTTCATGTTGTCAGCTGGTTGATCTTGCAGTTGAGTAAGCACTAACTGAGTGGAAGCTACTAAAGGATCCACCAAACTGAAATCTACTTAAGTTTTCTGGAACTGTTTGGCTAGGCGTGTCAAATGTGGGAGTATGTCTGACAGCATAGCAATAGTACACATAAAGAAATGTGCCTTCACAAATGTCGCAAGTTCAGCATCGGTGGCATCATGTCTCTCTGATGCCTCCCTTTCTGAGCTAGCAACAAGTGCAGGATGACACTGACAGACTGCTTTTACAGCATTTTCATGGGACAACCATCTCGTGTCACAGATGTCCTTCAACTTTACAACTGGATCACCAAGGATAGACTGCAAGTAAATTAAGAAAGTGAATTAGACATTTAAATTGATTTAATTATAAGTATTCATTGATTTTCATTTAATTATTCATGCAACTAATATATTATAATTTGTTTCAATGCTTATGAGTCTTAAGCTGAGTTGCTACCCCTGTCTTTCTACCAACCATAACCGCTGCTCTATCTGATACTAGAACAATAATCTGTAAATAAATATTTAACCAGAGACTCTCAATAGCCTGTATCGCTCACCTGGATCACTCGCTAACGTTATCTATTTTCTCGCTTACCTGGAAATAGCCATTTTTACAGATTTTGAAATCGTATGAAAAACATAAAAACACAAGTTTTACAAATAAAAACAATATTCTGATTAATAAATTACAGAGGGGAATCCAGAGCATGGGAAGTCGGCTAAGGAACCAGAAGATATTTTAGAGGTGGTAAGAAAGGTAGGCTCTTTGGTAAGTAAGATTGGTTGAGAGGCACGGCTCCCCATCTTTCATGTAATTAGTTAATAAGCTCGAGAGAGAAGATTCTAATTTATCTTTGCAGGAATGTGATCTAGTGTATCCCAGTGAAGAGATGAAAATGGAAATAGAATATCTGCCAGATTGGACTGAAGGAGGAGGATCTTATTAACCCATCCACTCCAGAAAGCCAACAACACAGTAAAAAAAAAGAATGTCATTCATGAGTGATTAATATGATATTGATGTTCTATAAATTTTAAAAGACTGTTTAGCACAGCGCCAAAATGAACTGATGGACGTGGAGGAAGAATTTGAAGAAATAGCAAGCAACATGGAAGATCTAGAACATGAAAAGTTAAACCTCAGGGCACAGGTAAGATATTACAAGAGGGTGGGGAAAGGTGATTCATCTGATTTATTTTCCAGGAAGATTGATACCCTTAAACTAGAAGTACAGTATTGGCAAGGTCAATATTTGGAGTGTCAGGAGCAAATGGAAGCTTTTCTGAACAAGAGCGAAGTGGTGATCTTTCACGATGGCCGTTACACAGATACTATTAGAGAGGTGTACATGGAGTTGATGTGTATGCGAGTTGGGGCAAAGAATGTGCAGAAGATAATAAAGACTGTGATGGAGAAACTGACAGGGATGCACCCACAACGACTTCCTGGTACAAAGTTTGCCAAGTATATGCTGTTGGAGGCATGGAGTGTAGCTATTGCTCATTTGAAGGAAGAGTTACACTCTGCTGAATGTAATTCAACTGTAGGACCTGATGGCACCACAAAATTTGGTCTGCTTCTGTTTCAGGTAAAATGCGTGATATGGCCTGTGGAGATGCCGAAGCCTACCAGAAACTGTTAGAGGGAATCATTACAGAGGTGACTGATGATGAGATGATGACAACACCCTGATGAGAGAGATAGCTGTCAAGATAAAGAACACAGTCAGTGACCAGGCCAGTGTCAACAAAAAGTTTGTTACCCTGCTGTCAGAATGGAGAGAAAGGGCACTTCCACATGTTATTGGTAACTGTGCAACTTTAACAGTAGCACAAAAGTAACGGTATATAGGAATTAATTATTTTTTCTGTGGTTTACATTTTCTTGTAGGTCTTTCCGAACAGGCGAACAAGACTCTTTCCTTGTGGGAGACTTTAGTTCATTCCAGAGAGACGGTTGGTGTCCCTGCAGTACCAGGAGGAGACAGCAAGCCAGGTGAGTCAGGTACAACTAGGATGGTGAGAACAGTGTGCAAAGCAGTCCAAGACCGGGGATAAGAGAAGTCAGGAAAACCAGAGGAATTCAGAGATTTTATACGTCCCCAGGGACAGGTAAAGGAAGTGCCCCTTGCTTCCTTTAAAGGTAACAGATTTAATATTTTATTTCATAATGCTGCTGGAGTTTATTATCTGCTTGATGATCTTCAGTCTTTTGCAGAGGAACATAAGATAGATAATAAACTCTTTTCAACAATATATGCGGATTTAAACGTTTTATCTTTTCAAGCTGGGGCAAGAGCACTTGGTATTATATCAAAGATCATAACTGGGGCAATGTGGAGGTTTATGGAAAAAGAGTGACACGTAAGTGAATTGTCACCTATCTATGGCCAAATGAATGATGCCTGCCTATCTATTGACAAAATATAGTGGGCTTAGGTATTACAGTAGCTAAGAAATGGACTTCCCACGAAAATGTGACGCAGGTCACTCAACCATGAAATTGGGGTCAAGGTCAAAAGGTAGGCGTCAGACTGACATGTACCCACCAAAAACTAGCTATTGACCAAATATGGTGGATCTAGGTATTATAGTTTCTGAGACCATGAAAATGTGACAAAGTCACTAAAGCATGAAACTGACGTCAAAGTCTCAAGCCAGGTGTCAGATTGGCATGCATGTACCCATTAAGAACTATCTAAAGACCAAATATGGTAGGCCTAGATATCCATGGTTATATTGTTTGTTTAGTTGGGGTTTAACTCCGTTTTCAGCACATTTGGCTATTTCGCGGTGGCCAGATTTTATTGGTGGAGGAAGCCGGAGTACCTGGAGAGAACCACAACCTTCGGTAGGAAAATTGGCAATCCTTATCAATTAAGATCTGAGTTGAACACACCTCGCCACAGGTGAGATTCGAACTCACAACCCCAGTGTTGACAGGCTAGTGATCATTAGTAGTCATGACGAACTACCTAGACCACTCGGCCACCGAGGCCCCTGCCATGGTTATACATAGTTTAACATGGACCCAATGGGAATTTTCGTCAACTCCTCTGAAACCGCTGAGCCAATTTAAGCCAAACTATAGTGGAATGGTCTTTGAATTATCCCCTTTAAAATTTTGTTCAGTTTTCCAATGCACCATCCAATATGGCCGCCATGGTTGGACATAGTTTAAGATTGGACCCTATAGGAAAAATTAAATCAACAGACTCAAATGCAAAACTAACAGCTATAAAAACAAAATCAACAGACTCCAATGCAAAACTAATGAACATCGATGTTAAACGAACAGCTTAAAATTAAATCAACAGACTCCAATGCAAAACTAACAGCTATAAAAACAAAATCAACAGACTCCAATACAAAACTAGTTTTGCATTTGAGTCTGTTGATTTAATTTTAAGCTGTACGTTTAACATTGATGTTCATTAGTTTTGCATTGGAGTCTGTTGATTTTGTGTTTAGCTCTTAATTTTGTTTTGACGTCTTTTTTACCCTTTTCGGCGCCCATACACAGGCTCAATGTTAAACTAAGTCCGGCCATGACAGCCATGTTTGATGGCATTTGGAGAAACAGAACATACCTTTTAAAAGATATCCAAGGACCATTCCACCGAAATGTGGTTAAAATTGGTTCAGTGGTCTTAGAGAAGTTAACAAAAATGTTAAAATTCCCACAAGGGTCCAAGTTTAAACTAAGTCTGGCCATGGCGGTAATACTGGATAGCACCCGGGAAAACCGAACACAAGTTTGAAAGGGGACCATCCAAGGGCCATTCCACTAAAGTTTGGTCTACATTGGTTCAGTGGTTTCAGAGGAGTTGACGAAAAAGTCAAATTCCCATAGGCTCAATGTTAAACTAACCCCGGCCATGGCAGCCATGTCGGATGCCTTTCGGGGAAACCAAACACATTTTTAAAAGGGGCCATCCAAGGACCATTCCACCAAAGTTTGGTTCAAATTGGCCTAATAGTCTCAGAGAAGATAACGAAAATAATTCCCATAGGGTCCAATCTTAAACTATGTCCAACCATGGCAGCCATATTGGATGGTGCATGGGAAAACTGAACAAAATTTTTAAGGGGATGATTCAAAGACCATTCCACTAAAGTTTGGCTTAAATTGGCTCAGCGGTTTCAGAGGAGTTGACGAAAATTCCCATTGGGTCCAATGTTAAACTATGTATAACCATGGCAGGGGCCTCGGTGGCTGAGTGGTCTAGGTAGTTCGTCATGACTACTAATGATCACTAGCCTGTCAACACTGGGGTTGTGAATTCGAATCTCACCTGTGGCGGGGTGTGTTCGACTCCGATCTTAATTGATAAGGATTGCCAATTTTCCTACCGAAGGTTGTGGTTCTCTCCGGGTACTCCGGCTTCCTCCACCAATAAAAACTGTCCGCCGCGAAATAGCCAAATGTGCTGAAAACGGAGTTAAACCCCAACTAAACAAACAATATAACCATGGCAAAAAACTAAGTATGTTGCGAAACAGCTCATGCGACAATAGATAACAAGAAAAATAAATAAAGAATGGAACTGACTGTCAAGTTGGCAATCACTTTCGATTGCCTGGTCACAGCTCGTCAGACGTCCGCATAACCGTTTTAAGGACAGCTAACGGAGGAAGACAATACAGACAACGCCTTGAGCAGAAAATAATTTTCAGCTTGGGGACACTCCGACCCCGTGGTATTAATGTAAAAAATTCTTAATTTCAATTAATTTACTAAGTATGCACACTAACTTTTTGTGGTACAGTTATCTTCCATATGGTACGTTTTCTATACATTCTAATGTCTAAGATATTATTTTACTTATTGTGTAATTTTTATGACATAACAAGAGGCTCCCAGGAGCCTGAATCGCTCACCTGGTCCTTAAGCTTTAAGGGAGTCTTTCATGAGCTATTACCCCTATAATGGATCATCTGACAACTTCGACCCAATTCAGACTTTTGTAGAGCTCAATGAGCTGATTGTTTAAGCAAACAACAGCTTTTCTCTATTGACAACAACTTAATAAGTACAAATTTCAAAAAAAAATCAAGAAAAAGGGCAATAACTCCTACATGGGTGGTTACATCTTCTTCAAAATTTCAAAGCAGGTAGATCTAGAGGTGTTGAACACTTTAGCTTCCCATCAGAATTTTGATATCTGTCACCATTTTTGAGTTATTTGCAAAAAACTGCAATTTACCCCTATGTTCTATTTTTAGCCATGGCAGCCATGTTTTTTTACAAATCAAAAATCCAAACAATAGTTTAGTAGCACTCATGCCAAGGAACAACTACACTAAGTTTGGTTGCAATTAAACTTATGGTGTAAGAGGAGTTAACGATTTTATTACAATGAATAAAGACTGCAAAAATGGTCAATTTTGATGATCTAAGGGGAATAACTCCTAAAAGGAATGAACCTACAACTTCGATCCTGTTACAAATTTTGTAGATCTTTGTGTGCCTAACAATATGAAATTTAAATTTTTCAAATTTCCTTTATAGTATCCAAGATATTGAGCTTAATAAGTGCAAAATTTGGAAAAAATGCAGAAAAAGGGCAATAACTCCTACATGGGTCGTTGGATCTTCTTCAAAATTTCAGGGCAGGTAGATCTTGAGGTGCTGAACACTTTTACCCTATGCTAGAATTTTGATATCTGTTATGGTTTTTGAGTTATTTGCAAAAAACTGCAATTTACCCCTATGTTCTATTTTTAGCCATGGCGGCCATGTTTTTTTACGAATCAAAAATCCGAACGATATTTTTGTACACATAATGCCACTAAACAAATGTACCAAGTTTGGTTGCAATTGGACTTATGGTGTCGGACAAGTTAACGTTTGAAAAATTGTTAACAGACGACGACGACGACAGACGACGACGACGACGACGACGACGACGGACGCCAAGTGATGGTAAAAGCTCACATGGACCTTTGGTCCAGGTGAGCTAAAAATAAATAATTGGCGCCAAAGTTTACCAATAGAGCGCACCTTGATAATCAGTTTGTTGTTTTTCAATATGAGGCTTTCGCGAATAAACTTTTTTCATTGGTTGTATTAAGAATTAGCTGAATTAACTTTACTCCTGTATTTCATTCACACATCGGTTTCCGAAAAAGCTAGTCGACTTTTTTAAAGGAATAATTCATCTCGTGGGGTTTATAAATTTGGTAGGTTTTTTTTTTGGTTTTTTTTCCTTTTTAAAATTCAGTTTTTGGTATTCAAAGTGTGATTTTATTTTGAATTAATTAGGATTTATTTTGGAGTGCCTTACACGAGAGGTTATTCCTTTTTTAGTCATGGAAACGCGTAATAAAAAACGGAAAAATTACAAAAAGTTGAATGAATTCGGATTAGACGGAGAAATGAAAGATGTTCTGGATATTTCGGATCCCTCATCTGATATGTTTGACGGAGAAGCCGATGAACTTCGTACTCAAATTGAAGCTTTGCAAATTGACATAACGCAGACCGAACAAGAAATTGAACGCGACAAAGAAGCCTTAAGTAAAGTTTATAAGCGGCAAGGAGCGAAACCTAAATCGAGAAATAAGAATTCGAGTACGCCTCAAGAAAAAGAAGTCAAAACAAATAATGATTCGAGTGCACCCCAGGATACAAGACAAGTGGTTATGTAATCTGGTGAAAAGGAGTTGGTGAAGAAAACAGACGACAAACAAAAGACAGTAAAGAAAAAGAGTAACTCCAAAAGGGGTGAGATAGATTTAAAAAAATTGAGAAAAGATGAAACATTAACTGAAATTGTTAAAAAAAACAATTAGCAGAGCTTTCTAAAAAGGGGAAAATGCAATCTTCCATTAAACACCTTCCTAAGAGTTCCAAATTTACTTTAGATTTTGATTCAAGCGATTCTGATGATTCTGTTTCTGAAAATGAGGATTTGGAATCGTTTGACAAAAAGAGATCAAAAGTGGTATCGAAAAGTAGGGTTAAGCGTTCAAGTAAATGAAAGTCTTCTTCTAGTGATGCAAGTGATTCTTCATCCAATTCGGACATTGAAAATTCGTCCGTTTCGAGTTCTTCTTCGTCTTCAAAGCATGAAAGAAAAAATAAACGTAAGGTTAAATCAGGTATGGTAGCAAAGGCTAGCGATGATGTGAATCCGCAAACTTGGCCTCAAACTTCTTTACAGTATGAATATATCAATAAGTCCATTTCTTTTCAAGATCTCGATTTTAAATTGTTTGTAGCTGGTGAGTTGGAAACAATTAGCTCAAAAAAGATAAATTCTACAGAAAGAAAAGGAAGACTTTCTTTATTAAAGAAAATAGTTTATTATAGTTCAATTTACACATGGAAAGCTTTGTTAGATTTTTACGCAGCGTTTGTTCGTCAAATTGAGCTAGGTAGAAAGACTTGGAAGGATGATCCAGTAGATATTGAGGTTCCTTTGCTTTCAAAGCATGTTAAGCAAGATTATAGTAAAAAGTCCAGTTATCCAAAAAAAAGATGTTAAGGCTCCGTCAGTCTGGTATTGCGCAGCCTTTCAGAGAAATAAATGCTCTAAATCTTCTCCCCATAGCGCTACTATCAGAGGTGCTGACAAAGAAGTTCACCATATTTGTGCGGCATGTTATAGAATTGACAAGATTAAAAGCGGGCATCCTGAATGTTCGTCAGCTTGTCCTCATTCTAACGAGTGACTTGTTGACAAGTTTGATGTGGATTCTGCACTTTGGTCTCAGAAACATATACTTAAATGTCAATTTTGTAATGACAGTAGTTGGACAAAAACAGATTTATCTTATTTTATTTGGCTTCATAATGAAATTCAAAGTTCCGGGTTGTCAAATTTCCAAGGGAAAAGAATTCCAATCAAGTCAAATTTAAATATCAATTTTTGGCGTGAAATTTTACGTAATTATGATGATTATCAGGTTTGTGATATGCTGGAGTATGGATGGCCAGTTGGTCATATTGGGGTGCCGTTTGAGTCCGGTTTTTGCCGAAATCATAAAGGTGCTACTGATTTCCCTTTAGAGATCAAGCAATATTTAGAAAAGGAAAGCAAATATCAAGCAATAGTTGGTCCTTTCAAATCAAATCCTTTCCATGAAAGAATTGCTATTTCACCGTTGAATTCCGTACCAAAAAAGGAAAGTTTAGAGAGACGCGTTATTGTGAATTTAAGTTTTCCAGAAGCTAAATCCGCTAATGATAGAATTTTAAAAGATCAATACTAGTATTTAGGAGAAAATATTTCAATTCAATATCCTAATGTTGATTCTTTGATTAATCTTATTAAATGTAAAGGGAAAGGTAGTCATCTTTTTAAGAGAGACTTGAAGCGTGCTTATAGACAAATTTTTGTTGACCCTGGTGACATCCATCTCCTGGGTTATAAATGGAAAGGTCATCTGTACTTTGACAGAGTACTTACTATGGGATTACGATCGGCAGCGTACATTTGTATGCGCACTACTTCAGCTATAAAGTACATGTGTAAAAAGAATGAAATAGAAATTTTAAATTATTTAGACGATTTAGCAGGTTGTGAAACTGTCGATAAAAGTATTTTAGCTTTCGAATTTTTGGGAAATTTGTTGAAAAAATGTGGTATCGAGGAATCGGTCGAAAAGGCAAGTCCTCCTTCCACTAAAATGATTTTTATTGGTATTTTATTTGATACTTAAAATATGACTATTTCCATTGATAAAAACAGATTGGAAGAAATTTTAGATTTAGTCACAAGTTGGCTTCAAAAATCCTCCTGTTCTAAAAAAGAACTACAATCATTATTAGGTAAACTTAATTTTGTTTCACAATGTGTTAGGCCAGGGCGATTATTTGTCTCAAGACTCTTAAATTGGCTTCGAGATTTGCCCGATTCTGGATTAGAATCTATACCTGATGATTTTAAATTAGACTTGCTATGGTGGAAAACTTTTTTGCCCTCTATAGCGGAGTTTCTGTCATGTTGTCAGAAGAATGGGCTGAAGCAGATGAATTGTTGTCTGTGGATGCATGTCTTACAGGTTGTGGAGGATGGATGAATGGCATACGACTTTTCCTGAATTCATATTGAAACAAAACTTGCATATTAATCTTTGTGAATTATTAACTGTTGTGGTAGCTTTAAAAACTTGGGGACATTTTTTCTCTTCCAGAAAAATAATTATAAATTGTGATAATATGGTGTCAGTTAGGGTTTTGAACACTGGTGCTTCCCGTAATTCTTTTATGCAGACATGTTTGCGAGAAATTTGTTTTATTGCTGCTGAATAATTTTGATATAAAAGCGAGGCACATTAATAGTTCATGTAATAGGCTACCAGATTTATTGTCCCGTTGGGATTTAGACCCTAAATATCAAGAGGAATTTTTTAGAGTAACACAAGAAATTGATTTATTTCAGGACAAAATTTCAGAGTCTTATTTTTTATTTAATAATAACTGGTAATTTTTATTTTCAGGCAAATATTTACGACATTTTTATGATGACATGTTGTTAACTAGAAAGTCAGCTTATGCGGAGGGTACTATAGTTAATTTCAAAACACAGTGGACAGCGTATTTATTATTTTGCAACTATTTTGAAGTTAACCCATTTTTCATATCTGCAGATATTTTATGTGCATATGCTCAGTTTCTAAGTAGAACTTTTAAATCTGCTCAAAGTGTATGTAATTATTTAAATGGAGTAAGAATCTTATTCCTATTGCACGATCATGAGATAGATATTTTCAGTTCATTTGAAATTAAATTAACACTCAAAGGTTTAGAGCGAAAACTTGCCTCGTCAAGCTCTACCTATTACGTTAGATATTTTAGAGAAAATGTACAATCTCCTGGATATCAATAATCCTCTGGATGCAGTATTTTGGTGTTTGTTTTTATTTGCTTTTTTCTAATGGCAAGAAAATCTAATCTTGTTCCGAATTCTACTCGAATTGTTGACAAATCTAAAGTATTGTGTAGAAATGATGTAAAGGTATATTCTACTTATTTGGTAGTTTCTTTCAAGTGGACCAAAACAATTCAGTTTGGTAATCGGATTCTGAAAATTCCTTTGGTAGCTATCCCTAATTCTATATTTTGCCCAGTTAAAGCTTATGAAGGAATGTGTCAATTGAATCCAATTTCAGATGATTCTCCTGCTTTTTCAGTGTGTTCTAAAAAGTCTTTCGTACCAATAACTCACAATCAGTTGTTATGATATTGTATTATTATATTTATTTTGATATGGTATTGTAATTATTATATTATTTATCTTGGCCTGATTTGTTTTGCGTAGCCTTATAACATGTATAATATGTTTACATAATACTTATAGTTGTTTACCAAATAATGTTATTGTTATATATCTGTATTTCGTATGGTCGTGTAGTTTTGTGTGAGGGTTGAATTGGAGTTGCGTCCCTTTGACTACTGTTGTAACTGTGTATGTGACGTAATCTTTGTCTGGATAAAATGTAAAATGGAAGCTGATGTGTTTTTGTGTGTCCGCCCATAAATCTGAATAATCGGACGATGCCAGCTTTTCCCCCTAGTCCATAACATGGTGGAGAATCTAAAAGAAGATCAATTTTAGCAGTTTCAGCGACTTTTGGACTTTTGCAGTGACTGATTATTGAAATTTCGTGTTTGAAAACTTTTAACAAATTTCGAAGCTTCATTCGATCATGGCTTCCATCAGTGTAACTTTATATGACTTATCAGTTTGGGATATTCATTATAATTTTGAACACTCGTTTCCAGTTTGATTTATTACCGACCTAACTTTGGCAATGGATGATTTTATTATTTTGAACTCTCATTTGCGGACCAACCAGACCATGTCTTGTCAGTTTGTAATTGTTGTGTATCCTGTCTGCGATTCGTTATCTGTAATGTTCATGTATACAAATGTGTATTGAACTGTAAGTAATCCCGTCATCAGCTTATTATGCGGTGATAACTGTATCGCCGACTGACTTTCATATTTCGTCAACTTTAAAAATTTATGCATTTAAACCTTTATGATAACATTTGGATTTTAATTAGACGATTACATCTCCATGGTTATAATCTACAATTTGAACTTTGATGTCTTGAAGATGACAGATCTACTAGATATGATGACCGATTTATTTTTCGACCTGTTTATTTTACAGTGGTCGCCGACTCTCATATATTGGACATTTTCCGGAATACCTTCTGATGGTGATGATTGCATTGCCATAGTTGGACATTAAATTGATTAGCTTCATATGTATGCATATTTTTAAAAAAAAAAAGTTTTTAAGAATATTTGGACGGTTTACTTAGCATTTTGCTGTTTTGTTTGAGTTTGTCATTTAGCGGTGTGATATTGATCATAAACAAAACCATTGGTGCAATGTATTTTCCTGACATTTTTCATGTGCAGCATTATTTTTTTTATGCCGATAGTAGTGTATGAGTGATGATACGAGAGGGAGGGAGAAGTAGTCGATTTTTTTTATAATATTGTATGCTTATGAAAAAATTGTCATTTGAATGATTGTCACCATGTTAGGAGTTTAAGGTCTCCGATGATCTTATCAAAGTTGTATTCAGCTATTTATATGACATGTTTTGACTAGTACGAAATGCCATTGAGATGTGTATCACTGCATGAAAGTAATGCGTGCGTGAAGGTCCAGTTGGAGGACTGAGGGATGCCAGACTTTCAGGTTAAGTGCAGCGTTGATGCGTGTGATTTATAATGGTTACTAGTGTGCCGAAGGATCAGCAGTATTTTCTGTGAACTCTATGAAATTTATCATATTTATTTTATTGTACAACTTAACTATTCGGACTTTCAATTACAGACTTACAACCAAGAAGTTAATTGAAACTTTACAAAACAAACGACCATTGTAAAAATTTAGGAAATTTTTGTTTGTGGGGCGGGATGTTATATATCTGTATTTCGTATGGTCGTGTAGTTTTGTGTGAGGGTTGAATTGGAGTTGCGTCCCTTTGACTACTGTTGTAACTGTGTATGTGACGTAATTTTTGTCTGGATAAAATGTAAAATGGAAGCTGATGTGTTTTTGTGTGTCCGCCCATAAATCTGAATAATCGGACGATGCCAGCTTTTCCCCCTAGTCCATAACATTATAACTGCGCAGTTTAGAAATCACTGGAACAATAATAGATACTGATGGAATGACTAGAACTTTCTATTTGACTTACGTAATAATTATGGTGTGATTCGAACTTCTACCGTATTCCAGAAGTTTCCGTTCTACAGTATATATACGGGCAAGAAATTTAGACTTTCAGAGCAGAAGATATCGGACCAGACTCAGCTGTTGGATTGACAGACTTCTATTTACGTTTCACACATCGTACTTGACACTTTTATTTACGTTACATCATACTAGATCGTGACTGATTGGATATAATATTCCGTTTGGATTCCCGCAACAGTGACAAGAAGAATTCCGGATTAGGAAAAGACGAAGGATTTTGAACAGTTAAGTTGACATTTTATTTTATGTAATATTTTTGTAAACTTGTATATAAAAAATCTTGTTAAATTTTATTATTGATTTGTGTCTTTTGTTGGCTACAATTTAAAAGGTGATTTCGGCCGTAACAGATACTGGGGGCTCGTCCGGGATAACGTTCATATCTTACTGAATTTTTTCAGTATTTTTATTAAAATTAGCCAACAAAATTCTACAAAATGGAATTTGATGCTGGTAAATTTTTGAAAACGCCAGACCTAAAAGGGTTTGATAAATTAAAGAAAGAAGAATTAGTGTTGCTTGCTAAACATCTAAAAATAGATTTTAGAACATCTATGAGAAAACAAATTATAAAAAATTTGGTAATAGACAATTTAGTTGATTTAGAAATTTTTGGTGAAGAGGCTCTTGACCTCAAGGTCGAAAATGTTGATGCTTTAAAATTAAAACAGCTTGAATTAGAACATGAACTTAAATTAAAACAATTACAAAAACAAGATGAATTTAAATTAAAACAATTGGAAAACGAAGTTAAATTAAAACAATTAGAAAAAGAAGAAAAACAATTACAGGCAGAACTTGAAATGAAGGAAAGGTTAGAGATGGAGAAAATGAAAATAGAAATGGTCAAAGTAGAAAGCAACACTAAATTTGAGTCTAAATCAGAAAATTTTGATGCAGCAAAAAATATACGTTTGGTTCCTAAATTTTGTGAAAAAACTGTTGATAATTTTTTTCCACAATTTGAGAAAATTGCTCAAAATTTGAAATGGCCAAAGCCTTATTGGACTACAATGCTGCAAAGTGTTTTTGTGGGCAAGGCCGCTGAAATTTACTCAGCTCTTTCTTCAGAAAAAAGTTCTGATTATGACGCTGTTAAACAGGAAGTTTTGAAAGCTTATGAGCTAGTGCCAGAAGCATATAGACAGAAATTTAGGTCTTATAAAAAGTTTGAAACACAAACCCATGTTGAATTTGCTAGGGAAAAAGAAGATCTATTTGATAAATGGCTTACGTCAAAGAAAATAGATAACAATTTTAATAAATTAAGACAATTAATGTTATTAGAAGAGTTCAAGCAGTGTGTTAATTTAGACTTAAAAACACATTTAGATGAAAAAACTGTTGAGACATTGCAAGATGCAGCTGTTGTTTCCGATAATTATACCCTCTCACATAAAAGAAGTTTCAAAGGTCCAAATTTTAATACTTCTAGCGGAAATTACAAAAATCAAAGCACTGAGCGTACTGATAGTAAGCCTGTTGCACAGAATAAGAGTCCGTCTACTTATAATATGTCTGGTCCAAAATTTGATACTTTTGAGAAGTCACTAACTTGTGCTTATTGTAAGAAAAATGGTCACCTGATGGCTGATTGTTTTAGACTCCAGAAGAAGAATGAAAGAGATAAGCCCAAGTCCAGTGCTTGTACGACACCCGTTGTTACCAATACGTTGGAATGTCCTGCGAGTCAGGCTTTTAAGTTTCAGTTTTTGTGATTACATGGAGGATTATAAGCCCTTTATGTCTGATGGGTTTGTTTCTATTGTTGATAATACTACTCCTCAGCCTATTAAGATTTTACGGGACACTGGAGCTTCTCAGTCTTTGTTGTTAGAAGGTGTGTTGCCTTTGTCCGAGGAGACGTCCGTTGGTGCCTCCGTTTTGTTACGAGGTGTGGAGTTAGGTTGTATAGATGTTCCCCTCCATCGTATTTATTTGAAGTCAGATTTAATTACTGGACCAGTTGTTGTGGGTGTTCGTCCTACTCTCCCTGTTGAGGGTGTTTCATTATTGCTAGGAAATGACCTAGCTAGGAACAAAGTGGTTGCTGAACCAATTGTTACAAGTGAACCGGTGGTGGATTTTAAATCACCTGAAGATGATGCTGAACTGTATCCAGCTTGTGTTGTTACTAGGGCAATGGCAAGAAAACAACAAGATGAGGATTTACAAGAAGGCCAGCATGATTATATGGATCTTTCTGACTCTTTTTTTGCCGACATTGAAGGTCCCGGTAGCTCAGAAAAGGCCATAAGACCACCCGGTACTAACAAACGTATAATTATGCCATGGCCAGACGTGAACACCCATTCATTAGACAAAAGAACATTTAGGGAAGAACAGAATAAAGACCCTGAGGTTCTTCACTCTGCAAGAGGGCTCTACCCCAAGAAGCAGACAAGGTGGCCGAATGTTACTACCATCACGACGGCATTTTAATGAGGAAGTGGAGGCCCCCTGATGCTATCCCAGAGGAGGAATGGAGAGTGGTATACCAAGTGGTGGTGCCTAAAGTCTATAGGCAAGAAATTATTGGTCTTGCCCATGACACCCCCTTGGCTGGACATTTAGGTATAAGGAAGACTTGCCTTAAGATATTACAACATTTCTACTGGCCCAGACTTACAAATGATGTCGCAGAATACTGCAAATCATGCCATATATGCCAGGTTGTTGGCAAGCCTAACCAGAAAATACCACCAGCACCACTTCTGCCAATTCCAGCCTTTTAAGAACCTTTCAGCCGACTACTTATTGATTGCGTTGGACCTTTACCAAAGACCAAGACTGGAAATGCTTATTTACTGACGATCATGTGTACATCCACTCGCTTCCCTGAGGCTATTCCCTTAAGGAATATCAAGTCACCAACTATTGTCAAAGCTCTTATCAAATTTTTCACATTAGTAGGACTTCCTAAGTCTATACAGTCCGACCAGGGTTCAAATTTTATGTCAGGTTTATTTCAGCAGGTCGTTTATCAGTTAGGGATTGCTCAGTATAGATCAAGTGCTTATCATCCAGAATCTCAAGGTGCCTTAGAACGTTTTCATCAAACATTGAAGAACATGATTAAAACTTTTTGTCTTCAATTTGACAGGGACTGGGATGATGGTTTTCACTTTCTACTTTTTGCGGTCCGAGAGGCTGTTCAAGAATCCCTTGGTTTTAGCCCCTTTGAGTTGGTGTTTGGTCATACTGTAAGGGGACCTTTGAAATTGGTTAAGGAAAAATGGCTTACTGAACACACTGACTTGAATCTTCTAGACTGTGTATCTAGATTTAAAGAAAAATTGTATACTGCTTGTCAAATTGCTAAGAAGAACTTAAAAACTGTACAGAATAAGATGAAAATATGGTATGATAAAAATGCCAGGGACAGAGTTTTTGAGCCTGGTGATAAGGTACTTGTATTTTTGCCAGTCCCTGGGCATCCATTACAGGCTAAATACTGTGGTCCTTATACCATCGAGAGTAAAATCAATGATTTGAATTATATTGTAAAAACTCCAGGTCGGCGTAAACAAAATAGAGTGTGTCACATTAATATGTTAAAACCATATTTTGAGCGTACTAATGAAGGTGAGAGTAAACCGGTTGCCACTTTAGCCATAGTTAAATTGGAGAATGATCATGACAAACCAGACATAATTGAACCATCTTTTGATTCGAAGACTATGGAACAAACTGTTAGATTGAAAAATTCTGAAATTTTATCAAATTTAGACTCAAAACTTGCACATCTGACTTTCGATCGCAGAGAAAAATTGAAAACTTTGGTATTTTCTTTTAGAAATCTTTTTCCAGATGTGCCAAACAAAACCACTGCTGTTTGTCATGATGTTGATGTAGGTGATGCTTCTCCAATTAAGCAACATCCTTACCGGCTCAATCCACTTAAACTTGATGTTATGAGACAAGAAATTTGATATATGCTTGACAATGATATTATTGAGCCGAGTAACAGTGAATGGAGCTCTCCTTGTCTTCTTGTACCCAAACCAGATAAAACCTTTCGTTTCGTTACTGATTTCAGAAAAGTAAACTCAGTTCCAAAATCTGACTCCCATCCGATTCCAAGGATAGATGATTGCATTGATAAAATTGGACAATCAAAATTCGTAAGCAAATTTGATTTATTAAAAGGTTACTGGCAGGTCCCCCTGACACTGAGAGCTCGTGAAATATCAGCTTTTGTCACACCAGACGGCTTATTTCAATATACTGTTATGCCGTTTGGTATGAAAAATGCTCCAGCTACATTTCAAAGAATGATTAATAATATTATAAAAGATTTAGACTGTTGTTATGCTTATATTGATGATCTTATTGTATGTAGTGATAGCTGGAAAGAGCATTTAACACATTTATATGATACTTTTGATAGATTGTCACAATCAAATTTGACTGTTAATCTTGCTAAAAGTGAATTTTGTAAGGCCACTGTTGATTATTTAGGGCACACAGTTGGCCAAGGTCAAGTGAAACCTATTATGGCTAAAGTGGATGCAATTACCAATTTTCCTCCTCCTACAAATAAATAAAATGCTCCGCTGGGCGCAGCTAGATACGACCGCAGATGTCGAACCCTGAATAGTTGGGGCAATTATGAACACAACATTCAAGCTTGATACAATACTGAATTTGGATTGTGAATAAATATTTGACACAGCATAGGTTTCTGACACAGAATGAATGTTGTCTAAGAACTTAAAAATTTTTAATTTACCTATTCAAACCATATCAGTATTATTTGTTTTTATATATAAATCAGAAATAACCAATTTAAAATTTAAAATTGGGCACACATATCAATTTCTTGCTATTGCGCAATACTGTGCAATTGAAAATTTCTTCAAATATTTGACACATAATAGGTTTCTGACACAGAATAACTGAAATCAAAGAACTTAGAATTGGTCATATGATTTGAATTTATATTCAATTTTTTGCTTCTTGTGCAATACAATATGCTGTGGAGAATTGCCCCCCCCCCAAAAAATAATAATTTACCCCTTTTTTAGCTTTTGTGCATACACTATGAAGTTGCACATTGACCCCCCCCCCCCTCCCAAAAAAAAACAAAAAACAATAAAATTTATTGTAACCCCCCCCCCTTTTTTTGCTAAAAAAAATTTGAAATTTTCTTTTTAATTTATGAAATATGAAATGAGAAAAAAATTACCCCCTCCCCAATTTCTCATTTACCCCCCCTCCCCTAAATTTTGTTTTCAACCCCCCCCCCCCCCCATTTCTTTATACTTTGCAACCATAACAGCCCATTTAAATACACCATAACATATTAAAATAGAAAATGACATCATAGTCATGGATGGCAAATTTTAAATATACATAATTTAAAAGCAGTTCAGATAAGATAAACAAAAAAGCTTCATCAGGACATTTTATATTGTCAAATTTACAATGAAGTTCATTAGGGTTATTGGCAAATTTCCAATGGAAGTTGTTAATAATAAAGTTTTGATAACAGGGCACACATATCAATTTCTTGCTATTGCGCAATACTGTGCAATTGAAAATTTCTTCAAATATTTGACACATAATAGGTTTCTGAAACAGAATAACTGAAATAAAGAACTTAGTATTGGTCATATGATTTGAATTTATATTCAATTTTTTGCTTCTTGTGCAATACAATATGCTGTGGAGAATTGCTCCCCCCCAAAAAAAATTTTGATTTGGACCAACTTGAAAACTGGGCCCATAATAAAAAAACAAAGTACATGTTTAGATTCAGCATATCAAAGAACCCCAAGAATTCAATTTTTGTTAAAATCAAACTAAGTTTAATTTTGGACCCTTTGGACCTTAATGTAGACCAATTTGAAAACGGCACCAAAAATTAAGAATCTAAATGCACGGTTAGATTTGGCATATCAAAGAACCCCAATAATTCAATTTTCGATGAAATCAAACAAAGTTTAATTTTGGACCCCGATTTGGACCAACTTGAAAACTGGGCCCATAATAAAAAAACAAAGTACATGTTTAGATTCAGCATATCAAAGAACCCCAAGAATTCAATTTTTGTTAAAATCAAACTAAGTTTAATTTTGGACCCTTTGGACCTTAATGTAGACCAATTTGAAAACGGCACCAAAAATTAAGAATCTAAATGCACGGTTAGATTCGGCATATAAAAGAACCCCAATAGTTCAATTTTCGATGAAATCAAACAAAGTTTAATTTTGGACCCCGATTTGGACCAACTTGAAAACTGGGCCCATAATAAAAAAACTAAGTACATGTTTAGATTCAGCATATCAAAGAACCCCAAGAATTCAATTTTTGTTAAAATCAAACTAAGTTTAATTTTGGACCCTTTGGACCTTAATGTAGACCAATTTGAAAACGGGACCAAAAATTAAGAATCTAAATGCACGGTTAGATTCGGCATATCAAAGAACCCCAATCGTTAAATTTTCAATGAAATCAAACAAAGTTTAATTTTGGACCCTTTTGGCCCCTAATTCCTAAACTGTTGGGACCAGAACTCCAAAAATCAATCCCAACCTTCCTTTTGTGGTCATAAACCTTGTGTTTAAATTTCATAGATTTCTATTTACTTATACTAAAGTTATTGTGCAAAAACCAAGAAAAATGCTTATTTGGGCCCTTTTTTAGCCCCTAATTCCTAAACTGTTGGGACCAAAACTCCCAAAAACAATCCCAACCTTCCTTTTGTGGTCATAAACCTTGTGTTAAAATTTCATAGATTTCTATTTACTTATACTAGAGTTATTGTGTGAAAACCAGGAAAAATGCTTATTGGGCCCTTTTTTGGCCCCTGATTCTTAAACTGTTGGGACCAAAACTCCCAAAATCAATCCCAACCTTCCTTTTGTGGTCATAAACCTTGTGTTTAAATTTCATAGATTTCTATTAACTTATACTAAAGTTATAGTGCGAAAACCAAATGTCTTCGGACGACGACGCAGACGACGGACGACGACGCAGACGACGACGACGACGACGCCAACGTCATACCAATATACGACCGCAAAAATTTTGCGGTCGTATAAAAACAACTTATGAGATATTTAGGCATGATTGGATTTTATCGAAAATTTTGTTCAAATTTTGCTACTGTTGTTCAACCATTGACTCATCTTTTACGGAAAGATTCTAAATTCATCTAGAGTGATAATTGTCAAAACGCTTTTGAAAAAAGCAAATCACTTTTAATTAACAGTCCCGTTCTTATCACTCCAGACTTTAAAAAGCAATTCAAACTTGCCGTTGATGCAAGTGATGTAGGAGTTGGAGCCGTTTTATATCAAGAAACAGATGATAATGTTGTGAAACCTATATCATATTTTTCCAAGAAATTAGATAAACATCAGAAAAATTATTCCACTATTGAAAAAGAATGTTTTGCACTGTTGTCTGCACTTCAACAATTTGATGTATATTTAAATCCCACTATGCATCCTATTCTGGTTTATACTGATCATAATCCTCTCACCTTCATACATAAAATGAGAAACAAGAACCAGAGGTTGACTAGGTGGAGTTTATTGTTACAGGAATATGATATTATTGTAAAACATATTAAAGGTAAAGATAATGTAATAGCAGATGCTTTATCTAGATCTTATTAAAACTGTATACATACTATATATTTTTGTATATATTGTTCAAGAAGTTCTCGTTACACTCAAACTTCTTTTAAGGGGGGAGGTGTTATGATATTGTATTATTATATTTATTTTGATATGGTATTGTAATTATTATATTATTTATCTTGGCCTGATTTGTTTTGCGTAGCCTTATAACATGTATAATATGTTTACATAATACTTATAGTTGTTTACCAAATAATGTTATAACTGCGCAGTTTAGAAATCACTGGAACAATAATAGATACTGATGGAATGACTAGAACTTTCTATTTGACTTACGTAATAATTATGATGTGATTCGAACTTCTACCGTATTCCAGAAGTTTCCGTTCTACAGTATATATACGGGCAAGAAATTTAGACTTTCAGAGCAGAAGATATCGGACCAGACTCAGCTGTTGGATTGACACACTTCTATTTACCTTTCACACATCGTGCTTGACACTTTTATTTATGTTACATCATACTAGATTGTGACTGATTGGATATAATATTCCGTTTGGATTCCCGCAACAGTGACGAGAAGAATTCCGGATTAGGAAAAGATGAAGGATTTTGAACAGTTAAGTTGACATTTTATTTTATGTAATATTTTTGTAAACTTGTATATAATAAATCTTGTTAAATTTTATTATTGATTTGTGTCTTTTGTTGGCTACAATTTAAAAGGTGATTTCAGCCGTAACACAGTTACAAAATAAATTGAAATTTTTGATTCGAGAATTGGGAATAAATCCTAACTTGTTTTCTTCTCATAGCTTCAGAAGAGGAGGAGCTACTTTAGCTTCCAAATCAGGGGTATCTCCAAATTTAATTCAGTTAATGGGCGATTGGAAAAGTGACGCTTATAAACAATATGTGGTATATGAATTATCAGAAAAAATTAAAGTCGCAAAACACATTAGAAATTTTGTACCTGATCATTAATTATTATTTGATTTTGATCATTTAGTTTACATCTTGTAGGACAAAAGACAGTTACTTTGATCTGTGATTCCATAGGAAAACATGTGAAGCACATCAAGAATTGTAGTTTTCATCTTCAGCCATACCCTGGTGCGAGAATTCAAGATTTGACATACTTCATAAATAGTGGTTTTGTTTCCATCAACTACGACATAATCATAATTCATGTAGGTACTAATAATGTCAATTTCTGTCAGATTGCTGATTTTGAATTTCATTATAATAATTTAGTATCAGCTGTTAAAAGATATGTTAATCCAAGTACAAAAATAATTTTATCTGCAATCATTCCAAGGCCTGTAGATGATGAGCTTACTGGTAATTTTGTGACAGCTGTAAACAAAGCATTGAAAAGTCTGTGTATGAGAAGAAATGTAGATTTGGTGGCTACTTATAAGCCTTTTTTAAAGTTTGGTAGGCCAGTTTGTGATCTTTTCTCTCCTATTTGTAAATTACATCCTAATTATTTCGGAAACTTAAAGCTTACCAATTTTTATGTGCAAGTCATATCACACTGTTAAATACAAGGACTAGTCTCATTGTGTTACAGTTAAGACAGAAGGTTAAATCTTATTTTGTCTGGCAAACATAAAGGTTGGTAGCTTTTGCAATGTAGGAGAGTATCATTTTGTCAGTGTAATGTCTTCATTTTTTATGTTCAGCCATTCATTTTGAACTAACGATGTCAACCATTATTGTTGGACATTTGAACATTGTAACTTTGTTCATCAAAGTATTTTTCGGTTGCGTTTGAGTATTTAGAACGTTTAACCATAAGGGCATATGCCTATTAACACCTTATTTATTTTAAACTGTAAATATTAGATCATCAAATGATTTTTTTCCCTTTCTTTACTGTTTGGCCGTTGGTTTGGCGGTAATCATTTGATGTTTGTATTTCGATTGAACAGTAATTGTGTTTCATTAAATTTTGTATGTTTTTTGCCAAAAATTAAATTCATTTATCATACGTTTTGATTATATTTATGATATACCAATATTAATGGGAAACAGATTAAGCGAATTGTGTAATTTTTATGACATAAAAATAAATAATTGGCGCCAAAGTTTACCAATAGAGCGCACCTTGATAATCAGTTTGTTGTTTTTCAATATGAGGCTTTCGCGAATAAACTTTTTTCATTGGTTGTATTAAGAATTAGCTGAATTAACTTTACTCCTGTATTTCATTCACACATCGGTTTCCGAAAAACCCAACCCTCCCTCCCTTATATTTTTTGAGCAGGTCATTTTTCTGTTGAGTTTTCATTTCAGATTGGATCGCTTGGTGGACTCTTGGATGACGCAATGTATCTGAATATTCGATTCGTTAAATTGGGACTGACTTTTGTATCGGAAATTTGTGGTGATTGGGTATTGTGACATTTATCGTTATTATGTGCAAACAGTTCATCATTGAATGGCGGTAATCATTTGATGTTTGTATTTCGATTGAACATTAATTGTGTTTCATTAAATTTTGTATGTTTTTTGCCAAAAAATAAATTCATTTATCATACGTTTTGTTCATATTTATCATATACCAATATTAATGGGAAACAGATTAAGCGAATTTTTACTATATAGTTTCACTATCTACCTTTCCATTTATATATTTTCTATGAAGTACGTTTATTATCGACATCCACGTCAAATATTTTTTTGTTTTTGTTTACATTTTATGTACGGACTCAGTCTTGTTCTGGGTTTCAAAGAGTCAACACCTTTTTATTTTTATTTTTTACATGCTCGTGATCAAGACCATTTTGGTCGAAACGTTGGGCATTTTTAACTTTTTAGTTTGTTGTTTTTTTACGATTTTATATTTGGTTTTGTTCGACTTGTGTATTTCATACATTTTACTCGTTTTATGCCCCTTTTGACAGCTCACCATTTCCATTTATTTTTCTTGTTATCTATAACCATGGCAGCTATATTGGACGGCGCATGGGAAAACCAAACACATGTTTTAAAGGGGACCATCCGACGACCATTCCACTAAAGTTTGGTTTAAATTGGCAAAGATTCAGAGGACTTGATGAAAATGTGAAAAATTAATAATGATGAGAATAGCTCACTTGGCCTTTTAGCCAGGTGAGCTAAAAAATATATTAATATGTAGTTTGCATCAATCAGAACATTGTGACTGAACAAAAAATTAATCAAACAATATCCCCAAACTTCTTCAAAGTGCAGGGATAATGATTTCTCCCGAAACATTTCAGCTCTAGTATTTATAACTAGAGGCTCTCAAGAGCCTGTATCGCTCACCTGGATTTAACTTTTCACCTTGAGCAGACCTAAAAATTTAAGTGTTGCAGTCAATTGGCTGCTTTTTCTATAGGATTCTATGTTAACCTAATTTCAGCTGTGGCAGTCATCTTGGTTGACAGTCCAGGTCAACGGATATATTTCTAAAAGAGAACCATCTAAGGACCATTTCTGCTAAGTCTTGTTCCAACTGGCTAAGCGGTTTCAGACAAGAAGATTTTTAAATGAATTTTTCCTATAGGGTCCAATATTTAACAAAGTTTGGTGTGGCAGCCATCTTGGTTGACAATCTGGGTGATTGGACATATTTCTGATAGAGGACCTCCTAAAGGACCAATGCTGCCAAGTCATGCTCCAATATGTCAAGTGGTTTCAGACAAGAAGATTTCTCAATGAATTTTTCCAGAGGGCCCTATGTTAAATTAAGTTCTGGTGTGGCGGCCATCTTGGTTGACAGTCTGGGTCATCACACAAAATTCTGAAAGAGGACCATCTAAGGACCATTGCTACCAAGTCTAATTCTAATTGGCTTAGTGGTTTCAGACGAGAAGATTTTTCAGTGCATTTCCCATAGGGTCCTATGTTAAACTTAGTTCTGCTGTGGCGGCCATATTGGTTCACAGTCCACGAAATTAGACACATTTCTGAAAAAGGACCTCCTAAGGACCAATGCTGCCAAGTCCTGCTCCAATATGTCAACTGGTTTCTGACAAGAAGATTTTTCAATAAAATTTTCCTATAGGGCCCTATGTAAAACTGAGTTCAGTTGTGGCGGCCATCTTGGTTGACAGTCTGGGTCATTGGACACACCTCTTTAAGAGAACCATCTAAGAACCATTGCTGCCAAGTCTGGTTCCAATTGGTCAAGTGGTTTAAGACAAGAAGATTTTTCAATGAATTTTCCCATAGGGCCCTATGTTAAACTAAGTTTGGCTTTGGTGGCCATCTTGGTTAACAGTCCGCATCATTTCACATATTTCTGAAAGAGAACCTCCTAAGAACAATTACTGTCAACTTTGGTTCCAATTGGCCTTGTAGTTTCATATAAGAAGATTTTTGAAATTCACCTCCCCCCCCCCTTTTTTTCTATTTTTTGTAACAGCAGTCATGTCAGTTGGAAGTCAGGGATGCCAGACATAATTTTGGAAAAGGGGCCACCCAAGGACCATTCCACCAAAGTTTGGTCTCAATTGGCCCAGTGGTTTGAGAGGAAAAGATCTTTAAAGGAAAGTTTACGCTGGATGCCGTCTTTAAAGGGCAAAAACTCCTATAAGGGGTCAATCCATGATTTTGGTCATATTGACTTATTTGTAGATCTTACTTTGTTGAACATTTTTGCTGTTTACAATTTGTCTTTATGTATAATAATATTCAAGATAATAACCTAAAACTGCAAAATTTCCTTAAAATTAACAATTCAGGGGCAATAACCTAACAAACGGTTGACCGATTCGTCTGAAAATTTCATGGCAGGTAAATCTTGACCTGATGAACATTTTTATCCCAATGTCAGTTTTACTCTAATTGCTTTAGTTTTTGAGATATAAGACAAAAACTGCAGTTTACCCCTATGTTCTATTTTTAGCCATGTCGGCCATGTTGGTTCGCAGGCAGGGTCATCGGACAAATTTTTTAAACTAGATACCCTAATGATGCTTGTGGCAAAGTTTGGTTCAATTTGGCCCAGTAGTTTCAGAGGAGAAGATTTTTGTAAAAGTTAACGGACGACGACCGACGGGACGCCAAGTGATGAGAATAGCTCACTTGACCCTTTGGGTCAGGTGAGCTAAAAATTAACAGATTAATTTATCATTTCCCTTTTTTTTTCTAAATACATTTGTACCTTATAATTACCAATTAGACCCTACATGTCCAAATGAAAATAATTTTATTACTTTTGTTATGTACCCGTTATGTACAAAATTTGTTTTTTTAACTTACTTCCATATCACTGCTAAAATATCTTACCATGACAGTTAGCTGCTTGTCAGTTGTTTCATCTATCATTATGCTGTGATAATTGCTGGTCTTTATTTCCTTTAGAATTTTGTTGTTTACATGTTCTGAAAGTGTCTTACATTGTACGCCAACTTGTGTAGTTTATATTCACTCCCTTTTTCAGCAAGTTCAGGTTATCACATCCTTTGAAATGCTTTAGCCAGGTCAAGTAATGGTAGGTAGTGGGTAGTAAGTGCAATTTCTTCTTTTGCAAGCCAATACATATATCTAAGGCCTAGAAAAAAAATCTGTTTGGTTCGGGTTACATGTCCAATAAATTTAGGTAGGCATTTTTTTTCTTGCATGTTATATCTTTACAGTAGATTGATTTCTTTAATGTAAATGAATGGTAAGTATAAAATTTGACAATATTAGAGCCCGTACTTCCCAAGTTGTATCTTCATTTGTTTTTTCATGAATTCATCGTCAATATTCATAAAAATGGTCATCTTAAATCCTAAAAAACAACGACAAACTTCAAACAACCGGCCATGTTTTGATATGTGGGCAACATGTGGTTATAATCCAGATTGCAAATGGTACCTAAGGAATATTTATTTGATTTATTTCTTTCGTCTTCGTATACGATCAATGTCAATTCAATTTAAGGACTATAGAAAAAGAATTATGAAGTTTGTTTTTTTTTGTTTAGTTGGGGTTTTACGCTGTTTTCAGCACATTTGGCTATTTCGCAGAAGCAAGTTTTTATTGGTGGAGGAAGCCGGAGTACCCGGAGAGAACCACCAACATTCGGTAAGGAAATTGGCAATCCTTGTCAATTTAGATAGGATTCGAACACACCCCGCCACAGGTGAGATTCGAACTCACAACCTCAGTGTTGACAGGCTAGTGATAATTAGTAGTCATGACGAACTACCTAGACCATTCGGCCACCGAGGCCACCAGAATTATGAAGTAAAATATGTTTAATTATATAATATTAATTCAAATTTTATCCTCTTTATCAAACAGGAAAACAGAAGCATAATTATACCGAACTTTAGTTTGTTGTTACTATCTTAACCTAACTTCCAGGTGCAAAAAATCGATTAGATTTGTTTAAAATTTGGTATTTATAACTTTTATTTTCATGTTTTGGATGAATAAACTTATTTGTTTTGAGGAATGGAAGACATGATACTGACAAGAACTAATTCAGTTCATGAACAATATTCAGTTCCTTTACAAATCGAAGTACGCAATTTTGTTTTTATTCAATGCTGAAAAATAGGGTCACGTATTTTTTTTATGTAGTGTTGGGAAACCCGAACCAAACAACTTTTTTTCTAAACCTAAAAGCACCAATCAAAGCTGCCCTCTCGAGTGTACATATTGTCCATTAAGTGACTGGTGAATGTCTTGGTCCTTTCCAGCGAGTATGGCTTGTGCTTCCAGTTCAGTTGCCTCCTGATGCATTTTTTACCTCTGGTGATGGCGAAGGCTTTCCTTAATTAATGATGGACATGGAGTAACCAACCAAGTGTCACTGCCATTTTTTGGTCTTTTGTTGAATTTAATACAATAACTGCAAAACATACCTACAAAGTAAACAAAACATATAAACATTTTCTTTTGAAATGGGTAAAATTAAGACTGGTTTTCAATTGTAACATTCATAATTTTTCAATATGCGTGCAGATAACACCTTTTACTGCAAAAAAATAAATTTTTTGTCAGATTTGTTTTTGTTTTTCTTATAGAAGACACATGATGCTTTAAAAACATGAATTTTGTTTCATCTGAACTATGCAGATATTATAAATAAAAAGAAACAAAGTATATGTCCCAAAACCAAAAATTTGGTCAGTGAAGTTACGTTTTAAATTTTGGTATGCTATGTACCCTATCTTTTTATAAAAGTGCATAAACATAATATTGCTTAGGGAACAACCATTTAACTTCAAAGGGGGGGGGGGGGTATGATTTTTTATATGGGTTTGAAATTTTTTTTTTCAAGGTATGGACACAATTTCAATTTTTCCGACTACAATCAAACCAAATTATTTTTTTTTCTTACCAAATGGAATCAATAATTTTTTTTTAGCAATACCCAGAAAGTAATATGAAATCATTAGCAGTAAATAAAACTGGTATATACTATGAATTTGTTTTTATAATAAAACATTTGCATATACTTTTCATTTGTATTTTGTTTTTGTATATCAATTCCTTAAGAAATGGAATATAACATTATTTTCCATGTACTTTGTATTTTACTATAATAATCATAATTCCACACAGTACTGAGTAGACACACATTGGGTATATGCACATGTGTGCATATTTAAACAAGAGGCTCAAGAGAACTGAGCATGTATCGCTTACCTGACAGTCCCATAATCAACCCATTTTATTTCATATCAACTGAAAATTGTAATGGACATTCCATAGATGCTTCATACCATGTATTTGTTAATTTGGCTATTTGGTTTCAGAGAAGCTAAGAATTCATCATGGCTGCCATATTAGCTGTCCAACCTGGACGAAATATGCAGACTTTATAAGGTCCTTCCACAGATGCTTCATTCCAATTTACAGCTCATTTGACTTTGTGGTTTGAGAATTTTTTTTTGGAAATTTTGACAAATCAGAAATAAGAATTCATCATGGTGGCCACATGAGTTCTTTGACTGGAACAAAATGCGCCAACTTTATAAAGGTCCTTCCACAGATGGTTCATACCAAGTTTCAGTTCATTTGGCTTTGGGGTTTTAGAGGAGAACATTTTTCAAAATTTATCCAATCAGAAATAAGAATTCATCATGGCGGCCATATTAGTTGTCCCACTGGAACGAAATATGCAAATTTTATAAAGGTCCTTCCATAGATGCTTCATACCAAGTTTCAGTTCATTTGGCCTAGGGGTTCCAGAGGGGAAGATCAAAATGTAAAAGTTTACTACAGATGGATAGACGACGGACGCCAAGTGACAACAAAAGATCACATTGCCCTTTGGGCCAGGTGAGCTAAAAAGGAACAATGCTTTGATTGTCATGATTGTTGCTCTTCATCTTGATAGTTATAATCACTGAAAGGTCAAGTAAGACTGAAAAACTAAGAAAAATCCTTTATTATGTTCAAAATAAATTAAGTCAGGTTTGTATTAAATAATGGTCTAAAGCTTTTCTTGTAATGCTTGTGATTTTTTAAATCAACTCTTGGATTCAATTTTTTTATTTTTTTTTTTAAATATATCTAAATCAGAATTTTTTTTCCATAAAACATCACTGATCTTTCATGTTACATTACTGACATAATGCATTCAAACATACTAAAGTTTTAATTCTTGTCATAAATCAACTTAACTTTGAGTTTTCATGTATTTGTACACTGTATCCTATTTCAAGGTGTTCTCCATGAAAGTTTATAATATACTTTCTATTAGAATTCAAATGTAACATTTTAATGTTACATCACTGACGTTTAACTCACTAGACATTTGCAAATATTTCTGAATGCTTCCTTTTTTTGTTTATGTGCATATCTGTTAATATATACTGCACTGTGGGATGTTTTTTTAAGTTGAATACTTAAAACAGAAAAAAAATATTAATAGAAGTTGGGTTACTCCATGTAACATTACTGACAAATGTATGTACAGTTGTATCTCTACAAAATTGGCATTCTGTTATCTTAATAAGGTTTGAATACCTATTTTTAGTTTTTTGAAGGATTGGAAGTTTTAATAACTTTAAAATGTAATGAGGAGGTTATATCAGTACTGTTAATATTTAAATGTATGAATATAAATACCTATATATACACAATACATAGTCATTGTCGGAAAATATAAAATTTATTTGGGTGAGCTTTAGCGAGCCTTTTCCCCATGTTTCACAGCGAGCCAAAATATATTTTATATTTTCCTAGAATGACTTTGTATTGTCTAATTATCCTGTATCCCCTTTAGATGCGTAAAATGCTTAAAATTAAGTTTGAAATTGAAGTCCAACTGCCATGTAAACGTGGGAAATGCTACGACGTCATCTGGTCCATTCACTACTCTCCTCGCGCTCTTCATGTAAACAAGTATCAGTAGATTTTATTAGGTCATTGACCTAATACGACTAAAGTTTATTCTACCCTTGTTCATGCTGTTATTAGACCGGAAATGGCTTGATTTCAGGATAAAAATAATTAGTAGTATCTACCAAATGAATTAAAAATCATAACCAATAAATAAAAAAGAAACCTTCAATTATTAACATTTTTTCTGTATCCTACTAAATCATGATCAGAAATTAATTTTAAACAAATTTATTCCTGAATTATTGTTTTTTCAGTCTATTTGGAGATTCAAATACCAAAACAATGAAAGAGGGAATGCAAAAGCTACACTGTGTAAACAAACAACAAAATGGATAACAGGGAAGGTATACAATGACATACCAATCAACCAAAGCAACCCATTTGACAGAACTCCGGACAAAAAAATAAAATAAAAGAGTCCAAAACACAACCATGATCACAACAGAGAGTTGGGATATTCTGACTTGGTACAGACACTGAACAGTGGTGGGGTTAAACCAGTTTTATGGGTACCCAAACTTCCCTCTTGTCAACATGATCTATCCTGACATTCTGGTGTATAAAAAACATTATAAAAACAATTGCAGTATCATTACCAACAAAGTGACCACTTGCTAGAACTGCAAAATTACACTGAACGGTACATAATTTAGATAGCAGGGTCAGAATGTGCTTGTTTTAACTGTAAAACTAGCTACGGCTCCCATAGCTGTATCCTGATCTAATAACAGATCTATGCAGAAGGGAGAGATATTACATTTATAGATTACAATTACATTTCAGAGGATACGTACATGGGCAAAGGAAGGATCATGTATTATCAGAGGATATCTTTTGCATTTTATTGTTATACATTTTTCATAATGAATAGTAACAGTAGATCTAAATAGACTGTTTGGCTGTTTTAAATCAATATCTTGGGGCCATTCAGTGGTTTGTCTTGTTCAACAGGCTGTCATTCATCACATTTTGTCAAAAGATGATCCACAATGTAAAACTTAATATATTACTGCATATTTCCAAATGATATTTTCTATCACAGACATGCATTCCATATCCTTTTTCGTACTGTCAGTACTGTTACTGCAGTTGTCAGTAATGTTACAGAAGCAAGAAAAAAAATACCATTTATATTATCTTGAGCTCATTTTTGATTAGGTTCATTCTCTGTATGTCTTTGTTGAGTAGGTAGTTTGCTTTATAACACATAATATTTTTAAGTCAAAGAGTAAATTGTTTAGTCATTTTAAAATCTATGTCAGTGATGATACATTGTCAGTCATTGATGTAACCATGTGTGTCCATGATGTAACTTGATATATTATCTTCGTAAGACAAATAATTACAGCTTAATTTTAAATGCAAATTCTGCAGTTTGATTTACCAAATTCTACAACGCCAACATATATAGCTGTTTTATGTTTATTGTTTATTTTGTAGGACTTTTGGAATTTAAAAGATTTTTTAATTGGACAGTGTCTTTTAATTTTTTATATTTTAAACATTTTCATGTCATATTTGTTCATCTAAAACTCAAGTTGGATAGTTAGAAGAATGGACTTGAGACAATTTATAGTACTGTGTTGTACTTTTGAAAGAAAATATATTAATACATTCTTAAATTTTGAGATTTCTACCAATTTGTACTTTGATGCATATTTCACCACTTCTACAAGAAATATGTGATATAGTTAAGCTTTCATTTTTGGGATATATATTGTCTAAGTATCAACAAATGCATCTGTTATGATAATTTTTTTCTTTGCTCGTATTCATATTTGAGTTTGTGATTTTCCAAATACCTCCATTTTTTTATATTGACTCGTATACTTTTTTTTTCAACTCTAAAAAACTACCATTTTGAGTAATTTTCTTGATGTATTATATACATGTATACATATATTCATAATTTCAATGCTGCAATTTTGAATTTAATAAATTTTAATAACTCTATAACAGCTAGCAGTAATAATCATTTTAAAGATAAATCCAATTATATTAAAATTAATGTTTGAGTCTTATTACGTCACTATTATACATTGTCTCATCTTTTTATTTCATTTAAAGCATAATAATTATTTATACCACTAAAGATGAAAAATGGAAGTTCGCTGGTCATGTTTTTGAATTTTTGTCAGCTATTCAGAATCATCTGGTTTTATCCATTTGAATGCCATAAATTATTTTTCCTCCTAACACCCATTTTTCTTTTCATAAAGAGGATAAATATACCTAAGGAGCAATCCAAAAAACGTAATCCATTAGACAGACAAAACCCAGGAAGACAAATTAAATGAACAACCACAAGCACAACAAATAAACACTGAAAACTAAAAAACAATGAACAACACGAACTCCTATAAAAACAAGAGCAGACACATTACATGTCTCGCCTGAGTATTCACATGGACACAAAACATTTTTGCAAAATAATGATTATCTGATACCCAACATTGCAAGTCAAAGGAAAATGTGTTAAAAGAAATAGTAATGGCCATGCAGGCGATAGTTTGTCTGAAAAATCTAATGCATGTCATTCAAGCCTATAACAGTGGCCAAGGCGAGCTGATAGGTCTGAAATTCAAGCACTATCTATTGACCAAATATGGTTTGTCTATGTACTGCAAGTACTGAGAAATGGATATTATTTTAAAACGTGAAACAAGTCAGTCAAAGTATGAAATAGAGGTCAAAAGTGAGGTGTCAGATATTAAAGTGCTATATACTAAGAACTTCTATCAACCAAATACTGTGGGTCTCGTTACAAATGTAGTACAGTTGCCGACAAATAGACTAAATCATGAAAATGTATATTAAGTCACTCAAAGCATGAAATTCAAGTCAAGTTCAGCTGACAGGTGATAGACTGGCATGTATCCACTAATAACTCCTACAGACCAAATATGATGGGCCTAGGTAATACATGTACAGTTGCTGAGAAATGGACTTAATCTAAAAAATGTAACACAAGTCACTCAAGCATAAAATTGAGGTCATAGTCCAGAGACAGGTGTCAGACTGGCATGTGTCCACTAAGAACTATCTATTGACCAAATATGTTGGGTCTAGGTATTAAAGGTGCTGAGAAATGGACCTAATCTCGAAAAAGTTACAAAGTCACTCAAGCATGCAATCACGGTCAAAGTCCAAAGACAGATGTCAGACTTTCATGTACCCACTAAGAACTATCTATAGACCAAACACAGTGGGTCTAGGTATTACAGCTGATGAAAAATCGACTTAATCAAGAAACTTAGATGAAAGTCACTCAACAATGAAATTGAGGTCAAGGTCCAGAGACAAGTGTCAGATTGGAATGTACCTGCCAAGAACTATCAATAGACCAAAAACAGTGGGTCTAGGTATAACATTTGATGGAAAATGGGCTTAATCAAGAAACTTGGATGAAAGTAACTCAACCATGAAATTGAGGTCAAGGTCCACAGACAAGTGTCAGACTGGCATGTAGCCACCAAGAACTATCAATAGAAAAATACGATAGATCTAGGTATTACAGTTTCAGAAAAATGGACTTAATCGCGAAAATGTGACCCAGGTCACCCAAGCATGAAATTGAGATCATGGTCAAAAGGCATGTGTCAGACTGACATGTACCCACCAAGAACTATCTATTGACCAAAATGGTGGGTCTAGGTATTCTAGCTGCTGAGAAATGGACTTAACCACGAAAATATCACAAAGTCACTCAAGCATGAAATTGAGGTCAAGGTCCCAAGCCAGGTGTCAGACTGGCATGTACCCACTAAGAACTATCAATAGACCAAATATGGTTGGCCTTGGTATTACAGTTGCTGAAAAATGGATTTAACCACGAAACTTGGACGCAGATTTTACATCTATGTTTATGAAGTCAGTGAACCATGAAAATGAGGTTAGGGTCATTAGACAAGTATACTGAGGGAAACCTTATACGATAAGCTATCTGTGTACCATTAATCATATTTGTAGGTATTATATGTGCAGAGTTATTAAAGTTTTAAAAAAGTTTATGCCGCCGCCGGAAAGTAACACCTATATCTTGTCTTCGCAACTTTTCATCACAGGCGAGACTACCAGGAGTGAACTCAGGTGCTCCAGAAGGGTAAGCAGTTCCTGCCCCCCATTGTGAAGTTCAACAAAGTCAATCTGGTGGTAGTAACAAATCGGTGGAGGTACACAAAATGTTACGACAGTCGGAACAGGTCCAACATCATCTTAGATATTGGAACACTGTAACGGTCAATCAATTCGTGATGACGACCATACAATTTCCTAAGAGATGACATCAACTTATCCATGATAAAACCCTGGTTAAGAAGCTTTTGTGACAGCAGTAATCCTCTTTGTCGAAAGTCATGGTAACTCACGCATGCCCTTGAATATCGGATAAGCTGAGAAACGTAGACGCCATATGCAGGCGATGCTGGTATATCGCTACTCAAGAAGGGTAAGTTAACAATTGGAAAGTCGAGGTCATCACATTTGTCATAAATCTTTTGCATAATAAGCCATTTGTAATAAAATGCTCCGCTGGGCGCAGCTAGATACGACCGCAGATGTCGAACCCTGAATAGTTGGGGCAATTATGAACACAACATTCAAGCTTGATACAATACTGAATTTGGTTTGTGAATAAATATTTGACACAGCATAGGTTTCTGACACAGAATGAATGTTGTCTAAGAACTTAAAAATTTTTAATTTACCTATTCAAACCATATCAGTATTATTTGTTTTTATATATAAATCAGAAATAACCAATTTAAAATTTAAAATTGGGCACACATATCAATTTCTTGCTATTGCGCAATACTGTGCAATTGAAGATTTCTTGCTATTGCGCAATACTGTGCAATTGAAAATTTCTTGAAATATTTGACACATAATAGGTTTCTGACACAGAATAACTGAAATCAAAGAACTTAGAATTGGTCATATGATTTCAATTTATATTCAATTTTTTGCTTCTTGTGCAATACAATATGCTGTGGAGAATTGCCCCCCCCCCAAAAAAAAATAATAATTTACCCCTTTTTTTAGCTTTTGTGCACTACACTATGAAGATGCACATTGACCCCCCCCCCTCCTCCCCCCCAAAAAAAAACAAAAAACAATAAAATTTATTGTAACCCCCCCCCCCCTTTTTTTTTGCTAAAAAAAATTTGAAATTTTCTTTTTAATTTATGAAATATGAAATGAGAAAAAAATTACCTCCTCCCCAATTTCTCAATTAACCCCCCCCCCCCCCCCCCCCGCTAAATTTTGTTTTCAACCCCCCCCCCCCCCCCCCCCCCATTTCTTTATACTTTGCAACCATAACAGCCAATTTAAATACACCATAACATATTAAAATAGAAAATGACATCATAGTCATGAATGGCAAATTTTAAATATACATAATTTAAACGCAGTTTAGATGAGATAAACAAAAAAGCTTCATCAGCACATTTTATATTGGCAAATTTCCAATGGAATTTGTTAATAATAAAGTTTTGATAACAGGGCACACATATCAATTTCTTGCTATTGTGCAATACTGTGCAATTGAAAATTTCTTCAAATATTTGACACATAATAGGTTTCTGAAACAGAATAACTGAAATAAAGAACTTAGAATTGGTCATATGATTTGAATTTATATTCAATTTTTTGCTTCTTGTGCAATACAATATGCTGTGGGGAATTGCACCCCCCCCCCCCAAAAAAAAAAATAATTTACCCATTTTTTAGCTTTAATTTTGGACCCCGATTTGGACCAACTTGAAAACTGCTCCCATAATAAAAAAACTAAGTACATGTTTAGATTCAGCATATCAAAGAACCCATAGAATTCAATTTTTGTTAAAATCAAACTAAGTTTAATTTTGGACCCTTTGGACCTTAATGTAGACCAATTTGAAAACGGGACCAAAAATTAAGAATCTAAATGCACGGTTAGATTCGGCATATCAAAGAACCCCAATAGTTCAATTTTCGATGAAATCAAACAAAGTTTAATTTTGGACCCTTTTGGCCCCTAATTCCTAAATTTTTGGGACCAAAACTCCAAAAATCAACCCCAACCTTCCTTTTGTGGTCATAAACCTTGTGTTTAAATTTCATAGATTTCTATTTACTTAAACTAAAGTTATTGTGCAAAAACCAAGAAAAATGCTTATTTGGGCCCTTTTTTAGCCCCTAATTCCTAAACTGTTGGGACCAAAACTCCCAAAAACAATCCCAACCTTCCTTTTGTGGTCATAAACCTTGTGTTAAAATTTCATAGATTTCTATTTACTTATAATAGAGTTATTGTGCGAAAACCAGGAAAAATGCTTATTGGGCCCTTTTTTGGTCCCTGATTCTTAAACTGTTGGGACCAAAACTCCCAAAATCAATCCCAACCTTCCTTTTGTCGTCATAAACCTTGTATTTAAATTTCATAGATTTCTATTAACTTATACTAAAGTTATAGTGCGAAAACCAAATGTCTTCGGACGACGACGCTGACGAAGGACGACGACGCCGCCGCCGACGACGACGACGCCAACATCATACCAATATACGACCGCAAAAATTTTGCGGTCGTATAAAAATCTTATAAAATCCTTATTATTTAATGGTCTTTGAGAAATAAAACTTGTCAATGATAAAGCTATGTAAAATCAAGACAGCATATTTTTCCCGCCAAATTTTCAATGGCTTATATCTCGAAAACAAGCACACGGACCTATAATTTTTTTTCTCACTCTTTCAGTTCCTTTATTAATCCACTATCAATATTGACCAGTTTTATAAAAAGCTTGTTATTTTGAAACTGTGCAGCAAACATCCTTAAGTTTATATTAGGAGTTTATGTAAAATTCAAACTTAAATCTATTTGGATTTGATGCAGCACCAATAATTGTTTACCACTTTCATTAATAAAATTCAAGTTAGTCACATCAAGATCTATTGCAGCACACTTTATACATGTAACAATTTGTGTCTCATTGCCTAGATCATATAATGATAAAAATATTTACCAGTCTTGTTTGTTGTGACTATAAGACATGGAAATTGCTATTTCCAATTTGGGTCTATTCCTGATTGTCTGAGTTTGTTCAGCTTTGGAGTCTTTGGTGATGCCGGTTCATTGGAAATTGGGTCATCTGTGTCAGATTCCAAGTTGACAAAGTCTTGATTACATTCACTGCTACATGTAGGTCTGGATAACCATTTTGCTAAAGCTGATTTTGAGGGTGTAAGTCTCCTAATATTCGATCCTGGTTCTGTCATAATCGTACAAATTGTTTTGATTCCTTTTGTCTTGAGTCGCCATATATATTTATCCCAGACATATTCCTGTATCACGTACTACTAGAGTTCAACTAACAACAGAGTTATAGTTTGGTAGTATTAAACAAATTCACATTATCCAACGAAAATAATGAACATGTTGAAATAGAAATTAATCAGTTTTGTAAATTACGTACCACTGTGCAATGTCAACAGTCCAAACATGATAATTTACAACACGTCGTATTATAAAATGCAATTGATTAAAATTTGCTGCCTCAATAACAATAAACTAATAAATCCTACTGTTTGGAGCTGTTGGGTGGAATGCGAGTCAAGTCGCCCCCATGACAAGTCGCCCCTCCTAATTAAGACAAGTCGCCCACGTCATTAGGACAAGTCGCCCACTTCATCAAGACATTAAGTCGCCCCCTCATTAAAGCTTTCACTTACGATTGTCGATGATGATAGTTAAAGCTGATTAATTAATTAATTAAATTTAATCAATTATTTGGCTGGCTATGCTAATGAGGTAAGCTTGGCTTTTCAATTTTAATTAGCTTGGATAATTTATAATGATAAAAAAGGAAATCAGCTTTGGGTATTCACTTGAACAGTGTCACAGCCAAAAATCTGCATGAATACTGAAGATTTGTCATTTTCGATCATTCAACCTAACAATGGCTGACCTTACTCCTTGCCTAGTCTGCGACAAAGACCTTAGACCACGTCAAGAAGTACTAACATGTATTACTTGTAGAAGAAAGCAGCACAGAACTTGTGGCACAGGTAGTCACATCTCGCCAGTGACGGATTTTTATCAGCAATAAATAATAGCAATTTATATTAAACCCAATCGCCTAGTTCTTTGTTAAAAAACCCTAGATTGATAGTTACACATGAACATACATTTCAAGTTCAAATTTATAAATTACTGAACGTACGCAATGTCTTCATTTCAGTGTACATAAAGTATTTCAAAATTAAATTTATAAATGTTCTGAAAGTATTTGAGTTTGTATCGGTTTATTTTATCATGGAAATATATTTAAATATAAAAAAACAAAGTTATTATAATTTCAGGGAATAATAAAAGTATATATACTTTTATTATTCCCTGAAATTATAATAACTTTGTTTTGTTTGTGTATTAACATGTATTTCCAGGAATGAATACCGATTTATGCTCAGGACAACTGGTGTTGTTCTGTTCCAATGCCACTAGTGAACCTACTCTACAAGGAAGCCAAGCTACTACCAACCCAGCTGAAGATGGTGACCGAGGGGAAACTGCGACGCTACCATCTAGGAAGAGGACAACAATTCTACAACACAGGATCTTCACCTTGTGGGACCAGTACTGAGACAACCAGATCAGCCCCAACTAGCTCCTGAAGAAGTGTGGGAAGATTTATGGCGGCCAGTGAAGACTTTGTTTATGTATATGTTTTGTATGTCTTTGTTGTAAATTATTTGTTAATTATTTGCCACTGAATTATATATCTCTTGAATAAAATGTATTTAAGCTTGAATACGAATTTCTCTTCATTTTGCCTTATCACGACCAAACACAAACAAATTGCCGTCAAATAGTTTTGTAGATAAGAATTACAATGAAGCATATGAACATGATCACAAACTTTACATCAAAACACGATAAAATCTAGGTTAAATAACCACAAAATGATCTGAAAAATTAGCAATTTATTGACTTGAAAACACGTTTTTAGGAAATACCGTTTTTAGATGCGTAAATATTCCTTTATATCATATTCTAAGTGCACTTTTACAGCTTTTAAACCAATATCTTAACATATATCTTTAGATTAGAGAGTGGGCGACTTGTCTTGAGAGAGTTTTTCAACAAACATATTAACATACATCTTGAGATTAGAAGGTGGGCGACTTGTCTTGGGGGGGGGACTTGTCTTGGGGGCGACTTGACTTGTTACCGGTTGCGTGTATTTAATAAAAACATTTATCATATTTGCACTAACATGACTAATGAAACTGCACAATCGATGATAACACAAACAACTCCTGAGCACGTGTTAATTTTGTTATTGATATAACCACTAAGTAATTACCAGAGCATTGGAAAAATTATTAACGATAAAAATTATACCGCTACTTAAAAAAATATACTGCTACGGCGATTTGGTGGCATGACAGCGAAAAAATATAGTGCTACGGCACCAAGGCGCTAAACAAGGGCCCAAGGAAAACACCGAATTCTCCATTGAAACAGATACGATCAGCAAATTTAGACACATGTAGTATCTCTGTACTGAGATTTTTTTTACTCTGGATGCAGCAATTTTACTTCAGATGTGTCCACGTATGTAGGCGATTCCAGACCTTTTCCGGCCGTTTCCAATAGGATACTAACATTAGTAAACAATGTAATGGCCACAACCAATATTTACCTGTGAAAATCAGGTAGTCGTCTTGATTGAAAATGGCACAATGTTTTTCAACAATGACAGTGTCAAACAATGAGGAAAGATGATAAATGCTGACAAATTATCAATTTTCATTTAGTTTCAAGTGATGAGTCCATATGACTCACCAAGAAAAATTCCTACGAGGAACCCGCAATTTTTCCACACATGGACAGCTGGTCAATACAGCCAAACAAAATTATATCCCTTTAAATTTTTAAACAATGATATCTGCAACATGAGACACTGGCAATGGGTCAATCACCCTACAGTGGAAGGGTCTTTAATACCCGAGTTGCTAAAATTCATACAAATTCTATTCATATAAATTAACAAAAGCTGGCAGCACAAAAGGAGCTACTAATGCATGCAGAAAAATGTGAACATCTCATAGCCCACCTTCGAACACCCATGTAAAATTAAGTAACTGTTATTGTAAACTAGAGGCTCTCAAGAGTCTGTATTGCACACCTGGATTTAACTTTTCACCTGGAGCAGGACTAAATCTAAGTGTTGCAGTCAATTTGGCTGGTTTTTTTTTATAGGATTCTAAAACTAAGTTTGGCTGCGGCAGTTATCTTGGTTGACAGTTCAGGTCAATGGACACATCTAGAGAACCATCTATGGATCATTTCTGCTAAGTCCAACCATCTATGGATCATTTCTGCCAAGTCCAACTGGCTAAGTGGTTTCAGTCAAGAAGATTTTTAAATGAATTTTCCAATAGGGTCCTATATTTAACTAAGTTTGATTGTGGCGGCCACTTCTTGGTTAACAATCTGGGTGATAGGACACATTTCTGAAAGAGGACCATCTAAGGACCAATGCTGCCAAGTTTAGTTCCAATTGGCTCTGTAGTTTCAGACGAGAAGATTTTTGAATTTCCCTTAGGGGCCTATCTTAAACTAAGTTCGGCTATGGTGGCCATCTTTGTTTTCAGTTCACGAAATCGGACACATTTCTGAAATAGGATCTTCTAAGGACCATTTCTCCAAGTCTGGCTCCAAAAGAATACAATGTATGTCAAGTGTTTTCAGACAAGAAGATTTTTCAATGAATTTTCCCATAGGACCCTATGTTACATTAAGTTCAGCTGTGGCAGCCATCTTGGTTGACAGTCCGGGTCATCTGACAAACTACGGAAAGAGGACCATCTAAAGACCATTGCTACCAAGTCTAGTTCTAATTGGTTTAGTGGTTTCAGACAAGAAGATTTTTGAATGAATTTTCCATAGGGTCCTACATGTATGTTAAACAAAGTTTGGCTGTGGCGGCCATCTTAGTTCACGAAATCGGACACATTTCTGAAATAGAATCTAGTAATGACCATCGCTGCCTAGTTTGGTTCCAATTGATCAAGTTGTTTCAGACAAAAAGATTTTTCAATGAATTTTCCCATAGGGCTCCATGTTAAACTAAGTTCGATTGTGGCAGCCATCTTAGTTGACAGTATGGGTCATTAGACACACCTCTGAAAGAGAACCATTGCTGCCAAGTCTGGTTCCAATAAGTGGTTTCAGACAAGAAGATTTTTCAATGAATTTTCCCATAGAGCCCTATGTTAAACTAAGTTTGGCCATGGCGGTCATCTTGGTTAACAGTCCCAGTCTGAAAGAGAACCTCCTAAAGACCATTACTGCCAACTTTGGTTCCAATTAGCCTCTTACTTTCATAGAAGAAGATTTATGAAATTGATCCCCCCCTCTTTTTCTATTTTCAGTAACAGCAGCCATGTCAGTTGGAAGTGGGAGATGCCTGACATAATTTTGGAAGGGGGCCACCCAAGGTCCATTCCACCAAAGTCTGGTCTCAATTGGCCCAGTGGTATCAGAAGAGAATATATCTTTATTTAAAAGAATTTATGCTGGATGCCGTCCTTAAAGGGCAAAAACTCCTATAAGGGGTCAATCAATGATTTTGTTCATGCTGACTTATTTGTAGATCTTACTTTGCTGAATATTTTTGCTGTAACAGTTTGCCTTTATCTATAATAATATTCAAGATAATAACCTAAAACTGCAAAACTTCCTTAAAATTAACAATTTATGGACAATGACCCAACAAAGGGTTGACTGATTCATCTGAAAATTCCATGGCAGGTAGATCATGACCTGATGAACATTTTTACCCCTGTCAGTTTTGCTCTTAAAGCTTTTAGTTTTTTAGATAAATGGATAAAAACTGCAGTTTACTCCTATGTTCTATTTATAGCCATATCAGCCATCTTGGTTGGTAGGCGGGGTCAACAGACATATTTTTAAAACTAGATACCCTAATGATGCTTGTGGCCAAGTTTGATTCCATCAGGCCAAGTACTTTCAGAGGAGATAATTTTTGTAAAAGTTAAGAGACGACAAGTGATGAGAATATATATATATAGCTCACCTGAAATAGCTCACTTTCAGGTGGGCTAAAAATGGGAATTAATAGGTATAATTCAGATATTTGTAGCCGTTTATTGACTGATGTGGTTTTATCTGACTTTATCTGGTTCCTAATCTTTCTAAAATCTCAATGCTTTAAACGAGGAACCTGATCACATCCTGTTTATATTTTGAATATCCAGAAATTCTGCCACCTCTTGTTTATTGATAAAGCTACAAATTCACGTAATTTTATGAGATTACAAAGAAAAAGTATGACATCACAGTTAAAAAAGGAATTGTCCTACATATTGTCATGAGGTCAAATGGAGCTGAAAATTGGGGTTAAGTGGAACTGGCATTTCTACTATCAATACGTCTATACCTCTGCATGTTTTTAACCAGTCTATATTATAACCATCAAGGTCCGTGGAACCAGTCAAAAGTCTTCCTGGAATCAGCTTTTCAAATACTGCCAGATCTTGGTTTGATATCCTTTCGTAAAAACCTCGTTTCAACTGGGGATATCGGTCACTTGTTAACGGCAACGTTTTATGGATAGTTGAAGAATGGAATAACCTTAATGTTGGAGATATAAAAAGTTTCCTGTATCTTGAAATGTTTTTCATTTGTTTTGATAATTTCATGTTTTTAGCTGGCGTTTCTCTTGGGTATCTATATCTTAAATCATCAGACAGCTGATAAGATAACGTACAGGGGATAACATAGGGAGGGGAGGGAAAGTCATTGCATTAAGCTTATATGGTCCATTCGGAAAAGTTCTTGACAGTTCCACTTAAGCAGATGAAAACTCACAAATGATACCGCGAAAACCATGCTCGAGAAACAGTTAATTTTGTCAGTGGTTAAAATTGATACGATGTCAGTAAACAATTGTAAATTTATGCATATGAACTTGTATTTGCATATTTTATCAGGGTAAATTCTTCTAATGTTTACATTCTGAGTATGAATATAGTAAATAGTTCCTTGGTTTATTCAAAGTTATTTCCCATTTTTGACAATGATTTTTATTATGATGTTTTTAAAAACATTCAAAATGTGTAAATTGATACTTCATTTTATTGTATTTGTTTACCTTTAAATAAGATATGGGTCATTTTCAAAAAAAGTCCATTTTCCTGTCCACCTATGTTAAAAAAATATTCAGACATAATGGCATTATTTTTTTGTGTTTAACCAAAAGTTCGCAATTTTTTCAAACTGGCACATCTACAATGAGAACGATTTTCTCCTTGCAATCCAAAAAAAAAATTGATTTTGAAGCTCAATATTGAGCAATTTGCGAGTGTCCGGACTAAGAGAACCATGTTTGCACATTATTTTTCAATGATTTTTTGTATGTTTTCAAATCGGCAAAATTATTTTTTTGAATAGCATATAATTGAATTTTAACAAGAAAGTAAAGTCTTGAAGATATTTATATATATGCTCATAAAAAATTAAATTATGCTGGCGTCCATGGAATGCATGTCTGTCCTGTTACCGGTGCAAAATTTGCAGAGCAATAATTGTTGCCTGCAAATACGAATATCTTCTATGATGAAATCAAAAGTACACAAGTTTTCCAAATTACAACCAAAACAATAGAACGTTAGAAGAAACGGAGGCGAAGTTATAACCAGAAAAGTAAGTCAAACTGATAGCGTACCCTTTTAAAATGTCTATCATGTTACCAACAAATTTATACATTACTACACCCATACGTTCTCAAAAGGGTCACTAACTGTTTGGAAACAAAGAACGCTAACTGAAAAAACCATACAGCGATGTAAGTGGAGCTGTTGTTTCGAAATATACTCAATAAACATATAATTTTGTCCATCCTGTTACTGTCTATCCTGTTACCTTGAATAAAGTAACAGGATAGACAGTTTAAGTATTAGAATAAACAACTATGTATCTTTAGACCTGATGAAATACTTGAAAATGAAATGAAACATTTGATATTCCACATATCTTTAAGAAAAAACAAACAATTATGCAAGGTGAGTTGTTGTTTTGCAATAGAATCAATAAACATATAATTTTGTCTATCCTGTTACTGTCTGTCCTGTTACCCCAACTTGGTAACAGGATAGACAAATATGTATATGTAAACCTTCGATGTCCGTTCCTGTTACCATAGAAAAAAGCGTTTTACTAAAATTATATGTAATCAAAGAACTAAGTGTTGGATTGATTTAAAAGTCCAATATAAGCCGAATATAAGGAAGTGCTTCGGTTGGTTTTGCGTTGATTGTAGCAATTTTTGCAGCATTTGAAAATGTATTTTTAGACAGTTTTTTCAGGACACAATATTAAGTGATATTTTTATCCCGTTAGTGCAAAGAAATTAAATATTCTGTTATTGTTTTCTGAAGCACCACTAACGTATCTTTAAGAAACAAACAACATGTTTTTCACATTTTCCCTGTTGATAGTAAAAAAATTCTACACAAAATTGTGCACCATCAGTCGAAAATGTGTTAATAATATTTTTATTTTATGTCATTAAGATTGCATATTTGAGTATTTTGTTCAAGAAGTATCATATATTTTGCAAGTTTAATAAATATGATGATTCAAGCAAATTGTTTTTTCTCAATTTTGCAATGTTAAAAATGCACTTTTTTTGAAAATGACCCATATATCCTTTAAACTAAGTTTATGTTTGAAGTCGGTCCGAATTGTCCTATATTCATCGTAGGGAATGGGAGAGAAAGTCATTGCATTGGTAGCAAGACAATTCGGACCATCCATATTAAAACAATTCTGATCGACTATAAAGACGAATCGATTTATGACAATTCTATGTAGAAATTCGGACTGTTGAAGAAGACAATTCGGACCGTTACTGATCAATTCGAACCGTGAATGAAATTTGTAGTGACTATCATTTGTTAAACCAAGGACGTATATTACTTCTGTCTCAGTTGTCAGGGACAACCTATGAATTCCGTCGGCCAATTGAAGAATGGTTTTGTGTAGTGTAGTATGATGTAGATGATGTACGAATTTATGTGTAAAAGACTGAAACAATTACCTATGTGGCAGGCTAACTAACAGACCATGTACTTTATACAATCAATCATAACACCTGTAATTAACCAATGTCATGTGGCCGGGTGAACCTCAGAAGGTTAGGTGCTATTGATAATTGAATATACAGGTGCCCAGCTGAGAAAAGATTTTTATTTGGATAGAAATGCGGTTTTAAAGATGTGATTATGCAATAAAAGTTTTATGACAACTATACTTTATAATTTTACTAAGGTATATCATTTAAGTTGTTTTTTTCAGTAGAGAAATAAATATTTTTATTATATTCTGTATATTCCCCTAGCAATAGTTCCAAATCAAGATCAGTGTCCCAAGATAAAAATCTGACATGTTAATAGAGTTCAAATCACAAAGTAAATAGCAGATTTTGCAACTCGTTCTTTTTATGACATATTCGTGTATATTTCTCAAGATTAATTTTCTCAAATCAGCTTTGGTCACTTTGAAAGTAGACAATGACTCTTTTAGTGTAGCTTGGGTCATAGCCTTTCTAAATTGAATAGTAGAAAGGAAACTACAAAAGCTCATTAAATAAACAACTTACAACTTACAATCTGTCAAAAAGTAGAAAGGAAACCGCACAAGCTCATCAAATGAACAACATACAATCAGGACTAATTTATTTTTTATTATAATTAATTATAAATCATCACAGGAATTAGGAATTCATAGGTAAATGCTCAAACTAAATAAGGTTTTAATCAAAAAATTAATAATTGTTTCTAGAAGACATTTACTATTCAATAATAAAAATGTTATAACTTTGTAATTTATACGATTTTAACGGCCCTGTAAGACATATTTGATAGAATTTTTTTTTATATTTGTTTCTTTGGTTTTTTAACATCGAAAATAATAAAGAAATGGTTCAAACCTAGCAAAATATACAGGGACTTCGAAAATAACTCAATTCAGCTTCATTTACAGCATTATGACGTTAAAGGACGTCATAATTCTGCTTTAATTATTCAAAATCTTGAAAATTTCTGATTTTTAGAGGTTTTCCGTGCACGTATTGCTTCAGAAAACATTGTCCGCATTCGTGAAACAAAAATATATGTATATATCTTCAAACTTGATATCTACCTCAATAACATTCAATGAAGTTAAAAGACCAACCAAGTAATTCCACTAGAACATACCCCTCCAATAAATATCTCATCATCAAATTCCCGTGTAAAGTCAATTTCGTTTTGATAAGAAGGATTTATGAAATTTCCGGTTTTTAAATCTTATGGAAAAGTATCACTTGGCGATTCCGTTTTATAACATGAGACGTATGTAACTGATCCTTCCTCTCCGCCGACAAATAGGCGAATAGTAAATGTGGGCTTACATTAATCCTTGAATTTTAAAATTTGGAAATTATTACCTGGAGAGTGTAAAATCTCACCGTAGATTTCAAAAGGTCTTTTTTTTTTTATCATATCTAGTTAAATTATTTAGCGGAACTCCAAACGGTATCGGAGTAACACGAGGAGCGATAGGTAGGTAGATATACCGAATAGACCACCTAAAGAGTAACTATAAGTGCATCTATCTAAAGAAGGTATAGTACTAACTGCAGGAGTTAGATATATATGCTGATATTGCTAATTAGGAGTTAAGGTGATTCTTTTTATTTCATAAATATTATCTCCCCTATCTCCCCTATCCCCCCTTATAACAACGGCAACATATGTACATATTATCAGGTTTTCTGCAAACGTATATCGTAAAATATCAGCCGCGAGACACAATGTGAAGCTTTTTCGGCGAGTGAGCGTAGGGAACGAGCTAAAAAGCTTCATATTGTGTCGAGCGGCTTATATTTTACGATAATTGTTTGAAGAAAACTTGATGATAAATTTATCGTATTGTTAACTAGCAATCTTAATGGAATTTCTTATTTTCAATGGCCATCTGCCTATAACCGGATGTTTTCCTGATATATTCGGGTCAACGTTGGGTCAAACATTATGACGTCGCTGATATATTCGGGTCAGCTCATATTAGGGTCGGGTCAACTCTTTACGACGTCACAATGCCGAAATACGGGAAATTGTGAAGGCCTCAGCAGGTCGATATAGGCATGGGGAAATACGATAATTAGCAATATAACCCATTCGGAATTCGATATCTTGAGTCCCGTTAGAGAGAGCCTCTGAAAACACTCGTGTCCATTTTGCCGTATTATTCGGAAACCAGTTATTAAACATCTCGCTTCCAAAATCGTCCCAAATATGACACTCCATGAAACACGTTGAACCCCTTTTTATATCAATGAGGATAGTAGCAGTCATTTTTTTTTGGAAAAACTCCTATAATTTCTCGCCCCTCAAGTATCTTAGTTCTATACTTTGCGTTAGAGGAAATGTGAGAATATCCGTTACTTTTTGTGTTTAGTTCGGAACCGTAATCCTGGATATAATACTATATTTCTTTTCCAATACCTTGTAAAAAGCGATTCAAGGAGTGGGTCGGTTTTTCTAATTATACCACTACTACTTTGCTTTTTTTCAGTTAGATTTATAATGTTTCAAAGGCCATTCCAATCCCCATTATGCTTGTATTCCACGGACAACTCGTGCTATTTTTTATTCTTTCGACATGAAACAGTGTTAGCTCAATCCTGTCATCCTTTTAAAAGATATTTCTTTCCAGTAGATTAGCTGTTCTATATTTAATCTGATTTTGAATTGGGTAGGCATAGCACCTTTCTTTCCTTCACGAAAAAACCAGGTGTATACCCAGTAAATAAAGAGTTTCACCCTTATCAGTCGGTTTTAAAGTCAACGTCCAATTATCATAATCTTCTTTAATATCATCATTATTATTATACACATCATCCAATAACCACTTGACTCTAGCATAGTTATCCCACTCGGGGTTCACCGTAGCGAGAAATGATGCGGCTTGCATCTTTTCGTACTTTTTTTTCGCAGATTTATCAACAAATCTTCTTAGTCCTTTCTTATAATCATCATCATTAACAAAGTCCTGAATTTTTGTATCCACCTCATTCTTGGTATATAAGTAAAGTCAAGAAATACCAAAGGGACATTCGAAGGAGAGAAAAATCGCAACAACTAACAAACCCCGGAGAACAACTAAGACAAGACCAGAACAATACACGCACTACAACTAAAAACCAAAAACATATGAACAACATGGACCTCACCAAAACATAACCGGGGGCAGACTCAGGTGCTCCGGAAGAGTAAGCAGTCTCTGCTTCCTGCAGGACACCACGCTGCCCATGTCAAATTCGGTATGAGGAAGGGATAATATCAATGGAACAGGTCTTTTCTGATCTAGTGTTGGATTTGGAGCATATCATTGAATATAATAAGTTGAATGGACTAGACAAGACAATAAATCTAGTATTGGATGAAAATGTAGATGATGACTTTATCGATCTAGTGACAAAGAGGTACACCCCACAAAGGGGTACTCAGATTCAGCAAAGAGGATATTCAGAAATCTGGTCTCCCTCTCGTCACACCCACTAGTTAAGACAAGCAGTAAATACAAACATATTTTATGCAATAATACTGATAGTCTTTTAAATCGATTGGAACTTTTGATCGGGAGTATAGACTCTGGTAATACTATTGTTGATCTATTGAACGAAGGAATGTCTATTATAGATACTCTTTTGCAGAGTGGGGAGATAACAGAAGAGCAACACGAGTCGCTGTATAGAAAACATTTTGAGTAATGAAAAATAGAACAGAAAATTACATTGTCTCGTGCTCGTGCTAGATAAGAATAAACAATACGTATTTGGTCTATCTCAGATAAATACTATGACGTACAGTTGGTATAATATACCCGAGTCATATAATAATAAGAAAATCAAACACAGTGTTGACTCTGGGAGTACATTTGATGAAGTAATCTTCGCCAACGGAAGTTATAGTTACGAGGACATATCCACATATATAGCTGAGTACCTGTCGGTAAATGATATTATTATATAGTAATAAATATTTCCCTATTTAAACCATTAAAAAAAAATGTGCAGTATATTCTTGTATTTTACTCCTAACCTCGACCGTCTTGGTAATATCCGTGAAAAATACTGATGCGTTCCGAACATCGATTTCCATATTTTACTCCTCCCTGTCGTTTGGAAAAATTAAGATGGCGGAGGACGATATCGCCTTCTTGTTAAGCAGAGGGGAATTGGTACAAAAAAAATCATATTGCACTAGTGCAAATATGACAATATTGTTCCTAGTAAAATATAGGTATGAATTAGAAAATGTCATTTAAACAAGATAAAATATCACTAGAGGCATAAAATATTTATTACTATATAATAAAAGGGTTATTGCATGAATATTGGTGAATATAGTTCCTCGCAGTATATCATATTGCACTCGCACGCTCGTGCAATATAACTGCTCGGAACTATATTCACCAATATTCATGCAATAACCCTATAACATTGAAGATAGTCCAATTACGTTAAACTTTGATTTAAAGAGCTTCAAAGTACTAATCTCACTAAACGCCAATACTCAACTGGATCTGAGAGAGGGAAACTTTGCTGATTTAATTGGATTTGATAAGAAAATAGTGACGGAGACAGAGTACGGTAGTAAATTACCTAATATAACTAATGGGATTGACTCTATTTACATACATTGTGATCTGTTGTAGATGGGAAGTTTGGTGACGTCATCTACGAATTTAGTACTGCAAATTTGTCTAGGAGTTACCAATTTGAACGAGAACCGTACCAAGTAGGATATTCGAGAGTAAATAAGATAAGAATCGATTCTATTGTGTTTGGGTGATAGAAATATTGATCTAAATGGTGTTGATACTAGCTTTACTTTTATTCTCAGAGAAATATAGAGTAAAAAAAAATGAAGAGAGTGAACAATAAGGAGTTGGGAATATATATCTATGCTGAGCCTATAATGAGGGAAGAACAGTATACGAAGCAGGGTACAGGTCTATTCGATAGTATATTTAGTGCTGCAGCCAAGCAGACCGTAAAACAAATAGCAAGAGACAATAAAAAAAAAAAAAAACAGCGACCGCGGCATTAGTCACCGGGAGTAAAAACTAGGCAAAAAGTTGGGACAATACGTGGCAGAAAAACTACCACCCAAGGCGTCCCCAAAAACCACGACAATCCCAACACGCATACCGAAGGCACCCCGCGAAGCACTCCTGCCGCAGTCACCAAAACCAGGTGCGTTAATCAAGGAGATAAGAAAAGTATGATTCAGCGACAAAAATCGGTAGGTTACTGGGCAAGGGCACTCCGCGAGTCATTCAAAGAAGGATAAATAGATTATTTTAAATAGTAACAAGTAATACAAAAAAGGAGGACAATGTCATACCAAACAGATTGATAGCGATAATGCAATTAGCGTTAAGATTAGGGAAAAGGGTTGGACAACTCCAAGTTAACACAAGAAGACTTTCAAAGATGTTGCAGGGTGAGCAAGTGAAGAACACGAGAGATTTCTCCATGAAAAAGGTACATCTGAAGAAATCATCGAAGGAGCAAGGGATCGATCAGTTTAGTATTCTTCATATCAAGAACTTTTAGAGACTCGCAAATAAGAACGAATACAAGGGAATAATTTTCGTAGATAAAAATAAATCTTTTCCAATCAGTTACTGTGGATTCATTAATTTTCGTTGTATACCAATTTTCGTGGTTTTCGTGGGTCCAAGTAAACCACGAATTTAAATATCCAAGTGTTAGAGGGTATAATGTTTCATGCAATTTTCTCTTTGGTAACATATAAACACTCAAATAATTTTCTTTAAAAATATCTTGACTGTGTAAATTGTCGCGGAATTCATTTCTGGTTTTTTATTCAGACATTCAATAAAAATATTAATCCTAAGTAGGCCTAAACAATACACACTTTCTCATAAATTGCAGTAAAAACATCTTGTCAAAAGATAATAAAGCAGAAATTATTGGTCGTAATCTGACTAAATATGTATGTATATGCCCGGAGGTATTTGCATGGTGACAATTGATTGAAATTTTGTCAATCACACCTGATTAGCCTGTAATATATACAAATGACGTCGGTACCACAATACTTCCCTGAAATGAGAATAATAATAATAATTTCAAGACGATAGGAGGAGTCGAGAATATGCCAAGAGATTTTTTCCGTATGGTCATTGTAGGACCGTCCGGATCTGGTAAGACTAATTTGTTAATGCATCTTTTGTTCAAACCTCTAGTGTATTTTGACAAGGTCATTCTTTACGCCAAATATTTAAAACAACATTACTACCAGAAAATGATCATACGATTTGAGGAAATCTCCAAAAAACTGGAATCCAGAGGATTCCGCGCCGGAAGGCGCTTAAAGTGGACTTGGAGGATTTCATGCAAGTCTCAAATCAAGACGTCGAAGATATTAATACTGTCGATGACACTGGGCAGAAGACTTAATCTTTGATGACTATATTTGCTCGCAGCAAGATCAATATCCAAGTACTTTATAGGCGGAAGGCATAAAAAATTAAGTGTGATTTATCTGAGTCATTCTTATTTTCGGATACCCAAAGATTGTAGGCTAAACTGAAATTTTTACATAGTATATGATTTTCCAAGCAAAAAAGAACGGAATCTTGTCTCATCTCAGCTTTGGGTTCCAAAAGAAAAACTTGCACTGGCTACAAAAGATCCCTATTCCTTTTTATATGTAAATTTACCTGAGAAAAAAATATTCGGGTGTTTGGATAAAGAAATATGAAATAACGCTTGAAGAGCGAAATCCTTTTTTTGCACCATTTGTATGAATAAAAAATCAAACAAATAGAAAAATGAGTCACGAGTCTTACAACAAAAGGTCAGGTAAAGGTCTGATGTCACTATACCTCGATGAGAAAAGAAAGTTTTTAAAAATATTAAAGGAAGCGTGTGGCAAGCCGATTTCTTTAGAAAAAATACCATGTGGAATGTATGCAATTCTACATCTAGTAGACGGAACTATTACCGGTAGTAAATTAAGGGTGTGAGTACACGGTAATTTACCAAAATGACCGGGTAGCTGGATTAAAAATTATATTTGGTGGGATAAAGTCAATATAGAGCCTCTACTTGAAAGATTTAGGACGGAGAGACTCCAGGTCTGACATGGGAATCCAGGAATTAAATTTGTCTGGATATCCTTTCCATTTGATATATACTCTCCCATTCTTTTTATCCCGTCTGATGATCTTTTCTATCCGATATGTCTCTTGATCTGTTTTCTGGAGTTCGGGTTCGTAAAAACTACCTTCTATAGGTTCATTATTCAAGTCTGTAATTCTATACGTGATGGGATCCGTGTATTGAATCGCGGATATCGTAAATACCTCTTCAGTCCAGTTGGGTGTGTAACCCTTTTCGAACTTGCCTTACTTTTTGCTTATTCTGACCTTATCGCCCATTTGAAATGTTGGGGCCTTTGGGGATTTCCTCGCATCCGGATACAAATTACGGTAAATCGTGTTCTCATTAGAGAGATTACTTGCCTCGACTGGCTTCATTTTTATCGAAGTATGTTTCGTATAGTTTTGGTAGTACCGGTATATAATTATAGGTGTTATTAGCACTAAAGTAGCAAAGCATCTTACCCTTCAGAGTGCGATTGAAGCGCTCTATAATCACGGCCTTTCCTTGATTGAATGTGTGGTACATCTCTATATCGTGTTCCTCCAGAGGTTACTTGAACTTTTGATTGTAAATGTCAGATCCCTGATCCACCCATAATAATTCTGGGGTCCTACCCTCCTTTAGTATTTTTCTGAACCCTTCGCTCACTTCTTGTCCTATTTTTGTTTTCAGTTGCACACTCCACGCGTATTTAGAAAATACATCAATTATATTGAGTAAATACTTTTACCCCTTATTATGTCTTGAATAAGATTGGATGTCTACAAGATCGGCACTCCAAGTGATGAGGGAAAACTTTTTTCCATACTTCTTATGCAACTCCTCTGCTTATTTATCTGTCCACTTTATTTCCTCTTTTTGCTTCGCACCTGCGGTTGTTTTTTTTTACTCCGAGTCCCAATTTACTCTTGGCTCCTATTACACCCTGGACTATCACCGACCCCAAGCAGCGTGAGGCGCTAGCCAGGGAATTGCAGGATACCAAGCGTAGCATTCAGGCTAGCAATATGCAGCACCGCCTCGACAAGATTGGACTCAGTCGAGACCTCTCCAGGATGTTCAAACCCGTGGTGGAAGCCCAAAAGGAAGCTGCCTCGAAGATTACTAAAACGATAGAGGAATTGCCCACGCCGATGCCAGCCTTGCCTCCCCTGCTGAATTTGCCGATCCACTACCCATTGAACCACCTCATGACACCCAACTAGGTCCGCGAACGACTCAGTATCTACAGCTCAGTATGACTTCTCGCGCCGACCATACCTTTGGATTGAGGGTGGAGGACGACGCCATCATGATCGGGAGTTTGCCCGTCACATTCGATGGGGACGATATCTTCGTCGATGGCGTGCGCTATAAAGGTACCCCCGGCCTTTGGGAGCTCATGGTCAAGAAGCGCCCCGAATCGTTCGATCCTGAAGACCTGATGACCTATGGCGATATCCTACGAGCTTCGAACGCTATGTACCAAGGAAACTCCGTCCTCTCGCGGACCCCAAAATCAAACCGAAGCTATAAATGGAAAGAGATCGTCTCGGGCATCTACCAGCAAGATAAGTATGGCACTGGACTCCAAACGGTATTCCTGCCGAAAGAATTTGATTCGCTGATGGATCGTCTAGAACTTTGCGCCGCCTCTTATAGGGCTGGAAATAATGGGGTGCGTAACGAGATCGTGGCTATCCTCGTGAGGAAGTCCGGTCATATCAGCAGGGATGAGTACGAGAAGCTGTATCGACGGTCGTCCCATCGATCTGCGAGGAGAGAATCTCACCATCCGCTTCCATCTGCGTGAGGTATAAATAAATGGATTATCAAAAGTACGGTCTCAACTTGGAGAAGATCCAGCGTGCGGCAAAGAAGGCTGGAATTTTCTTAGACGGTTTGAATCGCGAATGGCTCGAATCTTTGAAACTCTGGGAACTTTACCAACTTTTGGGAGATTTGCAATCCTCTAGTTGCCATGGCAACGTCACGAATTCTCTGCCTCCCATCGGATGGAATCACGAAAGATGGGCTCCCATTTTCAAGGAAATAGCCGAAGCTGATAATTACGATATTGATGCCGATATCGAAGAAGGTATTCTCGAATGCAAATCTTGCCATAGCAAAACGGTCCTTTACTACTCGAAAAGAGTTCGGGCCAGTGACGAACCCGAAACGATTTACGCCCTTTGCGGATCTTGCAAGCATAAGTGGTTCATTGCTACTTGAAGTACCCACCCTTCGCGGAATTTCCCCGAGATTCGCAAAATTCTCGGGAAAATTCTAGTAGGCCGGACCCCAGATAAATGCCAGAGATTAATGCAAGAAGACTTGCAATGCTTTACGTCGCCCCATCGATCTGCGAGGAGAGCATCTCACCATCCGCTTCCACCATGCATGAGGTATAAATAAATGGATTATCAAGAGTACGGTCTCAACTTGACGAAGGGTCAGGCAGAGAAAATCCAGTAATCGTGGTCTATCTCAGCCCAGGTACTTTGCCCAATACCTACGGCGATGGGTTGTACTTGAAGAACGGACGTCAGGTCTACGACGGTAGTGGACTGATCCTTGGTCCCAATAGCTCCTTCAAGAGCATCCCCCTGCTTGGCATGCTTCTCTAGTCCCATAAATAAATGACTGATGAAATGGATGTTCAAATAGAGGATTTCCTGCGAGCCGAGATCTGTAAATACGCCCGCATGCTACGAATCTACAAGCGACTGGATAAGGTCGTCTCCGTTGGACTAGGTGCGTGCTCCGTCGGCAGTCTGCTGTTGACCAGCGGCACCATGGGATCTGCTTTGACCGGTGTAGGTGTCCCAACCTCTCTCCCCTTAGGTTCTCTCGCTTGCCTGAGTGCCATCCTCACGCTAGTGCTCTCGCTAACCTCCAGGCGGATCATCAAGAAGGTGAAAAAGCATCGCGATACCTTACGATTGGCGACATCTTATCAGTCCCAGATCGATGGCGATGCCCCCACCCCAGTCATTTGCCTGAAGAATTATTACGACGAGAAAGATCAGTTGCGCCAACCTCAACCCCCTTTCAGTGAAGATCTAGCAAAGCATAATGCGCATGCGCCGTAACAACGCCTTATCGCTTTGCTCAAGGCGTTTAGTGGTAAAAAAAATCCCAATCCAGTTATTTGGATTGGGAAATTTTTCACGCCCCTACCCCCAGATTTTTTTTACTTCCTCACCAGATCGTACGAGAGGTACTGCTGTAGATTTTTTGCCGAGCTTGAATCCCATGCTCCGAACGTAAGCGCCTTGCAAGGGACCCTTCTCTTTGTTGAGCGTGGGGCAGGCCCATACCCTGGTGGTTTCTCCGTGTCGATCCTTCAGGGTGAGGATTTTGCTTTTGTCGAGTTTTCCATCCACTTCTACCACCTCCAAGATCTTAAAGATCACCCCGGTGAGTAAATCCTTCCATTTGAGTGCTTCTTGATTCTGGTCCTGCACCCTCTCCTGGAAGGCGTCTTCGCTGATGAATTCATCCCCACCATCATATCCACTATCATATCCACTAACCTCTGGGGCGATCTGATTTATTCTCTATACGAAAGACATAATTCTTGTATTTACTATATGCACAATAGGGATGCCGTCCGTTTGCATCTGACCGTCGGGGTTGGGGGTCCTATGCAGGATTTTCCCTTGAAAAGTGGGGGTGGTGTAGAATCGGCCTTTTCACACTACTAATGACGTTTTATTTGTTGTCTTTCTTTTCGAACATTTCCTTTTGACTCTAACACCTAGGCCGTACGGGATTGCATTTTTTACTGACGAAGAATGACTTGAATGCAAATGTAAATACTGATGAGCATCTGTTTCTTTGGTAAAGAGTTCCGTTTTTATAAATCCATTTTCCAGAGTTTTTCTTATTAAGTACACCTTATATTAACCATTGAAAAAAACACAAAAAGACCAACTTCAAGCAACATTCCGCAAAAAGACCGGAGCTGGACTTAGAATAACAAGAAGACAACCGACTGGTGGATTCCTTGGTATGTTAGCCAGTCTAGCAGTACCAGTGTAGGCCAGTTTATTTGGGAAAGGACTACAGGTAGAGCTCCCAACTGGTATAGGATTACAAGTGGAGAACGTTACAAGATCATATGTAATGTAAAAAAATCGTTAAATAACTTCGATATCTTATAGTGGATTGACATATTGGGTATTACTAATTTCAGAGGGGTGTATATTCGAGACAATCTACCAAACAAACGGAATAAAAAATGAGTGTGGAATACTGAATCTTGATGATTATATTGGTGAAGGGACCCATGGATGTGTTCGGACTTTCGTGATAAACTTACCACTGCCGGAGGCATTTACTTCGATATCTACGGTCTTCAACCTCCACAAGAATTTCTTGATTATATAAAGACTAAATGTTGCTACAACACAATTCAATACCAACACAAATTAATTTTTTGTGCGGCTTCTTCTGTCTATTCTTTCTTCATCAAGCACATGAGAAATATATCTATAACATCTTATATAAATACCTTAGTCCAACCGGCAAAATTTATAATGAAATGCTATTGAAAAGGTACTTTTAAAAAATGGCCGATCAAAAAACCAAGTATAGACAACGGGGACGTGAGGAACTGGAACATGACTTGCTATTAGAAATCAAGAAGTGTGAGAATAAACTTGAAAAAGGTAAACTTTCGAGTAAAATTGTTTCGGGTGTGCTCACCGGTTGTACCACATTACATGTTTTGACCACAAGTATTGCTGTAGGGACAGCAGCTACAGGTATAGGAATAATTGCTGTATTCCTTTGAGTTCGCTGGCCATGGTAAATTCTGTTGTAGTTTTGGTTTTAAATGTGGTTTACAAGCGAAGGAAAAAGAAACAAAAGCAAGCGGGAAAAAAAGCTCGCTTTAGCTAGAAAGTATAAATTTAAGATTGAAAATAGACAAAGTAATGCATTAGAAGACGGACAAATTACAGATGAGGAATTCGGAAGGATTATCAATTTTATGTCTACTTTTTACGACCAACGTGAAAAACTAGATGATGTTGCAGTTTCTATATGTCAGGATTTAAAAGAAATTAAGTGTTCTGGTACAGTAAAAAAATTTAAATGAATTACGATAATCTTAGTCAACTGATTTTAGTGTATTGTAGTATTTAAATATTTATTTTTAGATAGCTTTACTGTCGGGATTAACAGAACTTTGATTTCTTATCTATTTTTTAGAACTTATTGATAGTATCAACACAGGTTGATAAGTAAAATAACTAATAACATCCTCCTTCAAAATGGATAAAAAAAGTTATAAAAAATGGCTACCAAAGTCGAACTTGCTAGTTCTTACCCGTTGAAGAAAGGAATATATTATCAACAATGTATTGTGGAGTGGAAAAGAAGGTGTTGTCTATGATAGAAATGAAGTTACTGGAAAAGCTATTCATCTTAAATCTCTGTATCCAATATTTTCGCAAAAGACAGGACTTACTCTTAACGTGGATAATAATGTGGTTAATTTCGAATCATTCGGAAGTGCTGAAAATAACGACAAGGAGATTGTAATATCCGATGAACCTTATGTTGTCCCAAAGCAAAAATTAAATGACTATTATGATACCCATCAAGTTTATTGCACTCTCTGTAACAAAAATATAGGAATACCAGCCAAAATAAGCATTGTACTAGAACCCATCTTATGATTGCGTTAGCAGTAAGATACTAATACAAAGGTTGTAATTATACCAAAACAAAATAATGATGATGGGCGATTGGGAGATATTACAAGTAATGATATTGCTATAATCTCCAGATATCTCCGTAACAGGCTTAACGATGCTAGAGCCGACGGATTCACTATGGTCTAGATGCTCAACAGTTAACTGATGGTTAAATTAGTCATTTGATTAGCCTTAATACATCATTAAATACTAATTGTGCCATTAGTTAATGCAATGATTAAAATCTGTTGCTTAACATTTTTAAATCAATGCATTAATTAGTCATTCGATTTAATTTTAATCAAACGTTTAGGCAAGTTATTACCCAAAATGCATTTCGGCAAGCACCTTGTATTCCTGTCGTCTGTCAAAGTTCTATCAATCATGGAAACGGAACCAAACCCAAAGAAATTGCCTGGACTGAGAAAGCCAAACTAAACAGGGAAGTGGAGCAAACTTCGATATTTTGCGTGAAAAACACAGCAATGCCGTAAGGGACGACATGAAAAGTTCAATGTAGGATAAAAAACTTCATTCAAATAGTTTGGGGGTGGGGGGGGGGGGGGGGGGGGGGTAAAAGTCGCTGCAAGTTTTGTTATCCGACGCCGATTTTCGGATTGAAAAATACGGATTCAAGTGATGTCCAAGTCAATATACGGAACAAACATACATTGTTGAGGAAAAAAGGGCCCATGATACAAAAAGTATACTCTTAAAGCATATGCCCATATTGGTCAATCAATTTTTCCCAAATTAAGTTGAGGGGGGGGGGGTCAGTGAAAAAACAATGTGAATTAAGTTTTTTTGCCTACTTTGAACTTTTGATCTCGTCCCTAACCAACCAGCAAAAGTCGAGAGTTTGGAGAGAGATAACAAACAAAATTAACGCGTTGGGTGATGCACCGAGGACACAGAAGGAAGTAAGAGACAAATGGAGGAATTTAACAGCCAAAGCAAAAGTCAGTATTCACTAAATACAGGAGGGAGATAACGAAAACGGGAGGAGGTCCAGCTCCAAAGCGACCGCCAGCCGCCGTGGAGAAAAACGTTAACCTGCTTCAAGATTCCAGCAGCTTTTCGTGCATTCAAAGAGGTTTAGAGATATCTAATTTTGGAAATGGTACTTTACATAATTAAATATTAACACTGATTTCTTTATATCAAAGCTCCCGGATATTTCAGCCGATTACATGTTTGTATCGTCTGTTAAAGTAATCGCGGAATTTCCCTTCAAGTAAAACAGCTAAAAATAAAGATTATAAACAGAGCAAATTTCGGAGATGGAGATGTAGATGCTTCCGCGTGTACCAATTTTATAGCTTCAAAAGGCGGGGTGCTATTTATTTTTACCGGGAATCAGTAAATTTATCTCAGGCGGAACGTGATTTTTTTAACACTTTTTCGACGCCATAATGTTTAATGGATTTTTAGGGTTTCGTCATTTTTGCGTCGAGTCCAACTTCTGAAATGACGACGGCCCGGCCTGGGGTCATAATAAACGCAATCTAACGTACGTAGGGGTACCCAATATTCTTGAGTGGCAGGCCATTTGATAAATTGTTCTTTCTTATATAGCAAAGCGTCAGTAAATCGCTTCAACACCCTGGATACTGTGGACTTATCACGTCCCATTGTGTCGCCAACAACCTGTAAATGGGACCCGCTTGCAAAAAACCGTAAGGCTATCATCAACTTCTACAGATAACGCAGTTTCCGGTTGGTCCATCCTTCAAGATGTTCTCTCAGTAAGTCAGATATGTACATTATACTCTCCCTTCCAAACGTAAATCTCTGTCTGAACTGTTCATCAGAGTAATTTATCAAAAGGGTGATACTACCTCTGAAAACTTTCTTTTCGAGGTAATCGTCCCAGATTAAAAACAACTGCATCCACCATGTATTTAATCAAGTAATTAAGATTTAATGCAGGTTCAGAGGGTGTTTTAGTTTAATAATGGTTTAATCATATGATTAATTTAAATCATGAGTTCGACAATTACATGATTAAATTTAATCAAATGATTAAGAAAATTGAACACCGCATTAGAGCTAACGACATGCTGAACAACGGGACCCAGGACGCTAAACAGTTAACTCCAGAAGATTTTGAGAAAATATTGTTAGGAGAAAAAATAAGAAACAACAGAGAATTTACGATGAAGAGAGTACATCTAAATAAATCATCAAAAGAACAAAACTTGGAAAACTTTAGTATACTTCACATATCAGATTTTGAAAAGATGGCTAATAAAACGGAGTACAAAGGTTGACACTTCTTAGAAATAAATAAAGTCTTATGATTAAAAGTAGTTTTTTCACATAAGTATTATAGAACCTAAAGACCGACACACTCTTTTTTTCCTGCATTTCGTTAGTTTCTAACACACTTTATCTAACTACAAGTTTCCTTGCCGTTGCTTTGCGGTGGTTTATGGAACTGGTGGAACTTAAGAAAAGGATGGAAAAAAATGATATGTGCCAAAAATTTGTAAAAGAGTATTTAATTTGCCTTACCACTGCTTTACGGTGGTTTATGGTGCTGGGAGTACTTAAAAACGACGAAAAAATACACAAAAAAGAATATTAACTACTCCGAGGATAATTCAGTTTGACCTCTCATTTTGGGTAGGGGTATCGAGTTCACCGACGCACCCCCGTCATAAAATGGTCAAGTTACCATAACCTCCCACAGCCCCACCCCCCCCCCCCCCGAGTTAGGAGATCACTTTTAATAACCGTTTGGTATGTTTAATTATCTAATTAGCATAAATTATCCGATTGATAATGCTAACTGATTATACATACAAATTTGTATTCCATACAGGTATATGAAAAATTATTTAACATAATTTTTCAAATACGGTCCGAATTTTCTGAATAGACGAGCCGAATTGTCTTTCCTACCTATATTCATTATAAGATCCATTCGGAAAACTTCTTCACAGTTCCACCTAGGCAGACGAAAACCATGTGATCCCAGTTATAATTTTGTAATTGGTTCAAATTGATATGGTGAATATTTCTATAGTAATACGAGTTGTTTTGAAGCAATTTATCGCTGTATAAAAGAGACCAGTTCACTCCCAAACTGAATAAAGTCCTTAGTACTTTATGTTAAATGTGTGAGTGTCTGACCTGGTCTAGTTTATACTCCAATAAATTGTGGATAAAAAACTCTTATTACTAATAATTCCATAATAATTACACTTTTCAGCAAAATGCGAAAAAAATAAGCTGTACAAAATGGCACCCTTTTACTGAGTCACATATTCATACGCTGAAAGTCATTTATCGAAAAATAAAAGATCCCAGACGTCGCGCTGTCCACTAATCAGAATCAACAATACAGAACGTTTTGGAATTAATTATGTGTCAATAAACAATTGTAAATTTATGCATATGAGAGGGGAGGGGGTCAGGTCAGGTCATAATACGGAAAGCCTGGCCGCGGACCATAGTGGGTAACGTGTTTGGAGAATGCCACACTCCCTGTACGCTGGTTCTCGTCTTGAAGAATCATGAAATATTTGCCCCTGGACGTTAAGCAACAATCAATCAATCATATTGTATCGGGTAAATTCTTCTGTTTACATTTGGAGTATGAATATAGTAAATTGTTCCATGGTTTATTCAAAGTTTACTTGCTTTTCATTATTGACAATAATTTTTATTATAATGATTAAACATTTAAAAAATTGTAAATTGATAATTCGTTTTATTGTATTTGTTTACCTTTAAAGAACTACTTTGAGATAATGAAATATTTGCAACATAAATTTATATCAGACCATAAAATTGTGAAAAGAATGGAAATATAAATAAAAATTACATCAACTTCTAATGGAACTGATGTTTTTTATAATCCAAAAAAGAAATATATATACTTTGAATAGTCATTTATGGACAGATTTGAATTGTGAAACATATTGGCAATAATTAAATTTATTTGAATATCGATTAAACTTCATAACCTTATTTCCTAACAACAGACAGTAGGGTTGCATTGAGATCCATTCATCAATTAAGTGGCAGGTTGCATATTTTTGATTTTTTTTTAGATTTATCTATTTGTATACCTTGATGAATTATACTGTTTAATTCAAATTGATATTGTGTAATTTGGAATTTCATAAAATCACAATTTAGCCACAGCTTTCAATATTGACTATTTGTAAATGCTTATTATATTTTGCCAAATTAATTTAATGTACCTTTTTCTTCATTTTGAAACTTAATCTTAATATATTTTAAATATAATTCAGGCCATTATCCTTCAGATCTACAGCTAAATGTTAGTTGATAGGATTGACCCCCTCCTTCATAAATAATACTAGGTGGTCCTTGTTTAATAATTATCTAATATTAAAAAAGATTGGCTAATACAATTCAAAAAATGATATTGGACTACTATAACTTATAAGTGTTAATTACATAGATAAAAGATAAAAAATTTTGTAAGTGTCTGTTGACTTTAATTTCTTAGTGTTTATAATCTTGACTTAGTACCAGATGTTTATTGATTGCTAAATATATTTAATTTGAGCTAAATGAAATTAAAGTTAAAATTAAATTAAATTTAATTTAATCTAAAAAACCCAAGAACACCCCATTAATTCCACATACTTGTAGGAATTGGGTTTTTTGGGTATAGTGTTGAATCTTTGAGTTAGTCTGAAAACTAACGAACGTGGCTTAGCGACTACTAAGTCTGGAGCTAGGCCTGAAACAAGTAAATGAATAAAACTAGAAGTTAGTTTTATGAAAGTCTGTATTTACCGAAAGCGCATGTAAAAATCACATATAAGCAATAACAGTCACAATTAATAAGATATGTCAACATACAAATTAATAAATGAGCATCCAATGCATACATGTAATATTTCAATATACAACAATGAATTGACATAGCATCCCACTTAATTGTGTATAATATGAATGTAGTGTGTTGCTTATATCTTAAATTATTTAAACAACTTCTGTAATTAATCATGAAATGAGAATTAACCCCAAAAACACAATTCCCTATATGACATTAAATGACAAAAATCTAAAATATTAAGGTGAAATAACTCTGTTGAAAATATGAGATAAAGTAGTAAATGTATTCTAATGAAATAATGAGCATGTACATGTAATGATAAATTTGATCTGACAACATATGCTTTATAAATGTTTTATGAGGGGAAAGATAATACATTTTAACTTATAGAAATTTGCTCAAGCCGAATAAATAAGACAGAAAAATGATTACGACCTTTGAATAAATTTTTTACATAAAAACACAGAAAAATAATTACTGTCAATAAAGCGTTAACGCGTGACGTACAGAAAAATAATTATCTTCTCCAAATAAAATATTCAGAAAATTTAAAATAACTTTCATATAAACCTGAGTATTTATAACACTTCTGAAAATAAAATCCTAAATTATCATAAAATATAAAACATAAAAAGTAATAAAATTTGGACTCACCTGAAACAAGTAAATGAATAAAACTAGAAGTTAGTTTTATGAAAGTCTGTATTTACCGAAAGCGCATGTAAAAGTGACGCTTGGTAAAAACAGATACAAAATCTAAATTTTGGAACTTGTTTCAGTTCGTCCAATCAAATTTGCGAAACCCATAGTTACGGCGTAATAATTGAAGAGGTTTAAGTGTCAAAGCTACTTTTTTGCACGTATAAAAAATTAAGTAAAAAGGCCTAATTAGCTTGACCAAACCGGACATCTGGTGTTTACACCTCGGCTTAAATTCACCAGAAATAACAAAGGACTTCATTAAAATGACATGTTACCTTTGTCTGATAACTTAACTCAAAATCAATACCTAATACTATTTTCTAATAAAATATATACTATTATGTAAGAATTATGTACATGTTAAAAACTTGTTAATTCCAATAGTACTTTTTTAATAAATTATCATATGTTTCTATAAAAAAATTTAAGAAAATTAAATTTTATTGCAAAATTATTAAATCTGAAAAATTGTCTCTTTAACTGGAAACTTTATTCAAAATATTAATCTAAATAATTAAAATTTTATCATTTTTGCTGAAAACAAAATTTCCATCAAAATATAAAATATATTGCAAAATCACAACATAACAACTCCCCCCTACTCCATCTGATTTCGACCCGAAATCTGAAAAAATTTCTGTATTCTGAAAAATACTAATGAGAGTAGGTAATTATGATATAATAATGTCAACAATAAGACACACAAATTATATACATATGTACATGCAAGTAAAGTTGAATAAACAGTTCTTTTTGTAAGTCCTGAGCATCAAGGTCATTACATAAATATTGATAAACTGTATTACAAAATTGACCAGCATCAATGAGTAATTACATCTTATAGAAATTAGCAAACTTATCATATGAATAGGTTGCAAGTGCCTCAACTACCCTTTGAAAATTCTATAAAAATATCTATATGTTATTTATTCAAAATACACATTATTACAGTAATCCATTCTTGATGGTTCACTAATACAAATGCCTTTAAATAAAACATGAAACACTACATTGATGACTATATAATATAGAACATATTACAGTTTAGGATACAAAGATGTAGAGGCTGCTAGTTGCATAGACTGATTAATTTCATATGACACTGTTCTGCCTTTGCTGCGGGGGATTTAAAACAGTTGCAAAACCTTGATGCGTAACCAATACATAAGCGTCGAATGGTTGCCGTAAAATCTTTTGAATTTTGTAATGGGTCCAAAATGAAATGCCAATTCTTGTTGGAATATTAACAGTTTGTGAGGTCAATTTATTCGTAACCTGAAATGAACTAAAAAGTGCAAATAAATTATACTGTGGAAAAGCCGAAACAGATAAATCATCAACTAAAGGTGTGCTAAAATCATAGTAAGATGGGCACAAAGATAAGCTGAGTATTGGCACAGTAACACAATCACCCCCTGATGTTATTTCTAAGTAAATAACAGTACACTTTGAATGCTTTGATTGGTACATATAACAAATGACAATTAATAAAAACACCACAACTAAAGTACTCAGAACTACTGAGGCATGTACCCATGAAAACTCTGAAGTTATAAATTTCTCCAAATCTGATTTCTCAGTTGATACTGGTGTCTGAGTTATTTTCTCGTATATAAATAAGGGTACATCCTGTGATTTTGACTTGGCTATTTGTTGTAAAACTAATATAGCTGTAGCCATTTTTCTACCTTTGAAAAACAGATATACACATGTTATGAATGAAAGTGATCCAATACCCAATGATACCAAAACTAATATGGCATTTAAATCTGGCCAATTTGATTGTAAACTGATATCTCCATTTAACAATGGCTCTGTCAATGATTTGAACACAATAGCATCCCTTCTAGCTGCTGCAGCCATTTTCTTAAGACTCAAATGAGTTTCTTGGTCTGCTGCTAGAATTGATGTAATATTATGATTGTAAAATTGAAAATTTGGTATTAACAATTGAACTTGCTTTGAAAAAGATGTATCAGCTAAAACTTTACTCAATTTGTTTACATCAAAAAATTCTTGTAATAAAGCTAAATTAACTGGATGTGACACAGTTATTTCTGTAGTTTGATTATAACAATGTACCAATCTTGGTGGTAAATACAAGGTTTAGGAGGATAATGCACATTGACATGGTAAATTAATGATGCAAAATTTACAACCTGGTAAAAGTTTCTTTTTATCAGGACAATCAAGGGACAATGTTGCACTTTGATACACTAAAATAGAAGTTGCGGTCAATTCAATAATATCATGAGTCAAATGGTTACGCAGAAAACGAAAGTTACAATGTTTTGAAGCTGCTGTAACATCATTGTTAAAGACCGCAGTTGTGCAATGCTGAACATTTGACGGAATAAGTGCAATGTTAAAATCACATGTTATAGAAATACTGTGTTGGCAGTTAGATAAAATTTCACATGATAAAGGGAGGTAATAATCATGCTGGTGTGTGATAGCAATATAGTTAGGTAAATCAATTAGTTTGGTTGCATGCGTGAGATTGTTATTTACTGGTACCGGAAGTGATATTACTTTATATAATTGTAGTGAGTGAGCATAGGTAGAAACTGGAAATCTGAGAGTTAAATACAAGAATGAGTGATTTCTAGTAAACATAAAGTTTGAGTTAGTGTAATAAAATGATGGATGGAATTGAGTAAGATAGAACCCAGGGTGATATTTTGTTAAGATACCTTGGACCTTGTGCAATGCATGTGTTAAGACATGTTTTGGCAATAATAAAGGAGAGATTCTCCCTTCAACCAAACTTTGTACAGCAGTAAGGAATTGGTCCAAATTGCTGCGCAAGATATTGCCATTGTTTGTTAGTGTTATTAATAGTTTAGACATTATTAAACATTGACTGCTGGACTGTCTCCAATGATGTCTGAACAGAATGTGCAACTTTTTGAATTTCTTGTGCATTATCTTGAATACCATGTAACAGATTAGTAGTCCTATTATCAACTAATGACATAAATGACGATAAATGATCACCATGTTGGTGTAAAGCCTCAGCTATCAAATTAGTTCTTCTATTCAAAGCATTTATATGACTGGCAAGCAGGTCTACATCCCCCATTGTTGCGAGACCGAACAACCCCTTCGCCAAAGATCCAATAAATGGAAGCATCGATCTTTTATTGCGTTGCGAGTCATATAAAGAACTTTGTGGGATTAAAGCATGAATAGCTTTAATTGTTTCTGATAAGTGAACTTAAGTACTTTGATGTAAATGTTGAATAAAATTAACCACTCCATTTAATGTTTGACAGTCTTGTGAGTCCCTAGTACATAGGTTTACTGTTGCAAGTTTAAAGTGCTGTGGTAATGCCACTTTAAACGTATGAAGCCATGATTCTTTGGCCATGTACAAATGAGCTTCTTTCTTGAAGACCACACTATAATTGATTCTTTGAATGACGTCATTCTCTCGTGTTGTTATGTTGGCACCAACTATAGCTATACTCATAGCCAGCATCATTAGGATGATGAATAGACTTTGCTGACCAACTATGAATTTCCCTATAATATATCAAAACGAAAAAAAAATTAGATGTGATGAAAGTCAATAAAAGTATGTTGGGCTAAACATACATTCTAGCACTAAGTTACAACAGACCAGCTGTTTTTTTTTAAAAGAGACCTCACACATCATGTACTTTTGTCACAGAAAAGTTTTGGAAAAAAAAAATCCAAAGTTTTAAACATGCCATGGCTATTTAGTCAGTCAGCTAATCTAATTACAACATCAAATGATCAAACCTTAACAGGTCGTATTGGTATGAATTTGCCAAGTTTTTTTTTTTTTTTTTTTGAAACCAACACCTAGACAATTGATTAATTGAATTAATGTTTTACCACTATTATATACTCTGTACATTAACTCTAATAACTCTATATGACTATGTACTAAGCATGCACCTTGACTTTTATTTTTACAAACATAAATGATTAAGTGGTAACAAACTTTGAAAAAGTATCATTTTTATGAGCATGTCTTCTTCTTTCTGAAGAAGGATCTGCGTACTTTTCCAATTTTTGTATATTTTTCATTTATTTCGGCCAACAATTCAGGGTCAAAACTGGAGTCCGGTTCCCATGTTCGAGAACCACCTTTCCATTCAACTCTCATGAATCTTTGACCGTTCTCAAATTTGCCTCTAATAATCTTTTCAATCTTAAATTTCTGCTGTCTACCTGTATGATCAGTTTGACTTGCATGAGTATCATTTTGTGAGCCAATATCAGGTGTTTGATTTATCTGTATTGGCGGATCAATAGCATTGGGAACTTCCTGTTCCTGTGTATGACCATTTTGAACAAGTTGTTCCTCAGTATCATTTTCTTGATTCTGGACGTCATATTGTTTTCTATGCACGTTTGGATCATAATATTTTCTCATATTGGTGGCATTAATCAGTGACTTCAACACTGTGTTCTCAGTTACATGTCTCAGTTTGTATGTATAATTTGGGCCTACTTCAATAATGCGGTAAGGACCATCTGCTTTATCATGCAATTTGCGAGACTGACCTTTTTGGATTTTATTGACATTAATTAAAACAAGATCACCAACAGAAAAATCTGGGATTTTAGAATGTAGGTCATGTCTTTCTTTGTTTTTCACTTTATGCAGTGAATCATTTTCCTTAGCAATTTCATGGGCAATTTTTAAATTTTCCAAAAATCCTTCCATATAATGTTTGGTGTCCTGACCTAGTGTGTCCTTTGGTTCTAATGCTATGTCAAATGGAAGTCTCATTTCCTCCCCAAACATCATATAGAAAGGTGAATATCCAGTAGTATTTGATGATGGTGACTTTCTGTATGCCATCATAATAAATGGAATAAGAGATGGCCAATTTGATTGGTCCTTGCCACAATAAGCTCTGAGACATCCTGCTAATGTGCTGTTTTGTCGTTCAACAGTACCATTTGTGTTCGCATGATATGAACTCGAATGGTGCTGTTTAACACGAAACACTTCACAAATAGCTTTGATTATTTTTGCCATAAAAGATTGTGCTCTATCAGAAAAAAGAACCTTTGGTGCACCATAACGTGCAAAAACTTCAGTACAAAGAACTGTAGCTACCTCTTTAGCTGTCTGAGTTTTCAAGGGGAAAGCCTCCGTCCATCTACTAAAAACTAGTAAAATATGTTGATATCCATCAGAAGTTTTTGAAAGGGGACCCAAAATATCAATGTGCCATCGCTCAAACCTGCCTACCCGTGGCATTTGAGTCAAAGGTGGGTTATTTGGATTATAGTTTCTTTTGGCACGTTGACATCTATCACAGGTCTTAATATATTGAATAACATCTGCATGCATCTTGGGCCAATAATACTTTTCTAAAAGAGACGCATACACTTTGTCAGACCCAAGATAACCTCCTCCTGCTAACCCATCATGATATGAATGTAATGCCTCTTCTCTTAAAGAAGTGGGCAATGCAATTTGCTTAATATGACGCTGATGTTTAGGAATCTGACGACATCTGCGCTGGTAAAGATGATAAAGAATTCCGTCCGAAATAGAATAATAAGGCCGCTCTGCGACAATTGCTCTCCTTACCTTTTCATCGTCTGGTAGGGTATTTTTCTGTATATACTTAATAATACCTAAAAAGTCTGGACATTCCTCCTGCTTCTGAAATAAGGAATCTGGATTCGCAAGAGTATTCTGAAGCTCATTATCTTCTAGGGAAGAAACCTGGGGACTAGAAGCTGGATTATCATGATCATAATGAAATGTTACCTCTGTTAACCAACCCTCGGGTAAGGAATCTGAGTCACTTTCAGGCGCTGGAATTGATGCAGATTGAATAGCCGGTGCCTGAGAATATGGCCTGCGGCTTAAACAATCAGCAACTACGTTGCTTTTGCCTGGTCTGTGTATAATGTCATAGTTCAGCTCCTGTAGCTGAATTGCCCAACGTTCTAACCTCCTCGAGAGTTTAGCAGTTTTCATCCATGTGAGTGCACTATGGTCGGTAACCACTGTGAAATGGGAATTGACTAAATAAGGACGGTATGCTTCGACGCCTCTTATTATAGCTAAACACTCCTTTTCAGATGTGTGGTACCGTTTTTCTGCTTCACTCAAAGACTTACCTCCATATGCCACAACATATTCTCTGCCTAGATCATCTTTTTGGCCTAATACATACCCAATGGCCTCATCTGACGCATCAAAGGTAAGGATGAATGGCCTGTTAATATCAGGGTAAGAAAGTACAAGAGCAGAGAGCAATGCCTATTTCATGGTATCAAATGCATGCTGACATTCCTGAGTCCATTTAAATGACTGATTCTTGCGTAGCAACTTAGTTAAAGGGGCGACAATCTTAGAATGACCCTCAATAAATCTGCGATAATAATTAGCCATTCACAGAAAACTACGAACCTGTTTGACAGTTTCTTGGACAGGAAACTCACTAACAGCACTTGTTTTCTCTGGGTTAACCTGAATGCCATGTCTAGAGATAATATGACCCAAAAATTTGACCTGTTTGACTGCAAAATTACATTTTGTTGGCTGCAAACGAAGATTTGCCTCATTTAGCCTGGAAAATACCTGACGTAAGTGGTCAAGATGCTCATCAAATGTGTTGCTAAAAATTAGAATATCATCTATATAAACTAACAAGAATTTCCAGTTCAAACCTCTAAGAATCTGAGTCATAAGACACTGAAAAGTCATGGCAGCATTCATCAAACCAAAACTCAGACGTTTCCACTCATAAACTCCTGATTGTGTGATAAACGCACTTTTGTGTCGAGTCTCTTCGTCCAATGGAATTTGCCAGAACGAAGATTTTAAGTCCAAATTTGTAAAATATTTAGCTTTTGACTCTCCTAAAACATCAAAAACACTCTCTATATGAGGCAAAGGAAACGACATGGGGACAGTCACCCTATTAAGGCGACGATAGTCACAGGCTAGCCTATAGGTATTGTCGCTTTTCTTTACCATGACCACTGGTGAGTACCACTCTGAGTTAGACTCAGCAATGAGATCATTATCAAGAAGTTCCTGAACTTTCGCTTCTAATTCCCTTTGAACAGGAGGTGAATTCCTATATAGGGCAGATTTTACAGGGCGAGCACCTGGTTCTGTAACTATTTTATGTTTGTATAATTTTGTTTCACCAAGTTCACTGAGGTTTGTTGCAAAACTAGCTCTATTTTCCTGTAAGAAAATTTGCAATTTTTCTTTCTCAGAATCAGTTAAGTCAGATTGTGACAAGTCAAAATGCAAATCATCTGATTTATTTTCATTTACAAGTACTGAAGAAATTGATGAATTACAACAATCGTCAAGATTCTGTAATTCAGCAATTTTAACTTGTGCAACTTTTGCTAACTTTTTCCTAGGCTTTAATCTAACAGATTTGTTAGTAGGGTTTAGCAAGCTTAAATATGCCTCACCATTTTCAATCTTGACCAATGATTTTGCTGCTACTATGTGCAAATGTTCCAAAGTTTGCAGCGGTTCCAAAAGCACGATATCACCATCTTTTTGGTGAGTGACAGAAACATTAATTAAAGTTTCAAAAAATTTTGGTATGGTGACAGCTTTTTTAGTTCTTGCTAATCCTTTTATTGTATTCACGCTATTAATAGCTCGTGAACATGTTTTGTCTTCAATCTCAAGTGTATTTTTATCAAAATTCAACTTAGCTTTGTTCTCTGTCAAAAAATCTATGCCTAATATAACAGAAACACTAGAAATGTTTGAAAAATCAAGCTTCTTCTTAGCATATGAAGTTGTATCCAAAAATTTCTTACTAATGACTGAAATAATGGCACCTGTATCAATCAAAGCAGATGAAATAGTGTTCCCCACAGAAATTTGTGTTGTGCTTTTCTTAGAATCAATGGTGGTAATCAAATTAATAATAACCCCATTTTGCTCATCTTTGTGCCTATCTTTAGACTTAGGTCTAGAGATAGGCGCACAACCCTAATCAGTCTTTGCTGGTAAGCCCCTTTTAAACCTATGACAAGCCCTCTTAAAATGACCTACTTTTTCACAATGAATGCATGTTTTATTTGATGCTGGACAGTTTGACCTTGACTTACAGGACTTACCACCACAATAGGAGCACTCTTTCTGGTTTTGGTCCCTGCTGTTAGACTGCTGTGGCCTTCTGTTGTTTGATGCCTCTGAGTCTGTCCGGTTGAACTGAACCCTATGCTGTTCTCTATTTAATGCAGATAGTGTCGTTTCCATCCTGGACATCAGTGAATTGAGAAGATTGGTCTCACAGGATTTTATGGCGGCTTGGACTGCATTATTTATCGACGACGAGATGTCCTCCATTGGTTGTTGGGATGTCACAGATACGGTCATCTCAGCTATGGCGGCTATCTCACGCAGTTCCTCCATGTTTTTGGCACGTCTTGGGATAATGATATGAGCTAAGTTTCTTTTGAAACCTTTTTCAGTTACAGAGACTAAAAAGTCTTCAGACACGCTATTGTTCATATTCAATGTTAATGCGCGGTGGATGTAGTCGTCAACAGATTCATTTTCTTGTTGCTTCAAATCTGTGATCTTTGCACTTTGATCAATTAGTTGTTTAAATCTACCGAGAAATGCCAATTTAACAGTTTGTAGTGTCTGCTTTGCTGAATGTGGTAAAATGTCAAACCACTCCCTTGCAATTCCAGTCAAATGAAAGGGAAGCATTAGAATAGCATCAGGTTCTGGTATTCTTTGTAGTGTTATGAATGTTATGAATGTGGTCCACCATTGGGCGGCATTCCCCCTGCCACTGAACTTTTCAATGTTTACATTATACCCCTGTGTGAATCCTGGTTTTGGCAGGTACAGGCACAGTTGATGATGCACTGGCGCTTGGTGCTGCTATTAATGGTGCGGTTGTGGGTGGAGCTGGAGCCTCATTGGTTGTGGTGGATCCTGAGCTGCTGTCTCCACTTTCTGTTGTAGCTACGCTGCTGTTGTTTGGTCTCATTGTGTTGTTGTTGCTACCACTACTCCTCAACCAGTACATGCAATGTCCACTGTGTAACACTCAGTGAGATCTTTCGGTCCTCCACTAGTTGTAGGAGTTGGGTCTTTTGGGTATAGTGTTGAATCTTTGAGTTAGTCTGGAAACTAACGAACGTGGCTTAGCGACTACTAAGTCTGGAGCTAGGCCTGAAACAAGTAAATGAATAAAACTAGAAGTTAGTTTTATGAAAGTCTGTATTTACCGAAAGCGCATGTAAAAATCACATATAAGCAATAACAGTCACAATTAATAAGATATGTCAACATACAAATTAATAAATGAGCATCCAATGCATACATGTAATATTTCAATATACAACAATGAATTGACATAGCATCCCACTTAATTGTGTATAATATGAATGTAGTGTGTTGCTTATATCTTAAATTATTTAAACAACTTCTGTAATTAATCATGAAATGAGAATTAACCCAAAAAAACACAATTCCCTATATTGAATGTCATTAAACGACAAAAATCTAAAATATTAAGGGAAATAACTCTGTTGAAAATATGAGATAAAGTAGTAAATGTATTCTAATGAAATAATGAGCATGTACATGTAATGATAAATTTGATCTGACAACATATGCTTTATAAATGTTTTATGAGGGGAAAGATAATACATTTTAACTTATAGAAATTTGCTCAAGCCGAATAAATAAGACAGAAAAATGATTACGACCTTTGAATAAATTTTTTACATAAAAACACAGAAAAATAATTACTGTCAATAAAGCGTTAACGTGTGACGTACAGAAAAGTAATTATCTTCTCCAAATAAAATATTCAGAAAATGTAAAATAACTTTCATATAAACCTGACTATTTATAACACTTCTGAAAATAAAATCCTAAATTATCATAAAATATAAAACATAAAAAATAATAAAATTTGGACTTACCTGAAACAAGTAAATGAATAAAACTAGAAGTTAGTTTTATGAAAGTCTGTATTTACCGAAAGCGCATGTAAAAGTGACGCTTGGTAAAAACAGCTTGTTACGGCCGAAATCGCCTTTTAAATTGTAGCCAACAAAAGACACAAATCAATAATAAAATTTAACAAGATTTATTATTTACAAGTTTACAAAATAATATTACACAGAATAAAATGCCAACTTAACTGTTCAAAATCCTCCGTCTTTTCCTAATCCGGAATTCTTCTCGTCACTGTTGCGGGAATCCAAACGGAATATTATATCCAATCAGTCACAATCTAGTATGATGTAACGTAAATAAAAGTATGTCAAGGGTGATGTGTGAAACGTAAATAAATCCAACAGCTGAGAACATAAGAATGTCTATCTCTGGTCCGATAAATGATGTTCTGAAAGTCTAACTTTCTTGTCCGTATATATACTGTAGAACAGAAACTTCTGGAATACGGTAGAAGTTTGAATTACACCAGAATTATTACGTAAGTCAAATAGAAAGTTCTAGTCATTCCATTAGTATCTATTATTGTTCCAGTGATTTCTAAACTGCGCAGTTATAACATTATTTGGTAAACAACTATAAATATGATGTAAACATATTATACATGTTATAAGGCTACGCAAAACAAATTAGACCAAGATAAATAAGACAATTACAATATCATAACACCTCCCCCCTTAAAAGAAGTTTGAGTGTAACGAGAACTTCATGAACAATATATACAAAAATATATAGTATGTATACAGTGTTTTAATAAGATCTAGACAAAGCATCTGCTATTACATTATCTTTACCTTTAATATGTTTTACAATAATATCATATTCCTGTAACAATAAACTCCACCTAGTCAACCTTTGGTTTTTGTTTCTCATTTTATGTATGAAGGTGAGAGGATTATGATCAGTATAAACCAGAATAGGATGCATAGTGGGATTTAAATATACATCAAAATGTTGAAGTGCAGACAACAGTGCAAAACATTCTTTTTCAATAGTGGAATAATTTTTATGATGTTTATCTAATTTCTTGGAGAAATATGATATAGGCTTCTCAACATTATCATCTGTTTCTTGATATAAAACAGCTCCAACTCCTACATCACTTGCATCAACGGTTTTGTTTGGCACATCTGGAAAAAGATTTTTAAATGAAAATATCAAAGTTTTCAATTTTTCTCTGTAATCGAAAGTCAGATGTGCAAGTTTTGAGTCTAAATTTGACAAAATTTCTGAATTTTTCAATCTTACAGTTTGTTCCATAGTCTTGGAATCAAAACATGGTTCAATTATGTCTGGTTTGTCATGATCGTTCTCCGATTTAATCATGGCTAAAGTGGCAACTGGTTTACTCTCACCTTCATTAGTACGCTCAAAATATGGTTTTAATATATTAATGTGACACACTCTATTTTGTTTACGCCGACTTGGAGTTTTTACAATATAATTCAAATCATTGATTTTACTGTCGATTGTATAAGGACCACAGTATTTAGCCTGTAAAGGATGCCCAGGGACTGGCAAAAGTGCAAGTACCTTATCACCAGGCTCAAAAACTCTGTCCCTGGCATCTTTATCATACCATATTTTCATCTTATTCTGTACAGTTTTTAAGTTTTTCTAAGCAATTTGACAAGCAGTATACAATTTTTCTTTAAATCTAGATACATAGTCTAGAAGATTCAAGTCAGTGTGTTCAGTAAGCCATTTTTCCTTAATCAATTTCAAAGGTCCCCTTACAGTATGACCAAACACTAACTCAAAGGGGCTAAAACCAAGGGATTCTTGAACAGCCTCTCGAACCGCAAAAAGTAGAAAGTGAACACCATCATCCCAGTCCCTGTCAAATTGAAGACAAAAAGTTCTAATCATGTTCTTCAATGTTTGATGAAAACGTTCTAAGGCACCTTGAGATTCTGGATGATAAGCACTTGATCTATACTGAGCAATCCCTAACTGATAAACGACCTGCTGAAATAAACCTGACATAAAATTTGAACCCTGGTCGGACTGTATATACTTAGGAAGTCCTACTAATGTGAAAAATTTGATAAGAGCTTTGACAATAGTTGGTGTCTTGATATTCCTTAAGGGAATAGCCTCAGGAAAGCGAGTGGATGTACACATGATCGTCAGTAAATAAGCATTTCCAGTCTTGGTCTTTGGTAAAGGTCCAACGCAATCAATAAGTACTCGGCTGAAAGGTTCTTCAAAGGCTGTAATTGGCAGAAGTGGTGCTGGTGGTATTTTCTGGTTAGGCTTGCCAACAACCTGGCATATATGGCATGATTTGCAGTATTCTGTGACATCATTTCTAAGTCTGGGCCAGTAGAAATGTTGTAATATCTTAAGGCAAGTCTTCCTTATACCTAAATGTCCAGCCAAGGGGGTGTCATGGGCAAGACCAATAATTTCTTGCCTATAGACTTTAGGCACCACCACTTGGTATACCACTCTCCATTCCTCCTCTGGGATAGCATCAGGGGGCCTCCACTTCCTCATCAAAATGCCGTCTTGATGATAGTAACATTCGGCCACTTTGTCTGCTTCTTCTTGGGGTAGAGCCCTCTTGCAGAGCTGAAGAACCTCAGGGTCTTTATTCTGTTCTTCCCTAAATGTTCTTTTGTCTAATGAATGGCTGTTCACGTCTGGCCATGGCATAATTACACGTTTGTTAGTACCAGGTGGTCTTATTATGGCCTTTTCTGAACTACCGGGACCTTCAATGTCGGCAAGGAAAGTGTCAGAAAAGTCCATATAATCATACTGGCCTTCTTGTAAATCCTCATCTTGTTGTTTTCTTCCCATCGCCCTAGTAACAACACAAGCTGGATACAGTTCAGCATCATCTTCAGGTGATTTAACATCCACCACCAGTTCATTTGTAACAATTGGTTCAGCAACCACTTTGTTCCTAGCTAGATCATTTCCTAGCAATAATGAAACACCCTCAACAGGGAGAGTAGGACGAACACCTACAACAACTGGTCCAGTAATTAAATCTGACTTCAAATAAATACGATGGAGGGGAACATCTATACAACCTAACTCCACACCTCGTAACAAAACGGAGGCACCAACGGACGTCTCCTCGGACAAAGGCAACACACCTTCTAACAACAAAGACTGAGAAGCTCCAGTGTCCCGTAAAATCTTAATAGGCAGAGGAGTAGTATTATCAACAATAGAAACAAATAGAACTTTTTTCTGAAGAAAGTGCTGAGTAAATTTCAGCGGCCTTGCCCACAAAAACACTTTGCAGCATTGTAGTCCAATAAGGCTTTGGCCATTTCAGATTTTGAGCAATTTTCTCAAATTGTGGAAAAAATTTATCAACCGTTTTTTCACAAAATTTCGGAACCAAACCGATATTTTTTGCTGCATCAAAATGTTCTGATTTTGACTCATATTTAGTGTTGCTTTCTACTTTAGCTATTTCTATTTTTATTTTCTCCATCTCTAACCTTTCCCTCATTTCAAGTTCTGCCTGTTTTCTTCTTTTTCTTTTTCTAATTGCTTTAATTTAACTTCGTTTTCCAATTGTTTTAATTTAAATTCATCTTCTTTTTCTAATTGTTTTAATTTAAGTTCATGTTCTAATTCAAGCTGTTTTAATTTTAAAGCATCAATATTTTCGACCTTGAGGTCAAGAGCCTCTTCACCAAAAATTTCTAAATCAACTAAATTGTCTATAACCAAATTTTTTATAATTTGTTTTCTCATAGATGTTCTAAAATCTATTTTTAGATGTTTAGCAAGCAACACTAATTCTTCTTTCTTTAATTATCAAACCCTTCCAGGTCTGGCGTTTTCAAAAATTTACCAGCATCAAATTCCATTTTGTAGAATTTTGTTGGCTAATTCTAATAAAAATACTGAAAAAATTTAATAAGATATTAACGTTCTCCCGAGACGAGTCCCCAATTTCTGTTACGGCCGAAATCACCTTTTAAATTGTAGCCAACAAAAGACAGAAATCAATAATAAAATTTAACAAGATTTATTATATACAAGTTTACAAAATAATATTACACAAAATAAAATGTCAACTTAACTGTTCAAAATCCTCCGTCTTTTCCTAATCCGGAATTCTTCTCGTCACTGTTGCGGGAATCCAAACGGAATATTATATCCAATCAGTCACAATCTAGTATGATGTAACGTAAATAAAAGTATGTCAAGGATGATGTGTGAAACTTAAATACATCCAACAGCTGAGAACACAAGAATGTCTATCTCTGGTCCGATAAATGATGTTCTGAAAGTCTAACTTTCTTGTCCGTATATATACTGTAGAACGGAAACTTCTGGAATACGGTAGAAGTTTGAATTACACCAGAATTATTACGTAAGTCAAATAGAAAGTTCTAGTCATTCCATTAGTATCTATTATTGTTCCAGTGATTTCTAAACTGCGCAGTTATACATTATTTGGTAAACAACTATAAATATGATGTAAACATATTATACATGTTATAAGGCTACGCAAAACAAATTAGGCCAAAATAAATAATACAATTACAATATCACTAGACATTGAACCCGCGCGAGCGCGGGAAAATAAGCTCTTTTTTTGTGGTGGCCATATTGACTATAAAAATTTGTTGCGGCCATGCCATTCATGGAACAGGAACTCAATATGGATGATGTGGCAGGCTTCCATAAACTTTCCTGTCAAGTAGGTGGTATCAACTGATAGTTTCATGTCTATATGTGCTGCATGTAGTATTCTTAGAAATGAATTTTAATGCAGACTTTAACCAAAGTCAATGAAGCGTGAAATGTAGGTCATCGTGACCCAATTGTCATGGCTGTTCGTTACTATCGAAGATGTATCCACTGATGCAGTAGACTGTATGCCACGTAGAATTACCAAAATGGACCTTAAGGTGCCATCAAAGTCAAAATCTATGACGAAAACACAACCACATAAATTGTCAATATTTTTATTGTTATAATTAATTCTGAACTGGAACTTGATGAAAAGCTTTCATTAAATACACATTTCATAATGCATTACCTTTTTCCTTCAGAATAAATATGAAAATGAAATTGTAGATGTAAACATTTCCTTAGTGACAGATGAATTTTTCAAAAGATGCCGTGAGTTAGTTAGAGCATATTTTTGGAAAATAATTGTTCCAATTGTTCCATTGTCATCACGGGCAGGGCAAGCGAGGCTTAATTTCACAAATATATCCAATAATCAGAAGGTGAAAGCATTTTTAGTGTGTGGCTGCTTGTGTTGTCCACGTTTATATTTATCAAAGATGTCCGAGATAAATTTCGTCATTAATGATAAAGATGACCATTTGTTAAAAATATTTTTATCTAGGGCTTACAGTAGAGATATATTTAGACAGGTCACATGACAAATAATTTAAAAATAGATAATGGTTGGTTTTATCACTTTGTGCAAGGTAAACACCCGAGCAATCCAAAAAACAACTAAGTTAGGAATTCCTCTGAACTTTACTTTACTTCTTCATTATCTTCAAAGTTCATAACCTTTACAGTTAGGAGAAATTGCGTTATTGTAGAAAAACAATCCTGAATACATAAAGCGGAAACATCCCACTCGAAGGAGAATGTTTTTATTTTTTTTTTATTCTTCTTCCGTAATTTCAAACAGAAATACATTAAAAATATGTGCATACTTGTTTATTTAAATCAATGTGCTAAAATGATGCCTTCGAGAACCTTCTAAGGGATACGTTGGGAGAATTCATATCGGAAAAGTGCATACAAATTCCATTTGCACATAAACAAAACTGTAGTTTAAATTTATAAATGCAGATTGTCAAATCCGATAATAACCTTTATAATCTGAACTATACATCGTTTATTTTGAATCACGCGTTTTGCCGCCTATTCGGCTAATTCGTAAATTTAGTATTATAGATAACAAGCTACAAAATCTAAATTTTGGAACTTGTTTCAGTTCGTCCAATCAAATTTGCAAAACCCATAGTTACGGCGTAATAATTGAATAGTTTTAAGTGTCAAAGCTACTTTTTTGCACGTATAAAAAATTAAGTAAAAAGGCCTAATTAGCTTGACCAAACCGGACATCTGTTGTTTATACCTCGGCTTAAATTCACCAGAAATAACAAAGGACTTCATTAAAATGACATGTTACCTTTGTCTGATAACTTAACTCAAAATCAATACCTAATACTATTTTCTAATAAAATATATACTATTATGTAAGAATTATGTACATGTTAAAAACTTGTTAATTTCAATAGTACTTTTTAAATAAATTATCAAATGTTTCTATAAAAAAACTTAAGAAAATTAAATTTTGTTGCAAAATTATTAAATCTGAAAAATTGTCTCTTTAACTGGAAACTTTATTCAAAATATTAATCTAAATAATTAAAATTTTATCATTTTTGCTGAAAACAAAATTTCCATCAAAAATATAAAATATATTGCAAAATCACAACATAACATACTACTCTGTACACACATATGAATATGTTCCTTTTCTATTGTATAAGTATTTACTTGCATATCTTTTGCACATGCTAAGTGGATATGGGACTCTTACAAGATTTAGAATTTTAAATACTTATTCCATGTAAATAAGGCCCCTCTTAAATCACGAAGTGATGTGCTCCTAAAAAAAAGGAGACAGTTACAGAAAAAAATAAAAAGAAGAAATAATTAAAAAGTCATTTGTTCGGAGAACAAATGTGAGGTCTTTCCCTTGACCTATGACATCAGACAACTTGGACCCAACAGACTTGTAGAGTTCAAAGAACAAAGTTCAAGCAAGCAACATCTTTTCTGTTAGTTTTTGTTCTAAAGTTTTAAAGATAAACACTATTTTTAATTTAAAGGGGCCCTGTCAGGACAAATTTATATAAACTAGATATCATGGAGATGGTACCATCTCTGTGGGCCCCACTATAAAAACCTGGGCACCACAGGGCACCCATACAAAACCGAATTATTTAACCTTAAGACCACAGATCAAGATTGAAGGTAAGGTAATCCAAGGGTGGAGCAAAATGAAGCAAAACAAAAAAGACTATGGATTGTGTTTATTAATACAGATCTGTACGAATTGATTGAATTCAACAATCAACTTGTTTCACTTCAGAGGGTAAGTGATTCAATACCTGTAGAGGTTAGCCAGGTACTGAATATCATTTTATACCATTTAAGACTAACCTCTGACATTGACAGTTTAAAATTCTGAACATAACACTTCATATTGGTCACAAAAAGTATATATGTTAGGGAGCGACCATTTGATTTTTACGGGTGGGCTATGGTGAAATTTAAAATTTAATTTAAAGGCAGGATGGCAGAAATCCAGAAATAAAAAGGCAGGACAGTGCTTTGAATTTAAAAAAAAAGGCAGGACGGTATTTTTGGCTGAAAAATTTATAGTAGCTTTAAAAATAAAAAATTTGCGCGCTAGCCCTCAAAAAAAATCCGGGCCCGGCTTTTTCCGGAAATAAAAAAGCAGGACGAAGAAAATCTCCATAGCCCCCCCCCCCCCCTTAAAAATCAAATGGTTGCTCCCTTACTATATTATCTGTAATAATTTAAAATAAGCAATATCGCATTTAATGATACTTCCAAGTCTAAGGAATGTGATGCCTGTTTCTAGGGAAAAAACAAACTTCAGGTTGAAAAAATACAAAACAATTTGAATATGAAAATGTATGTTATCAAGGAGATTTTATTATGGTACTCTTGTTGCGATTGTGTGACCTTGACCTAAGACCTTTGACCTTGGTCTTAAATTGAAGCTCTTTTCTTAATGAACACAAAAAGTATACATGTTTACTATACAATCTGCAACGGTTTAAAAGTTGTTGGTAAAAACGCAGTTTACGAAATGTTTTTGGCCGCCATTTTTGAACCAATCAATTGAATCATGTTCTGTTTGGGTTCAAATTTTAGGTCATTTAATTCTTTTTCAAATTAACCCTATATTTCATTCATCATCTTTTAGGGTTAAACAGTTATAAATATAAAAACATTTTCAAAATACGAATCAAGGGCAAAACCTCTAAAACGACAAGTTTTACGCTTTGGCACTTGTAACATTTTTTGTAGATTTCGACATGATGAACATTTTTCCCATGTATTGTCCGCTTCAATTTTGTACGGTTTAAGTGTTATTTCATAAAAACTGTTTACGGTGTCGGCCATTTTGAAAATGGCTGCCCGTAAACATTGGACTTGGGTCTTAAATTGAAGTACTTACAATGACCGTCACAAAAAAACCCATATGTTTACTATATTATCTCTGACGGCTTAAAAGTTATAAGCCAAAAATGAATAAGCCTAAACGCGTCAAGGGCCATAACTCGAAAACGGTTTGTCGAACAGTTTTCGACCCTCTATATCAAATAAAGGTCTAAATGAGAGGAGTATTTTCCCCATTTAATGTCTGCTTCTATCTTTTATGGTTTATGAGATATACTGCACCTTGACATTTTTGGATGCAACATATGTCACCTAGGATGATAGGTGAAGGTCCCAAGTTCTTAGGACTAACCGTTTTGAAGAAAAAAAATTGACGCGTTGCGACACTTTTCGACTCAAAAACGGGTAACCAGGAAGTGGATCGAAAAAAATTTTTTTGCATGACAAATTATGGCCATGAGTCTGACAACATTTTCCCCACTTTAGATTTTTGATATCCATTATGGTTTTTGAGTTTATCTGTACACAATGTTTTTGGTAGCGGGGTAGATAACTCTGTTACTAAAATTAGATTGGTTTCGCAAGGTCACTCAGAGCGAGTCAGAGTATGACCGAATAACGGTACCAAGTTTCGAAATGATACGTCGCAACACTTTTTTGCCATCTTTGGCAGAAAAAAAAAATAATAATCATAAAAAACTGATGGTTGCTAAGGAGTTTCTGGTAAGGTACTCTTGTTGCTAAGGTGTGACCTTAAGATATGACATTTGACCTTGGTCTTAAATTGAAGCTCTTTTCTTACTGAACACAAAAAGTATACATGTTTACTATATAATCTGTAATGGTTTAAAAGTAATTGGTAAATAACGCAGTTTATAATATGTTTTTGGCCGCCATTTTTAAAACACTCAACCGAATCATGTACTGTATGGGCTCAAATTGTAGGTCTTTTAATTCTCTATCAAATGAACCCTATGTTTTATTCATTATCTTTTATGGTTAAAACGTTATAAACAAAAAATCATTTTTCAAAATACGAATCAAGAGCATTAACTCAAAAACGATAAGTTTTACGCTTTCGCACTTGAAGCATTTTTTGTAGATTTCGACATGATGAACATTTTTCCCATGTATTGTCCGCTTCAATTTTGTATGGTTTAAGTGTTATTTCATAAAAACTGTTTACGGTGTCCGCCATTTTGAAAATGGCTACCCGTAAACATTGGACTTTGGTCTTAAATTGAAGTACTCACAATGACGGTCACAAAAAACCCATATGTTTACTATATTATCTCTGACGGCTTAAAAGTTATAATCAAAAAACAAATAAGCCGAAACGCGTCAAGGGGCATAACTCGAAAACGGTTTGTCGAACAGTTTTCGACCCTTTATATCAAATAAAGGTCTAAATGAGAGGAGTATTTTCCCCATTTAATGCCTGCTTCTATCTTTTATGGTTCATGAGATATACTGCACACAAAGTGTAATATGACCTCTGACCTTGAGATTTGACCTTTCACCTTGACATTTTTGGATGCAACATATTTCACCTAGGATGATAGGTGAAGGTCCCAAGTTCCTAGGACTAACCGTTTTGAAGAAAAAAAATTTGACGCGTCGCGACACTTTTCGACTTAAAAACGCGTAACCAGGAAGTGGATCGAAAAAAAATTTTTTGCATGACAAATCATGGCCATGAGTCTGACAACATTTTCCCCACTTTAGATTTTTGATATCCATTATGGTTTTTGAGTTTATCTGTACACAAGGTTTTTGGTAGCGGGGCAGATAACTCTGTTACTAAAAATAGATCGGTTTCGCAGGGTCAGTCAGAGCGAGTCAGAGTATGACCGAATAATGGTACCAAGTTTCGAAATGATACGTCGCAACACTTTTTTGCCATCTGTGGCAGAAAAAAAAATAATAATCATAAGAAATACAGTAAGGTCTTCCCTTTGGAAAGGGAAAGACCTAATAATCATAAGAAATACAGTAAGGTCTTCCCTTTGGAAAGGGAAAGACCTTAAAAATAATCATAAGAAATACAGTAAGATCTTTCCTAAGTAACGGAAAGACCTTAATTAATGGCAATCGAGTAGATTTAAATCACACAGGTGATTCTGGTCGTCTTAATTGGCTTGTAATTTGCACGTGCATTAAGGTTTTAAATGCATGTACATGTACTTTATATGCATTTACATGTAAATTCAGTAAAATTCAAATCGAAAAGGGAGGGGGGCTGTATTTACACATAAAAAGGTCATTTGCGCCTAGCACAAATGATAATGTCTTCCAAATCAAAAAAAAATCCAGGCCCGGCTTTTTCCGGAAATAAAAAAGCAGGACGAAGAAAATCTCCGTAGCCCCCCCCCCCCCCCCCCATCAAAATCAAATGGTTGCCCCCTTACTATATTATCTGTAATAATTTAAAATAAGCAATATCGCATTTAATGATACTTCCAAGTCTAAGGAATGTGATTCCTGTTTCTAGGGAAAAAACAACCTTCAGGTTGAAAAATTACAAAACAATTTGAATATGAAAATGTGTGGTTATCAAGGAGATTTTATTATGGTATTCTTGTTGCGATTGTGTAACCTTGACCTAAGACCTTTGACCTTGGTCTTAAATTGAAGCTCTTTTCTTAATGAACACAAAAAGTATACATGTTTACTATACAATCTGCAACGGTTTAAAAGTTGTTGGTAAAAACGCAGTTTACGAAATGTTTTTGGCCGCTATTTTTGAACCAATCAATTGAATCATGTTCTGTTTGGGCTCAAATTGTAGGTCATTTAATTCTTTTTCAAATTAACCGTATATTTCATTCATCATCTTTTAGGGTTAAAAAGTTATGAATAAAAAAAAATTTTCAAAATACGAATCAAGGGCAAAACCTCTAAAACGACAAGTTTTACGCTTTGGCACTTGTAACATTTTTTGTAGATTCCGACATGATGAACATTTTTCCCATGTATTGTCCGCTTCAATTTTGTACGGTTTTAGTTTTATTTCATAAAAACTGTTTACGGTGTCCGCCATTTTGAAAATGGCTGCCCGTAAACATTGGACTTTGGTCTTAAATTGAAGTACTTACAATGACCGTCACAAAAAACCCATATGTTTACTATATTATCTCTGACGGCTTAAAAGTTATAAGCCAAAAACGAATAAGCCGAAACGCGTCAAGGGCCATAACTCGAAAACGGCTTGTCGAACAGTTTTCGACCCTTTATATCAAATAAAGGTCTAAATGAGAGGAGTATTTTCCCCATTTAATGTCTGCTTCTATCTTTTATGGTTCATGAGATATACTGCACACAAAGTGTAACATGACCTCTGACCTTGAGCTTTGACCTTGACATTTTGGGATGCAACATATGTCACCTAGGATGATAGGTGAAGGTCCCAAGTTCTTAGGACTAACCGTTTTGAAGAAAAAAAATTTGACGCGTTGCGACACTTTTCGACTCAAAAACGGGTAACCAGGAAGTGGATCGAAAAAAATTTTTTTGCATGACAAATCATGGCCATGAGTCTGACAACATTTTCCCCACTTTAGATTTTTGATATTTATTATGGTTTTTGAGTTTATCTGTACACAATGTTTTTGGTAGCGGGGTAGATAACTCTGTTACTAAAATTAGATTGGTTTCGCAAGGTCACTCAGAGCGAGTCAGAGTATGACCGAATAATGGTACCAAGTTTCGAAATGAAACGTCGCAACACTTTTTTGCCATCTTTGGCAGAAAAAAAATTAATAATCATAAAAAAACTGATGGTTGCTAAGGAGTTTCTGGTAAGGTACTCTTGTTGCTAAAGTGAGACCTTGAGATATGACATTTGACCTTGGTCTTAAATTGAAGCTCTTTTCTTACTGAATACAAAAAGTATACATGTTTACTATATAATCTGTAACGGTTTAAAAGTAATTGGTAAATAACGCAGTTTATAATATGTTTTTGGCCGCCATTTTTAAAACACTCAACCGAATCATGTACTGTTTGGGCTCAAATTGTAGGTCTTTTAATTCTCTATCAAATGAACCCTATGTTTTATTCATTACCTTTTATGGTTAAAAAGTTATAAACAAAAAATCATTTTTCAAAATACGAATCAAGAGCATTAACTCAAAAACGATAAGTTTTACGCTTTCGCACTTGAAGCATTTTTTGTAGATTTCGACATGATGAACATTTTTCCCTTGTATTGTCCACTTCAATTTTGTATGGTTTAAGTGTTATTTCATAAAAACTGTTTACGGTGTCCGCCATTTTGAAAATGGCTACCCGAAAACATTGGACTTTGGTCTTAAATTGAAGTACTCACAATGACGGTCACAAAAAACCCATATGTTTACTATATTATCTCTGACGGCTTAAAAGTTATAAGCCAAAAACAAATAAGCCGAAACGCGTCAAGGGCCATAACTCGAAAACGGTTTGTCGAACAGTTTTCGACCCTTTATATCAAATAAAGGTCTAAATGAGAGGAGTATTTTCCCCATTTAATGTCTGCTTCTATCTTTTATGGTTCATGAGATATACTGCACACAAAGTGTAATATGACCTCTGACCTTGAGATTTGACCTTTCACCTTGACATTTTGGGATGCAACATATGTCACCTAGGATGATAGGTGAAGGTCCCACGTTCCTAGGACTAACCGTTTTGAAGAAAAAAAATTTGACGCGTCGCGACACTTTTCGACTCTAAAACGCGTAACCAGGAAGTGGATCGAAAAAAAATTTTTGCATGACAAATCATGGCCATGAGTCTGACAACATTTTCCCCACTTTAGATTTTTGATATCCATTATGGTTTTTGAGTTTATCTGTACACAAGGTTTTTGGTAGCGGGGCAGATAACTCTGTTACTAAAAATAGATCGGTTTCGCAGGGTCAGTCAGAGCGAGTCAGAGTATGACCGAATAATGGTACCAAGTTTCGAAATGATACGTCGCAACACTTTTTTGCCATCTGTGGCAGAAAAAAATAATAATCATTAAAAAGTCATTTGTTCAGAGAACAAATGTGAGGTCTTTCCCCGTCTCTAGTTAGTGTTATGGTGTCCTATACAAATACTTAAGACAATTGAGTCATTTTGTTTACGATAAAATGTTGCCAATAGTTATCATATAGGTTCCAGAATAAAGATCAAGGGGCCTAGTGTCAGAAAAAGTATGGTTGTTAAGGACTTTGTCGGTTGCTATGGACAGAAGGTCACTTCCGGTTATAAAACTTAATTCTAAACTCAGAAGGTAGTGTTGGTTAAGAATACATATGGTTGCTATGGACTTTTCATAAACGTTACCTTGTTGCTAGGGAATGACCTTCACCCATGACCTTTGACTCAAATTGTAGGTCTTTGCATACTGATTCATTTAAGTATACATGTTTATTATATAATGTGCAACGGTTTAAAAGTTATTGGTAAATAACGCAGTTTATCATATGTTTTTGGCCGCCATTTTGAAACCAATCAACCGAATCATGCACTGTTTGGGCTCAAATTGTAGGTCTTTTAATTCTCTTTCAAATGAACCCAATGTTTCATTCACCATCTTTTATGGTTAAAAAGTTATAAACAAAAAATCATTTTCAAAATACGAATCAAGTGCGATAACTCAAAAACGACAAGTTTTGCGCTTTCGCACCTGAAACATTTTTTGTAGATTTCGACATGGCGAACATTTTTCCCATGTATTGTCCGCTTCAATTTTGTACGGTTTAAGTGTAATTTCATAAAAACTATTTATGGTGTCGGCCATTTTGAAAATGGCCGCCATTAGCCAATCAAGTTTGATTTTAAATTGAAGGGAATAAGTTGACGGTCACCAATAACCCATATGTTTACTATGTTATCTCGAACCATTTTCAAGTTATAGGCCAAAAACCATTTAGCCGAAACGCGTTAAGGGCTATAACTCGAAAACCGTTTGTCGTACAGGGTTCGACCCTTTATATCAAATAAAGGTCTAAATGAGACAAGTATTTTCCCCATTACATGTCTGCTTAAATTTTGTATGGTTTTTGAGTAAACCTGATAACAAGGTGTACCATGACCTCTGACCTTGAGATTTGACCTTTGACCTTGACATTTTTGAATGCAACATATGTCATCCAGGATGATTGGTGAAGGTCCCAAGTCTCTAGGACTTACCGTTTTGAAGAAAAAAATTTAACGTGTCGCGACACTTTTCGGGTCAAAAACGCGTAACCAGGAAGTCGATCAGAACATTTTTTTTTGCATGACGAATCATGTCCAGGAGTTGAGCAACATTTTCCCCACTTCAGATTTTTGATAACGGTTACGGTTTTTGAGTTAATCTGCACACAAGGTTTTACGGTCTGGGGCAGATAACTCCGTTACTAAAAATAGATCGGTTTCGCAGGCCGACTCAAGTCGAGCCCAAGTAGTGGCGTTTAATAGTACTAAGTTTCGTAATGATAGGTCGCGACACTTTTTTGACATCTGCGGCAGAAAAAAAAAAATAATAATAATTAAAAAGACAATTGTTCAGAGAACAATTGCAAGGTCTTTCCCGTGTCAAATTGACCTTTTAATCCTCAGTTGCTAAGGATATTAGTCAAAATATAGGACTCTGTCACCATGACCTTGACCATTGACCTTTGATTTGACCTCTACAGCTCTGAAAGAGGTCCCTGAACATAGATATATATGGTTGCTAGGTACTTTTACATCGGTTGCTAATGACTTTTTCTATGACCTTGACCATGACCTTCCATTTTGATCTCTACAGCTCTAAAATAGGGTCCTGAACATAAATATATATGGTTGCTAGGTACTTTTCTATCGGTTGCTAAGGCCTTTTTCATTGACCTTGACCCTTGACCTTCCATTTTCACCTCTACAGCTCTAAATCAGGATTCTGAACATAAATATATATGGTTGCTAGGTACTTTTCAATCGGTTGCTAAGGGCTTTTTCGATGACCTTGACCTTCCATTTTGATCTCTACAGCTCTAAAATAGAGTCCTGAACAGAAATATATATGGTTGCTAGGTACTTTTCCATCGGTTGCTAAGGACTTTTTCAATGACCTTGATTTTGACCTTCCATTTTGACCTCTATGGCTCTATAATATGATCCTGAGCATAAATATATATGGTTGCTAGGTACTTTTCCATCGGTTGCTAAGGACTTTTTCAATGACCTTGATCCTTGACCTTCAATTTTGACCTCTATCGCTCTATAATATGATCCTCAGCATAAATATATATGGTTGCTAGGTACTTTTCCGTCGGTTACTAAGGACTTTTTCGATGACCTTGACCCTTGACCTTCCATTTTGACCTCTATGGCTCTATAATATGATCCTGAACATAAATATATATGGTTGCTAGGTACTTTTCCATCGGTTGCTAAGGGCTTTTTGGATGACCTTGATATCTGACTTTTGACCTTGGTACTAAAATGTAGATCTTTTGTAACTGATCTTTTTTTGTATTAACATTTTCTTCATATCTATAATGGTTTTCGAGATATAGTATAAAACAAACATACGTCAGGGGCAGTAACTCTTTAAGGAGTCATCGTAGAACTTACGGTTTCGGTCCTGAAGACTTTTTTGTAGATTTCGACGTGACGAACAATTTTCCCATGTATTGTCTGCTTCAATTTTGTACGGTTTACGTGCTTTTCCACAAAAACTGTTTACAGTGTCGGCCATTTTGAAAATGGCCGCCATTAGCCAATCGAGTTTGATTTTAAATTGAAGGGAATAAGTTGACGGTCACCAATAACCCATATGTTTACTATGTTATCTCGAACCATTTTCAAGTTATAGGCCAAAAACCATTTAGCCGAAACGCGTTAAGGGCTATAACTCGAAAACCGTTTGTCGTACAGGGTTCGACCCTTTATATCAAATAAAGGTCTAAATGAGACAAGTATTTTCCCCATTACATGTCTGCTTAAATTTTGTATGGTTTTTGAGTTAACCTGATAACAAGGTGTACCATGACCTCTGACCTTGAGATTTGACCTTTGACCTTGACATTTTTGAATGCAACATATGTCATCCAGGATGATTGATGAAGGTCCCAAGTCTCTAGGACTAACCGTTTTGAAGAAAAAAATTTTGACGAGTCGCGACACTTTTCGAGTCAAAAACGCGTAACCAGGAAGTTGATCGAAATGTTTTTTTTTGCGTGACGAATCATGACCAGGAGTCTAGCAACATTTCCCCCGCTTCAGATTTTTGATAACGGTTACGGTTTCTGAGTTTATCTGCAAACAAGGTTTTTGAATGTCGGGCAGATAACTCAGTTACTAAAAATAGATCGGTTTCGCAGGGTCAGTCAAAGCGAGCCAGAGTATGACCGAATAATGGTACCAAGTATCGTAAAGATATGTCGCGACACTTTTGTTATAGTGACCGCGGAAAAGAAGAAGAATAATAATTAAAAAGACAATTGTTCAGAGAACAATTGCAAGGTCTTTCCCGTGTCAAATTGACCTTTTAATCCTCAGTTGCTAAGGATATTAGTCAAAATATAGGACTCTGTCACCATGACCTTGACCATTGACCTTTGATTTGACCTCTACAGCTCTGAAAGAGGTTCCTGAACATAGATATATATGGTTGCTAGGTACTTTTATATCGGTTGCTAATGACTTTTTCTATGACCTTGACCATGACCTTCCATTTTGATCTCTACAGCTCTAAAATAGGGTCCTGAACATAAATATATATGGTTGCTAGGTACTTTTCTATCGGTTGCTAAGGACTTTTTCATTGACCTTGACCCTTGACCTTCCATTTTCACCTCTACAGCTCTAAAACAGGATTCTGAACAGAAATATATATGGTTGCTAGGTACTTTTCCATCGGTTGCTAAGGAATTTTTCAATGACCTTGATTTTGACCTTCCATTTTGACCTCTATGGCTCTATAATATGATCCTGAGCATAAATATATATGGTTGCTAGGTACTTTTCCATCGGTTGCTAAGGACTTTTTCAATGACCTTGATCCTTGACCTTCAATTTTGACCTCTATGGCTCTATAATATGATCCTCAGCATAAATATATATGGTTGCAAGGTACTTTTCCGGCGGTTACTAAGGACTTTTTCGATGACCTTGACCCTTGACCTTCCATTTTGACCTCTATGGCTCTATAATATGATCCTGAACATAAATATATATGGTTGCTAGGTACTTTTCCATCGGTTGCTAAGGGCTTTTTGGATGACCTTGATATCTGACTTTTGACCTTGGTACTAAAATGTAGATCTTTTGTAACTGATCTTTTTTTGTATTAACATTTTCTTCATATCTATAATGGTTTTCGAGATATAGTATAAAACAAACATACGTCAGGGGCAGTAACTCTTTAAGGAGTCATCGTAGAACTTACGGTTTCGGTCCTGAAGACTTTTTTGTAGATTTCGACGTGACGAACAATTTTCCCATGTATTGTCTGCTTCAATTTTGTACGGTTTACGTGCTTTTCCACAAAAACTGTTTACAGTGTCGGCCATTTTGAAAATGGCCGCCATTAGCCAATCGAGTTTGATTTTAAATTGAAGGGAATAAGTTGACGGTCACCAATAACCCATATGTTTACTATGTTATCTCGAACCATTTTCAAGTTATAGGCAAAAAACCATTTAGCCGAAACGCGTTAAGGGCTATAACTCGAAAACCGTTTGTCGTACAGGGTTCGACCCTTTATATCAAATAAAGGTCTAAATGAGACAAGTATTTTCCCCATTACATGTCTGCTTAAATTTTGTATGGTTTTTGAGTTAACCTGATAACAAGGTGTACCATGACCTCTGACCTTGAGATTTGACCTTTGACCTTGACATTTTTGAATGCAACATATGTCATCCAGGATGATTGGTGAAGGTCCCAAGTCTCTAGGACTAACCGTTTTGAAGAAAAAAAATTTGACGAGTCGCGACACTTTTCGAGTCAAAAACGCGTAACTAGGAAGTTGATCGAAATGTTTTTTTTGCGTGACGAATCATGACCAGGAGTTGAGCAACATTTCCCCCGCTTCAGATTTTTGATAACGGTTACGGTTTCTGAGTTTATCTGCAAACAAGGTTTTTGAATGTCGGGCAGATAACTCCGTTACTTAAAATAGATCGGTTTCGCAGGGTCAGTCAAAGCGAGTCAGAGTATGACCGAATAATGGTACCAAGTATCGTAAAGATATGTCGCGACACTTTTGTTATAGTGACCGCGGAAAAGAAGAAGAATAATAATAATAATAATAATAATAATAATAATCAGAAGAAATACAATAAGGTCTTTCCACTGTAGTGGGAAAGACCTTAATAATAATCAGAAGAAATACAATAAGGTCTTTCCACTGTAGTGGGAAAGACCTTAATAATAATCAGAAGAAATACAATAAGGTCTTTCCACTGTAGTGGGAAAGACCTTAATAATAATAATAATCAGAAGAAATACAATAAGGTCTTTCCACTGTAGTGGGAAAGACCTTAATAATAATAATCATAAGAAATACAGTAAGGTCCTTCCTTCTGCAAAGGGAAAGACCTTAATAATAATAATCAGAAGAAATACAATAAGGTCTTTCCACTGTAGTGGGAAAGACCTTAATAAAAAGACAATTGTTCAGAGAACAATTGCAAGGTCTTTCCCGTGTCAAATTGACCTTTTAATCCTTAGTTGCTAAGGATATTAGTCAAAATATAGGACTCTGTCACCATGACCTTGACCATTGACCTTTGATTTGACCTCTACAGCTCTGAAAGAGGTTCCTGAACATAGATGTATATGGTTGCTAGGTACTTTTACATCGGTTGCTAATGACTTTTTCTATGACCTTGACCATGACCTTCCATTTTGATCTCTACAGCTCTAAAATAGGGTCCTGAACATAAATATATATGGTTGCTAGGTACTTTTCTATCGGTTGCTAAGGACTTTTTCATTGACTTTGACCCTTGACCTTTCATTTTCACCTCTACAGCTCTAAATCAGGATTCTGAACATAAATATATATGGTTACTAGGTACTTTTCAATCGGTTGCTAAGGGCTTTTTCGATGACCTTGACCTTCCATTTTGATCTCTACAGCTCTAAAATAGAGTCCTGAACAGAAATATATATGGTTGCTAGGTACTTTTCCATCGGTTGCTAAGGACTTTTTCAATGACCTTGATTTTGACCTTCCATTTTGACCTCTATGGCTCTATAATATGATCCTGAGCATAAATATATATGGTTGCTAGGTACTTTTCCATCGGTTGCTAAGGACTTTTTCAATGACCTTGATCCTTGACCTTCAATTTTTGACCTCTATGGCTCTATAATATGATCCTCAGCATAAATATATATGGTTGCTAGGTACTTTTCCGTCGGTTACTAAGGACTTTTTCGATGACCTTGACCCTTGACCTTCCATTTTGACCTCTATGGCTCTATAATATGATCCTGAACATAAATATATATGGTTGCTAGGTACTTTTCCATCGGTTGCTAAGGGCTTTTTGGATGACCTTGATATCTGACTTTTGACCTTGGTACTAAAATGTAGATCTTTTGTAACTGATCTTTTTTTGTATTAACATTTTCTTCATATCTATAATGGTTTTCGAGATATAGTATAAAACAAACATACGTCAGGGGCAGTAACTCTTTAAGGAGTCATCGTAGAACTTACGGTTTCGGTCCTAAGACTTTTTTGTAGATTTGGACGTGACGAACAATTTTCCCATGTATTGTCTGCTTCAATTTTGTACGGTTTACGTGCTTTTCCACAAAAACTGTTTACAGTGTCGGCCATTTTGAAAATGGCCGCCATTAGCCAATCAAGTTTGATTTTAAATTGAAGGGAATAAGTTGACGGTCACCAATAACCCATATGTTTACTATGTTATCTCGAACCATTTTCAAGTTATAGGCCAAAAACCATTTAGTCGAAACGCGTTAAGGGCTATAACTCGAAAACCGTTTGTCGTACAGGGTTCGACCCTTTATATCAAATAAAGGTCTAAATGAGACAAGTATTTTCCCCATTACATGTCTGCTTAAATTTTGTATGGTTTTTGAGTTAACCTGATAACAAGGTGTACCATGACCTCTGACCTTGAGATTTGACCTTTGACCTTGACATTTTTGAATGCAACATATGTCATCCAGGATGATTGGTGAAGGTCCCAAGTCTCTAGGACTAACCGTTTTGAAGAAAAAAAATTTGACGAGTCGCGACACTTTTCGAGTCAAAAACGCGTAACCAGGAAGTTGATCGAATTTTTTTTTTTTGCGTGACGAATCATGACCAGGAGTCTAGCAACATTTCCCCCGCTTCAGATTTTTGATAACGGTTACGGTTTCTGAGTTTATCTGCAAACAAGGTTTTTGAATGTCGGGCAGATAACTCTGTTACTAAAAATAGATCGGTTTCGCAGGGTCAGTCAAAGCGAGTCAGAGTATGACCGAATAATGGTACCAAGTATCGTAAAAATATGTCGCGACACTTTTGTTATAGTGACCGCGGAAAAGAAGAATAAAAATAATTAAAAACCAATTGTTCAGAGAACAATTGAAGGTCTTTCCACCTCAATTGCAGATTTGTTGATAAAAAAAAATTAGGTTTAAAATGTAATTGTTGGTTTTAGAGCATAGCTAAACTTTCAGTGATTTCAAGGATATATGGTTCTATGTACTGAAATAAGGGAGGTATTATGCTACTTCCCGTTTACAAATATCACTTCTGGTTTGATATGATAGGTAATTTCATAATTGTTAAAAAAATATATGGACTGCTAGTTTGAATAAGTAAGAAAAATGTTTATTTCTGGTTAACTAAATGTTTGTGATGAATTATACTGTTTTGCACTATAAACATCAAAAACGTCATTAATGTGACCTTATAAATTGACAATTCTAGACGTTTTCATGGGTTGTAACATTGTCACATTAATTAACATTCCAATATATCCAAAACGTCTAAAAACGTCTACAGAAATAATAACGTTGCCAGAAATGACGTCATCAAAAGTAGTGCCTGAATTTCACGCTTTCAATACCTTTAATTGCTTTAAAAATCTGAAAAAACTTATAAAGTGTGAAAAAATGCAAAATACGTAATATAGGTCATGACCTTGACCTTTGACCTTGTGACATTTTTCAAGGTCATTGGTCGTTGAGGTCATTTTAGAAGACCCCCTGCCATTATTATGTACCATTGTCAAGTTATAAACGAAAAACCTTAAGTTTGAACGTTCTAGGCGCAATTACTCTCAAAAGATGACGTCATACAACTTAAACTCAAATGTAACAAAGTTGCGCATCAATGTCCTAAACATTTCCACCATTGTATTTCCTTGGCTATCTACAACCATTTCAGAGGAGTAGTGATAACAAGCAAATGTCAAATAATAGAACTTGACCTTGACCTTTGACCTTGATGCCAATTTGAAGGTTATCAATCCCTGATGTTAAAACAAAAGACCCCATGCCTTTATCATGTACCCTTGCTGAGAAATAAACGAAAAACAAAAATTTAAACGTTCTAGGGGCAATTACGCCTATAAAATGACATCATACAACTTTTTCTCAAATGTAACAAAGCTAGGTCTCAACGTCCTTAACATTTTCTTCTTTACATTTTATCAGCTATCTTTTACCGTTTCAGAGGAGAAGCGATAACAAGCAAAAGTCAAAATTTAGAACTTGACCTTGACCTTTGACCTTGATGCCAATTTGAAGGTTATCAATCCTTGATGTCAAAACAAAAGACCCCATGCCTTTATCATGTACCATTGTTGAGAAATAAACGAAAAACCGCAAATTTAAACGTTCTAACGGCAATTACGCCTATAAAATGACGTCATACAACTTTTATGCAAATGTAACAAATCTAGGTCTCAACGTCCTTAACATTTTCTCCATTACATTTTATCAGCTATCTTTTACCGTTTCAGAGGAGAAGCGATAACAAGCAAAAGTCAAAATTTAGAACTTGACCTTGACCTTTGACCTTGACCTCATTTTACTTGTTAGGGGTCATGGACCCTAAATACAAAGTTTCATGTTGATACCTCAACTCTAAATAACAGTTTGTATGATACACCAAAAGTGAAAGTCGTTTGAAGGGAAATAACTCCTATGAAATGTCGTCAGATCCCTTCCGACCAAATTGAACAAAGTTGCGCACAGATACAATGAAGACATTGCAAAAGATTTTGGGTCGATATCTTTTACGGTTTTAGAGATTTAGCGATAACAAGAAAAGGAGGACGCGGGGAGATAACTCCTATAAAAAAAAGTGTTCGGTTACACAGGGTCAATGGTGAAATCGCAATCACTGTACGATATCATGGGCCAAAAATCCTTTCGATACGTCAAGTAACAAAAAAACATCCTAGACGGCAGAAGAAAAAAAAAAAAAAAAAAAAAAAAAAAAAAAATAATCAGAACAAAAGCAAAAGGTCTTTCCACGGAAAGTGGAAAGACCTAATTAAAAAGACAATTGTTCGGAGAACAATTGCAAGGTCTTTCCCGTGTCAAATTGACCTTTTAATCCTCAGTTGCTAAGGATATTAGTCAAAATATAGGACTCTGTCACCATGACCTTGACCATTGACCTTTGATTTGACCTCTACAGCTCTGAAAGAGGTTCCTGAACATAGATATATATGGTTGCTAGGTACTTTTACATCGGTTGCTAATGACTTTTTCTATGACCTTGACCATGACCTTCCATTTTGATCTCTACAGCTCTAAAATAGGGTCCTGAACATAAATATATATGGTTGCTAGGTACTTTTCTATCGGTTGCTAAGGACTTTTTCATTGACCTTGACCCTTGACCTTCCATTTTCACCTGTACAGCTCTAAATCAGGATTCTGAACATAAATATATCTGGTTGCTAGGTACTTTTCAATCGGTTGCTAAGGGCTTTTTCGATGACCTTGACCTTCCATTTTGATCTCTACAGCTCTAAAATAGAGTCCTGAACAGAAATAGATATGGTTGCTAGGTACTTTTCCATCGGTTGCTAAGGACTTTTTCAATGACCTTGATTTTGACCTTCCATTTTGACCTCTATGGCTCTATAATATGATCCTGAGCATCAATATATATGGTTGCTAGGTACTTTTCCATCGGTTGCTAAGGACTTTTTCAATGACCTTGATCCTTGACCTTCAATTTTGACCTCTATGGCTCTATAATATGATCCTCAGCATAAATATATATGGTTGCTAGGTACTTTTCCGTCGGTTACTAAGGACTTTTTCGATGACCTTGACCCTTGACCTTCCATTTTGACCTGTATGGCTCTATAATATGATCCTGAACATAAATATATATGGTTGCTAGGTACTTTTCCATCGGTTGCTAAGGGCTTTTTGGATGACCTTGATATCTGACTTTTGACCTTGGTACTAAAATGTAGATCTTTTGTAACTGATCTTTTTTTGTATTAACATTTTCTTCATATCTATAATGGTTTTCGAGATATAGTATAAAACAAACATACGTCAGGGGCAGTAACTCTTTAAGGAGTCATCGTAGAACTTACGGTTTCGGTCCTGAAGACTTTTTTGTAGATTTCGACGTGACGAACAATTTTCCCATGTATTGTCTGCTTCAATTTTGTACGGTTTACGTGCTTTTCCACAAAAACTGTTTACAGTGTCGGCCATTTTGAAAATGGCCGCCATTAGCCAATCAAGTTTGATTTTAAATTGAAGGGAATAAGTTGACGGTCACCAATAACCCATATGTTTACTATGTTATCTCGAACCATTTTCAAGTTATAGGCCAAAAACCATTTAGCCGAAACGCGTTAAGGGCTATAACTCGAAAACCGTTTGTCGTACAGGGTTCGACCCTTTATATCAAATAAAGGTCTAAATGAGACAAGTATTTTCCCCATTACATGTCTGCTTAAATTTTGTATGGTTTTTGAGTTAACCTGATAACAAGGTGTACCATGACCTCTGACCTTGAGATTTGACCTTTGACCTTGACATTTTTGAATGCAACATATGTCATCCTGGATGATTGGTGAAGGTCCCAAGTCTCTAGGACTAACCGTTTTGAAGAAAAAAAATTTGACGAGTCGCGACACTTTTCGAGTCAAAAACGCGTAACCAGGAAGTCGATCAAAATTTTTTTTTTTGCGTGACGAATCATGACCAGGAGTCTAGCAACATTTCCCCCGCTTCAGATTTTTGATAACGGTTACGGTTTCTGAGTTTATCTGCAAACAAGGTTTTTGAATGTCGGGCAGATAACTCCGTTACTAAAAATAGATCGGTTTCGCAGGGTCAGTCAAAGCGAGTCAGAGTATGACCGAATAATGGTACCAAGTATCGTAAAGATATGTCGCGACACTTTTGTTATAGTGACCGCGGAAAAGAAGAAGAATAATAATAATAATCAGAAGAAATACAATAAGGTCTTTCCACTGTAGTGGGAAAGACCTTAATAATTAAAAAGTCATTTGTTCAGAGAACAAATGTGAGGTCTTTCCCCGTCTCTAGTTAGTGTTATGGTATCCTATACAAATACTTAAGACAATTGAGTCATTTTGTTTACGATAAAATGTTGCCAATAGTTATCATATACGTTCCAGAATAAAGATCAAGGGGCCTAGTGTCAGAAAAAGTATGGTTGTTAAGGACTTTGTCGGTTGCTATGGACAGAAGGTCACTTCCGGTTATAAAACTTAATTCTAAACTCAGAAGGTAGTGTTGGTTAAGAATACATATGGTTGCTATGGACTTTTCATTAACCTTACCTTGTTGCTAGGGAATGACCTTGACCCAAGACCTTTGACCTTTGACTCAAATTGTAGGTCTTTGCATACTGATTCATTTAAGTATACATGTTTACTATACTATCTAATACGGTTTTCAAGTTATAAGCAAAAAACCAGTTTTAACATACAAATCAAGTGGAATAACTCAAAAACGACAAGTTTTACGGTTTCGGTCCTGAAGACTTTTTTGTAGATTTCGACGTGACGAACAATTTTCCCATGTATTGTCTGCTTCAATTTTGTACGGTTTACGTGCTTTTCCACAAAAACTGTTTACAGTGTCGGCCATTTTGAAAATGGCCGCCATTAGCCAATCAAGTTTGATTTTAAATTGAAGGGAATAAGTTGACAGTCACCAATAACCCATATGTTTACTATGTTATCTCGAACCATTTTCAAGTTATAGGCCAAAAACCATTTAGCCGAAACGCGTTAAGGGCTATAACTCGAAAACCGTTTGTCGTACAGGGTTCGACCCTTATATCAAATAAAGGTCTAAATGAGACAAGTATTTTCCCCATTACATGTCTGCTTAAATTTTGTATGGTTTTTGAGTTAACCTGAAAACAAGGTGTACCATGGCCTCTGACCTTGAGATTTGACCTTTGACCTTGACATTTTTGAATGCAACATATGTCATCCAGGATGATTGGTGAAGGTCCCAAGTCTCTAGGACTTACCGTTTTGAAGAAAAAAAATTTGACGTGTCGCGACACTTTTCGGGTCAAAAACGCGTAACCAGGAAGTCGATCAGAACATTTTTTTTTGCATGACGAATCATGTCCAGGAGTTGAGCAACATTTTCCCCACTTCAGATTTTTGATAACGGTTACGGTTTTTGAGTTAATCTGCAAACAAGGTTTTACGGTCTGGGGCAGATAACTCCGTTACTAAAAATAGATCGGTTTCGCAGGCCGACTCAAGTCGAGCCCAAGTAGTGTCGTTTAATAGTACTAAGTTTCGTAATGATAGGTCGCGAGACTTTTTTGACATCTGCGGCAGAAAAAAAAAAATAATAATAATAATAATAATAATAATCATAAGAAATACAGTAAGGTCTTTCCTTCTGCAAAGGGAAAGACCTTAATTAAAAAGTCATTTGTTCAGAGAACAAATGTGAGGTCTTTCCCCGTCTCTAGTTAGTGTTATGGTGTCCTATACAAATACTTAAGACAATTGAGTCATTTTGTTTACGATAAAATGTTGCCAATAGTTATCATATAGGTTCCAGAATAAAGATCAAGGGGCCTAGTGTCAGAAAAAGTATGGTTGTTAAGGACTTTGTCAGTTGCTATGGACAGAAGGTCACTTCCGGTTATAAAACTTAATTCTAAACTCAGAAGGTAGTGTTGGTTAAGAATACATATGGTTGCTATGGACTTTTCATTAACGTTACCTTGTTGCTAGGGAATGACCTTGACCCATGACCTTTGACCTTTGACTCAAATTGTAGGTCTTTGCATACTGATTCATTTAAGTATACATGTTTACTATACTATCTAATACGGTTTTCAAGTTATAAGCAAAAAAACAGTTTTAACATACAAATCAAGTGCAATAACTCAAAAACTACAAGTTTTACGGTTTCGGTCCTGAAGACTTTTTTGTAGATTTCGACGTGACGAACAATTTTCCCATGTATTGTCTGCTTCAATTTTGTACGGTTTACGTGCTTTTCCACAAAAACTGTTTACAGTGTCGGCCATTTTGAAAATGGCCGCCATTAGCCAATCAAGTTTGATTTTAAATTGAAGGGAATAAGTTGACGGTCACCAATAACCCATATGTTTACTATGTTATCTCGAACCATTTTCAAGTTATAGGCCAAAAACCATTTAGCCGAAACGCGTTAAGGGCTATAACTCGAAAACCGTTTGTCGTACAGGGTTCGACCCTTTACATCAAATAAAGGTCTAAATGAGACAAGTATTTTCCCCATTACATGTCTGCTTAAATTTTGTATGGTTTTTGAGTTAACCTGAAAACAAGGTGTACCATGACCTCTGACCTTGAGATTTGACCTTTGACCTTGACATTTTTGAATGCAACATATGTCATCCAGGATGATTGGTGAAGGTCCCAAGTCTCCAGGACTTACCGTTTTGAAGAAAAAAATTTTGACGTGTCGCGACACTTTTCGGGTCAAAAACGCGTAACCAGGAAGTCGATCAGAACATTTTTTTTTGCATGACGAATCATGTCCAGGAGTTGAGCAACATTTTCCCCACTTCAGATTTTTGATAACGGTTACGGTTTTTGAGTTAATCTGCAAACAAGGTTTTACGGTCTGGGGCAGATAACCCAGTTACTAAAAATAGATCGGTTTCGCAGGCCGACTCAAGTCGAGCCCAAGTAGTACCGTTTAATAGTACTAAGTTTCGTAATGATAGGTCGCGACACTTTTTTGACATCTGTGGCAGAAAAAAAAAAATAATAATAATAATAATAATAATAATAATAAAAAGACAATTGTTCAGAGAACAATTGCAAGGTCTTTCCCGTGTCAAATTGACCTTTTAATCCTCAGTTGCTAAGGATATTAGTCAAAATATAGGACTCTGTCACCATGACCTTGACCATTGACCTTTGATTTGACCTCTACAGCTCTGAAAGAGGTTCCTGAACATAGATATATATGGTTGCTAGGTACTTTTACATCGGTTGCTAATGACTTTTTCTATGACCTTGACCATGACCTTCCATTTTGATCTCTACAGCTCTAAAATAGGGTCCTGAACATCAATATATATGGTTGCTAGGTACTTTTCTATCGGTTGCTAAGGACTTTTTCATTGACCTTGACCCTTGACCTTCCATTTTCACCTCTACAGCTCTAAAACAGGATTCTGAACAGAAATATATATGGTTGCTAGGTACTTTTCCATTGGTTGCTAAGGACTTTTTCAATGACCTTGATTTTGACCTTCCATTTTGACCTCTATGGCTCTATAATATGATCCTGAGCATAAATATATATGGTTGCTAGGTACTTTTCCATCGGTTGCTAAGGACTTTTTCAATGACCTTGATCCTTGACCTTCAATTTTGACCTCTGTGGCTCTATAATATGATCCTCAGCATAAATATATATGGTTGCTAGGTACTTTTCCGTCGGTTACTAAGGACTTTTTCGATGACCTTGACCCTTGACCTTCCATTTTGACCTCTATGGCTCTATAATATGATCCTGAACATAAATATATATGGTTGCTAGGTACTTTTCCATCGGTTGCTAAGGGCTTTTTGGATGACCTTGATATCTGACTTTTGACCTTGGTACTAAAATGTAGATATTTTGTAACTGATCTTTTTTTGTATTAACATTTTCTTCATATCTATAATGGTTTTCGAGATATAGTATAAAACAAACATACGTCAGGGGCAGTAACTCTTTAAGGAGTCATCGTAGAACTTACGGTTTCGGTCCTGAAGACTTTTTTGTAGATTTCGACGTGACGAACAATTTTCCCATGTATTGTCTGCTTCAATTTTGTACGGTTTACGTGCTTTTCCACAAAAACTGTTTACAGTGTCGGCCATTTTGAAAATGGCCGCCATTAGCCAATCGAGTTTGATTTTAAATTGAAGGGAATAAGTTGACGGTCACCAATAACCCATATGTTTACTATGTTATCTCGAACCATTTTCAAGTTATAGGCCAAAAACCATTTAGCCGAAACGCGTTAAGGGCTATAACTCGAATACCGTTTGTCGTACAGGGTTCGACCCTTTTAATCAAATAAAGGTCTAAATGAGACAAGTATTTTCCCCATTACATGTCTGCTTAAATTTTGTATGGTTTTTGAGTTAACCTGATAACAAGGTGTACCATGACCTCTGACCTTGAGATTTGACCTTTGACCTTGACATTTTTGAATGCAACATATGTCATCCAGGATGATTGGTGAAGGTCCCAAGTCTCTAGGACTAACCGTTTTGAAGAAAAAAAATTTGACGAGTCGCGACACTTTTCGAGTCAAAAACGCGTAACCAGGAAGTTGATCGAAATTTTTTTTTTTGCGTGACGAATCATGACCAGGAGTCTAGCAACATTTCCCCCGCTTCAGATTTTTGATAACGGTTACGGTTTCTGAGTTTATCTGCAAACAAGGTTTTTGAATGTCGGGCAGATAACTCCGTTACTAAAAATAGATCGGTTTCGCAGGGTCAGTCAAAGCGAGTCAGAGTATGACCGAATAATGGTACCAAGTATCGTAAAGATATGTCGCGACACTTTTGTTATAGTGACCGCGGAAAAGAAGAAGAATAATAATTAAAAAGACAATTGTTCAGAGAACAATTGCAAGGTCTTTCCCGTGTCAAATTGACCTTTTAATCCTCAGTTGCTAAGGATATTAGTCAAAATATAGGACTCTGTCACCATGACCTTGACCATTGACCTTTGATTTGACCTCTACAGCTCTGAAAGAGGTTCCTGAACATAGATATATATGGTTGCTAGGTACTTTTACATCGGTTGCTAATGACTTTTTCTATGACCTTGACCATGACCTTCCATTTTGATCTCTACAGCTCTAAAATAGGGTCCTGAACATAAATATATATGGTTGCTAGGTACTTTTCTATCGGTTGCTAAGGACTTTTTCATTGACCTTCACCTTCCATTTTCACCTCTACGGCTCTAAATCAGGATTCTGAACATAAATATATATGGTTGCTAGGTACTTTTCAATCGGTTGCTAAGGGCTTTTTCGATGACCTTGACCTTCCATTTTGATCTCTACAGCTCTAAAATAGAGTCCTGAACAGAAATATATATGGTTGCTAGGTACTTTTCCATCGGTTGCTAAGGACTTTTTCAATGACCTTGATTTTGACCTTCCATTTTGACCTCTATGGCTCTATAATATGATCCTGAGCATAAATATATATGGTTGCTAGGTACTTTTCCATCGGTTGCTAAGGACTTTTTCAATGACCTTGATCCTTGACCTTCAATTTTGACCTCTATGGCTCTATAATATGATCCTCAGCATAAATATATATGGTTGCTAGGTACTTTTCCGTCGGTTACTAAGGACTTTTTCGATGACCTTGACCCTTGACCTTCCATTTTGACCTCTATGGCTCTATAATATGATCCTGAACATAAATATATATGGTTGCTAGGTACTTTTCCATCGGTTGCTAAGGGCTTTTTGGATGACCTTGATATCTGACTTTTGACCTTGGTACTAAAATGTAGATCTTTTGTAACTGATCTTTTTTTGTATTAACATTTTCTTCATATCTATAATGGTTTTCGAGATATAGTATAAAACAAACATACGTCAGGGGCAGTAACTCTTTAAGGAGTCATCGTAGAACTTACGGTTTCGGTCCTGAAGACTTTTTTGTAGATTTCGACGTGACGAACAATTTTCCCATGTATTGTCTGCTTCAATTTTGTACGGTTTACGTGCTTTTCCACAAAAACTGTTTACAGTGTCGGCCATTTTGAAAATGGCCGCCATTAGCCAATCGAGTTTGATTTTAAATTGAAGGGAATAAGTTGACGGTCACCAATAACCCATATGTTTACTATGTTATCTCAAACCATTTTCAAGTTATAGGCCAAAAACCATTTAGCCGAAACGCGTTAAGGGCTATAACTCGAAAACCGTTTGTCGTACAGGGTTCGACCCTTTATATCAAATAAAGGTCTAAATGAGACAAGTATTTTCCCCATTACATGTCTGCTTAAATTTTGTATGGTTTTTGAGTTAACCTGATAACAAGGTGTACCATGACCTCTGACCTTGAGATTTGACCTTTGACCTTGACATTTTTGAATGCAACATATGTCATCCAGGATGATTGATGAAAGTCCCAAGTCTCTAGGACGAACCGTTTTGAAGAAAAAAATTTTGACGAGTCGCGACACTTTTCGAGTCAAAAACGCGTAACCAGGAAGTTGATCGAAATTTTTTTTTTTGCGTGACGAATCATGTCCAGGAGGCTAGCAACATTTCCACCGCTTCAGATTTTTGACAACGGTTACGGTTTTTGAGTTTATCTGCAAACAAGGTTTTTGAATGTCGGGCAGATAACTCCGTTACTAAAAATAGATCGGTTTCGCAGGGTCAGTCAAAGCGAGTCAGAGTATGACCGAATAATGGTACCAAGTATCGTAAAGATATGTCGCGACACTTTTGTTATAGTGACCGCGGAAAAGAAGAAGAATAATAATAATAATCAGAAGAAATACAATAAGGTCTTTCCACTGTAGTGGGAAAGACCTTAATAATAATCAGAAGAAATACAATAAGGTCTTTCCACTGTAGTGGGAAAGACCTTAATAATAATAATAATAATCATAAGAAATACAGTAAGGTCTTTCCTTCTGCAAAGGGAAAGACCTTAATAATAATCAGAAGAAATACAATAAGGTCTTTCCACTGTAGTGGGAAAGACCTTAATTAAAAAGTCATTTGTTCAGAGAACAAATGTGAGGTCTTTCCCCGTCTCTAGTTAGTGTTATGGTGTCCTATACAAATACTTAAGACAATTGAGTCATTTTGTTTACGATAAAATGTTGCCAATAGTTATCATATAGGTTCCAGAATAAAGATCAAGGGGCCTAGTGTCAGAAAAAGTATGGTTGTTAAGGACTTTGTCGGTTGCTATGGACAGAAGGTCACTTCCGGTTATAAAACTTAATTCTAAACTCAGAAGGTAGTGTTGGTTAAGAATACATATGGTTGCTATGGACTTTTCATGAACGTTACCTTGTTGCTAGGGAATGACCTTGACCCATGACCTTTGACTCAAATTGTAGGTCTTTGCATACTGATTCATTTAAGTATACATGTTTACTATATAATGTGCAACGGTTTAAAAGTTATTGGTAAATAACGCAGTTTATGATATGTTTTTGGCCGCCATTTTGAAACCAATCAACCGAATCATGCACTGTTTGGGCTCAAATTGTAGGTCTTTTAATTCTCTTTCAAATGAACCCAATGTTTCATTCATCATCTTTTATGGTTAAAAAGTTATAAACAAAAAATCATTTTCAAAATACGAATCAAGTGCGATAACTCAAAAACGACAAGTTTTGCGCTTTCGCACCTGAAACATTTTTTGTAGATTTCGACATGGCGAACATTTTTCCCATGTATTGTCCGCTTCAATTTTGTACGGTTTAAGTGTTATTTCATAAAAACTGTTTATGGTGTCGGCCATTTTGAAAATGGCCGCCATTAGCCAATCAAGTTTGATTTTAAATTGAAGGGAATAAGTTGACGGTCACCAATAACCATATGTTTACTATGTTATCTCGAACCATTTTCAAGTTATAGGCCAAAAACCATTTAGCCGAAACGCGTTAAGGGCTATAACTCGAAAACCGTTTGTCGTACAGGGTTCGACCCTTTATATCAAATAAAGGTCTAAATGAGGCAAGTATTTTCCCCATTACATGTCTGCTTAAATTTTGTATGGTTTTTGAGTTAACCTGATAACAAGGTGTACCATGACCTCTGACCTTGAGATTTGACCTTTGACCTTGACATTTTTGAATGCAACATATGTCATCCAGGATGATTGGTGAAGGTCCCAAGTCTCTAGGACTTACCGTTTTGAAGAAAAAAAATTTAACGTAACGCGACACTTTTCGGGTCAAAAACGCGTAACCAGGAAGTCGATCAGAACATTTTTTTTTGCATGACGAATCATGTCCAGGAGTTGAGCAACATTTTCCCCACTTCAGATTTTTGATATCGGTTACGGTTTTTGAGTTAATCTGCACACAAGGTTTTACGGTCTGGGGCAGATAACTCCGTTACTAAAAATAGATCGGTTTCGCAGGCCGACTCAAGTCGAGCCCAAGTAGTGGCGTTTAATAGTACTAAGTTTCGTAATGATAGGTCGCGACACTTTTTTGACATCTGCGGCAGAAAAAAAAAAATAATAATAATTAAAAAGTCATTTGTTCAGAGAACAAATGTGAGGTCTTTCCCCGTCTCTAGTTAGTGTTATGGTGTCCTATACAAATACTTAAGACAATTGAGTCATTTTGTTTACGATAAAATGTTGCCAATAGTTATCATATAGGTTCCAGAATAAAGATCAAGGGGCCTAGTGTCAGAAAAAGTATGGTTGTTAAGGACTTTGTCGGTTGCTATGGACAGAAGGTCACTTCCGGTTATAAAACTTAATTCTAAACTCAGAAGGTAGTGTTGGTTAAGAATACATATGGTTGCTATGGACTTTTCATGAACGTTACCTTGTTGCTAGGGAATGACCTTGACCCATGACCTTTGACTCAAATTGTAGGTCTTTGCATACTGATTCATTTAAGTATACATGTTTACTATATAATGTGCAACGGTTTAAAAGTTATTGGTAAATAACGCAGTTTATGATATGTTTTTGGCCGCCATTTTGAAACCAATCAACCGAATCATGCACTGTTTGGGCTCAAATTGTAGGTCTTTTAATTCTCTTTCAAATGAACCCAATGTTTCATTCATCATCTTTTATGGTTAAAAAGTTATAAACAAAAAATCATTTTCAAAATACGAATCAAGTGCGATAACTCAAAAACGACAAGTTTTGCGCTTTCGCACCTGAAACATTTTTTGTAGATTTCGACATGGCGAACATTTTTCCCATGTATTGTCCGCTTCAATTTTGTACGGTTTAAGTGTTATTTCATAAAAACTGTTTATGGTGTCGGCCATTTTGAAAATGGCCGCCATTAGCCAATCAAGTTTGATTTTAAATTGAAGGGAATAAGTTGACGGTCACCAATAACCATATGTTTACTATGTTATCTCGAACCATTTTCAAGTTATAGGCCAAAAACCATTTAGCCGAAACGCGTTAAGGGCTATAACTCGAAAACCGTTTGTCGTACAGGGTTCGACCCTTTATATCAAATAAAGGTCTAAATGAGGCAAGTATTTTCCCCATTACATGTCTGCTTAAATTTTGTATGGTTTTTGAGTTAACCTGATAACAAGGTGTACCATGACCTCTGACCTTGAGATTTGACCTTTGACCTTGACATTTTTGAATGCAACATATGTCATCCAGGATGATTGGTGAAGGTCCCAAGTCTCTAGGACTTACCGTTTTGAAGAAAAAAAATTTAACGTAACGCGACACTTTTCGGGTCAAAAACGCGTAACCAGGAAGTCGATCAGAACATTTTTTTTGCATGACGAATCATGTCCAGGAGTTGAGCAACATTTTCCCCACTTCAGATTTTTGATATCGGTTACGGTTTTTGAGTTAATCTGCACACAAGGTTTTACGGTCTGGGGCAGATAACTCCGTTACTAAAAATAGATCGGTTTCGCAGGCCGACTCAAGTCGAGCCCAAGTAGTGTCGTTTAATAGTACTAAGTTTCGTAATGATAGGTCGCGACACTTTTTTGACATCTGCGGCAGAAAAAAAAAATAATAATAATAATAATAATTAAAAAGTCATTTGTTCAGAGAACAAATGTGAGGTCTTTCCCCGTCTCTAGTTAGTGTTATGGTGTCCTATACAAATACTGAAGACAATTGAGTCATTTTGTTTACGATAAAATGTTGCCAATAGTTATCATATAGGTTCCAGAATAAAGATCAAGGGGCCTAGTGTCAGAAAAAGTATCGTTGTTAAGGACTTTGTCGGTTGCTATGGACATAAGGTCACTTCCGGTTATAAAACTTAATTCTAAACTCAGAAGGTAGTGTTGGTTAAGAATACATATGGTTGCTATGGACTTTTCATTAACGTTACCTTGTTGCTAGGGAATGACCTTGACCCATGACCTTTGACCTTTGACTCAAATTGTAGGTCTTTGCATACTGATTCATTTAAGTATACATGTTTACTATACTATCTAATACAGTTTTCAAGTTATAAGCAAAAAACCAGTTTTAACATACAAATCAAGTGCAATAACTCAAAAACGACAAGTTTTACGGTTTCGGTCCTGAAGACTTTTTTGTAGATTTCGACGTGACGAACAATTTTCCCATGTATTGTCTGCTTCAATTTTGTACGGTTTACGTGCTTTTCCACAAAAACTGTTTACAGTGTCGGCCATTTTGAAAATGGCTGCCATTAGCCAATCAAGTTTGATTTTAAATTGAAGGGAATAAGTTGACGGTCACCAATAACCCATATGTTTACTATGTTATCTCGAACCATTTTCAAGTTATAGGCCAAAAACCATTTAGCCGAAACGTGTTAAGGGCTATAACTCGAAAACCGTTTGTCGTACAGGGTTCGACCCTTATATCAAATAAAGGTCTAAATGAGACAGGTATTTTCCCCATTACATGTCTGCTTAAATTTTGTATGGTTTTTGAGTTAACCTGATAACAAGGTGTACCATGACCTCTGACCTTGAGATTTGACCTTTGACCTTGACATTTTTGAATGCAACATATGTCATCCAGGATGATTGGTGAAGGTCCCAAGTCTCTAGGACTTACCGTTTTGAAGAAAAAAATTTTGACGTGTCGCGACACTTTTCGGGTCAAAAACGCGTAACCAGGAAGTCGATCAGAACATTTTTTTTTGCATGACGAATCATGTCCAGGAGTTGAGCAACATTTTCCCCACTTCAGATTTTTGATAACGGTTACGGTTTTTGAGTTAATCTGCACACAAGGTTTTACGGTCTGGGGCAGATAACTCCGTAACTAAAAATAGATCGGTTTCGCAGGCCGACTCAAGTCGAGCCAAAGTAGTGTCGTTTAATAGTACTAAGTTTCGTAATGATAGGTCGCAACACTTTTTTGACATCTGCGGCAGAAAAAAAAAAATAATAATAATAATAATAATCATAAGAAATACAGTAAGGTCTTTCCACTGTAGTGGGAAAGACCTTAACTAGAAAGACAATTGTTCAGAGAACAATTGCAAGGTCTTTCCCGTGTCAAATTGCAACTAAGGCTATTAAGCATGACTGTTGACCTTCTGTTTTGACTTGCATAGTCAAAATATAGGACTCTGTCACAATGACCTTGACCTTTAACCTTCGATTTTGACCTCTACAGCTCTAAAATAGGTCCCTTAACATAAATATATATGGTTGCTACGTACTTTTACATCAGTTGCTAAGGAATTTTCAATGACCTTGACCAATGACCTTCCATTTTAACCTCTGTGGTTCTATAATAGGGTCCTGAGCATAAATATATATGGTTGCTAGGTACTTTTCCATCAGTTACTAAGGACTTTTTCGATGACCTTGACCCTTGACTTTCTATCTTGACCTCTATGGCTCTATAATATGATCCTGAACATAAATATATATGGTTGCTAGGTACTTTTCCATCGGTTGCTAAAGACTTTTTCAATGACCTTGATCCTTGACCTTCAATTTTCACCTCTATAGTTCTATAATAGGGTCCTGACCATAAATATATATGGTTGCTAGGTACTTTTCCATCGGTTGCTAAGGGCTTTTTCGATGACCTTGATATCTGACATTTGACCTTGGTACTAAAATGTAGATCTTTTGAATCTGATCTTTTTTTGTATTAACATTTTCTTCATATCTATAATGGTTTTAAAGATATAGGATAAAATAAACATGAGTCAAGGGCACTAACTCCTATAAGGAGTCATCGTACAACTTCAGACCCAATAAGACAAACTTAGATCTTGACAAGATAAACATTTTCCCCAATATATTTCATCAGCTATTTGTTACGGTTTCTGAGTTATTCTCATAACAAGGTATAAGGTCAAAGGTCAAGTGTGACCTTGACCTTTGACCTTGGGGTCATTTTAAAGAAGAAGACATTTGATGACTATTGGTGCAAGTCCCAAGTCTCTACGACTAACAGTTAATGAGTTTTGACCATGTACGCGTTTCGTCAAATATTCAAGGGCCAGTAACTCCCATAAGGAGTCGATAAACCAAGTTGAGCGAAACAAGACAAAGTTGCGTCTTGCGAAGATGAACATTTTTGCCAACATATTTCATCAGCTATCTTTTACAGTTTATGAGTTATTTCCATAACAAGGTATAAGGTCAAAGGTCAATTTTGACCTTGACCTTCGACCTTGGGGTCATTTTGTAGAATAAGACATCTGATGACTAATGGTGAAAGTCCCAAGTCTCTACGACTAACGGTTTATGAGTTTTGACCATGCACGCGCTCGGTCAAATATTCAAGGGCCAGTAACTCCCATAAGGAGTCGATAAACCAAGTTGATTGAAATCTGACAAAGTTGCGTCTTGCGAAGATGAACATTTTTTCCAATATATTTCATCAGCTATTTGTTACGGTTCCTGAGTTATTTCGATAACAATAGTTTACGGTATTTGGGCAGATAACTCTGTATGGAAAAGAGTTCGGCTTCGCGGTGTCAATCCTGAATCCGGTTTATCATTCCGAACCAACTGGTGAAATATCATTTCGATATGTCGCGAAATGAAGAAAATTCTTGACATCGAAGTTGGCGGAAAAGAAGACAAAAAATAATAAGAACTAGAAAGACAATTGTTCAGAGAACAATTGCAAGGTCTTTCCCTTGTCAAATAGCAATTAAGGCTATTAAACATGACTGTTGACCTTCTATTTTGACTTGTATAGTCAAAATATAGGACTCTGTCACATTGAACTTGACCATTGATCATCGATTTTGACCTCTACAACTCTAAAATAGGTCCCTGAACATAAATATATATGGTTGCTAGGTACTTTTACATCGGTTGCTAAGGACTTTTTCAATGACCTTGACCCTTGACCTTCCATTTTAAGCTCTACGGCTCTATAATATGGTCCTGAGCATAAATATATATGGTTGCTAGGTACTTTTCCATCGGTTACTAAGGAATTTTTCAATGACCTTGACCAATGACCTTCCATTTTACCTCTACAGCTCTAAAAAAGGTTCCTGAACATAAATATATATGGTTGCTAGGTAATAGCTGATGAAATATGTTGGCAAAAATGTTCATCTTTGCAAGACGCAACTTTGTCATGTTTTGCCCAACTTATTTTATCGACTCCTTATAGGAGTTACTGGCCCTTGAATATTTGACGAAACGCGTACATGGTCAAAACTCATAAACTGTTAGTTGTAGAGACTTGGGACTTTCACCAATAGTCATCAAATGTCTTATTCTTCAAAATAGCCCCAAGGTCAAAGGTCAAGGTCGCACTTGACCGTTGACCTTATACCTTGTTACGAGAATAACTCAGAAACCGTAACAAATAGCTGATGAAATATATAAGGGAAAATGTTTATCTTGTCAATATCTAAGTTTGTCTCATTGGGTCTGAAGTTGTACGATAACTCCTTATAGGAGTTAATGCCCTTGACTCATATTTATTTTACACTATATCTCGAAAACCATTATAGATATGAACAAAATGTTAATACAAAAAAAGATCAGTTTCAAAAGATCTACATTTTAGTACCAAGGTCAAAAGTCAGATATCAAGGTCATCAAAAAAGCCCTTAGCAACCGACGGAAAAGTACCTAGCAACCATATATATTTATGGTCAGGACCCTATTATAGAACTATAGAGGTGAAAATTGAAGGTCAAGGATCAAGGTCATTGAAAAAGTCCTGAGCAACCGATGGAAAAGTACCTAGCAACCATATATATTTATGTTCAGGATCCTATTATAGAACCATAGAAGTCAAAACGGAATGTTACGGTTTCTGAGTTATTCTTGTAACAAGGTATAAGGTCAAAGGTCAAGTGCGACTTTGACCTTTGACCTTGGGGTCATTTTGAAGAATAAGACATCTGATGACTATTGGTGAAAGTCCCAAGTCTCTACGACTAATGGTTTATGAGTTTTGACCATGCACGCGCTCCGTCAAATATTCAAGGGCCAGTAACTCCCATAAGGAGTCGATAAACCAAGTTGAGCGAAACATGACAAAGTTGCGACTTGCGAAGATGAACATTTTTCCTAATATATTTGATCAGCTATTTGTTACGGTTACTGAGTTATTTTGGTAACAAAGGTTTACGGTATTTGGGCAGATAACTCTGTATGGAAAAGAGTTCGGCTTCGCGGTGTCAATCCTGAATCCGGTTTATCATTCCGAACCAACTGGTGAAATATCATTTCGATATGTCGCGAAATGAAGAAAATTCTTGGCATCGAAGTTGGCGGAAAAGAAGAAAAATAATAATAAGAATAATAATAATAATAATAATCATACGAATTACAGAAAGGTCTTTCCGTTGGAAACGGGAAAGACCTTAATAATAATAATCATACGAATTACAGAAAGGTCTTTCCGTTGGAAACGGAAAAGACCTTAATAACTAGAAAGACAATTGTTCAGAGAACAATTGCAAGGTCTTTCCCTTGTCAAATTGCTATTAAGGCTATTAAGCATGAATGTTGACCTTCTATTTGACTTGTATAGTCAAAATATAGGACTCTGTCACAATGACCTTGACAAATGACCTTCGAATTTGACCTCTACATTTCTAAAATAGGGTCCTGAGCAAAATATGTATGGTTGCTAGGTACTTTTCCATCAGTTGCTAAGGACTTTGTCAATGACCTTGACCCTTGACCTTCCATTTTGACCTCTATGGCTTTATAATATGATCCGGAGCATAAATATACATGGTTGCTAGGTACTTTTCCATCAGTTCCTAAGGACTTTTTCGATGACCTTGACCCTTGACCTTCCGTTTTGACCTCTATGGCTCTATAATATGATCCTGAGCATAAATATATATGGTTGCTAGGTACTTTTCCATCAGTTGCTAAGGACTTTTTCGATGACCTTGACCCTTGACCTTCCATTTTGACCTCTATGGGTCTATAATAGGGTCCTGACCATAAATATATATGGTTGCTAGGTACTTTTCCATCGGTTGCTAAGGGGTTTTTTGATGACCTTGATATCTGACTTTTGACCTTGGTACTAAAATGTAGATCTTTTGAAACTGATCTTTTTTTGTATTAACATTTTCTTCATATCTATAATGGTTTTCGAGATATAGGATAAAACAAACATGCGTCAAGGGCAGTAACTCGTATAAGGAGTCATCGTATAACTTCAGACCCAATAAGACAAACTTAGATCTTGACAAGATAAACATTTCCCTCAATATATTTCATCAGCTATTTGTTACGGTTTCTGAGTTATTCTCATAACAAGGTATAAGGTCAAAGGTCAAGTGCGACCTTGACCTTTGACCTTGTGGTCATTTTGAAGAATAAGACATTTGATGACTATTGGTGAAAGTCCCAAGTCTCTACGACTAACAGCTTCTGAGTTTTGACCATGTACGCGTTTCGTCAAATATTCAAGGGCCAGTAACTCCTATAAGTAGTCGATAAACCAAGTTGAGCGAAACATGACAAAGTTGCGTCTTGCAAAGATGAACATTTTTGCCAACATATTTGATCAGCTATCTTTTACGGTTTATGAGTTATTTCTATAACAAGGTATAAGGTCAAAGGTCAAGTGTGACCTTGACCTTTGACCTTGGGGTCATTTTGTAGAATAAGACATCTGATGACTAATGGTGAAAGTCCCAAGTCTCTAGGACTAACGGTTTACGAGTTTTGATCATGCACGCGCTCCGTCAAATATTCAAGGGCCAGTAACTCCCATAAGGAGTCGATAAACCAAGTTGAGCGAAACATGACAAACTTGCGTCTTGCGAAGATGAACATTTTTCCTTATATATTTGATCAGCTATTTGTTACGGTTCCTGAGTTATTTCGATAACAATGGTTTACGGTATTTGGGCAGATAACTCTGTATGGAAAAGAGTTTGGCTTCGCGGTGTCAATCCTGAATCCGGTTTATCATTCCGAACCAACTGGTGAAATATCATTTCGATATGTCGCGAAATGAAGAAAATTCTTGACATCGAAGTTGGCGGAAAAGAAGACAAAAAATAATAAGAATAATAATAATCAGACGAATTACAGAAAGGTCTTTCCGTTGGAAACGGGAAAGACCTTAACTAGTAAGACATTTGTTCCGAGAACAAATGTAAGGTCTTTCCATTCGATTATGGAGAGTGTTATGACACCCTAGTAAGTCTTTTTTACCTTAAAATGTTGTAAAAAAGTCTTAAAAACCATGAACAAACTGTTTAAAAGCCAAGTTCAATATCTAGGACATGACCTTGACCTTTGACCTTTTGATCTTTTTGAAGGTCAATGGTCCCTGGTGTCATTTCAAAAGACCCAGTGCCTTTACTATATACCATTATCAAGTTGTTTATGAAAAACTATTTAATTTTATGTTCTAAGGACAATAACTCCTATAAGATGACGTCATAGGACTTTGACACTAATGGAACAAATTTGCATCTCAATGTCCTTTACATTTTTCTCATTATATTTCATCATCTATCTTCTACCGTTTCAGAGGAATACTCATAACAAGGAAAAGTCAAAATTTAGAACTTGACCTTGACCTTTGACCTTGACATTATTTTTCTTGGAATGGCTTGTGGAAACCAACTATAAAGTTTCATAGTGATATCTGACCCCTAACCTTACTTTTGACCCTTAAAGTCTTCTGTCTAGATTTTGATGCAGTTATGCCCCTTGAAGGAGTCATCAAATCTCTTTGGACCAAATGTAATGAATCATCGGTCTACGTAGTTGAACATTTTCCACCCTTAAGTTTTAGCGTATCTGTTACGGTTTCAGAGTTTAAATGGTAACAAGGGTTACGGTGTTCGGGGAGATAACTCTGTAATTGAAAAAAGTTCGATAACTCAGGGTCGATTTCGAATAGATTTTAACACACCGATATCATATAAGAAGTTTCATAATGATACGTCGTAAGCTGTTGAAACAAAAAGACTTTGAAATGTGGCAGAAAAAAAGAATAAAAATAATTTAGAACTTGACCTTGACCTTTGACCTTGACATTATTTTTCTTGGAATGGCTTGTGGAGACCAACTATAAAGTTTCATATTGATATCTGACCCCTAACCTTACTTTGGTCCCTTAAAGTCTTCTGTCTAGATTTTGATGCAGTTATGCCCCTTGAAGGAGTCATCAAATCTCTTTGGACCAAATGTAATGAATCATCGGTCTACATAGTTGAACATTTTCCACCCTTAAGTTTTAGCGTATCTCTTACGGTTTCAGAGTTTAAATGGTAACAAGGGTTACGGTGTTCCGGGAGATAACTCTGTAATGGAAAAAAGTTCGATAACTCAGGGTCGATTTCGAATAGATTTTAACACACCGATATCATATAAGAAGTTTCATAATGATATGTCCTAAACTGTTAAAAACAGAAGACTTTGAAATGTTGGCGGAAAAAAAAGAATAATAATAATAATCACTAGAAAGACAATTGTTCAGAGAACAATTGCAAGGTCTTTCCCGAGTCGAATTACAATTAAGGCTATTAAGCATGACTGTTGACCTTGTATTTTGACTTGTATAGTCAAAATATAGGACTATCGAAATGACCTTGACCATTGACCTTCAATTTTGACCTCTACAGCTCTAAAATAGGTTCCTGAACATAAATATATATGGTTGCTAGGTACTTTTCCATCAGTTTCTAAGGACTTTTTCGATGACCTTGACCCTTCACCTTCCATTTTGACCTCTATGGCTCTATAATATGATCCTGAGCATAAATATATATGGTTGCTAGGTACTTTTCCGTCAGTTGCTAAGGACTTTTTCAATGACCTTGATCCTTGACCTTCTATTTTGACCTCTATGGCTCTATAATATGATCCTGAGCATAAATATATATGGTTGCTAGGTACTTTTCTATCAGTTGCTAAGGACTTTGTCAATGACCTTGACCCCTGACCTTCCATTTTGACCTCTATGGCTCTATAATATGATCCTGAGCATAATTATATATGGTTGCTAGGTACTTTTCCATCAGTTGCTAAGGACTTTTTCAATGACCTTGACCCTAGACCTTCGATTTTGACCTCTATGGCTCTATAATAGGGTCCTGAGCATAAATATATATGGTTGCTAGGTACATTTCCATCAGTTGCTAAGGACTTTTTCGATGACCTTGACCCTTGACCTTCCATTTTGACCTCTATGGGTTTATAATATGATCCTGAGCATAAATATATATGGTTGCTAGGTACTTTTCCATCGGTTACTAAGGACTTTTTCAATGACCTTGACCCTTGACCTTCAATTTTCACCTCTACGGCTTTATTATAGGGTCCTGAGCATAAATATATATGGTTGCTAGGTACTTTTCCATCAGTTGCTAAGGACTTTTTCGATGACCTTGACCCTTGATCTTCCATTTTGACCTCTATGGGTCTATAATAGGGTCCTGATCATAAATATATATGGTTGCTAGGTACTTTTCCGTCGGTTGCTAAGGGCTTTTTTGATGACCTTGATATCTGACTTTTGACCTTGGTACCAAAATGTAGACCTTTTGAAACTGATCTTTTTTTGTATTAACATTTTCTTCATATCTATAATGGTTTTCGAGATATAGTATAAAACAAACATGCGTCAAGGGCAGTAACTCCTATAAGGAGTCATCGTAGAACTTCAGTTCCAATGAGACAAATTTAGATCTTGACAAGATAAACATTTTTCCCAATATATTTAATAAGCTATCTCTTGCGGTTTCTGAGCTATTCCGATAACAAGGTCTGTGGTCAAAGGTCAAGGTCAAATTTGAGATTTGACCTTGACCCCTTTCAATAGCTTATTTGGTCCTATGACCAATAGTGAAAGTCCCATGCCTGTACAAGTCATAGTTTTCGAATAAAAATTTTTAGCGAAAACTGCTTTTCATTAAGGGGACATAAATCTGATAACGACATTTGAAATCCTTTCGGTTTTGTGTCATGAAGCATGCAGTCGATAAACCGAACACTTTCCACCTTTCGGTTCGCATCTAAGTTTTACGGTTTCAGAGATGAAGCGATAACAAGGTTTCGATACACCGGGCAGATAACTCTGTAACGACAAAGAGTTCGGCTTAGCAGGGTGTTTTTTGAAATCGGTGTTCGAATACGACACATCCCACCAAGTTTCGAAATGATATGTCGCGAAATGCCAAAAACGAATTTCTGGCGGAAGAAAAAAAAAAATAATAATAATAATAATAATAATAATGAAAAGATCCAATTGTTCAAAGAACAATTGAGGGCTTTCCCAGGTTAAATGACCTTTACATGCGACCTCATGACATTCAGATTGATTAAACCCCAAATGATGAACATCTCTGAAGCAGAACCACTTTTGTATCGTTAACGATAAAAAAGGTCAAAATCTAGGACGTTTTCTCACTCAATGACCTTGACATTTGCTGTTTTGACGTTCACGTTGATTTGTCTTCCTAAGCTGAATATTTCTAAAGAAGAACCACTTCAATATCTCTATTGGTAAAAAAGGTTAAAATCTAAGACGTATTTTTCATTAAATGACCTTGACCTGTAATCATGTGACCGTGACTATGATTTGCCTTTCAACAGAGTCCTTTTCTCATTAGAAAGCATTCAAATATCTTCTAATAATAGAAAGGTCAAAAATTAGGACGTTGACCTTGACATTTTGGTCTAAGGTCATCCTCAAGGTCACATCCCCCGATGATCAAAACTGAAGACCCCATGCCTCTATCATATAAAGTTACTGAGTTTTACCCGAAAAACTAATTTACCAATGCTTCAATGGGACATAACTCTTATAAGATGACCTCAGATCCTTTTCATGGAAATGTAACAAAGTTGCGTCTTTAGATGCCAGACATTTTACACCCCCAACCATTCCTGTATCTTTTATCATTTCAGAGGAGTAGTGCACACAAGCAAAGGTCAAAATATAGAACGTGACCTTGACCTTTGACCTTATTTCTATTTTGAAGATGAAAGGTCATGAGGGTCTATGGTGAAGACTTTAGGTCTGTATCACTTCTGGTTTTTAAGATATACTTGTATATCACTTACACGAATCATTTTAGGGGAGGTAACTCCCATAAGATGTCGTCAGATCCTTTCCGCTAACATTCAACAAAGTTGCGTATGGATTGACTGAGGACTTTAGAAAAGATTTTGAAGCGATATCTTTTAAGGTTTCAGAGGAGTAGTACACACAATCTTTTTGGTGTTGGGGAAGATAACTCCGTAACGACAAAGTTTACGACATAATTCCCATAACACATCAAATCATTTTCATGACCGATATCATAGACAAAATATGAAAGCGATATGTCGCGAACTCACTTGTCAGGAAATGGCGGAAGAAAAAGAATAATAATAATAATATTAAACAGAAGAAATACAATAAGGACTTTCCGTCCGGAGACGGGAAAGCCCTTAATAATAATCAGAAGAAATACAATAAGGTCTTCCCTTTGGAAAGGGAAAGACCTTAATAATAATCAGACGAATTACAGAAAGGTCTTTCCGTTGGAAACGGGAAAGACCTTAATAATCATAAGAAATACAGTAAGGTCTTTCCTTCTGCAAAGGGAAAGACCTTAATAATAATAATAATCATAAGAAATACAGTAAGGTCTTTCCTTCTGCAAAGGGAAAGACCTTAATAAGAAATACAGTAAGGTCTTCCCTTTGGAAAGGGAAAGACCTTAATAATCATAAGAAATACAGTAAGGTCTTCCCTTTGGAAAGGGAAAGACCTTAAAAATAATCATAAGAAATACAGTAAGGTCTTTCCTAAGTAAAGGAAAGACCTTAATTAATGGCAATCGAGTAGATTTAAATCACAAAGGTGATTCTGGTCGTCTTAATTGGCTTGTAATTTGCACGTGCATTAAGGTTTTAAATGCATGTACATGTACTTTATATGCATTTACATGTAAATTCAGTAAAATTCAAATCGAAAAGGGAGGGGGGGGGGGGGGCTGTATTTACACATTAAAAGGTCATTTGCGCCTAGCACAAATGATAAGGTCTTCCAAATCAAAAAAAAAAAATCCAGGCTCGGCTTTTTCCGGAAATAAAAAAGCAGGACGAAGAAAATCTCCATAGCCCCCCCCCCCCCCCCCATCAAAATCAAATGGTTGCTCCCTTACTATATTATCTGTAATAATTTAAAATAAGCAATATCGCATTTAATGATACTTCCAAGTCTAAGGAATGTGATTCCTGTTTCTAGGGAAAAAACAAACTTCAGGTTGAAAAATACAAAACAATTTGAATATGAAAATGTATGGTTATCAAGGAGATTTTATTATGGTATTCTTGTTGCGATTGTGTGAACTTGACCTAAGACCTTTGACCTTGGTCTTAAATTGAAGCTCTTTTCTTAATGAACACAAAAAGTATACATGTTTATTATACAATCTGCAACGGTTTAAAAGTTGTTGGTAAAAACGCAGTTTACGAAATGTTTTTGGCCGCCATTTTTGAACCAATCAATTGAATCATGTTCTGTTTGGGCTCAAATTGTAGGTCATTTAATTCTTTTTCAAATTAACCCTATATTTCATTCATCATCTTTTAGGGTTAAAAAGTTATAAATAAAAAACATTTTCAAAATACGAATCAAGGGCAAAACCTCTAAAACGACAAGTTTTACGCTTTGGCACTTGTAACATTTTTTGTAGATTTCGACATGATGAACATTTTTTCCATGTATTGTCCGCTTCAATTTTGTATGGTTTAAGTGTTATTTCATAAAAACTGTCGGCCATTTTGAAAATGGCTGCCCGTAAACATTGGACTTTGGTCTTAAATTGAAGTACTTACAATGACCGTCACAAAAAACCCATATGTTTACTATATTATCTCTGACGGCTTAAAAGTTATAAGCCAAAAACGAATAAGCCGAAACGCGTCAAGGGCCATAACTCGAAAACGGTTTGTCGAACAGTTTTCGATCCTTTATATCAAATAAAGGTCTAAATGAGAGGAGTATTTTCCCCATTTAATGTCTGCTTCTATCTTTTATGGTTCATGAGATATACTGCACACAAAGTGTAATATGACCTCTGACCTTGAGATTTGACCTTTCACCTTGACATTTTTGGATGCAACATATGTCACCTAGGATGATAGGTGAAGGTCCCAAGTTCCTAGGACTAACCGTTTTGAAGAGAAAAAAATTGACGCGTCGCGACACTTTTCGACTCAAAAACGCGTAACCAGGAAGTGGATCGAAAAAAAATTTTTTGCATGACAAATCATGGCCATGAGTCTGACAACATTTTCCCCACTTTAGATTTTTGATATCCATTATGGTTTTTTAGTTTATCTGTACACAATGTTTTTGGTAGCGGGGCAGATAACTCTGTTACTAAAAATAGATCGGTTTCGCAGGGTCAGTCAGAGCGAGTCAGAGTATGACCGAATAATGGTACCAAGTTTCGAAATGATACGTCACAACACTTTTTTGCCATCTGTGGCAGAAAAAAAAATAATCATAAGAAATACAGTAAGGTCTTCCCTTTGGAAAGGGAAAGACCTTAATAATCAAAACCGTAACGGAACGGGAACGAACCACGGAACTCGGGTGACAGATATTTTGGGTTTATTAAATTAAGCTACGTTAATTAAAGCAATTACTATATGAAATTAGAAAGTATTTTACATGCACTATAAACAATTTATTATTATATAATATTTCTGACGATCGTCGGCTAGGAGGTAAAACGGTTAGAAAATTTCAGTCCACAAATTTAATAGTATATTAGATAGACTAGATTACACCCTCGAAATCGCGGGTACGAAGTTATAATATCTATTTTTAATAACCTTTTCGACGCGTTTGTTTTTAACCTGACGTACAACCATTTTTTTTTCACACAAAATTTACCCCAAAAAAGATCTTCAAACTCGGTGATGACAAAGTTCACTGTGCGTTGATCGTTTATGTTATAAAAGAATATTCATGGATTTTACTCGAAAGGGAAGGGACACATAAATTCGAGTCTCTTTATTTAGTTATACGGATAGGTGCCGATTTAACTAGATTCTGATTTGGCCAGTCCCGAAATAACCGTGGCCAGGTGCCGAATTGACCAGGTGCAGAAATGGCTTGTAAGGGAATATTTGTTTGTGATAATTCATATAGGACAGGTGGGTCCCCAATAAGATCAAATTTTTAATTAAGAAATAGAATGGTTTATCTGAATGCATATTAGAAGTGCAAAGAATAAAGCTCTTTTCAGAACATAATAAAAGATTTTCCTTAGTTTTTAAGTCATACTTGACCTTTCAGTGATTAACCATCAATATGAAGAGCAACAATAATGACAATCAAAACATTGTTCCTTTTTTAAATATGCATACATGTACATATATCCAATGTGTGTCTACCCAGTACTGTGTGGAATTATGATTATTATCATAAAATACAAAGTACAGAGAAAATGATGTTATATTCCATTTCTTAAGGAATTAATATACAAAAACAAAATACATATGAAAAGTATATGAAAATGTTTTATTAATATGATACAGATGTGACCTGGCAAGGGAGAGAAGCGTAATTAAGGTTTTTTACGTTTGCTTTGTCGGTGTTAAGTGAATCCTTCGTAATGGCGGAAAAATGTGACACTTGCGTCTGCATCTTCTTTTCTTGTCAAATTTGATTCCAGGTGGTTTCTTTCGTATTTATTTTTAATTTCATGACATCTAAGTTAAAAAAGTGAGGTAAGTCCATAAAAAACTTATTTTGTTCAACATAATCTCTATTCACGTAATTACGTCGGAAGCAAATGGTGGAACGAGATTTCGCATGGATGCCGCCATGATGGTGAAACTTTTTAGCCGACATAGTGTAGTAGTAGGAATAATTCGATTGACATCTCTACCTTAAAGAGCGAACTTCGCTCGCTTATAAAAACAAATTCATAGTATATACCAGTTTTACTGACTGCTAGTGATTTCATAGTAATAAGATAAAAAGGACAAATATACCTAAGGAGCAATCAAAGAAACGTAATCCATTGGACAGACAAACCCGGGAAGACAAATGAACAACCACAGGCACAACAAATAAACACAGAAAACTAAAAAACAATGAACAACACGAACTCCTATAAAACCCAGGAGTGAACCCAGGTGCTCCGGAGGGGTAAGCAGTTCCTGCTCCGTATACGGCACCCGTCGTGAAGTTCCACAAAGTCAATCCGGGGGAAGTCAGAAATCGGTGGAGGCACATGAAATGTTACGACAGTGGGAACAGGTCCAACATCATCTTAGATACTGGAACACTGTAATGGTCAATCAATTCGTGATAACCGTAAAATTTCCTAAATGATGACATCAACTTATCCCTGAAAAAAAACCCTGGTTACTTGAATGATTACCGTTGAAATATACACGTATAAAATACCTACAAAAACCTAACTCTACATATTTGATTTTTCAGTGACCAAAATTAAACCTATGAATAAAGAGGATATCTTAGAACTTTAGGTACATATTGAAAATGTGATCTGCCAAGCAGTCATATCCAACTATAGAAGTCATCACGTGACTTTTGGTGACGACACATGCCCAAGTAAATTGTGTAGAAATGCACTGGGGCGATCAGGATCGAGAAAATAAACTACTTTTAGCTCAAAACATTTTGGTGCTATATAGTACTTTCTCATATATTTAGAAATATATTTATGCTATTTGGAAAAGTAAGTTTAAATTTTGGTCTTATCCCTTCCAAATGGTTTTGAAAATTTGTCTTATTTTCTCGTTAAGTCTATACTGTTAAATCATCTAATTCTGATAAATTGGCTTCTTTGTCGCTTTTAAACATACAATTGCGATTTAACCAAAACTGATGGAAAAATTTTTGTCCTATATACTAATTAATACATTCATAACTTTTCGAAATATCGTAATTGCAATAGTTTAAATTTTGATTATATCTCTTCCAAATTGATTTGAAAATTAGCTATTTTGAAAAGTGTTATTTTTTACTATTATTATTCAAGATGGCGTCCATCCTAATCAGCTTCTACCTTCTCATAACAAAGTAAATATATATACTAGTAAATAGAATTAATCATATAAAAATGTCAAATGTTTAATATATAAATACCAAAAAGATAAATTAAAATGTTACTTATCTGACATTTGAAATTATATTTCATCTCTGCATTCTTTGTGGTCCCCACTTACACACATACACACACACACACACACCTCTTTATTAAAATGCTGCATTAATTATCCAAAAATGTAGCGTTAAAAATGAAATCACGCTGTTTTTGGTCAACAAACGGTTTACCTGTATACATACAATGTACGTGTACCTTAATTAAGGGTTGGAACAATAAACATCCGGACAGTCAAGGTACAATATACATGTCAAATCGTTAATTAGTTATAATTACCTGAAACACATGTAATAGTCAGTTATTTTTATGTTTTACAGTATTCTAATGTTTTACAGTATTCTAATATTAAAAGATGTGTATTTATTAATATCTTTATTTCACAGATCCTGAAATATAATTATTTATTTATTTGCTTATTAAGTACTGATAGTAATTAATTATTGATTAGTATTTGGAGTATTTTAATTGACTTATTGACTTTGGACAGTTTGACTGCAGACTATTCTACTTCTTTGGGTAATTGGTTTCACTGTATTACATTTTTCCTATACTTCTTTATTGTCTATTTCATGCTTAATTGAGCGTGTGATTTTGCCACCTTATTGGTCATTTAATTTTGGCGGTAAATTTCCTTTGTCTTGCACTATTACTATATACTTACCTATGAGTAGAAGGAGAAAATGGCTGCCTTGTTTTGAAAATTGTCAATATTAATTAATCTATTTCTTGGTGGAAAATTCTGTTTATGAAGGTAATGCCACCTATCAACTGATCAATTTAACTGGTTGATGATTTATAAATACTGATATACTGATTCATGAAGCCTTTGCACCTCATGTGAGGTAAGGATCTGTTCTGCATATTTGTTGCTTATATTTTTATGCTATTTTGCTTTATTATTATGTTTATGCTTAACACTAATGTGCTTTTGTTTATTTTTGATTAATATATTGTTAAGCAACAACACTGAAACATTTGTATATTTTATTACAACGAAAACCATTGGAAATATGATTTTCACCTCGTACATACTTTAATTGCTGCTCTTCATCAATATTATATTTACTGGTGAATTCATATGAAATATTTTACACATAGTATTTACACACCTGCATACAAATTACTATAACTCAGATATAAGTATTTTTCATAACTGGTATTATATTTTGAAAAGAGGGTAACACTTGATTTTCATTGATTGTAAATTGTAGTAATGGTAGAGTTATCTCTCTTTCCATTCATTCAAATATTGTTATTGTATTGCAGGGCTACTATTTTTTATTGTCGAGTTCCAAAATAAATAATGAACCCTTGAGCCTCAGTAGTGTTTTAGTGTTGCCTCTGAGAGAACACCGGTTACATTTTGGCGCCCACGACAGGTTTGGAATCGACGAATACCTAGTAATCAGCACTTCGTCAGTTCAGATGACCCCGCAGGGAACCTCTATGTCATCGACCTAGATAGTGAACTGTGACATTGTAAACTTCCGGAACTTACGAACAACATGGATTTACTGAAGAACAGTGATGTCTTCATCAAGAATTTGTTTGATTAACAGTGACATAGTAAGTGCCAGTGCAGTGTCTTATTGTTATTGTAAACATTAATGTCCGTCTAGACGAATATAGATAAATTGTACGAGCACGAACAGTTTGAAACTTAGAAAATTTTGACTTGAAAATTTTCCGAAATATTTACATCCACTTTTATATGTAATGATAAGAAGCTGAAGCTTGAATGTGTCTGTCGTATAGTACATGTACATATTATTCATAAGCACACATGAACTGTTAGTGTGAACAATTTGTGTACTTAGTGAAATATTTTGTGTATATTTTATATGAAGTGACACTTTGAAAAAATATTTGATTTTTTTTTTGGACACTTGACCCCCCACCCCCTTATAAGGTCAAGGGTCAACCGGAAGTACATATTGTAAATAAATAGATAACACCCAGTAAACTTATAGTGTCTATACTATAGTGACATAGTTTATACATTACTGCATGTAGTCGACACAGTAATTGCCACTTAGCTAGTTTAAAGATAATGCACATACACTTTGATTTTTGTTTTCTTGTCATCTACCCGGTTTATTTTGTTAAGCTGCATACACTTTTATAGACCGAAAATACAAAACACACATACACTGACTTTGATTATTTATTTATATATGTGATATATTGTGTATGTTTGTCTGATGTATATTGTACATGTAGTGTTTACTTCTTTTATATATTAACATAAGTGTTATTGTGTAATAATATCAGTGTGGTATAGTAATACTAGTGTTGTGTGTTGACATTTATGTTGTATATTGTCATCTATATGTGGTGTGTTGATATTGTCATATATATTTTGAAAATTTGAATTTGAAATTGAATTTTGAAATTTGAATTTGAATTTTAAGGTTTAAATTTAAACTTGAAACTTAAAACTTTAATTTGACTTTGAACTTAAATAAGGGTAAAGTTAAATAATAAGTTAAAAGTATAGTAGTGTGTATTTATGTACTGAGAGTATGACCCTGTAACAGTGACACCCGTAACTGGTACTAATAGCTGCGACCTTTGGCTGTCTTGCTTTTGGCTTTTGTTTTGACTTAATACTTTCAGTTTAGATTCTTACTATCTCAGGTGTCAGTTAATAGGTTATTGGTCTTTTAGGTTTAGTTGCAACTTTTGTTTTGACCTTTAGACTTACTTGACACTTAATTGTTGGCCGTAGACTTACTTGATACTTAGTTGTTGGCTTTGAACTTATTTGACAACTTTGATTGACTTTAAATTTAGTATTTACTATAATATTTACTTAGTTAGCTTAGTACTTTATTGAATCCCTTTCATTTTTTTTTTGAGAGTGTGAACGTAAAAGATTCACATATCTCAGGCCAGACCCTAAATTTCAGGTCACAGATCAGTAAGCAGAATATTATTAGTTATTTGGTAGGTATTTATTGCATGCATTGTTTGTCATATCACTTGTATTGTGTGTTTATTTTCATATTTGTGTATATATAATTTGAAATTTTGTGTGAATTTTGATTTGATGTTTGTAGAAACATTTGATTGTTTGACTTTTGATATTGTAATTTTGATATTAATTGTACTTGATTTGTTTCTTTACTTCAGGTGTTATTTAATTCAAGTTTGTTTCTTATTACAGTTGTACTAATTTTGATTATCCTTTTGTTTCCATTTTCAGAAATTTAATTAGCTCACCTGGCCATAGGCCATGTGAGCTATTGCCATCACTTGGCGTCCGTCGTCGTCGTCGTCTGTCGTCGTCGTCATCGTCGTCGTCGTCTGTAAACTTTTTCAAATGTTAACTCGTCCTAAACTACTGGACCGACTTCAACCTAACTTTGCAGAATTGTTCTTTAGGGCATCTGGAAAATTTCTATCGTTTAAAATTTTTGAAATGTCGAAAAACATGGCTGTCGTTACTATAAATAGAACATAGGGGTAAATTGCTGTTTTTTGCTAATAACTCAAAAACCGTTACAGATATCGAAAATCTGACATGGGGTAAAATTGATCAGCATGACAAGATCTACCTACCCTGAAATTTTGAAGGAAATTCCAAAACCCATTTAGGAGTTATTGCCCTTTTTTCAAATTTTTGCCTTTTTTTAATGTTATTATTTCAAAAATCTTCTTCTCTGAAACTACTATTCAAAATCATATGAAACTTGGTAAGATTGTTGCTTAGGGTACCCTGCATAGAACTGATGTGGGGATTTTTGATTCGTCGAAAAACATGGCCGCTGTTACTAAAAATAGAACATAGGGGTAAATTGCTGTTTTTTGCTAATAACTCAAAAACCGTTACAGATATCGAAAATCTGACATGGGGTAAATTTGATCAGCATGACAAGATCTACCTACCCTGAAATTTTGAAGGAAATTCCAAAACCCATTTAGGAGTTATTGCCCTTTTTTCGTCAAATTTTCATAATTTAACATTTTTCGTCATTTATCTCCAAAACTATTTGAGATAGAAGTGAAATGTAAATTTGAAAAATGTTTGCCATGTTGAGATCTACATACCCTGAAATTTTAAAGGAAATCCCAAAACCCATTTAGGAGTTATTGCCCTTTTTTGTCAAATTTTTAAAATTTTAACATTTTTGCATTTATCTCCAAAACTATTTGAGATAGAAGTGAAATGTAAATTGAAAAATGTTTGCCATGTTGAGATCTACCTACCCTGAAATTTTGAAGGGAATCCCAAATTCTATTTAGGAGTTATTGGTTTGTGTAATTTGAGGTCGGGTTCTGTTACATTTATTTAAGGTTCACCCTTATTCCTGGTCAATTTTGTCAACTTCCTGCCAGGACTACCACCATCAGGGAACATATTTTAACATTAAACCTTATGAAAAATAAATCTTCAACAAATTTTCCCTGAACAATTGAACCAATTGCAACAAACTTGGTCAAATAGTTGATTAATTGTCCAATGAAAACAGACTCCAGGTGAGCGATACAGGCTCTGGTGAGCCTCTTGTTTTGTTTCTTATTTTATTTGTATTTATTCCAGAACTTTGTTTCTATTTCAGACATTAACTTTGTATCTTTAATCTTTAATAGTAATTTTTCTTTTTGTTTTACTTTCAGATTTTTTTTTCAGGCATTTGATTTTGTAGTACTTGTTTTACATTCTGTAATCTGATTGTAATTATTCTCCAAATTGTTTATCTCTTATTTATATTTTCATTTGTAGACATCCTTGTTTGAAATTTTGATTGTTTCAGACATTTGATTTTTGATTATAATTTTACACTTGTACTTAATCTCATTTCATTTACAGCTTGACTTTAGTCAGACATTGTTTTGATAGCCTGGTATATTTATACTTAATCTGTTTGACATTTCAGCCTTTACAGATATTGTAATCAGATAGTCTGATATAATATCATTGTTTTTTCTGTACATTATTTGTACTTGTTCTGATTTCAAACATTGCTGATTATTTTTTTCCAGACCACATTGGTATACTGTTGTGTATACTAGAGTCAGATAATCTGATATAGTATATTACATTAATTAAAAATATTTGTTTCTCATTTCAGACTTTATATATTTTTACTTTGGTACATTAGATTCTTCTTGTAAATCAGTGAATTTGCTTTAAATTTCAGATTTTTTTTTTTTTGCATATAAACTTTCAGTTTCAGGGGACATAACTCTAACTTTATGTAGATAGTGAATTCAGTTTGTATTTTATTCAAACTGTATTTATTTTAGGAAATTGTTTCAATATTTGATTATTGTAGGAACTTAACCAACCATCTGCTATTTATATTTATTACAGATATACTTATATAATATTCATTACTTGATTAATTTCATTTTTCAGAATTTGCACAGCTTTGTATTTTTTTTCAGAGGTTTTATTCTAATACTTACTTACTTTATTTAGTTCATTTTTCAGAAATTACCAATATTTATATTTATTGCAGAGATACTTAATTTTTATTTAGTATATTTGTATCATATTTCAGACATTGTACATCTTTATATTTATTTCTGATTACACTTTTGTATTTCTTCTAGATTGTACATCTTTGTATTTATTTCAGATTGTACATCTTTGTATTTCTTACAGAATGTAATCTTTGTGTTTCATTTTAGATTACATATTAGTTTACAAGGGGAGATAATCTGATTTTCAAAAATTTATTTTTGATTTAGGATATACTTTGACTTGAATTGAATTTCAGATTTAGAATTTCTTTATTTTTCAGTGAATTTGTTTCTTAATTTTAGGAACTTGATTTATTTCTCATTGTAGATTTGGTACTTTTCTTCTTTGTAGATTTGGAATTGTATACTTTGTATATTCATTTTCTATTATCAAGCAAGAGGATAAAGGAGCAATCCCAAAGGCTGTGACTACCCAACCTACTAGTCCACCTCCAACAATATCACCAGAGATGGCTAAGATGATGGACACATTAGCCAAGATGAACGTTACACCCAAAGCAGACAGTCCACAGGACCTGACCAAGTGGATGATAGATTATCCGACATCGACTGGTGCACTGAAGACAGAACATGTAGACACCAAGGTTACACTGCAACCTCCACCAACTTCAAGTGTACCCAAGGAACAGAAGGTGACCAAAACTATGATCAGCCACCCACCTAAGATTACATGGTTATCTGGAACAGATACAAAAGCAGGGGATACCACTTATGAGTTGTGGCGACATGAAGTTAAGTGTTTGCTGAAACAGAAGAATTATGACCCAGATGCCATCTTGAATGCTGTGAGGAGATCACTTAGAGGTGAAGCAGGCCATGTTGCCATGCGACTAGACTATGCCACAGTAGATGAAATAATACAGAAACTAGACAGTATTCATGGCAGTGTAGACAAGAAAGAAGAAGTCCTAGCTGAGTTCTATGGTTCACGTCAGAAGGAAGATGAGAGCGTAACCAGTTGGAGTTGTAGACTAGAAAGCATTATTGGCAAAGCAGTAGACAAAGGAATTGTAATTAGGAAAGATGTGGATGGAATGTTACACAGCATGCTTTGGATAGGACTTAAAACTTCCTTAAAAGACATCTCAGGCCACAAATATGATACCATCAAAGACTTTGACGGATTAAGAGTTGCACTTAGGCAGATTGAAAGTGACCATCTTCATCGAGAGTCAGCTAAACCTAGCAAGCCTAATACCAGCAAGGCAACTAGTGGACAGGAAGCTACCCCTATTACAGATATGGAAGAACTTAAAGGAATGGTCCACTAACTAGCAACACGGATGGACACCTATGAATCCAGCAAGCAACAGCAGTTTCCTCCATGGTTACAACAGTCTCATTGGCAACAACAACCTTCTTGGCAACAACCTCCATGGCAACAACAGCAACCATGGCAACAGCAAAGAGGAACACACTGCAGATGATAGTAAAGAGATACAGTGTTGGAGATGTGGCCAATTTGGACATACCAAGATAGGGTGTAGAGTTAGACTAGACCACACCAAGCAGTTAAATCAGAACAAGCCTATGCCAAGGGAACGTCCATAGGCTTTAATAGATCTCAAGTTCCCGGACATTCAACAGATCAAACACCACCTGGACTATTTGGAAAACCTACTGAAACAGAAATCTACATCAACAAGAAACTTACATCTACTCTTTTGGATACCGGCTCTACAGTTTCAACAGTCAGTCAATCATACTTCAAGGAACACATTTCATCACCACTTCAAAACCTGGACAAACTTTTGGACATAGAATGTGCTGATGGCAAGCAACTTCCATACATGGGTTATACAGAAGTCAACATACAGATACCGGGACATGAACAGCAGCATCCATGCACACTGTTGGTTACACAAGACAGTAGATACAACAACCAAGTACCTATTCTATTAGGAACCAACATATTGACTGCCATGATGAACACCTTTAAAGATGAATATGGAGATAGATTTCTGCAGTCACGGATAACAACACCTTGGTACTTGACATTCCGCTGTTTATTACTCAGGGAAAAAGAACTTCAGAAACATAACAACAGAATTGCAATTGTAAGAAATGGAGAAGGAAAACCCATCACATTAGCAACAAATACAGTTACACAGATTTCCTGTTACACCGATAAAGAAATCCCATACCACAGCACACCAGCTATGCTACAGACTTCAAATTTGGCTAAAGACTCACAAGATTTTGACATTGAACCATCAGTCATCCAGTATCAACATACTATGAATGGACCACTCACAGTTAGAATTTCCAACATTACAACCAGGACCCTAACCATTCCATCAAAAGCCATAGTATGTGAATTGCAACCAGTCACTTTGGAAAACACCACTCAGCAACCAACTTTAGAAGAAACAGCAAATATTATGGACCAGATTGAGACAACAAGAAGTGACTTAACCGAAACCCAATTCCAACAGGGACTTCAACTTATCACCTCATACATGGACATCTTCTCAAAGACTGATGATGATGTTGGTCATACAGATATTGTAGAGCATAGGATAGACCTTATCGACGACAAGCCATTTAAGCAAAGATACAGGCGAATTCCACCTTCAGCCTACGAAGAAGTTAGAGCCCATCTTAGACCACTTTTGACAGCAGGGATTATAAGACCATCCCACAGCCCATGGGCATCCAATGTAGTGCTTGTACGAAAGAAGGACAACAGCCTACGTCTATGCGTTGATTATCGTCAACTGAACAAGTACACCAAGCGTGACAGTTATGCTCTCCCACGCATCGAGGAACTACTGGACTGCCTTGGTGGAAGCACCTTCTTCTCAGTCGTTGACATGAAAAGTGGATATTTTCAAGTTGGTATAAAAGAAGAGCACAAGGAAAGGACTGCATTTACCGTAGGACCGCTCGGCTTCTACGAGTATAATGGTATGCCCTTTGGACTAACCAACAGCCCAGCCACATACCAGAGACTGATGGAGGAGTGTTTGTCCGATTACCACCTCAAGATCTGCTGCGTATTCATCGATGATGTAATAGTATTTGGGAAGACCTATGAAGAACATCTTCACAACCTCAACCTTGTAATGGAGAGAATACGCCAAGCCAACCTCAAGTTAGCACCAAAGAAATGTTCCTTCTTCAAAAGAAAGGTGAAATTTGTTGGCCATATTGTGTCTGCAGATGGGATTGAGATCGACCCTGACAAAACAGAAAGAGTCATCAACTGGCCTGCACCCAAGACACCAGAAGACATTCGTCGCTTTCTTAGTTTTGTGGGATATTATCGTCGGTTTATCCACAACTTCAGCCAGATCAGCAGACCGCTAACAGACCTTATGCCAATACCAACAGGCAAGAAGGGACAGAAGAAAAAGAAGCAACCGAGAATTTGGAAATGGGAAGCACCAGAAGAAGCATTTGCCAAGCTGAAACACCTGCTAACAACAGCACCTATACTTGGATATGCAGACAGCACCCTGCCATATGAATTACACACAGACGCATCCGGTATAGGATTAGGTGCAGTACTCTACCAAGAACAACATGGAGAGAAACGTGTAATCAGCTACGCCAGCAGGGGATTAACCAAGGCCGAGAAGAACTACCCTCCACACAAAATGGAATTCTTAGCCTTGAAATGGGTCATCACAGACAAATTCAAGGACTACCTATATGGACAGGAGTTTACGGTGCTAACAGACAACAACCCCTTAACTTATGTGTTAACAACAGCTAAACTAGATGCAAACCGGACACAGATGGCTAGCTGACCTGGAAAATTTCAGTTTCGATATCAAGTACAGACCAGGAAAGACAAACGCCGATGCAGACGGACTTAGCAGAATGCCAAACATTTCCACCAGTGACGACATAGAAAACATCAATGTAGAGTCAGTGCAAGCTGTATGCAACTCCATTACATCGAGACCATATGTTGAGTGCCTGGCCTTAATACCCGACATAGTCAGAGATGATGATGATAATCAAGATGGGACACCAACAACAGACATAATTGATTGGAAGAAAGCTCAACATCAAGATAGGACAATAAGACACTGGATAGAGACAGTTAAAACCAACGTTAAACCATATAAAGGTAAAGACAGTAACTTAAAGAGACAATACCACCATTTGAAAGTGAAAGATGACATACTGTACCGAGAAGTCACCATTGATGATGAGACTAAATTACAGCTGGTGTTACCAACAGCACATGTCAACACCATATTACAGTCACTTCACAATGATATGGGACATCCTGGTAAAGACAAAACCCTGAGCCTACTGAGAGACAGATTTTATTGGCCCGGTATGGCGAAAGATACCGAAGAATGGATTTCTCATTGTGGGAGGTGCATTAGGAGAAAGACCCATACCAACCAGAGAGCTCCTCTTGTCAGTATAAAGACAACAGCCCCACTCGAGTTGGTATGCATGAATTTCCAGTCACTGGAGCAGTCCAAGGGTGGCCATCAAAGTATACTTGTGATCACAGACCACTTCACAAGATATGCGCAAGCAGTTCCCACCAAGAACCAGACTGCCAGGACAACAGCACAGGCTTTCTTTGATAGCTTTATACTACACTATGGAATACCTCGGAGGATACATTCAGATCAAGGAGCCAACTTCGAGAGTAAAGTTATCAAAGAGCTCTGTACCTTGACCGGTATGCAGAAATCCCGCACCACCAGTTATCACCCAATGGGAAATGGTATGTGTGAGAGGTTCAATCGTACCCTCTTGAACATGTTGGGAACCTTGGAACAACACCAGAAATCTATCTGGAAAGCTTACGTTCCAACCATGGTCCACGCCTAAAATTGTACCCGGCATGACTCGACTGGAGTTTCACCATATTTCCTAATGTTCGGAAGGAATCCAAGGCTTCCAATAGACCTGGTTTTTGGATTAAGAGAGGACAGCAAGGAAACAACTGGGAAGTACGTACAGGATCTTCGTAACAGATTAGCTCGTGCTTACTAGTTGGCATCTGAAGCATCTAAGAAGGCCCCAATCCAAGCAGCAAGAAGGTTACAACGCCAAAGTCAGAGGAGCAACAATAAAGAAAGGTGACACAGTCCTCGTCAAGATCGTCTCCTTTGATGAAAAGCATAAGCTTTCAGACAAGTGGGAACAGGAACCATACGTGGTATTGGACCAACCGAATCCTGACATTCCTGTGTTCACTGTCCAGCGAGAGAGTGGCGAAGGCAGAAAGATAAACCTCCACCGGAATTTAATGTTACCAGTCGGTTACATCACAGAGTCAACTGAGAGACACAGAATTCAGGGCAAAGATAGACCTGTTCCTAAACCAAGAACTAGGATGTCAAAACCAGTACCTGCCATTAGACCAAGACCGCAGATTATACAAGACGATGCTGATCAGCGAGAATCTTCAGATGAAGAACTTGATTTGCATGTTACAGAGTTGGAACCAGAACCAGTATTTGATGACAACAGTGACCCAACCATCACTGAATCTGCCTCATCGAGAACTGGTGATGACGAAATAGTAATAGAGAATACTGAAGGGGACGCCCGCTTCCAGGATGATGGGACAGAATCTCTTATTTCAGATATGAGTACTGAAGTGGAAGAGGCTGATGATGAGCAACAGGGTGAACAGCCTGATGAGTCATCTTCATCATCCTCACCTGAACCAGTAAGACGGTCAGCCAGGGACAGAAAACCACCGGCTTGGTTGTCATCTGGTCAGTATGAATTGTCTAAGTCGGTTGGTTCAGCAACTACAGGCAGGGAGTGGTATGAGAAGGTGCAGTGTTTAACATCTTTAGCTGAAACTGATCCTTTTCAGAACTTACAGACTGAGACAGCCAAAACAATTCTAGACATCATGAAGACTCCATCTCCAGATCAGAAATGACGGGACGTCATTTTTGAAGCGGGGTGAGTGTGTAATAGTCAGTTATTTTTATGTTTTACAGTATTCTAATGTTTTACAGTATTCTAATATTAAAAGATGTGTATTTATTAATATCTTTATTTCACAGATCCTGAAATATAATTATTTATTTATTTGCTTATTAAGTACTGATAGTAATTAATTATTGATTAGTATTTGGAGTATTTTAATTGACTTATTGACTTTGGACAGTTTGACTGCAGACTATTCTACTTCTTTGGGTAATTGGTTTCACTGTATTACATTTTTCCTATACTTCTTTATTGTCTATTTCATGCTTCATTGAGCGTCTCATTTTGCCACCTTATTGGTCATTTAATTTTTGGCGGTAAATTTCCTTTGTCTTGCACTATTACTATATACTTACCTATGAGTAGAAGGAGAAAATGGCTGCCTTGTTTTGAAAATTGTCAATATTAATTAATCTATTTCTTGGTGGAAAATTCTGTTTATGAAGGTAATGCCACCTATCAACTGATCAATTTAACTGGTTGATGATTTATAAATACTGATATACTGATTCATGAGCCTTTGCACCTCAGGTAAGGTAAGGATCTGTTCTGCATATTTGTTGCTTATATTTTTATGCTATTTTGCTTTATTATTATGCTTATGCTTAACACTAATGTGCTTTTGTTTATTTTTGATTAATATATTGTTAAGCAACAACACTGAAACATTTGTATATTTTATTACAACGAAAACCATTGGAAATATGATTTTCACCTAGTACATACTTTAATTGCTGCTCTTCATTAATATTTTATTTACTGGTGAATTCATATGAAATATTTTACACATAGTATTTACACACCTGCATACAAATTACTATAACTCAGATATAAGTATTTTTCATAACTGGTATTATATTTTGAAAAGAGGGTAACACTTGCTTTTCATTGATTGTAAATTGTAGTAATGGTAGAGTTATCTCTCTTTCCATTCATTAAAATATTGTTATTGTATTGCAAAGCTACTATTTTTTATTGTCGAGTTCCAAAATAAATAATGAACCCTTATAGTGTTTTATTGTTGCCTCTGAGAGAACACCGGTTACACACACAGCATGTTAATTGGGCATAACAAATTTCTTCAGATAAAACTCAAATAAATTTTACCAAAAAAAATCGCTTTTCTCGCGGCTTAAAATTTTTAAAAAAATTTGCACCATAACCCTTTAATTATGTAATTTTGACAGTTTGTATAAATTGGTGATAAATTTCATATTATTAACTATTGTCACAATTTCATAATTGGAATTATAATCCATGTGATACGTTACTACATATTTCAAATAAAAAGTTTTTTAAAGTGATGACGTGGAGTATGTGCTAGAATCAATACAGAGTTATCGAAGTACGATGAATGCCTGGCATGAACGGGACCAGTAGAGTCTAATTATGACCGATATAGTAGCACATGACATAAGATTTTTCCAAATTTCGGCTTCTGATGTCCCAATATAAACAGTAATACCACCAAGTATGGATACTTATATGTCTTCTTCCTCTTGGAGAAAAAATCGGACCGATTCCTCAAACGGTAATAAGTCAACAATTGAATACCACATTTCAATTCTTGCTTCGAACAGATTAACACAGTCTTAAAAGTAGATGCTTTACAATATCAGATTCAAAATGGTTGCAGAGAGAGTACACTGTCCTTCTTTAATTGCAATAGATCCAAGTTTGACCATAATTAATATTTTTTATTTAATTGCTGATTTATTGACGCAAGACGAAGAAGTCTACTTTCCGTTAGATTATCATGAATTTGACAGAACCCGCGAAGCTCTGATCTTCGTTCTACAGACGATTTCCATTGTTTTTCCTCTCGAATCTCTATTGACTGATTTGTAATTTTAGACCACAATGTTTTATTCGGTATATATGTATATCCTCCATAAAACATTCGAGGAACGAAAACATGTATTTTTGTAGAGTTTTTACCAGATCATAAGAGTTTTCTTCAAATTCTCCAGTTATTATTTAACTCAAACGATAGTTAAAACGTTGTTAGTGTGTTGTGTTGTGTTTAACTCTATACAACCGACCAAACAGCAGTAATTTGAACTTATCAACAAGTCCTTCAATCGACCACAATCCAACATTGCTGATGCAAGCATCTGTCGGCGACCTTTTGTCGATCCCTAATATAAGATGAACCGTACAAAATATCGGTGGGTTTGCTCAAGCAGTTGTAATTCTGTAAATTTATAATTTATCCCACGTTTCACAAGCATACATTCCTGTAGGTAACACAATATGTTTCCAAATTATATTGTTTGTAATTGTTGACATAATGTCACGGTGAAGTCCAATACTGTACAATGAATGTAAATTCTTTTTGAGTTTTTTACAAGTTTTTTCAGTTCGCTCAGTGGTTTTTCTTGATGAATCAATCAATGTTCCTGCATATATAACTTTAGATTTCATAGGTACAATACAGTCTCCAAGGTTGAAAAAAAAATTCAGAATCATTGATCTTTTGCAATTTACTGTGTTTAAATGTTAGACGGTTACTTTTACAAGCACTGTATTGTAGTCTCCAGTTTTGAGCGTAATCGTTTACTACATTCAACAGCATGTGTAAACCATTTTTGGACGCACTCAACAATGTTGTGTCATCCGCTAGTAAAATTGACGGTATATGTAAATTTTCTACCACGAGACAACGGTTCTTATCAATAAGTAGATATATTAGGTCGTTAATGAAAAAGCGAGAACAACCAGGCAGACATCACTCGTCCCTGTCGAACGCCTTGATGGATACAAAACACGTGGCGTGTCCTTGAGTTGTATTGCAAGTGAGCAGTAGCGGTTTTATAAGAAATGTAAATAATGTTCCAGATTTTTCCTGTAATACCAACGTTCCAAAGTTTATAAAAGAGGCTATCCTGCCAAATGCGATGAAATGCCTTTTCATTGTCTAAAAAAGTAGCAAAAACAGTAGAATATCGTTCTATATAGTAGTTTGTAGATTCTTTCAAAGTATAGATTGCAGGAATTGATCCATGTTCCATCACGAAACAAATGGGAGAGGATGAGGTACAACACTATTAAGTAGTTCTAAAAGTCTTTGAATACGACTCAATAACAGTTTTTCAAAAAGCTTTCCTATAGCAGATGTCACAGCACGATAACTATTAGGCATAGTTTTTGTTACTTTGTCGTTACCTTTGTAAAGTGGAATAATTGTTTCATATCGGAAAGATAAAGGCAAGTATTCAGTCTTCATAATAAGTTTGCATAACTGTTTTATGGTTTGCTCACCGGCGTATATTAAATATTCATTTGTAACATAATCATGTCCCAGTGCTTTACCACATTTCAGTGTTATAATTTGTTTTTTTTTCATATCAGAGAAAATTTAATTGTTTTTATTGGTTAAAACGTGGTCATGTGGTATTTATTAATCTGCGTTAAAATGTCAAGCAGGCATTATCATGATAATGCCAATGGGCATTACCACACGGTAATGCCTGCTTGCAATTTAGAGTTACGTCCCATTTTTTAAAACGCAAACGTGATGCAGCAGTTGTTAATTAAATTCTAGACAATTCTAGATGAAATTTTGGTTTCAATGAAATAAAAACAATACTTGCTCAAATAGTATTGTTGTAATATTATATAACAGGGTGACTTTTTTATGTACTTAGTAGGTATGCATATTTCGAATAATAAATTCTTGTCAGTAATGCAGTAGAAAAAAGAATAGATATGGGGAACTTCCATGAATGTACAATATACCATCATAGCACCAAAAGTAATGACAGAAACATAAACACACACCCAGAGTCATCATGAGATATTCAACATACATGTACATGTAAGGAACCCACACCTAGCAAATTTATATTCTTCAATGAAATAAACACAATAGTTGCTTATATAGAGGGCATTATCATGATAAATTGACTGCCCTCGAGGCAGATATTGCCTTCAACATCAGTCCCTTGGGCAGTCACTATATCATGATAATGCCCACTATATAAGCAACTATTGTATAAGTATTTCCCAGGCTCGATACGAAACGGTTGTTCAAGTTCTGGAACACATTTTTATCATAATTGTCAAAATAGGTTTGTATTTTAGACTTTATTTCACCAAAAAAACATGTGATTCAATGATTCGTCAATTTGTTCGGAGTATAAGTCACCAAAATATTTTGCCGAAAGGTTATTATTATGGAATTAAAAGTAATAAGAGTTGTTTTTCCGCAATTTATCTGTGTATTAACTCACAAACGTTTTATTTAAAACATTCGGACTTTATTCAGTTTGTGAGTGTACTGGTCTCCTTTATACACCGACAAATTGTTTCAGATCAACTCTTACTATAATAAATGTAGTGTCGGAGCGTGTTTCAAGGATAATGTATAACTACAAGGAAGAATATCATAAGATGGGACCTGGTATTTGAATTTAAAACGAAATCCTGCGATCAAAGCATATCCTTTATCATTTTCCATCCTTCGGGAGCGTTTCAGGTTGTGCCTGCCTCCTATTATTTTTAATTTTCCTGTAAAGTGAAAATAGTGCTTTTTGTGACTGATCTGTCAATCGTTTCTTTGCAAGTGTGAATTTGCCGTTATGATTAAAAGTGAGTCCCAAGTAATAATCATTCATTTGCACAACCTTAATTTGACAGTTGATTGGCTTTGATAAATTTGTGTCATACTTTTCGTGATCAGGTCCTTTCTCAGGATCTATAAGTATATGTTAACTACATTATGTGTGCACATACATTGAAAGATTCACATGTCAGTCTACCACGTATCTCTTCACCTTGACCTAGTTTTCATGGTCATGTGACTTTAAAAACATTGTTTCTCAATGACTGTAATGGTGTGTAGAAGGTGTACATGTCTGACAGGTATCACTTGACATTAACCTCAATTTCACCGTTGACTCACTTAGATAAATTTGTGTAACATTTTCGTGATTATGTCAGTTTCTCAGTAACTATAAGGGATATTTCAATTATAATTTGTGTGCATATCGATACACTGGAAGGTGTACATGTCATTCTGGCAGGCGTTACATGACTTGACCTCCTTTTCACGGTCCAGTGACTTGCGTCAATATTTTTCTCAATTAGTTTAAATAATTTGGTTTGTATATGCATTGGACTCAGTCTGGCAGATGTAACGTCTGCTTGACCTCATTTTCATGGTCAAGTGCTTGGCCAACCATTATACAAATACGCATTCTAAGTAGTACTATTTCTGTGTAGCAACAGTTGATTCCACTAAATATATTCCTGCAAAGAATCCCGGATGATTACAAAATTCTCAACGCACACATGTACATTAAGCATTAACTTTTTCTAATGTATAATTTCCAACATATTGCATTCTGTATAAGGATTTTCATTGAAATATTTCATTAAGATTCATTTACTCTTCGTGGTCAAAGGTCATGGACAAAACATAATACTGAACAAATCTGATGTTTATGCACAAGTGTATCAATGTACAAATTAATACAGCTAAAAAATGAAATAATAACTTGGACATGAAAATTCCCATGGCATGTGCCCGTCAGATTGATAAGGAAAATATTGTTTTACAGATCTCTTAAACAACTATTTTTTTTACCCAATGTTATAAATAATGGGTAAGGAATTCCCTATTTCTATTTTGATTACTTTTGTGTTTTGTTATCTTTATGAAAACTTAAACTTTAGTTTAGTTGTATAAAAAGATCAGAAATTTGAAAAGTAAAACATGTAAGAGAATATGAACTCCATAAACGTTCTGGTTTTAGCAGAGGGAAGATTTTTTTGTCGGATAACGTAGCAACTTTGGAAGTCGGCGAATCTACCCTGAATCTTATGTTTAAAAAATAGATTGATGTACCCTCTTCGAATGCCTGCAATAATACACCTCTTAATTCTGCATATATTATCACTAGATTGGGGTAAATTTGCTAATATTTGGGATTTTCGTAGGGGGAGGGCTCTATTTTGTCTCTTTTTCTTCATGTTGCAGCTGAAATTTAATAAAGTCATCACAAACAAATGTCATATAGTGAAAAAGCTTGAAAAAATCTTTCATTCGATATATGGTTTTACAGGGTATGATACAACACACTGGTCAGCTATCAGGTTGCTGAACAAAGAACATCAATTCATGAAGTTCTATGGAAAACTGAAAAAAAACTGTTATGTGCACCCTGTGGGTGTAATTTATGTTGGAATTGGATGATGTTGTTGGACAAAATTGCGGAAAATACAATCATGACTTTGTCAAGTTGTTACCTGAAAGCCGTCCGTCGGATGGGGATGTTAAATCCGAGGTCCCGTGTTCACGTCATGCGCATATAAAAGAACCATCCAACAGCTCTTTGTGAGTTGTCGGTAAGTGGCTGGTTGAAATGCGAAACATTTTCAGTAATGGTTTTTGGATTTTCGTCTAATTAATAACAGTGACAGTCAATTTTTCAGTTTGTTTTGGTATACATGCTCTCATAGAGTATTTGTGATAGAAGGTTAAGCTATATAGCTAACCCATTGGACAGAGCACCCCGGTCGCAATTTTCGGAGGATGAGATATTTGTTTCCTGTAAAGCAACGGATGAAAAACATTATATTGCTTTTCCAAGCGAATTCTCCCTACTTTGTTGTTACTATATAAATATTCCCTATAACAATAATCATTTATTTGTACCAATTTGTTGTTAATAAATTGAAACAATATTCAAAAGTATACCGAAATACTTTAATTCCTTTAAAAAAAATAAATAAAATAAAATAAAACGTTCTCTTGTTATGACCTTGTCGTATTTATATTAGGTGTGTTCGTTTTAAAAGCTCACTAAAACTTATGATTCTAAGTTTTATTCAAGTGTGAAATAAAGTTTTCTTTATCAATTGTTCCATTATTAGCCCGTACCGTGTAAAAATATTCAACATATAATCTCTATGTCACTTCTGATTGCTTATATAAAACATATTAAACCACCCGCTCTCTAAATATTTATAGGTGAAAGTACACTAATAGTATCATGTGCGGTATAATTAATGCGGATATTGGTAGTATGCCCGGTTACCTCTGGTCACCTTATAGCTGAACAATTATCCTTAGAACGGAAGTGGAGACGAATGACGAAACATGGAAACATGTCGGATTGGTTCGGATCGTGTTAAATTATCGATTATTCCACATTTAAAGAAACGTATCCACATAAAAGTGTGAAATTTTCAGACAAAACAATCTCAATCAGTCAAATTCTGATTTGAATTGTTTATTTTAGTTGTTACGTGATGACGGCCCCAAGAAATCGAGCCCTTAATTTTAGTATTATAGATTATTATGTATGGTTATATGGATTTACAGATAAAAGACAGCCTGAATGAATGAATAAAGTAATATCAGCTAACAGTCTGACACTGTTATTGAGAACAATTACGACATTCTAAAATAGTTGTTGGTATTGATAACTAGATTATCAGACTTGTTTATCAAAGTCGGAAATTGTAATTAGTGGATTTAATTTCAAACAATATAGATTGAACTATAAACAAATATGGCATCTGTTTTGTTTCTGGTTGTTCAGTTATACATCCTTGTTTGTGCAAATGTCATAAATACGTCTCTCTATTGTTGTCAAGAACGTCACAAAGTTCCGCAATTATCCTTATTGAAAGATTAAATTAACGTTTGAAGTGAAAAATTAAGAAAATGATCTGCGAAATTATTTTCAGCGGTAAAAGGAAACACAAAACTCAGAAGCACTGATGAACTGTTCAGTTTTGGACAATCGTCTAAGGGACGACATCAAAAGTTCAATGTACGATAAAAAACTTAATTCAAATAGTTTTTTTTGAGGGGAGGGGGGGGGGGGGGGGCGTAAATCAATTTTTTCCGTTTTTTTTTTAAAGTGATGTCCAAGTGAATATACAGAACAAACATACATTGTTGAGGAAAAACAGGACCCATAATATATAAAGTATACTCTCAAAGCATATGCCCATATTGGTAAATCAATTTTTCCCAAATTAAGTGAGGGGGGGGGGGGGGGGGGAGGGTCAGTGAAAAAACTATGTGAATTAAGTTTTTTATCCTACATTGGACTTTTGATCTCGTCCCTAAGGCTTTTTCGTTCAATAGTAATCGTTTATTTCTGCTTTAATGTAACATGGCTTATGGCGTACGAAAAACAACATTTTGTTAAATATATGGTAAAGAAAAATCAAGAATCAAAAAAATCCATCATTGCATTGGACTTCCGGTAATATGTACACCCTTTGTACCTGACCTTCCGGTGACAGGATCAATTCCTATAGAGTCGTATAGACGGATCCAATGAAATATACAGAAATTATCATGAACAAGCTTGACAAAAAACACTGGAAATTATCTTCCTTGAATTCCGCTTCTTTCCGGGCATGTAATGATGCCTATACAGACATTGAAAACTGGTCGGAAAATCGTCACTTCCGGTTGCTTATGCGGTGCTTCGATCACGTTACTACTGCCTTTGGTGACTGGAATGCTACCTTTTTCTGATAAACAGGAGTACAAGGCAAAGGCAAGAATTTTTTGAAAGAGATCTATTTAACTAGCGTTAAGGTTGTCACTTCTACCGAGAACAAAGAAATTTATAATCAACTTGAGGATCAGTATTGGTTTAAATGGGTTTTTTCGCCTTTAGTTTTCCGAATATCACGGAATTTTTACGGTTGGCAGTAATTGCCCTTAGTCGTTATTAGCATGCAGATAAATGATTCAATCAATTTTGAAGCTTGTTTTCTGTTTTTAATGATTAAAATATCAGAAAACAGTTAATTAGTTACTTTTCAGTCAGTTCATTTTAATCAGATTTTTTTTATCAAAGTATTTAATAGTGTGGGTTAACATTAAACCCTTTTCTGATATCTCCGTTAAATCTAAAACAGTGGAGTGGATATTCTCAATTTTTAATACGTCAGTATTCAGGAGCCTGTATCGCCCACCTGGATATCATTTGCAGATTTAAAGCAGAATATTTTTTTGACTTCATGTGTGTCCATCGTGGTCGGCAGACTCGAACATTACTGTCAAGTAGGGTTTTTTGGCTAACTGGTTTGCCAAATTGGGTTCCAAATTGCTCACTTGTTTCAGAAAAGAAGATTTTTAAGTGGATTTTCCCTTATAATTAGGGTCCATATGCTGAATGATTATCGGCTCTGGTGGCCATCTTGGATAGAAAAATCTGTCAGTGAATTTTTTCATGTGGTCCTATATTAAACTTATATTCGCCTATGGCTGCCTTACTGGATAGCGGTCCGGGTCATCAGTTAAAATTCTGAAAGAGGACCGTCTAAGGACCATTGCTGCCAAGTTTGCTTTCAATTCTTAGTGGTTTCAAACAAGTATATCTTTAAGTGAATTTCCAATAGGTTCCCGGGTTAAACTAAGCTCAATTGTAGCGTCAATCACAGAAGGAGGTCCGGGTTATCAGATATGTCAATCAATTCTGGAAGAGGACCGTCTAAGGGCCATTGCTGCCAAGTCTGCTTCCAATAGGCTTAGTGGTATCAGACAAGTACAAAATGTGTATCTTTCAGTAAATTTCCAATAGATTCCTAGGTGAAATTAAGTTTGCCTATGGCGGCCGTCTTGGATGACGGTCCGTGTCATTGGAAATAGGACAACCTAAAGACAATTCTATGCAAGTTTGGTTCAAATTGGCACAGTGGTTTCAGAGGAGGTTTTTGAATGAGAAGATAACCAAGACGGACGGACGGACGATGGACGCCAATTGATGACAAGACTCACCATGGCCTTTGTGCAGGTGAACTATTTATGGTTTTTATTAATTTGACAGAATTTTTTCCAACTCCTAATTAGGCCATCTTAACCACCTCTCCAGACTGAGTCCAATTCTTCTTGGCTGTTTTCATAAAGGCTTTTATATATGAAGGAATACAGAATGTTTATATACACCATGGGGTCGTGATAAATCTTGGTACTTAAACCGGTTTAACCCAACAACTTTTCTCTTATGTTTGTATTTTGTTCATTACATGTCAGTTATCTGGGGGGGGGGGGGGGGGGGTGTAGATGGGTTGTTTTTTGTTGATTGGAGTGTCATTGTTAACCTTTCCTGTGAGCAGTTTCCAATATCAGTTGTCCTGTGACTATCACAGAATCCACACTGGGATTTAGAAAATTTGTCCGTTAATAAGCCTAAAAAGTCCATATACCTTTGAAGGACAAATGACTAAGGATATCCCTTGTAATTTATAATTGTTGTTATTACAAATTAACTGGCGTACCTTTATTATGAAATACATTCGTACAGAATTTTGGATATGTTCGATGCGTAATACTATTTATTAGGAGAAGAAATAAAGGTGGGCTTTAAGTTTATTTGTGTAACTATTAAAACGTACACGAGCCATTCAATCAGTAGATCAAATCTTAAAGTATCTTAGCAAGAAAATATTTTTATTAATGTTTTTCTAAATCTTTTCTTGACACTTTTATGGACATGAAACATTATGTATGAAATGATTATTAAGTGAATAGTTATATTTTAAATAAAAATGTTTACACATTTAACATTGTAAGGTTACGTGCATGAAGGAGTTCAATTTCTTTACACATTTGATTATGAAACCTTTATTATCAAAATTTTAAAAGAAAACATTCTTAAACAAAAAATATGACTGTTGATAAAAAAGCTTTAAAAAGCATATTTAATTCTGCAGACGTATCCTTGAAAAAGACGGAAGAAATTGGTTCCACCCAGTCCAGGACTAAATTCAGTTTGGGGGCAAGTTGACTGGGCTTACTACGGGGAGTCGAATGGGACTTGAACTTTTTGTAATCAAAATCAATGTTGTGTACACAAAATTCAATTCTGTCATAACAAAATTATTTTTCTCAAACAAAACTATGTGATACAGACTTGTTTATGAGAACTTCAATTTTGTAATGACAAAATTCATTTTTATAGACAAAAAATTTGTGAAATAGGTATGCAAATATAAACTTATTTGCATACAAAATTGAGTTTTGTTAAACAGAAGTGAAAATTTAACACAAAAGTCAATTTTGTGCCACAATATTGTTTATTCTAATATGACGTCATTCTTTGGCTTTAATGTCAACAAACCCATGTTACTTATGGGAAATCCAAAGAAGGACGTCATATTGGAATAAACAATATCGTACAAAATGTCCTATATTTGCCATATATACTTTATTAAGTATTTATACATACTTTTGCAGAATCACCCATATGAATCCAAACTAAACTAATTTGCATACAAAATTGACTTTTGTCGCCCAATTTTCAAAATTAGGTAACAAAAGTAAAGTCTGTAAAACAAAAATGAATTTTGTCATGACAAAAGTAACTTTTGTCCACTGAAAGATAATTTTGTATGACAAAATTTTAATTTGTAGTAATTTGTAGTATGCTACAAATTTTGTTAAACTAAACTCATTTTTGTTGAACATAACTCACTTTTGTCCGTACAAAATCTAATTTCGAGTACAAAACCATAAGAGTCCCATTCGGCGCCCCGTACTTACACGTTAATAGTTTTTTTTTCAAAACCGCCCTTTTTAATTACTAGTAATATATTTACAAAATTGGGCTTTGTGTTTTCCCCGTTGTGGCTTACCATTTGTAAAATCCCACATATTTTGAAGGTCATTAATTTTTTTAATTCAGTGTTTTTACTATTTTTAACTGATTGTTAACTTCCGATTACACGGTATCATATTTCCGTTTAAGAACATAATACCAATTAGTGCTAAATGGAAACAAAATGCTTGTTCTCAGTAATTTTCAGCAACAACAACTAAAAAGAAGGGATTTTTACATTGCATTTAGCAATTTTTCGCTGGTTAATTGTATTATTTTCACATAAATCACCGATGTTTATTGAAACCTGAACGTGTAGGAGAAAAATGACGTTTTATCTTAGATGTTTTAGCAAGCAGGCATTTTCGGAAAACAAGATGGCTAACATTATGTTATGCAATTCTTTATTAAAAAAATCGAGATACGAGAAGTTGTGGGAGTTAATTGTCACAAAGGCTATATGTACGTAAAGATATGTTTGCTTCATTTACTTCAATCACACAGTTTAGTTAACAAAATGTTTTTAAAGGCAACATAGAAAAAAAAATAAAATTGTTCTGTCACGCCCTCATAATTACATGCAGCATCCTTGTTATATTTCATTTTCATAAAGTCAATAATTCAGTTTGTGTTTAAGAGAAAACTAGCAACTGATGTTTGCATTTCCAGTCATGATTGATTGTCGTGCTCTCGGACATTCATTAATGAAAGCGATGTTAGCGTAGTAATCCATGAACCCGAATAAATAGTGCCGTTTTTTAAAGGTTAAAATTTAAATTTTTTATGTAGAATTCCCCAAAGCTTTGGAATTATAAGTATAAAAAGTTTTCACATATTTTATTTATACACCGATGAATTCTGTGAAAAATGTCTCTTATTGGAACATAATGGGTAAGGTATTGTGCGATATCTCAGTTATCATTTCTTGCCTGGACAACCTAGATTTATTCTCTTATTTTTTGTCCCCCGCCGCAACTCGGTGCGGGGACATAGAAATGCCGGGCGTCCGTCCGTCCGTCCGAGATTGTAAGCGCTCTAACGCCTACATTTATCAATGATTTTTTTTATAAAATTGATATCATAGTTGTTATTTATCTCGTTCAAGTTCAAATCATAGTGTCGTAATATTATTTTTGTTGGAGTTATTGCCCTTTGAACTCTGAAAATTTTGTCATTTTTTCTTGTAAGCGCTATCGCGCCTACAAACCTTAATGGGTTTTATTTACATTTATATCATAGTTGTGATTTAGTATTATCTCGGTTAAGTTCGAATTTCAGTGCTGTACCATTATTTTTTTATTGGAGTTGTTGCCACGTGGCGGGGTACGTGGCGCTGTTCTTTTATTCTTCCATTTCAACTAATAATATGTTGCTTTGGAGCCGCCTAAAAATGTGTACCCAACAGATATGAATTAAAGGTTACGCATACGTCTACTGTAAATTCGGAAATTTTAAACATTAATTTCAGGGACCTCTTTATAGTGTGTTTATATTTTTACATTTTTCTTATGAATTTATGTATATCTTATAATAACAAAATACTGGTAAAAATAACTGATTTAGGTCAGCTATATACATGTATTTCACAATTCCGATTGGCTTACGGTCAGCCTCGGTATCACTTACTTCAATATCCCTCTGAAATAAAAATGCCAAATCGTTATTTGCTAAATTATTTTCTCCGATAATCCTTGAGCTCATCCTTTATTATATCCCCGCGGTTATCTTTCTGTCGTGTAAATTAACACTAAAAATGACCAACATTTTCAACGCGTTTTATTGTAGATTTGAATGATTATAACAACACGAAATCGTGTAAACACCCGAGAAATCCGTCATGCGAATATTTTTCTTTTTATTAAATATGGTAGTGTATATAACTATGCAGATGAAAATACTTTGTCTTTCTGCAGTCCAGATTTTGATTTATTAATTTCAACTTTGGAAGCTGAGTCAAAAATACTTATTGAGTGGTTCCGGGTGAATAAAATGCAAGCAAATCCGGACAGGTTTCAAGTTTTGACTGTAGGCAAAAAAAATTTAGATAAAAATCCTTCTATACATATTCCAAATTCGAATCTTACACGTGAAAAAAAACAGTTAAATTATTAGGCATTAAAATTGATTATCAGTTAAATTTTGATGCTTATATTAGCTCGATCTGCAGAAAGGCTCGCTTGGGCTCTCTTTTGGACAGACTTAGTAAATTAAATATTTTTCATACTTTTATTCATATCAATTTTAATTTCTGCCCTTTGGCATGGCACTGTACTGAGAAAAATTCAAGAAAGCTAGAACATGTGCAAGAAAGAGCACTCCATAGTAGTATGTATGCGGTTCTTAATTATGATTTGCGGAGATGGGGAGGAGGAGGTGCTGAGGGGGTGCCGGAAGTGACGTCACCGGAACAGGAAATGACATTTGTTGACGGAAGTGACGCAAGTCACGTGGTAGGACCCGGATGTGTGGTCTGCGCATGTTCAGGAACCGGAAGTGGTTTTTGCGCGCATGCGCAACCGGAAGTAGTCACGGACCCGGATGTGCCATGCTTGATCAGAATTCAGATTGAATTATCTCCCTTTTCCCGCACTTCTCGGTCGTCTCTGGATCTTTTATCGGTCTCTAGGGACTGATACTCTCACTGTTATGTCGAAGACAGAGAGTATACGAAGTACACTATTGGATTATCTCCCCTTATCCCGCTCTTTTCATCTGCGGGTGATGTTTTCTGTGAGGACCAAAGGTAGGATTGGATTATGTCCCCTTACCTGCAAGTGATACTGTCACCAATAGATCAATGCAGGGGTGTCCTTAGGGTAATGCAGCCTATATATGTTTATACATATATATAGCCAGTCACAAGCCTGGACAAATGCAGAGTGGCCTTAAGAAATTGAGGAAGATTAATACAGCCTATCTTATGAAAGCCAGTCACAAGCCTGGATAAATGCAGAGTGCCCTTTCAAATGACCTGAATTTAATGGTGCTATCGCACAGATCCAATCTTTGAATAACGACAATCGACCACCACTAGCAGCAGCAGCCCAAAAACTGAAATGTGCACGCGAATAAGGTCCTGAGTAGCGATGAGCAGCAAAGAGCAAGATAAGAGCAGCGATGAGCAAGAGAAGAGCAGCGATGACGAACAGCAACAAGCAACAGGAGCGAAATGAGCACGCGAGTAAGGTCCTGAGTAGCAATGAGCAGCAAAGAGCAAGGGAAGAGCAACACGAAGCAAGAGATGAGCAGCGATTAGCAGTGATGAGCAGCAATGAGCAAGAGAAGAGCAACGATGAGCAAGAGAAGAGCAACGATGAGCAAGAGAAGAGCAGCGATGGGCAGCACGGAGCAAGAGATGAACATCGATGACGAACAGCAACAAGCAACAGGAGCGAAATGAGCACGCGAGTAAGGTCCTGAGTAGCGATGAGCAGCAAAGAGCAAGATAAGAGCAGAGATGAGCAAGAGAAGAGCAGCGATGACGAACAGCAACAAGCAACAGGAGCGAAATGAGCACGCGAGTAAGGTCCTGAGTAGCGATGAGCAGCAAAAAGCAAGGGAAGAGCAACACGGAGCAAGAGATGAGCAGCGATGAGCAGTGATGAGCAGCAATGAGCAAGAGAAGAGCAACGATGAGCAAGAGAAGAGCAGCGATGGGCAGCACGGAGCAAGAGATGAACATCGATGACGAACAGCAACAAGCAACAGGAGCGAAATGAGCACGCGAGTAAGGTCCTGAGTAGCGATGAGCAGCAAAGAGCAAGATAAGAGCAGCGATGAGCAAGATAAGAGCAGCGATGAGCAAGAGAAGAGCAGCGATGACGAACAGCAACAAGCAACAGAAGCGAAATGAGCACGCGAGTAAGGTCCTGAGTAGCGATGAGCAGCAAAGAGCAAGGGAAGAGCAAAACGGAGCAAGAGATGAGCAGCGATGAGCAGTGATGAGCAGCAATGAGCAAGAGAAGAGCAACGATGAGCAAGAGAAGAGCAGCGATGGGCAGCACAGAGCAAGAGATGAACATCGATGACGAACAGCAACAAGCAACAGGAGCGAAATGAGCACGCGAGTAAGGTCCTGAGTAGCGATGAGCACCAAAGAGCAAGAGAAGAGCAGCGATGAGCAAGAGATGAGCAGCGATGAGCAGTGATTAGCAGCGATGAGCAAGAGAAGAGCAGTGGTGAGCAAAACGGAGCAAGAGAAGAGACTTATTGTTGCTTTAGCTGTCCATTATTTGCAGGACTTATTGTTGCTTTAGCTGTCCATTATTTGGACTGCTAAAGCAACAATAAGTCCCGCAAATAATGGACAGCTAAAGCAACAATAAGTCACCCAAATAATGGACAGCTAAAGCAACAATAAGTCCCGCAAATAATGGACAGCTAAAGTAACAATAAGTCACCCAAATAATGGACAGCTAAAGCAACAATAAGTCCCACAAATAATGGACAGCTAAAGCAACCATAAGTCACCCAAATAATGGACAGCTAAAGCAACAATAAGTCCCGCAAATAATGGACAGCTAAAGCAACAATAAGTCACCCAAATAATGGACAGCTAAAGCAACAATAAGTCACCCAAAAAATGGACAGCTAAAGCAACAATAAGTCGGGCAAATAATGGACAGTTAAAGCAACAATAAGTCACCCAAATAATGGACACCTAAAGCAACAATAAGTCACCCAATTAATGGACAGCTAAAGCAACAATAAGTCCCGCAAAAAATGGACAGCTAAAGCAACAATAAGTCACCCAAATAATGGACAGCTAAAGCAACAATAAGTCCAGCAAATAATGGACAGCTAAAGCAACAATAAGTCACCCAAATAATGGACAGCTAAAGCCACAATAAGTCACCCAAATAATGGACTGCTAAAGCAACAATAAGTCCCGCAAATAATGGACAGCTAAAGCTACAATAAGTCACCCAAATAATGGACAGCTAAAGCAACAATAAGTCCCGCAAATAATGGACAGCTAAAGCAACAATAAGTCACCCAAATAATGGACAGCTAAAGCAACAATAAGTCCAGCAAATAATGGACAGCTAAAGCAACAATAAGTCACCCAAATAATGGACAGCTAAAGCCACAATAAGTCACCCAAATAATGGACTGCTAAAGCAACAATAAGTCCCGCAAATAATGGACAGCTAAAGCTACAATAAGTCACCTAAATAATGGACAGCTAAAGCAACAATAAGTCCCGCAAATAATGGACAGCTAAAGCAACAATAAGTCACCCAAATAATGGACAGCTAAAGCAACAATAAGTCACCCAAATAATGGACAGCTAAAGCAACAATAAGTCGGGCAAATAATGGACAGCTAAAGCAACAATAAGTCACCCAAATAATGGACACCTAAAGCAACAATAAGCCACCCAATTAATGGACAGCTAAAGCAACAATAAGTCCCGCAAATAATGGACAGCTAAAGCAACAATAAGTCACCCAAATAATGGACAGCTAAAGCAACAATAAGTCACCCAAATAATGGACAGCTAAAGCAACAATAAGTCCCGCAAATAATGGACAGCTAAAGTAACAATAAGTCCGGCAAATAATGGACAGCTAAAGTAACAATAAGTCCGGCAAATAATGGACAGCTAAAGTAACAATAAGGCCGGCAAATAATGGACAGTTAAAGTAACAATACGTCCGGCAAATAATGGACAGCTAAAGTAACTAAGTCCGGCAAATAATGGACAGCTAAAGTAACAATATGTTCGGCAAATAATGGACAGCTAAAGCAACAATAAGTCACCCAAATAATGGACAGCAAAAGCAACAATAAGTCACCCAATTAATGGACAGCTAAAGCAACAATAAGTCCCGCAAATAATGGACAGCTAAAGCAACAATAAGTCCCGCAAATAATGGACAGCTAAAGCAACAATAAGTCACCCAAATAATGGACAGCTAAAGCAACAATAAGTCACCCAAATAATGGACAGCTAAAGCAACAATAAGTCACCCAAATAATGGACAGCTAAAGCAACAATAAGTCACCCAAATAATGGACAGCTAAAGCAACAATAAGTCACCCAAATAATGGACAGCTAAAGCAACAATAAGTCACCCAAATAATGAACAGCTAAAGCATCAATAAGTCACCCATATAAAGGACAGCTAAAGCAACAATATGACCCGCAAATAATGGACAGCTAAAGCAACAATATGACCCGCAAATAATGGACAACTTAAGCAACAAAAAGTCACCCAAATAATGGACAGCTAAGGGAACAATAAGACACGCAAATAATGGACAGCTAAAGCAACAATAAGTCACCCAAATAATGGACAGCTAAAGCAACAATAAGTCACCTAAATAATGGACAGCTAAAGCAGCAATATGTCCCGCAAATAATGGACAGCTAAAGCCACAATAAGTCACCCAAATAATGGACAGCTAAGGCAACAATAAGTCCCGCAAATAATGGACAGCTAAAGCAACAATAAGTCACCCAAATAATGGACAGCTAAAGCAACAATAAGTCACCCAAATAATGGACAGCTAAAGCCACCATAAGTCCGCAAAAAATGGACAGCTAAAGCCACAATAAGTCACCCAAATAATGGACAGCTAAAGCAACAATAAGTCACCCAAATAATGGACAGCTAAAGCAACAATAAGTCACCCAAATAATGGACAGCTAAAGCAACAATAAGTCCCGCAAATAATGGACAGCTAAAGCAACAATAAGTCACCCAAATAATGGACACCTAAAGCAACAATAAGTCACCCAATTAATGGACAGCTAAAGCAATAATAAGTCCCGCAAAAAATGGACAGCTAAAGCAACAATAAGTCACCCAAATAATGGACAGCTAAAGCAACAATAAGTCCCGCAAATAATGGACAGCTAAAGCAACAATAAGTCACCCAAATAATGGACAGCTAAAGCAACAATAAGTCACCCAAATAATGGACAGCTAAAGTAACAATAAGTCACCCAAATAATGGACAGCTAAAGCAACAATAAGTCCCGAAAATAATGGACAGCTAAAGCAACAATAAGTCACGGGACTTCTTGTTGCTTTAGCTGTCCATTATTTGGGTGACTTATTGTTGCCTTAGCTGTCCATTATTTGCGGGACTTATTGTTGCTTTAGCTGTCCATTATTTGGGTGACTTATTGTTGCTTTAGCTGTCCATTATTTGCAGGACTTATTGTTGCTTTAGCTGTCCATTATTTGGGTGACTTATTGTGGCTTTAGCTGTCCATTTTTTGCGGACTTATGGTGGCTTTAGCTGTCCATTATTTGGGTGACTTATTGTTGCATTAGCTGTCCATTATTTGCGGGACTTATTGTTGCTTTAGCTGTCCATTATTTGGGTGACTTATTGTTGCTTTAGCTGTCCATTATTTGCGGGACTTATTGTTGCTTTAGCTGTCCATTATTTGGGTGACTTATTGTTGCTTTAGCTGTCCATTATTTGGGTGACTTATTGTTACTCTAGCTGTCCATTATTTGGGTGACTTATTGTTGCTTTAGCTGTCCATTATTTGCGGGACTTATTGTTGCTTTAGCTGTCCATTATTTGGGTGACTTATTGTTGCTTTAGCTGTCCATTATTTGCGGGACTTATTGTTGCTTTAGCTGTCCATTATTTGCGGGACTTACTGTTGCTTTAGCTGTCCATTATTTGCGGACTTATTGTTGCTTTAGCTGTCCATTATTTGGGTGACTTATTGTGGCTTTAGCTGTCCATTATTTGGGTGACTTATTGTTGCTTTAGCTGTCCATTATTTGCGGGACTTATTGTTGCTTTAGCTGTCCATTATTTGGGTGACTTATTGTTGCTTTAGCTGTCCATTTTTTGCGGGACTTATTGTTGCTTTAGCTGTCCATTAATTGGGTGACTTATTGTTGCTTTAGGTGTCCATTATTTGGGTGATTTATTGTTGCTTTAGCTGTCCATTATTTGCCCGACTTATTGTTGCTTTAGCTGTCCATTATTTGGGTGACTTATTGTTGCTTTAGCTGTCCATTATTTGGGTGACTTATTGTTGCTTTAGCTGTCCATTATTTGCGGGACTTATTATTGCTTTAGCTGTCCATTATTTGGGTGACTTATTGTGGCTTTAGCTGTCCATTATTTGGGTGACTTATTGTTGCTTTAGCTGTCCATTATTTGCGTGTCTTATTGTTCCCTTAGCTGTCCATTATTTGGGTGACTTATTGTTGCTTAAGTTGTCCATTATTTGCGGGTCATATTGTTGCTTTAGCTGTCCATTATTTGCGGGTCATATTGTTGCTTTAGCTGTCCTTTATATGGGTGACTTATTGATGCTTTAGCTGTCCATTATTTGGGTGACTTATTGTTGCTTTAGCTGTCCATTATTTGGGTGACTTATTGTTGCTTTAGCTGTCCATTATTTGCCGAGCATATTGTTACTTTAGCTGTCCATTATTTGCCGGACTTAGTTACTTTAGCTGTCCATTATTTGCCGGACGTATTGTTACTTTAACTGTCCATTATTTGCCGGACTTATTGTTGCTTTAGCTGTCCATTATTTGCCGGACTTATTGTTACTTTAGCTGTCCATTATTTGCCGGACTTATTGTTACTTTAGCTGTCCATTATTTGCGGGACTTATTGTTGCTTTAGCTGTCCATTATTTGGGTGACTTATTGTTGCTTTAGCTGTCCATTATTTGGGTGACTTATTGTTGCTTTAGCTGTCCATTATTTGGGTGACTTATTGTTGCTTTAGCTGTCCATTATTTGGGTGACTTATTGTTGCTTTAGCTGTCCATTATTTGGGTGACTTATTGTTGCTTTTGCTGTCCATTATTTGGGTGACTTATTGTTACTTTAGCTGTCCATTATTTGCCGAACTTATTGTTGGTTTAGCTGTCCATTATTTGCGGGACTTATTGTTGCTTTAGCTGTCCATTATTTGGGTGACTTATTGTTGCTTTAGCTGTCCATTATTTGGGTGACTTATTGTTGCTTTAGCTGTCCATTATTTGGGTGACTTATTGTGGCTTTAGCTGTCCATTATTTGCGGGACTTATTGTTGCTTTAGCTGTCCATTATTTGGGTGACTTATTGTTGCTTTAGCTGTCCATTATTTGCGGGACTTATTGTTGCTTTAGCTATCCATTATTTGCCGGACTTAGTCACTTTAGCTGTCCATTATGTGCCGGACTGATTGTTACTTTAGCTGTCCATTATTTGCCGGACTTATTGTTACTTTACCTGTCCATTATTTGCCGGACTTATTGTTACTTTAGCTGTCCATTATTTGCGGGACTTATTGTTGCTTTAGCTGTCCATTATTTGGGTGACTTATTGTTGCTTTAGCTGTCCATTATTTGGGTGACTTATTGTTGCTTTAGCTGTCCATTATTTGCGGGACTTATTGTTGCTTTAGCTGTCCATTATTTAGGTGACTTATTGTTGCTTTAGCTGTCCATTATTTGGGTGACTTATTGTTGCTTTAGCTGTCCATTATTTGCAGGACTTATTGTTGCTTTAGCTGTCCATTATTTGCGGGACTTATTGTTGCTTGAGCTGTCCATTATTTGGGGGACTTATTGTTGCTTTAGCTGTCCATTATTTGGGTGACTTATTGTTGCTTTAGCTGTCCATTATTTGCGGGACTTATTGTTGCTTTAGCTGTCCATTATTTGGGTGACTTATTGTTGCTTTAGCTGTCTATTATTTGGGTGACTTATTGTTGCTTTAGCTGTCTATTATTTGCTGGACTTATTGTTGCTTTAAATTAGTATAGCTGTAAAAAGGACAAATATACCTAAGGAGCAATAAAAAAAACGCAATCCATTGGACAGACAAACCCGGGAAGAAAAATGAACAACCACAAGCACAACAAATAAACACAGAAAACTAAAAAACAATGAACAACACGAACTCCTATAAAAACCAGGAGTGAACCCAGGTGCTCCGGAAGGGTAAGCAGTTCCTGCTCCGTATACGGCACCCGTCGTGAAGTTCAACAAAGTCAATCCGGCGGAAGTCACAAATCGGTGGAGGTACATGAAAGGTTACGACAGTGGGAACAAGTCCAACATAATCTTAGATATTGGAACACTGTAATGGTCAATCAATTCATGATGACGACCGTAAAATTTCTTAAGTGATGACATCAACCTATCCCTGATAAAACCCTGGTTAAGAAGCTTTTGTGACAGCAGTAATCCTCTTTGTCGAAAGTCATGCCCTTGAAAATCTGATAAGCTGAGAAACGTAGACGCCATATGCAGGCGATGCTGGTATATTGCTACTCAAGAAGGGAAAATTAACAATAGGAAAGTTGAAGTCATCACGTTTGTCATAAAGTTTTGTCTCAAACGTCCCTCGTAGTCTATTTCAAAAAACAAATCCAAATATGAAGCGGACTTTGGTGTATCTCTAGTTCCTTAATTTCAAGCTCACTGTGGTAGATAATTTATGTATGATTTCTGGATGAATTTTTATTCTATTTTAAATCTATAGTTTTTGACACATCATTCCAGTAATTGGGTAATTTTTGAATTTGATGAAAAGTAATCTATACATTTAAGTTCCAAATACAACGTGTGGGGGACTTATTGTTTTTGCTCCGTTTCTTCTTACTACTATTTTATTATTATGTCTCCTACCTAGAAGTGTCGGGGACTTATTGTTTTTGCCCCGTTTCTTCTTATTATTATTTCATTATTATGTCCCCTACCTAGAAGTGTCGGGGGACTTATTGTTTTTGCCCCGTTTCTTCTTCTTATTATTATTATTATAATTATTATTATAGTTCTTCTTACAGTTCTTCCTCTTTATTCTTCTTCTTAACATAAATTTGTCTGCACGTTTTCTCGAACATGAATCAAGCTAGCTTAAAGAAACTTGGCACAAATATGTCACCAATAGGCGAGGTACATACAGGTTTTGGAATTTTCAAGACGGCCGCCATTTTCAAAATGACTGCCAAACAAAAATGCTTAAAAATTCAACATGCTCCGATTTGGACGAAATTTGGTTTCTAAGTAGATTATGATATTGCGAAGTGATTTCCTTCGCGGAAAATTTTTCATCAGCTGCCATTTTCAAAATGGCCGCCAAAATGCCGAAAAATTCAACATGCTTCTATTTCAACGAAATTTGGTTTCCAAGTAGATTATGATATGGCAAGGTGATTTCCGTCATCGAAAATTATGCCATAACGGGAGGGGACTTATGTGCTTCGCTTGCGAGCACAATTATTATTTTGTTACATCGCCCCAAGATGTAGTCGGGACGACATATTGTTATTTTTCCGTTTCTTCGGGTTTTTTCTTCTTCCACCTAATTTTGTCCGCACGAGTTCTCAGAGATGGCTGTAACAATCTTTATGAAACTTTACAGTAATGATAATCACCAAGTCTAGTTGTGCATATAACATTAAAAATTTTCAAAATGGCCGCCGTTGCCATGGAAACGGAAAAAGTATGAAAAATTTCTGGAAACTTTCATATCTCAAAAAACTGCACAATAGAATTTCATGAAACTTTGTACTTTTCTAGAGTATGATTAGTAGAACATGTTCATGAAAAAAATCGCGGTCGGTCGGAGTCGTTTGGTGGCCATTTTGAAAAATATTGTAAAAATGACGAAAAACTCACCATTGTCCGATTTCAACTAAAACTGATATCTAGGCTATGTTTGGGATGACGAACAAGATGCAATCATCGAAATACAATTTTTTTCAAAATGGCCACCGTGGGCGGCATCTGCTATTGCTCGCAATTGCAATTCTTGTTATTATTCTTATTATTCCACTGTCTCGCGACCCTTTTTGTCCGAAGCTTTACTCGAAAACCATAAATAAGATATTTTTAAAATTTGAGGGCACGAGAGCATAGGACCCGAGGTTGTACCTAAATGGTTCCAAATTTCAAAATGTTGGGGAGGGGCTTTCCTTCATTGAAAATTTTCCATCGGCCGGTGTTTTCAAAATGGCCGCCAAAACTACGGAAAAATTCAACATGCTATGATGGATGAAATTTGGTTTCCAATTGCAAGTAGATTATGATATTGCGAAGTGGTTTCCTTCTCCGTAAATTTTCCATCGACCACCATTTTCAAAATGGCCGGCAAAATGCCGAAAAATTCAACATGCTTATATTTCAACGAAGTTTGGTTTCCATGTAGATTATGATATAGCAAGGTGATTTCCGTCATCGAAAATTATGCCATAACGGGAGGGGACTTATGTGCTTCGCTTTTATAACTTGTTATTATCATTATTATTATTCTTATTATAGTTCTTCTTCTTCTTCTTCTTGAAGGGACGTGTTTTTTTGTGCCTCGCTGTTTCAGTCTTTTTGTGTGTTGTTTTGTGAATTAGTGCGACAAAATTTATATTGTTGTATTCTTCAGAAGAAGCAGTTTCATTTTGAGGGGGATTTGAGATTTTTTAATCTCGGATTGCCGATATTTTTGTTGGATTGGTTTTCGACATTTAATTTTTGAATTAGTTTAAAGATGGCGGCTCCGACATTTTCACAGGTTGTAGAGGGTAAATCTACTCAGTTGTTGTCTATTGTTGCCTCAGACAGTAATACTGACTTTACAAAGGACCATAGGGACTTTAATTTTATTAAACAGACAATGCCGTGTTCAATTGGTTTTAAATCCTTGGCCAAGGCTAGTATTAGCCAGGTTAATCAATCCTCGGATAATTTTGTAGTTTCGATAAAAGTACTGTCAATTCTATGACTTGAATAATAAAAACAGTTGACTACGATCAGGATCCCATTCTTCAAGTGCAAGGCAAGGCAAGGCAATGACAAACAACGCCATTCACTTTATTCGGCTTCGCCGTTTGGACTTCTAACTAGAGACCATGGTGTTAAAATGGAGAGTGCGCAAGAAATATCAATAGAGAAATATGTCATAGCAGTGGCAGAAATAGTTTATCAAGAGAGCATTCTGGCGCATCAAGCATGAAATTGTGCGTTGTGATTTTTCTACAATCACTTTGTGATGTCGAGAAATTGTGCACTGTTGGTGTTTGTGTGGAAGATCACTTCTTTAATGTTCACTGTTTAGTTCAGATACATGTACCTAAGAAAATTATTTTGTCAAATTGTCCGCCTTTTCTCCCCGCGTACATTTTGAAAGATGAAGTACAAACGTACGGAAAAATTCTCTCAAAAACTACGCTTATTCCTCTAGGAATTAAACATCCATCTCTCAAACACGTTAAGTCTTTCCGACGCCACACTTCAGTTCTGTTGGAGAATGGCAAAGAATTACCCCATCACTTCGATATCAATTGTCTTGATCAAAAATATCGCATGTTTGTTAATGATACAAGAAACGTGGTCATATTCAGAAAAAAAAATGTCATGAAAATAAAACAGGGAATTCAAACCACAAAAATTACGAGTCTATCTCGGAGTCCCTCGCCACCAATAGCAATGAGAATCAGAAGGATAATGATGTTAGCTCTGGCCCACCTCCCTCTGTTTTAACTGTTTCTGGAAAGACCCTTTCCTGATATTTCTTCCGTACCAACTAAAACCTCCGAGTCAGATGTTGCTGTAACTGATTCTCTTTCATTCTCAACTTATGCACCTGTCAGCAAGTCTGCAGATGTATCAATGTCAAGTACAGCTTCTGTACCATCAATTCATTCTGGGTTTACATAATAATCTTTACTTGAATTTACACACAGAATGGTCAATCAGAGCAGCAAGTCTGTCATTCAACTGATCCAGTGGATTCTGAGAAATCATTGAAGGCTGCAACAACACGAAAGTCTGTCCATGATAATAATGACAGTTGACATGAATTAAAAACATCTAACACTGCTAAAACACCGGTTTATGATAAATCATCTACGGTTCCAGATGATACAAAGGCAATGGCTGAAACCTTATCTCACAATACGGTGCATGTGGGTACACCATTATGGGATATTCCTCCTAGTACACAGATTCAGCAGGCATATCTAAGATTACATGGAAGATGGGGATGAAGAAGCGGATATGGAGTCCATTGCCTCAGACACGTCCGAAACCATGTCACAAGTATTTGTTGACACTGAGAACAAACTCTCTCAAACTGAATTGAAGACGCTTTTAACTGGGCTAAAGGGTCATAAAAACACGTAGAAAAGTGCCTTGTATACACAACGAACTTACAACAATTGTGGCAAGACTCTATTTTCTCACTTATCCTCAAACTCTGCTGGTCTAGCAATTTGATTTTCGAATGTGAAATTCTTGACCACAAAACAGTTTTGCCTGTTAGGATATTACATGCAACTGTAAATATACAAGAACAAAATTTCTCTTTTCTTAATATTTATTACCCAACATGCCCCCCCCCCCCCCCGAAAAAAAAAAGTTGATTTCTTGAAATGTTTAAAACATCATTTGAATCAACTTATTTCAACGCCTCAACATACTTGCAATTAGCTAGTAAATATTATCAAAAGATTCAAACTAATTGATAATTTTCGTAACATCCACCCCAAAGATCGTGCGTTTACCTGGCGGAGAAGTGATAGTGTAGTCGCACGACTTGATCGGATTTAAGTTTCCAAAAATTTTAGTCAGTTTATTTTGTCATCTGAAATAAAACACTGTTCTTATGCAGACCATGATTATGTGATTTTTTCTTTAAAGAAAAGAAAGTAAGCCGTAGAAGTGCTTATTTGTGTTTAAATACTTCTCTTCTTGAGGACAAAATTATGTAGAGAAAATCACCGCTTTTCACAGGAATTTCTCGTAAAAATAACTGTGTGTTCAAATCGGAATTTGAAAACCTACAATCTCAAATTAAGTACTTAAAAGCAAACGTTGATAGGGATCCTATTATATATTCTGTTTTAATTGATAAACAACGCAAACTTTCTGAACTAGAGAGAATTGAAGCTCGCGGTGCCTGGGTTCGATCTAGATTCCAATATGTGAATGATTCCGATAAACAAACTAAGCATTTCCTTAACCTTGAACAGAAGCGAGGGATGAAAAAACTCTTGTCTCATGTAACAATGCCTAATGGAGATCTTAAAAGATCTTCCTACTTTAAATGATAGTCATAAAACTTTTCTAGACAGTGTTATTAGCCATGAAGAACTGTCTTCTGCTGTTTTAAAAATGAAAAATAATCGATGCCTTCCAAGTGAACAAAAACGTTTTGGTCGGTTATTGGAAGTGATATGCACGAAGTATTTGTTTCTTCTATCGAAGTAATAAACTCCCACTTTCGTGTAAGAGAGCTGTGTTGACTATGATTCATAAAAAAGGTGATACATGTACAAGTTTATTGAAGAATTGGAGACCAGTTTCTTTGTTGTGTTCCGATTACAAAATATTAACCAGAGCCCTTTCTTTACGACTATGTACTGTACTACCCGATACTTTGCTAATCGATCAAGGTTACTGTGTACCTGGTCATCATATCAGTGACAATATTCGTTTTATCTCTGATGCTACATGTTACGCTAAACAGAAAAGTATAACTCTTGCCATTGTCTCACTTGATCAAGAAAAGGCTTTTGATCGTATAAATCATGAATATTTGATCAAAACTTTAAAGGCTTTTGGGTTTGGGGAATATTTTGTTTCTTGCATCAAAACATTGTGCTGTGACGTGTATAGTTTGCTTAAAATTAACAATTCCTTAACGTCACCTTTTCAATTTAACAGAAGTATAGGCCAGGGATGCTCCTTGTCTGGTCAATTGTACTCTATTTGTCTTGAACATTTACTACATAAACTTACCTTTTTCCGGTGGACAGAAATCCTGCCTTTCTGCTTACGTACTCACGTCATCTTTGACTTTAGATTCGGACTTCAAACGCTTGTCTTTTTGGTTAAATATTTACCAAGAGGCTTCCAATTCTAAAGTTAATTTTAAAAACATCGAGGGTCTGTGGGTTGGAAAGTGGCAGGACAGGAAATATCATCCGTTTAATATAAAATGGAACAATAAGGGTTTAAAACTGTTAGGTATCTATGTTGGCACCACAGAAGATTTTAATAAACAAAATTGGAAAAATATAGAAAATGATATTTCCAATAAACTTGATAGATGGAAGTCTTTTGCAAGCGGTTTGACTTTCTGCTTCTAAGCTATGGCATCGATTAAACTCTGTGGCAACACCAGATGAGGTTATATGTGCCATTCAAACTAAATTTTTTGATTTCTTGTGGCATGAAAAGCATTGGATTTCTAAAGAAATGCTTTATCTCCCTGTAAATACAGGAGGTCAAGCTTTAATTCATATTTCATCCAAAATTCGTGACTTCAGGATTCAGTTTGTATATAGATTTTTGAAGATGATGAGTGATGAAGTTATTCATCCATGTTTTTACTTTTGTAAATATTTTTTGTCCAAAGTATGCAATTTTCATTATGATTTTCAACAATTTCTACTTGATGGCAATTTTAATTTCCGTAATATCCCACACTTTTATCAAGATATAGTAAAATCATTCAGTTAGGCTTAGTAATGATCAAACATCCGTTGCGGACATTTTGGAGGAACTTCTTTTCTGTAATCCTCTCTTAGTTAACCCAAAGACCGATGAACCATTTTATTTTGAAAACTTTGTAACCTCTGGGGTTTCTAAAGTTAAGGATTTGTTTGATATACAGAGGAAACTCTTTATGAAATCCAAAGGCTATGTTTGTAGATTACGCATTCGTTCTGAACGATGCATTCCACAACATCTTGATTTATTGTGGTCTTCTTTTCCTTCTGGGTGAAAGGAAATTATTGCAAAGTTTATTGATAATGAAATTGATATTGGTGTTATTCATCCATATGTTTTTAAGATGGATCTATAAATGCCCCAGATTCAAGTTGTGGTATTGTTCTTGATCGATAACCTAAGAAGATTTTGTATTTATTGTCAGTTATTCAGAATTTTAACATTTCACGTACGAAAAAGAATTTAGCTGCCTGGAATAAATATTTAGGGACAGATTTTCCCCCAAATATTATGTACATGTGTAGGACAAACCACACAATATGCACGAAGGAGATTTGAACTGGAGATTTCTTCACAGAGCAATCTCAACGTCCAAGTTATGTACAGTCTGGTGCTTGCAGTTTTTGTGGTAATCAAGAGGATTTAGTGCATATGTTTGTTTCTTGTCATAGATTAGCACCTCTTGTTCAACTGTTACACAGATTGCTCGGTTCATTTTTTTTTCTGACCAGCTTTCTGTTTCAGCGTTTGTTTTTGAACCAAAGTCTGTTGGTAACACTTCTTTTTTTTAGGACCAGTACAAGCTAGCCAAAACAAAATCTAAGGCTAGCTGTCAAGACCAGTACCAATCTACAGCTGACCAAACGTCACCTAGGGTCGGCTGTCCAGACCAACATGCAGTTCCAGCTGACCAAACATCACCTAGGGTCAGCTGTCCAGACCAAGATGCAGTTCCAGCTGATTCAACGTCACCTAGGGTCAGCTGTCTAGACCAAGATGCAGTTCAAGCAGACCCAAAGTCACCTAGGGTCAACCACCGTAATGAGTGATGGAACAGTCGTCTTGGGAGACTGACCAAGACGCTACAATGGATTGAGAGGAATATGATACCAAGACGCCTGTTTCTCTGGACAACCACTCAAGCCAAGATGGCGATCTACGTCACAGCCCAACACATCCGAACTGGTGGAGGAAATACGGACGTCCTACAGGAATTCCGATCACGGGTACGGGTGAATATTCTTACTATAGGTTTGTAAATAAAGTTGATTTTTTTTAAATTTTTGGTGTTGTAATGATATTTTATGTAACATTTCAAGCATATAGTAAATGTTAACTGATTTTTGTTTCATATTTTTGTATTTTTTCAAACGATAACTACAATGGGTAAAATGTAAAGGTTTCTTTTTTGTATATTTTTTTCTTATATAGTCATTTTAATCATTTTTCCTTTCTCAACACAAATCGTCGTGTTGTAAAGATAATCGTTAAAGTTTGGATTTGATCAGTATGACGAAGTCATTTATAAAACTTTCATTTATATTATATTGATATTTGAATGTACGCTTATTTGGCTGTAAATTTAAATATTTTCATATATTTGTAAAATTTGTTGGCAGCTTGTCAGTTATTGTAATGTTAGGTATTGTACTTTGTATTTTATATTGTGTAAAAATTTAGAATTTCCAGATACCATTGTGATATATACTGTCTGTGATACTTTTTCTTTTATACAATAAAGGGTATTGAAAATTCAATTCTTCTTCTACTTAACCTAACTTTGTCCGCACGTTTTCTCAAACCCGAATCAAGCTAGCTTAAAAATAGGGCACCCTTAGGCGAGGGACCGCCTCAGTGGTCTCGTGGTAGCGTGCTCGCCCCGAGTGCGGATGGTCGCGGGTTCGATCCCCGGCCGGGTCAAACCAAAGACATTAAAATTGGTATTTGCTGCTTCTCCGCCAAGCATGTGGCATCTAGGAGTAAGAGCAAAGACTGGTCGGCAAATTAAAAATCCGACTTAGCATGTCGGTCTAGTACAAAGCAGGGATCATATTCATTATCATATCAACATGTTTTCGTTCTGATATGCACCTGGTTCCACTGGACGTTAAACAATAATTCATCCATCCGTCCCTTAGGCGAGGTGCATACACGTTTTCGCCAACCAAAAAATGCGTAAAATTTCAACATGCCCTGATTTGGACGAAATTTGGTTTCCAAGTAGATTATGACATACCTAGTTGTACATAAAGGTTCCGGAATTTTCAAATTGGCCGCCAAAAATGCGGAAAAATTCAACATGCTCTGATTTGGACAAAATTTGGTTTCCAATAGATTATGATATTGCGAAGTGATCTTCGCAAAATCATAATCTATTGGAAACCAAATTTCGTCCAAATCAGGGCATCTTCGCAATATCATAATCTATTGGAAACCAAATTTCGTCCAAATCAGAGAATGTTGAATTTTTCCGCATTTTTGGCGTCCAATTTGAAAAAATATCCGTCATCGTAAATTCCCCATCGGCCGCCATTTTCAAAATAGGCCCCAATGATGCGCAAAAATTCAACATGCTCAGATTTGGACGAAATTTGGTTTTCAAGTAGATTATGATTTTGCGAAGTGATTTCCGTCATCGAAAATTTTCCATCCGCCGCCATTTTCAAAATTGCTGCCAAAAACTCGAAAAATTAACATGCTTCTATTTCAACGAAATTTGGTTTCCAAGTAGATTATGATATGGTGATTTTCGTCATCGAAAAGTTTCAAAATGACTGCCATTTCATAAATAGCTGCGGTTTTGGGGACTTTTGTGTTGGCTTCCCAACACAGTATTACTTATTAATTATAATTCTTTTCCTTTCTTCTTCTTCTTCTGGGCCATAAACTCAAAAACCGTTCAAGCGAACTTAATGAAACTTGGTACAAAGATTAGTGGCCATGCATAGCCAAAATGCGGAAATTTTAAACATGCTCCGAATTGGACGGAATTTGGTTTCCAAGTAGATTATGATATTGCGAAGTGATTTCCGTCACCGAAAAGTTTCAAAATGGCTGCAATTTAGGGGATTTTGTGTTGGCATCCTAACACAGTATTACTTGTTATTATTCTTTTTCCTTTTTCTTCACCTTCTCCATTTTCTGAGCCATGAACTTGTCCAAAGCGGATATTAACCGTTCAAGCGAACTTAATTAAACTTGGTACAAATATAGGTGGTCGTGCCTTAAGGTTTCAGAATTTTCAAAATGGCCACCAAAATGCAAAAAATCAACATTCTCCGATTTGGAAGAAATTTGGTTTCCAAGTACATTACAAGGACGTATAACTAACAAGGATTCGTGTCTCGCGGTATCTCGTTAAAATATCGCGTATCGTGAGACTTGTATTTACTCACTACTACAATTATGCGCGCTTCAAGTAAATATTTCCGGTTAGTTACGATACTGTAAACAACTAGAACTCCTATAGTCTCGATCATCATGACAGAAATTCTCTCATTTGTTTTTAACTTAAAAAACTTTGTTTATTATCTTCGATGTTCTAAAACCAAAGAAACAAATATAAAAAAAATATTTTCTATCAAATATGTCTTACAGGGCCGTTAAAATCGTATAAATTACAAAGTTTTAACAATTTTATTATTGAATAGTAAATGTCTTCTAGAAACAATGATTAATTTGATTAAAACCTTATTTAGTTTGAGCATTTACCTTTGCATTTCTAATTCCTGTGATAATTTATAATTAATTATAATAAAAAATAAATTAGTCCTGATTGTATGTTGTTCATTTGATGAGCTTGTGCGGTTTCCTTTCTACTTTTTTACAGATTGTAAGTTGTAAGTTGTTTATTTAATGAGCTTGTGTGATTTCCTTTCTACTATTCAATTTAGAAAAGCTATGACCCAAGCTACACTAAAAGAGTCATTGTCTACTTTCAAAATGACCAAAACTAATTTGAGAAAATTAATCTTGAGAAATATACACGAATATGTCATGAAAAGAACGAGTTGCAAAATCTGCTATTTACTTTTTGATTTGAACTCTATTAACATGTCAGATTTTTTATCTTGGGGCACTGATCTTGATTTAGAACTATTGCTAGGAGAATATACAGAATATATTAAATATATTTATTTGTCTAACTATTTCTCTACTGAAAAACAACTTAAATAACATACCTTAGTAAAATTATAAAGTCTAGTTGTCATAAAACTTTTATTGCATAATCACATCTTTAAAACCGCATTTCTATCCAAATAAAAATCTTTTTCTCAGCTGGGCACCTGTAATTCAAGTATCAATAGCACCTTACCTTCCGAGGTTCACCCGGCCACATGACATTTGTTAATTACAGGTGTTATGATTGATTGTATAAACATGGTCTGTTAGTTAGCCTGCCACATAGGTAATTGTTTCAGTCTTTTACACATAAATTCGTACATCATCTACATCATACTATACTACACAAAACCATTCTTCAATTGGCCGACGGGATTTCATAGGTTAAGTTTCTTAATTTTTTATGCACCAAATGAAAAAAGTGAGTTTAAAAACATACCAAAAACAACATGAATAATGCAAACATGTAAGTTTATTCATTTCTAAATGAGCTACCCCACCTCTGTCCAAGCGTGCCCCATTTTGACAAACGATGGTAAACAATCCTTAATAATTACAGATAGTGAGCACTGTTTTTTAAAAAAAACTCCTTCTATACATCGGAAAATATCATACTATCGCAAAAATGACTGCTTCGCTTCAATATTCGGTATGATGAGGGAGGAGTTTGAATTTTAAATTAGTGTCTCAACCGCCCATTATAGGCGGGATTATGAAGGTAAAAAAGTAAGAACCCCCTTTTAGGGGACGATAAATATTTTTGAATGGGGAACGTATAGTTGGAACCCCCCTTTATCCTGGGTTGGAAACCCACCATTTTTAAAATGGCTGGATACGCCCCTGACAACTGAGACAGAAGTATAAGACAAATAAAACAAAATATGTATACTTTTCTGCCAGATAGGAGGCTTAATTTTGCTCAGCATGCTCAAAAACATGTAAGGAACAGAAGACCTTTAAAGTTTACTATTCCGATATTGACTTTTGAGCTGCAAATTAACTGCATTGCCCCGGTTCACAGTTATTTTGAGAATGAAAAAAATGAAAATTAATTTAAGCAAAGGAAAGCTCATTTATTTTCCAAAATAGGAAGCTCATTTTTTTCTCTGCAAGTCTAAATATATGTAATGAAAGGAGAAAAATAACTGTAATGCACTTTTATGCAATGTGCATGGAACTTATACCCGCAAACTAGCAGCTCTGCTCTGATAGGTAGATATTATGAAACAAAATAGAGCTGTTAAAAATTTGTTCATTTTGTAGCTCAATATATAATCAAATTCTCAGCATAAGAAGCTTAAATTTGCTATGCAAATGTAAAAATGTCGTAGAAATGGAAAAAAATCATGCAATATGAGATTGTGTAGCATATATTCAACAATATAGCTGCAAAATAGCATCTCTGCTCTGATTGATAAATATTTGACAAAAAAGATGGAGGGGCGAAATAACTTCAATATTTGACTAACCTCTTAACAAATAAAGTTGAAACTAGCTATGCAAACGTTAAAATATAAAAGGAAAGGAACTCATTTAGTTTAGAGCGTCTTTTAACACCAAAAATGGAAATTTAGCTGCAAAAATACAAGGCCATTCTCCATGGAAGTCGCCATTTTGTTTATCGAAAAGGGTTGGTTTATATGTTATATTGCACGTGAAATACACAACAAAAGACGCTCTATTTTAATATGCAAACGTAAAAATTATCTTAAACTATTAATCAAATACTTTTATACAAGTAAATGCAATAAAATTTTAAAAAATCAATGCAACATGACGGGTCATGCCATCTCGGTCCCAGCATCATGGGCAGCATCTGGCATCCTTACTTATGATCACTTATTGTGATGTTTATACGTGTTTGATGTTGTTTTTATAGTGAAAAATCATTTAATACCATAAAATAACTTCTACTAAATATGTTTTTAATTATTCATATAATGTTTTATACTTAAAAATTGATGTAGAAATCTCGAAGCGGCGATTCTCGCTGAAGCTTTCTGCAGATCTCGTGTTTTCTCGCGATTCGCGGCACTTCTCGGATATTATCAAGGCGGTATCGGGAGTTTCCTATCCTTCTAATATACGTCATTGTACATTATGATATTGCAAAGGGATTTCCATCACCGAAAATTTTTCATTTGCGACCATTTTTAAAATCGCCGCCAAAATGCAATAAATTCAACATGCTTCTATTTCAACGAAATTATGCTGAATCAATTTTTTTTTCTTATCTTATCCAGGAACTCTATATGAAGGGGACATGAATCTATATGTAAAGTCTTTGTAAATTGACAGACCTTGCTGCGACTCGGCGGAATTAATTCGTATCCGTCTCCGGGATCACCCGGTCGTTTCCGGTATACGCCATTTTGTTAGAGTGAGTGAAAAAATTCAATTACAAATTTCGTTAATTTGATCCTGAGAAAGAGTTAATAGGGTAAATTATTAGTGCCATAATGTTGTGTTTTACTTATATTTTGTATATTAATCCGGTTTGAAATATTTACATTGACGTTGTCGCGTGAGGAGATTTCGTCCGTGAGGATTTAACGTCCCGCATGCGTATAAAGGCGGAACTATTTCGACGCAGTTCCGGCGTGAGCACCTCATACGGCTCCTAGCCAAGAAGTACTTCCGTCGGATGTATGACTTCCGGGAATGGGTGGCAAAAACAAATGTCGTGTGTTTGATTTGTACTGATCAATTGATTGCTATTGAATTATGCAGAAAATGAACAAAATAAACATAAACAAACATTTACATATATATTATGATTTCATAACAAAATAACCCAGACAAAATAATAAGCAGTTAAATGCACCTTTTGAACAGCTACAAAGCTGTCTAAAGAGTGGTGTTGACTGCATTTGAAAGTTTTGTCCAATTTATGTCCTCGATGCTCTAATGTTTTCGCGAATGGCCGTCTTCATCACTTATTCCAGTTCATTAAAACCACTTTTTTCTCAAAACTAATGTATATTGTGATAGTATTAATATAATTTTATAAAGTTGTTGCCATTCTAAACATTAATTAGGAGGGCTAGAAGTTGTTTAAATTTCGCTGGATTTTTTCCAAGAAATGACCCCCTATAACCCAATGTTTTTTATGGCCGTCTTCATCACTTATTCCAGTTCATTAAAACCATTTTTTTCTCAAAACTAATGTATATTGCGACAGTTTTAATATAATTTTATAAAGTTTTTGCTATTCTAAACATAAATAGGAGGGCTAGAAGTTGTTTAAATTTCACTGGATTTTTTCCCAGAAATGACCCCCTATAACCCAATGTTTTTTTATGGCCGTCTTCATCACCTATTCCAGTTCATTAAACCCATTTTTTTCTCAAAACGTATGTATATTGTGACAGTATTAATATAATTTTATAAAGTTTTTGCTATTCTAAACATTGATTAGGAGGGCTAGAAGTTATTTAAATTTCGCAGGATTTTTGCCCAGAAATGACCTCCTATAACCCAATGTTGTTTTTATGGCCGTCTTCAACACTTATTCCAGTTCATTAAAACCATTTTTTCTCGAAACTAATGTATATTGTGACTGTATTAATATAATTTTATAAAGCTTTTTTTTTAAAAAGAAAAACAAAATTCACCAACAATGAATTGACAATAAAAGCTTGCGTGTCCAAAAAGATTCCATATAACTTTTTGAAACATATACATACACAATATATAATTGAATTACTGAAATTAATTTCAAAATAAATTATATAGCAACCTCCATTTAAAGAAACATCCTGAAATATAAATAAATCGAATTACTCAAAGCCGGATATTTGTCAAACTTACCGAACTCGATTTTATTTTTTTCTAAATACGAAAATAATGCTAGCTTTGTTCGTGTAATTTTTAAATGCGAAAGTAAATGATCGATTCCTAGCTTTGTATAAGAGTCCTAGAAATATCCTGTTATAACCGAGTGACATATCCCGTTAGTATTATATGATACCTGTCTTATCTTATTAACGATTTGACATGTATATTGGACCTTTATTGTCCTGATGTTTATTGTTCCAACCGTTAAGGTACACAGGTACATTGTATGTACACAGGTAAACTATTTGCCGACAAAAACAGTGGCATTTCATTTTTTTAACTCTTCATTTTATAATAATTAATGTAGCATTTTAATAAAGAGAAGTGTGTGTGCAAGAGGGGATCTCAAATCTGAATGCAGAGATGAATTATAATTTCAAATGTCAGATAAGTAACATTATATTTAAATTCAATAATTTATCTTTTTGGTATTTATATATTGTAAACAATATATATTATATAATTAATTCTTTTTGTTCGTATGAACGCTGTTTACTTTGTTTTGACAAGGTAGAAGCTGATTGGGACGGGCACCATCTCGAATAATTGCACAACAATCGTAAAAAAAACATATTTCAACCTTAGAACTGAATTGGTCTTCATCATTATATTCTATCATATATTAACCTTATTTTGTGGGTTGGAAGGTATAATATATCAAGAGGAAATCACCGAAATTATTTTCCGAGTCTTATTGCAAAAATACTCGTACATGATTTGTTTTTATTAGGTGTTAAAAAACGAAAAATCAAATGCCATTTCAAGCAAATATTTTATGTCATGGACTGATTAAAAGTACATATCTAAAACGTCATAGGAATAAGCAATAAAATGAGGGGTTGGAGGGTGTCAAACACACGATAACACGTCCCTCTGATTTGTATTTATTATTCGATACCCATTACTTGACACCTATGTACTACCAGAGGTCATGTGATGACTGCGATTGCTGGATATGAATTCTGAAAGAGCTAAGGACTATTGCTATCAAGTTTGTTGTAATAAGCCAAGCCGTTTCAGACAAGATCTTAAAGTAAATTTCCCATAGAGTCCTAGGTTAAACTAGGTTCGGCTCTTGTGGCCATCTTTGATCACGGGCAGGGTCATTGGATACAATTCTGAAAGAAGACCACCAAAGGACCATTGCTAAAAAAGTTTTGTTTGAATTTGCCAGGTGGTTTCAGACAAGATTATCTTTAAGCAAATTTCCCATAGGGTCCTATGTTAAACTATATTCGGCTTTGGCGGCCAACTTGAATGACAGGTGGGGTAATCGGATATAATTCTGAAAGAGGACCACCTAAAGACCATTGCTGCAAGTTTTGTTCCAATCGTCCCTGTGGTTTCGAAGAAGAATATTTTTACAGGAAAGTTTACGACGACGACGATGGACGCCAAGGGTGTGAATTTTTAAAATCGTCTATGGAACTAATTGGCCAGGTAGAACTAAACTTGGGAGCAATGCTCCTTAGGTAGCCCTCTTTCAGAATTGTGTCCAATGACCCGGACTGTCTGCAAAGATGGCCGCTACAGTCGAGCGAAGTTTAACATATGACTGTATGAAAAAAATAATTTAAAAATCTTGTCCATTAAACTAACAAAATATAAAAAATTTAAACGTGTGCAAAACATTTAAGAGATCTAAAATCGATTTGCAAAAACAGTAGTGTTTCCATCCTCCAAAGACTTGATGTCTGTTTGAATTTTGGGGATTGTAGAAAATGAAGTAAATGTGAAATGGAACTATCCGAGTACATGTAAAGATATGAGACAAGATCCCATAGGATTATGGACGGGGATGAGATTTATTACGTCGACAGAGATAGTCGTGTGGTCTTCAAAAATGAACAACATATCCCACATCACAAGACAATGGGGATAGTCGTGTGGTCTTCAACAAGGAACAATTAACATATCCCACAACAAAAGACAAGAGGGATAGTCGTGGGGTCTTCAACAATTAAGGAACAACATGTCCCACGCGACAAGACCACAAGGATAGTCGTGTGGTCTTCAACAAAGAACAACATATCCCACACCACAAGACATGCGCTAAATGACTATGGAAACAAAATTGTCCAAAATGTAACAAAAGAAACCCAATATAATTAATGCATTCCATATAATGAATATATTACAAGAAGTAAATAAGACATAACCATTAATAATCGGGTCCTGGCTTGGGTCAGGTATATATAGAATGAGGTAGGGTTATACAAATGTAGAATGATGATAAGGTTGAATTTTGTTTGACGAGGATGCATCCTCGTCAAACAAAATTCCACCTTATCATACAGAGTAACAAAATCTAATAGGCCTAGTGGGGCGTATTACGTTTCCGCATTTTTAGCAAAAATCCAGTTTCGCGTTTCCGCATTTTCGTGCATTACTTCTCCTAAATAAATAGATACCACCTTTCCGCATTTTTACCTGTATTTCACCTGTAAAAAATTGTAATAATGATATATAATACTTTATTTTATTATAGTTTTTTTCTTAATTTGTATTTTATTATGATAATATAATTCCTTCAACAGGTAGATTATATTCAGATTTAACATTGTGAGTACTTTTCAAAAGTCACCATGTAAAAAGTCACCCCATATGCGTTGAATTCCGTATTTGGTTATATCTTTTATATTCATTTGCATATGTTTGATTTATTTTTTGGACACTCAATTTCATGTCCTTATTTGGTTTCGGTCAGTATTTCCATTTGCATATCATTGTTCTTCAAAAAGTTCACAGTGTTTGAACTTCTGGTATTTAAGAAAGTGTATTTTGAGTCTAAGTGCCAGTTGATGTATATGTCATGGATATCGTACACACAGAAACAAACCGAGGGAAGAAATGTATCATTTATGATGGTAACATGGTTACAAGTTTTCCGCTTTGACAAATATGTAAACTGTGCTACATGTACTGTATAATAGTATACTGACGTTTACTGTTTTATCTGTATATGTAAACTTTTAGTGCTGAACATTGACTTTTAATCGATATATGACCATGTATGATCTGTATATATAAACTTTTAGTGCTGAACATTGACTTTTAATCGATATATGACCATGTATGATTTTTATCATTTTAAGTTGATAGTTTCATTTTTATCATAAAGACTTATCCTGCTCGAAGTCCTACTCCCACCTCCCCGTTGGTGAGCATGGGGCAACGGGTTTACCTGACAAACGGAAGAGGCATACATTAAAAATTAAAATGCGGAAACGTAAATAACCTTTTATAAAATCAATGTAAAAACAATGCGGAAAAGAGTACTATAAAAATGCGGAAACGTAGTGCCAAAATGCGGAAACGTAAAACGCCAGCCTAGTGATACCGTATAATCTTGTAAAATAATAAAAGAAAATGATGAGACAATACTGTCGATTTCCATTGAATTCCATGACGAGAAACCCTACAGCTAGGTCAATAATATTGTCGATTTCTACTGAACTTCATGACGAGACATTCTACAAGCTAGATCAATAATACTGCCTCACAGCAAGCGGAATCCTATACTGTATTTTTCCCTGGGGAATAATTATGTGCATTGTAACCCTTGCCCTGTGAAGATGTAAATTACTTAGTTTTCACAATACATGAAGGTTGATTATCTTTCGCTAATCTAAAAACAATACATTTGCAATGTTTTTACAATATTTTAACAAATTCGCACACCTTTTTTTCTTAATAGCACACATTATACCATACTGCCTATGAAACATTAATGCTATTGAAATTACTGCATTTTGGCCATATATATTTAAAGTTTTTCCCCCTACCTTTGCGATTATTCAATCAACATGGCACCTTGTATATGGTATAAGTACATAATATAAGCAAGGTTTTCAACAATTTATATCAAGAACAATAGAACTTGCAAAATTTAAGAACAACTTTTATTCTCGACAGAATACATGTATGAAATTCCTTAAATTGCTCAGTTTTGCCAATACCTGAAGGATAATATTTTTAGATTTCTAAACTATATGATATCTTGTATTTCTCTAATTCTGTGCGCATTTATAATCTCTTGACCCGTTTGATAAATTATGGTATCACCACACGTTGGATAAATACGGCTCGTGAAATTTTCCGCCAAAGAAACGTTCGGAAGACCTCTCGGAGTTTTACATTTTCATTAGAGAAAAAGATTCTAAAAAACTTGACGCGTAAATTATGAAATGTACCACTCCTGATAGTTAAATTCTAATTTTATCAAATTTGCTGATACACGTAAAATGTTTTCTTTATAGCATAAATTATACCATACCGTCTTTGAAACATTAATGCTATTGAAATTCCTGTATCCCTGCCATATATTATTTTTTTTCCAACATTTTCAATTATTCAATCAACATACATATATAATACATAATATAAGCAAGTTTTTCTACAAATTATATGAGTAACCTTAGAAATTTCTAAATTTAAGAACAAAGAAATACTCGACAGATTACATACATGAAATGCTTTAAATTGTTCAGTTTTGTCAATACCCGAAGGATAATTATTTTCAATTCTTTTATCTAAACTGTATGATATTCTAAATATAATACATATGCAAAGTGTTTACCAAATGTTATCAAAATTGCTCATAAAATGTTTTCTTTATAGCAAAAACCTTACTGTCTATTGAAAGTGAGATGAAGATTTTTTAACAGTAAAACGAATTTGCACCAGTCCTAATCCCCTGATAAATTTTGCCTGGTCCCTAACAGACTAGTCAAGCTAGTTTTACAGTTAAAAGGGGCACATTTGACCCTGCTATCTACATTATGGACCGTTGAACCAATATTTAGATCTAGCAAGCGGTCACTTTGTTGTTAATCATACTATATTGGCTTTAATAATGTGTTTTATACACGAGAGGACCAGAATAAGTAACGGGGAGGTTTGGATTCCCACCACTGCTCAGTTTCTATACCAAGTTAGACTTTGTTGTTTCTATGTTAGTTTTATTATATTGTCTGGGAGGCGTTAATTGATTAGTTCTACGTTTTGTTGTTATACGTCGGTACATATATCTTGTTTTTATTCACAGAGGCGGGACTATATAAATCAATCATCAAATTGAACTATGGATAAAACTCTAGAATTTTGAAAATCTTCAAAATTATAAAACAAACATGTTAGAATGTGAATATATATGTTCAAACTCTTTTAGGTCATTAGTAGTATATGGGCACAGGCAAAGTCGGATTTGAGAAGGAGCCGGAAATGACGTCACAGAAACCAGAAATTACGTCACAAGAAGTGACCTCACCGGAACCGAAAAACACGTGACCGGAATCGAAAGTACCCGGAAGGGATTTGCGCACATGCGAAACCGGAAGTGATGGATTATCGCGCCATTTCCCCTGATTTGTTTACGGAAGTGACGTAAGTCACGTGCCAGGACCCGGATGTGTAGGCGGAACCGGAAGTACTCGGAAGCCAAGCGCATGCGCAGCCGGAAGTAGTGGATTTTCCCGCCATTTTTCCATTATTTGCTTACGGAAGTGACGTAAGTCACTAGCTAGGACCCGGAAGTGCCATACTTGACCAGAATTAAGATTGAATTATCTCCCCTTTTTCCCTTGCTTCTCGGTCGTCACTGGGTCTTTCATCGGTCTGTGTAGGGCAAGAGTCTCGCATCGAGCCTCTGATACTCTCATTGTTATGTCGAAGTCCGAGAGTAATCGAAGTACACTATTGGATTATCTCCCCTTATCCCGCTCTTTTCATCTGCAGGTGATGTTTTCTGTGAGGACCAAAGGTAGGATTGGATTATGTCCCCTTACCTCCAAGTGATACTGTCACCATTAGGTCAATGGAGGGGTGTCCTTAGCAACCGCCTTAGCATTTCATTGCTCTATGATGCACTTCGTTTCTCTTCTCTTGCTCCATGCCGCTCTTCGCTGCTCTTTGCTGCTCATCGCTAATCATGACCTTACTTGCGTGCTCATTTCGGTCCTGCTGCTTGTTGCTGTTCATTATCGCTAGTCTTCTCTCGCTCCTCGCTGTTTTTCTCTTGCTCTTTGCTGCTCATCGCTAATCATGACCTTTCTCACGTGCGTATTTCGGTCCTGCTGCTTATTGCTGTTCGTCACCGCTGCTCTTCTCATGCTCATCGCTGTTTTTCTCTTGCTCTTTGCTGCTCATCGCTAATCATAACCTTACTCGCGTGCTCATTTCGGTCCTGCTGCTTGTTGCTGTTGGTCATCGCTGTTTTTCTCTTGCTCTTTTGCTGCTCATCGCTAATCATGACCTTACTCGCGTGCTCATTTCGGTCCTGCTGCTTGTTACTCTTCGTCATCGCTTCACTTCTCTTGTTCATCGCTGTTTTTCTTTTGCTCTTTGCTGCTCATCGCTAATCATGACCTTACTCGCGTCCTCATTTCGGTCCTGCTGCTTGTTGCTGTTCGTCATCGCTGTTTTTCTCTTGCTCTTTTGCTGACCATCGCTAATCATGACCTTACTCGCGTGCTCATTTCGGTCCTGCTGCTTGTTGCTGTTTGTCATCGCTGCTCTTCTCTTGCTCATCACTGTTTTTCTCTTGTTCTTTGCTGCTCATCGCTAATCATGACCTTACTCGCGTGCTCATTTCGGTTTTCGGGCTGCTGCTGCTAGTGGTGGTCGATTGTCGTTAGTCAAAGATTGGATCTGTGCGAGAGCTCCCTTACATCCAGGTCATTTGAAAGGCCACTCTGCATTTATCCAGGCTTGTGACTGGCTATCATAAGATAGGCTGCATTACTAGTAATCCTCGTTTTTTTAAGGCCACTCTGCATTTGTCCAGGCTTGTGACTGGCTATCATAAGATAGGCTGCTTTAATCCTCCTGAATTTTTTTCCTCAAATCCGACTTTGCCTGTGCCCATATACAACTGTCATTTTTTAGTAGCGACAAATAAAAGAACCATGTCAACTGGACCTGCTTTGATATGATAACTGCACTTGAATTTTTACTAGATAACATTTTTGTTCGCTATGGAGATTCCGTATATCGTCAAGTTATCGGAATTCCAATGGGGACTTACTGTGCACAACTTGTTGCGGACCTGTTTCTGTATTGTTACGAATCACAATTTATAGCTAAAATCAGCAAAGACCCAACGAAACAACATTTGATTTAAAGATTTAATAACACTTTTAGATATTTGGATGATATTTTGGCTATCAATAATGACGACTTCAGTATTTACACTAAAGAGATTTATCCTGTTGAACTTACTTTCAATAAAGCTAATACTAACAATGAACATTGCCCTTTCCTGGATCTTGATATCTATATCTCTAACGGGAAGCTTGATGCTAAAATTTACGATAAGAGAGATGATTTTTCATTTCCTATTGTTAATTATCCGTTTTTAGATGGCGACGTTCCCTGGGCACAATCGTATGTGATTAACATATCACAACTTGTTGGATTCGCTCGATCGTGTATGTAAGTAAGTAAAGTTAAGAAATACCAAAGGGATGTTCGAAGGCGGGAAAAATCGAAACAACTGACAAACTCCGGAGAACAACGAAGACAAGACCAAAACAATACATGCATCACAATTAAAGAATAAAAACATATGAACAACATGGACCCCACAAAAAAAAACGTAACAACGAAAAAAATCTCAAACTTGTCAAAAGTTTTACTAAATTTTATCATCTGTTCAAGGACCTCATTCGTAAATATAGATCAACATGCAAACATCTAATATGTTCAGGTATTTCACATCCCATCTTTTATGGTAATATTCTATACAAAGCACAAAAATGTCGTCATTCACTTGAAAAGCTAATCAAACCTTTAAACAGACTTATCAACAAGGGATATATTTACGATACTGCTTTCACTGAGGTCTGGTGCTGGCATGTCAGTAACTGCTAGTAATCTTTGTTTAATATATATTGATCATTGTCATTTTGCTTAGTTTCTTCTGTTACCTTTTTTATCATCGGACTCAGACATCTTTTGAATTGAGTTTTACTGTGTGTATCGCTGTATGTTTGCTTATTCCACATTGGCTAGAGGTGTAAGGGGAGGGTTGAGATCTCACAAAACATGTTTAACCCCGCCGCATCAAGTTATGCGCCTGTCCCAAGTCAAGAACCTGTAGCCTTTGTTAATCTTGTGTGTTTTTTTTTTATTTTGGTTCATTTTTATGTTTCGGAGTTTAGTGTCCGTCCATTTTGCTGAAGTAGTATACATTATTGTTTAGGGGCCTGCTGAAGCCCGCCTCCGGGTGCGGGATTTTCTCGCTGCCATACTATTTCTGTCATTTTCATGTTCGATAACTCTGTATTGATTATAGCACGTACTTGACCTCGGTTTCACTTTTAAAAACTTTGTTTTGAAATATGTACTAACATTTCACATCGATTATAATTCTAATACATGAAATGGTGACAATAATTTATAATGGAATTTATGACCAATTTATACAAACTATTAAATGTACATACACGTAATGAAGAGCTGTGGTGCAAGGTTTTTTTTTCATTTTTTAACCCACAAGAAAAGCGAATTATTTTTTGGTAAAATTGATTTAATTTTTATCTGAAGTAAATGTATAGGTAAAGAAATTTGTTCTCCACAAAAACATGTTGTGTTTCAGACAGAGTTGAATTATAATTTCAAATATCAGATAAGTAACATTTTAATTTCTTTTAAATTGATAATTTATCTGTTTTGGTATTTATATATTGTAAAATAATTAGCAAAAAATCCCGACATCGTCGAAAATGCATCTTTTTAAATCGATTAGGCACAGATTTAAACTGTTAAAAATAGCATTCAGCTCTGGACATATATATTCAGTTATTACAATATAGCTGCAAAGTATTACTTTTGTTTAAGGAATTTGTTAAATTGATGTATAAGAAGACGTAGGTTCGTTAGTTTTACTATAGAGACAACGGGCAAACGACGAGAAAGAGAGTGATATTTACAATTGATCAGGGACGTAATTTAATCTAACTTTAAACTGTTAGGATCAACATTTTTAGAAGGAATAGTGTTCGAAGACCAAGGAAAGAGCTGCAAAGGGTAGAAAACGGGTCAGATTAACGGAAAAAATAAACTTTATTGAAGGGCTTATGCAATTTCAATGCGACAAATTGACTACAGATGGCGGACTGCCACGTCATCAAAGTCACGTGATGTCTTTACTTCGTTGGACATGGTCAATGACCCATTGGTAGGCCTGAGCTGTTTTCTGCTCGTTGGTCGGGTTGTTGTTTCTTTGACACATTTCCCATTTCAATTTTCTATTCTATGTATTTTGATTTTTTATTACAAAAAAAAAAAAAAAAAAAAAAAAAAACGGATTCAGGTGTGGCAAAAAAAGAAGAAGAATTATTATAACATTATTCTATGTCATGTGATCATTTATTAGCTAATAGATTTATTTAATTATACTGTAAGGTATAATAATATGGTTTGTATTTCAAATATTTCAAGTATTTGTAGACTGAACATAAAAATATAGATGAAACAGATTAACAAACTTTTAAAAAGTTTTATTATTTAAAATACGTATTTAATCGTCATAAAATTTAATTTATAATGAAACTTTCGTTTCGTTTCATAGTACATTATGATCAATTTTTTATCAGGTGTATTATCAAGTAATCAACAAAAACTATTTGATCTATTGAATCGTCATTTTCTGTCGTAGGAAATACATCCCCTATCAGAACTTTGTTCATTACAGCTATCTAGACTAAACATAGGCGAATCTTAGGATTGAAAGTTATGTCAATAAAACGTTTATATTAATGTGTTTTAAATGTATCACAAATAATTGTGGAATAGAATATTAAGTACACAGGCCGACCATTAAAAGACACATACATGACATAGGTGGATTCCTTTCACTTCAGTCAGTATTTCATTATCCGTAATGTCTTTATTCATAAATGACTGAGCAAGTAATTGTTACAAGGGATGGTTATTCCCTATATGTCCAAGAGATTTGGTTATACAGAGTTTCGAAGAAATGTTAAATGTTGGGGTATTTTTGGCACTTTTTTGTTATATTAAAAGGGGTTTGGACGATCCAGGAATAATTTTGGTAAAACATATATCTATATACATCACTAGGTATTCTGACTCTATGTTACACTGCAGAAATATACTGAATTTGTCTCTTCATATTGTATTTCTAAAGCTAAAACTAAAAATGGACACATCTTCTAGTTAGATTCCTTATGAAATATACATGATTTTTGTAGAGATTGCTATGAGTGGCCGTTCATGTCAAAATTGCGATACTTCTATCTCGTTACTTTCTTACGAGAAACGAGTAACGGCTTACTTTCAACAAGTATCGCGATACTTATCAAAAGTAACGGTTTACTTCTCAAAAGTAAGCAATAACAAAAAGAGTATGCATAATGAAAAAAGTATCGGCTTACTTTTCAAAAGTATTGGCTTACTTCTCAAAAGTAACGCGACACTTTTTATCTTGCATTATATGTGCTAACCAATGAAATTGGTTTTTACATAGTATCTTCGTTCGTGTCTTCTAGAATGAGACTTTAAGTATGCACCTCCGGGAATAAACCAGTGGAAATGCTCCGATAAATAATGGAGATGCGGTTTATTCCCCGAACGTCTACTGGACTAAAAAAACATCTAATCAAGTTTATGGATTAAGAGGCCATCTGGAGGGTCACCTGTATACATCTACATTTAATAGGTGAAAATAACACAGAAAATTAAGAAATATTTTAATTTTAATTTCTGATGATAAAAATAGATTAAAAAATAAATATTTGTTATTTATAGGTTGTTGTTTTCACCTTTCAAATATATTTGTGTTTGTATAGGTTTTCATAAAAGAAAAAAACATGTAGGTTATCAATTTTATTTTATAAAGTATCATATTATTAAATGGATACAATTTTAAAGTAGACAGTTACAAGAATCTTACAACAATTAACAACATATAGGCACATATTATCTACATCACTACTCCAAATATAACAAAGGCATAACAATGTAGAGTTATTATGAATGTCATTTAAGCAAGATGAAGAAACTGAGATGCTGAGTCGTCGTAAGTCATCAAGTCGATGATTCCTTTTTGGTAACGGCTCTTCAAGGTGATGATACGGCGGTCGATGTTCATGTATTTCTTGGCACGACGTCGTGTAGTTCCACCGGCTGCTCTCTGTATCCTGGTTATTGTTGGCGTTTTGTACATCTTTAAACATCTGGATTGCTGCGAATATGTTCGGGTGTGCGTGTTGGGTCACCTTCTGTTGTTTGCTCTGCCACTCCTCGATGTTGTTGGTGGTTCTCGGTCCTTGTGTTCCAAAGTGGTTCCAAAGTGTATGGTGTCCTTCTATCCAATGCACGGCCACGTAGTCTGTAAACGGTTGGGTCATCTGTGTGATGTTGGCGTCGTTCGGGAACACACCCTTCCACTTAGGATTGGTTTAAAAGCTACAATGCTTATTTGCTTGCGTTTCCACATCGATTTGTACCATTTTCACCAAAAATTGAAGAATTTATGCAGTATCGTAATATATGATATTCACTGTCAAGATTCAAGATTGTATTATACACTCAGACAGCATTACACTGTTACAAGAGGCAACGAAAATATACAACATTAATATAATGATGGACAAGGCACGGTGATAAACTAACCTAGCTATAATATTATATATACATGAAATGTTTAACGACGAACCGAACACTTATATCAAAAAAAAATTAAAAAAAATAAGAGCTCTATGATCACATCAAGATCTAGTATAATTTTGGATTACTGTGTCGCAGTGAAACTGTATAAGTAAATACATATTAAAACAATTTATTAATTTTCTGGATGAAAATTGCCAAATTATTCAAAACTGTTTTATTACACAGAGATAAAATGCCCTTCAGTTTATCTGCTCTTGAGTGAGTAATATGATGGAATAAATTTTGTACGAATACGCTGTATATGTTCGTTTTGACACAGAAATAGATAGTGCAATTCATCTCCAATTTGTCTGTTTTCGCAAAAAGTACAGTATCTCTCCATTCGAGGAGTGTTGTTCCAGCGTCCAGTTTCTATAGGAAACTTGACGTTGGAGCAACGCAATAAGGATATTTGTATTGTACGATTTTTCTTCAAAATTGTCAAATATTTTCGAATCTGAAATCTTTTTTAAACAACATATACAATTATCCCCTTGCGGAATTCTCAATATCACTATACCATTTCTGTTTGAATTGATCTTGCAGAATTTGTTTAATATACAACTTAATATCTAATTTACTTAATATAACTTGATTATTCCACACATAACTTAGACCAGTATTATCGAGTAATGATTTCACAAACAATATCCATTTTGAAGTACAATCACCTGAGTTATGCATATTCAGTAATAATTGATATAATTTTCCTGATAACGTATTCTTATTCATCAACAAGTTCGTCCAAAAATTTAATATTCTTATTTTTAAGCTAATTTCAATAGGAAATCTACCGGTTTCACCGTATACCATGAAATTAGGTGTACTAGTTCTAACTGATAGTATTTTTTTCAAAACTTGAAGATGAACTCTTTCAAGTATATCGATATTTTCAAAACCCCGTATTTCGCACGAATATAACAAAATTGGCTCAATAAGAGAATCAAATAGTTTTAACTGTAAGTCAACTGGGATATGTATATTTCTTATTTTCCCATAAAGTGCATATAACCCTTTTTGTGCTTGATTTGCTAATTTCTTTCTCGCTGATAAAAATTTCCCGTTAAAGTTAAAGTTTAATCCCAAATATGTATAAGATTCTACAATTTCGATAATCGAGCCATATAATTTAAATTCATCATTGACTCTTCCCTTACGCTTTCGGAAAATAAGTGTTTTAGTTTTGTCAACATTTACAGTCAATTTCCACAATATGATTCAAATGAATTCAATGAAGTTTGAAGATCAGTAGCACTTTCTGCTAGAATAATTGTATCGTCTGCATACAGTAACACAAAAATCATTAAATACATTCTTAACTTTTCTTGACAGGTATTTGCAATATCTTTTAAACCTGAGACATGGTTTTGAATGAAAAAAATCCTCTAAGTCCGCTAAAAACACAGAAAATAGAAAGGGAGATAAGTTTTCCCCCTGTCGTACCCCAATTTCACAAGAAAAAAAAACCTGAAATACAACTGTCTTACTTCACGCAAGACTTAATGTTTTGGTACATGTTATAAATTACTTTGAGAATTTTCCCACTCACGTTATTTTTTTATCAGTTTTTGCCACAATCCCAACCTCCACACAGTATCAAACGCCTTTTTAAAATCAATAAATGTACAATACAATTTTCTTCCAAAAGACAGATAAAGTTCAATTAGCACGTGGAGACAAAATAGGTTATCTACAGTTTAGTAACCTTTTCTAAATTCGGCTTGTGAATTTGGAATCATATCTACTAAATCAGCAAACTTCGTAAGTCTACTATTCAAAATTGAGGTATAAAGTTTTCCTACTGATGATACCAAAGTGATCCCCCCTGTAAGAATCTGGATCAGTTGGGCTACCCTTGTTTTTATAGATTGGCATTATTATACCTAAAGTCCATATCTCAGGGATAATACCTATATCTAAAATTTTATTAAACAATTTAAGATATAAAGGCATACCTACATGCAAAGTTGACTGAATATATTCATTTATTATACAATCATAACCTGGCGCTTTACAATCTTTTAAGTCCTTTACAGCAGAAATGACTTATCTTTGGTTATTTTACCGTTCAGAATTTCATTTGCAAAATTATCATTCAGATCAGGTATTTCGAAATCGCTATTCTCAGTTTCATCGCTAATATTAAGATTTTTAAAATAGTTATACAATTCTGCGATTGTAATTTTCGAAACATTTTTTGATCTATTAAAATTGTTCAAAATTTTCCATAGTTCAGCGGGATTTGTTTCAGACTTCTTTCGCTATTCATTTTCCACTTTAAACTCATATTCTTGAAAACATTTATTCATTTCTGCTCTAAAAGATTTGCACGTCTCTTTCAGTTCCAACCTGTTCGCATCGTTTCTGTTTAAATTATATTTTTTCTAGCATTATGAAAAATTTTCCTTTTGACATGACAAGTAGGACCAAACCAAGGCTGATTTGAATTTTCTTTACGATTACTGTAAATTCTTCTATTTCCAAAAATTTCATGCGCCGTGTCAGTAAAAACTTTGTTGAAGTTTTCAACAAAAGTATTAAGTTCATCAGAAGTATTAATTAGGTCCAATTGATCGCAGAAGTCATCTAATGATAATTTATTTTCGATGTTTTCAACGAACTGTTGTTTTTTGTCGGAAACCCACCGAACAGGTTTGACAGCTTTCACTAAGTTGTTTTTATTATGCAAATCAGTACCAATCGAGCTTGAAATTGAAACATGTAAACGACAGTGAACATCGGAAAATAACGGATCATAATCAATGACTTCAAATTCCGTAATAAGGGGAAATAATTCAGATTCCAAAATGAGATAATCTGCAATGCTGGATTCTTTACTGGTAGCCTTATCATAATTTTTGTCAGCACCAACCCTTCCAGCTCCTTCCATTTGCTATGTACAGATTATTATTTTTACATAATGATATAAGTTTATGCCCATAAGCATTGCATCTACCTTTGTCACTTGACTTCCTTTGTAGAGGGATATTAAATAGAGATAATTTTTGAAAATCATATAAATGCTCAGTTATAGCTATATCAGTGTCAAAATTCAGTATAGTAAATAGTCATCAGGTATGACATAATTAAACAGTGTAGACACTCGTGCGTTAAAATCACCAATTAAAGCACAAATTGTACTGTTATCTTTTAGTAAAGATAGTTCACTTTCTACTTCCCTAAAAGCTTCTGGTGATGTGTATTTAGAACTTTCTGGTGGGACATATACGCACCCTAGTAGAAAATTTGAAAAATCATGTGAAAAGTTACATAATTATACCCATAACGCAAATTCTGAATCACTAGATGGAAATTTCAAATTTTTTTAAAATTTAGATTTGTATATAATGACTATTCCACCAGATTTTTTATCAAACTTTTTTCTAGTTTTAGAAACAAGCGAACGCAAGGGTTCATTCTGATTATTCACCTCTTCCGCCATTGTGATTGTTTGAGGAGGGGTACTGTTGTCGCTTCGTTTCCGTTTTCTTGCTCTCTTCTTCGTATTTCTTCCCATAAAAGCATTTAGAATACATCAAATGTCAATCATATTCACACTTGTCCATTAAATTAACTTTCACCACTTGTGAAAACTGTTCAAATCCTTATTATGTAAGAGCACAAAATTTCAGTCCACTCGCCTTGTCCGCAATTAATTTATACTGTCGTTATTAAATAATAAAAAGTCTGTCCATGCTTATTTTTGTACGTTTAGCCATAAAGATACAGAGTTGTACCAAAAGTGATCGTAAAAACGTTATTTTACTGTGAATTTTCAAATAAATTCGATTTTTTTTTTTTTAAATCTATACTGAAGTCAGTTTCTTTTCAATGTTCACAGAATTTTTATATTGAATTGCTCTAAGTGCAAGATTGTCAGTTATAGATATTGGTAAACTAAAAAAGATTTCCCATTCCTTATTTTGAAGTTCCATATCAAGTTTATGTCTCCATTTTTCTTGAATATTAAATGGTTTTTCCTTTATCTTTTCAATATAGAATTTATCAAAATATTTTGGTACCTTATCCAACCTTTTCATAGCGTTTATGTTTTCTTGAACTATTGAATCTAATTTATAAACATGTATATCCTGCGATGCATGTAAAACTCCACAGAATTCTACAAAGTTTGTACTGGTTCTGAAAATTCTAATAAATTCATGCAAACAGTAAAAGTTTCCATTTTCATCAGTCAGGTCATTAATAAAGAATAAACCATTTTTAATCCATTTTTTAAAATAAATCTTCACAGAATCCTAAAAACAAACAGCTTACTTTTGAAATTTAAATACAGTTAAACAGAAATCGGCATTTTTGTTTAGAAACAAAAGAAACATATATTGATCTCTCCTATGAATGTGCATATGTAAGAACCTTTTGGCTAAAATTTTGTCAGAATGTGGAAGACTTGTGTAATATAACGTTTCAATTAAATCTGCCAAGCATTACTTTAGGTGTCCAAAATCATCCGCATGGAGATAATACTGATATTGAATATATATATACGATTTAATTTTCCATTGGTTAGTGAAGCACTTGAATGGTTAAAATATTATAAAATTGACATTGCCTGTTAGTTTGTGCCCAAAAAAGAAAGCAAACAAAATAAAAGCAAAATGGTCAGACATTGCAAATATTATTTTAGCAGCTGAAGGGACTGAGTAGTAGTAAAATACAACGATATGTCAATGCAATAATTGATTCCGATTAAATGGATACCTTGTATATTACTTACTTTTGTATAGTGTTTGTGGATGAACTTGATGATGATATGAAATGTTCACAGACGTTTTGCTGAACAACAAAATATAGCTGCTGATTCTTGTCATAATTTTCAAAGTATTTTTATCTTTTAGATTGTCAAATACTGATCGGGATTTAAACCAGAGCCTACATCGCTCAACTGATAGTGCATTGCCTATAACATATAGCGACTAGTTCTCATAGGGTTAAAAGTTCGGCTGTGGTAGCCACCTTGGTTGAAAGTTTGGGTCAATGGACACAATTCTGAGGACCATTGTTGCTAAGTTTGGTTCCAGCCTCAAGGTAGTTTCAGACAAGAAGATTTTTTAATAAATTTTCCATAGGGTCAAATGATAAACTATGTTCGGCTGTGGCTGCCATCTCGGTTGACAATCCAGGTCATCTGACACAATTCTGAAAGAGGACAATCTAAGGACCATTGCTGCCACGTCTTGTTTTAATTGGCTCTTTGTTGACATTCCGTGTCAATGGACACAATTCTGAAAGAGGACCACCTACGAACCATTTCTGTCATGTTTGAGTCCAACTGGCCATGTGGTTTTAGACAAGAAGATTTATTAATAAGTTTTCTCACATGGTTCAATGTTAAACTATGTTCGGCTGTGACGGTCATCTTGGTTGATCGTCCGGTTCATCGGAAACAATTCTGAAAGAGGACCATCTAAGGACCATTGCTGATTAGTTTGGTTACAATTGGCTCAATAGTTTCAGACAAGAAGATTTTTAAATGAATTTTCCATAGGGTCCTATGTTAAACTTAGTTCGGCTGTGGCGGCCATTTTGGTTGATCGCAAGGTTCATCGGACATAATTCTGAAATAGGACTCTCTAAGGACCATTGCTGCTAAGTTTGCAATCAGTTGGCTTCCATATTTTCATGTGCATATCAGTCGTTGTTAAAAATAAGTAATTATTTTAAGTCCAAGACACCTCTAGCTAGGACGAAAAAAATATATACACAGACAAGTAAAAAATGTCACTAAACTATAATGCAAATATTTGGAAATTTGCGTACAATATTGTCTAGACATCAAGGCTAAAAGCAACACATTTTACTTTGACTTGCAACAGTTTTATAGACAGGGGCCAGTGGACCAATAATTTCGAAGTCTGCTGTGGAATAAGTAAGTCGGGCAGATCTCTCATATATTTAGGGACTCATTTTTTATCTGGTAGGGATGCTTGTTATTCTGAAAGGGATACTCTACATAAATTTTTGATCGCCCAATTGAAATTTCAGCTAAATGTTTTATTCCCCCCCCCCCTTTCTTACTCACCCAGAAAAAATTCTGATCCCTCCCTTTCATGACTTTGTAACTGTTAAGCTTTTAATTCCCGAGGGATATGTTTATGTGTGATTTTATCAGTTACATATATATACATCATTGTACATATGTGGTAATGAAAAAAAAATCGTTCAATGGAACGTGCCTGGTAAAATATCCTTACATTTGACTGTCGTTATGCACTTCTCCACTAAAATATTTGACCCCCCCCCTTCTGGTACGTAATCAATTTAATTCCATGTGCAAAAAAAAAATGATCCCACCACTTGTAATTCACCAAAATTTTGAACCCACTTTTCGATTTGTGGAGAACTCGACCAGCTCCCCTCTCCCCCCAAGGTAAAAAATGACAAGTCACTTGTGGTGTATTGTAGTTTTGATGTGATGGCATGACGGTTTCGTTCCGAGGTCCACTTTTGTGATCTGCGACTTTTTCTTAATAAATCTGGCATTTGACGGTATCGGTATAGTTTTTATTCCCGTCTTTAAAAGTAAGCCGATAGAAAAAAGTAACGCGATAAAAGTATCGCAATTTTGACACGAACGGCCACTGATAGATTGCGTGTCTTTAAGACGCGGATGCCCTGTCCTCCTGCACATAGAATTCCCATCTATAATTTATGACGGGAAATCGTTTTGAGATTTATTTTAAATATTTGAAAGTTTCATAATATATCCTGCTACAGTAACGTTTAATGAACCCACAGTATTTCACAAGTATCCCACAATAGAATTTAATGGGGTCATTCAAGCATGAGATGAACGTCATGTGGACTTTTATGTTGGTGATCTCTGTTGAACCAAAAAAAGATGATTGAAGTTGTAATATATCATTGATATATCAACACAGGTTTTTTTTTAGAAATTGACTAAAATGCAAAAAATTATTTAGACATTCTAACATAAAACGATGATCTGTGCTGTACTGTATAAGATGACTGTAATTTTGAAATATCAAAGGTTCTTTCGTAATACACCTAAATGCAAAAACTTTAGTTTGGAATATATAATATGAATGAATAGGTATAATATCAGGGATACATCTCAGTAGGTTTCTGAGAAATGGACCTAAACGAATAAACTTAACCGAGTCACTCAAGCACGAAATGTGGGTCATAATGACCCAATTGTTTGAGAAATGCATTATATAATGTAAAAGGATTACACCAGTGAAGTATCATTGACATAACACCATGAATTCTTAGAATATGAAACTAAAGGCAACACTTTATCAGATTCACTCATGTATTAAATGTAGGTCAATGTGACCCAAATGTCGATCTGTGTTCAGTGTCATAAGAGGATTGTAGTCGTATAATATAATTCAGATATATTCATGGGGATTGAGAAATGGACCTAGACCCAAAAACTTAACAGAGCCGGACGGACAAGGATAAATCTCTATATATGCCAACTTCGTGGGCGGGGCATAAAAAACAATACAAATTACCAATGACAAATAATCATTTTTCATTAAGCTCGAAACAAATTGAGTAATTTAATTGGTAAAACATGAACTGTAGTGCTTAGGTTATAGTAAAACATGGATCTCATTTCAGTGAAGTGGGTTTTAGAAAAAAACATGGGTATCCTGTCACTAATGTGGGTTTTAACAAACATGAGTATCAGGTCAATTTAAGTGCTTTAACAAACTGTGTGGTTCTTAGTACAACATCAATCTCCCGATTAATAATGTAGATTTTAGTACAAATTTGTCTTAGGTCAATGATATTGGTTTTAGCACGTCAGGGATTTGGGTTTTAGTAAGACAATGATGTGGATTTTAGTAAAACGTGGGTATCAGGTCAGTAATGTGGTTTTTAGTAAAATATGGATCACAGTGATTTCGGTTTGTGTAAAACATGGATATTAGGTCATTAATATGGATTTTAATATAACATGGATAACAGGTGAGTAATGTAGATTCCAGTAAACATCAGTATCAGGTCCATCAGCAATGCTGGTTTCAGTAAACATGGGTATCAGATCTGTAATGCCAGTTCTAGTAAACATCGGTATCAGGATCTTAGGTCAATGATAAAGGATTTTGTAAAACAGTTCAATAGTCTTTGTTTTAGTAAAACACTGGTCTCAGGTCAGTGCTATTGGTTTTAGTAAAACACTGGTCACGGGTCAGTGCTATTGGTTTTAGTAAAACACTGGTCTCGGGTCAGTGCTATTGGTTTTAGTAAAACACTGGTCTCAGGTCAGTGCTATTGGTTTTAGTAAAACACTGGTCTCAGGTCAGTGCTATTGGTTTTAGTAAAACATTGGTCTCAGGTCAGTGCTATTGGTTTTAGTAAAACACTGGTCTCAGGTCAGTGCTATTGGTTTTAGTAAAACACTGGTCTCGGGGCAGTGCTATTGGTTTTAGTAAAACACTGGTCTCGGGTCAATGCTATTGGTTTTAGTAAAACATTGGTCTCGGGTCAGTGCTATTGTTTTAGTAAAACACTGGTCTCAGGTCGGTGCTATTGGTTTTAGTAAAACACTGGTCTCAGGTCAGTGCTATTGGTTTTAGTAAAACATTGGTCTCAGGTCAGTGCTATTGGTTTTAGTAAAACACTGGTCTCGGGTCAATGCTATTGGTTTTAGTAAAACATTGGTCTCGGGTCAGTGCTATTGTTTTAGTAAAACACTGGTCTCAGGTCGGTGCTATTGGTTTTAGTAAAACACTGGTCTCAGGTCAGTGCTATTGGTTTTAGTAAAACACTGGTCTCAGGTCAGTGCTATTGGTTTTAGTAAAACACTGGTCTCGGGGCAGTGCTATTGGTTTTAGTAAAACACTGGTCTCGGGTCAATGCTATTGGTTTTAGTAAAACATTGGTCTCGGGTCAGTGCTATTGTTTTAGTAAAACACTGGTCTCAGGTCGGTGCTATTGGTTTTAGTAAAACACTGGTCTCAGGTCAGTGCTATTGGTTTTAGTAAAACACTGGTCTCAGGTCAGTGCTA